>CM029649.1:13296834-13896834 GCA_017311315.1 Dendrocalamus latiflorus | reverse complement strand
TGTGCTCACAATCCTTCATTACGATCTTTCCCTTAGAGTATTTTTTGAAGCGCAGTGGCAAAAAAGGACCTTGATGCAACAAATACTCTTGAGGATTTGACTCTCTCTCTCTCTGTGTCAGTATTATTCATAGGTGTCTCCTCTCTCACTTCAACTCTTAAGCCCTAGTGCTAATAAATTTTGAAGGACAATTTATGGGTGGTCTTGGAAGGAACTGAATTGTACTCACCTATGTTTTCGAATTTTGTAGGGGCAAGAGATTATCCAATCAGATACTTCTGGATTTCCTCATTCTGGTAATTGGAATTTGATGCTAATGGAGAGGGGGAAGGTGGAATCACACGAAAGGAAATTAGAAAGCTTTTGCAATGCAAATGATCCTAGTGCACAAATGAAGTCCCTGTTATCGAAAATGCATAAGGAGGAGTAGTAGTCGGGTCCAAAGTGGTATTTAGGATATAGTGCTATGGTCTGGACTAGGGATGGCAATCGGGCGCGACGGGTACGGGTAGTGCTCGCCCATACCCGTACCCGCGACCCCAATTTTTGCCCACGGGCATACCCGTACCCGCCCGCGGGTACCCGTCACCCGCGGGCATACCCATTTACCCGCGAACTGAGTACATCACATATTCACATTTAAACATTACCAATGCATCACAAATTCACATATACGAATACCAGCAACAGTAGCACAGTACAAGAAAAGAAACTACAATGTTCCCATTAACAAATTACCTGAGAGGACCAAGCCATTATTATGCTAGCAAAATGTAAAAGTTGTAAACTAGGAACATGCCACATACTGATTGCTGACATACATTTGTCACTCATACACATACTGATACCAAAATGTTACATAGCTAAAAAGATGGGCAATATATTCTCCAGACATACACATACTGATTACTGACATACATTTGTCACTCAAACAAAATAAACTAGGAACATGCCACCTGAACTCTGACAAAACAAATAACATTCCATTTGCACTCTGCAGAAATCAACCTGGCAGTGTCCCTTGTCCCTTGCCGCTTCTCTGGGCAAAATTGATGTCTGCAGAAATCAACCTGGCAGTGTCCCTTGTTCCAGGCCGGCGCACGTCGTCGGCACGGCCTTTGCACCCCCCCTGAAACGCGTCAAGGATCGGCGATGAGGGCGATGAGGATGAAAGGAGGGAGGACCGGAGGAGGCTCACCTGAGGGGCGGCGGCGGAGCGAGGGGCGGCCGGATCTGGAACGAGGGGCGACGGCGGAGCGAGGGGGAGGGGAGGCGGCGGAGCAAGGGGGAGGGGCGGCAGAGCGAGGGGCGACCGGATCTGGAACGAGGGGCGGCGGCGGAGCGAGGGGGAGGGGAGGCGGCGGAGCAAGGGGGAGGGGCGGCGGAGCGAGGGGCGACCGGATCTGGAACGAGGGGCGGCGGCGGAGCGAGGGGGGAGGGGAGGCGGCGGAGCGAGGGGCGGCCGGATCTGGAACGAGGGGCGGCGACGGAGCGAGGGGGAGGTGCGGCGGCCGGATCTGGAGCGAGGGGCGGCGGCGGAGCGAGGGGGAGGGGCGACGGCGGAACGAGGGGCGGCCGGATCTGGAACGAGGGGCGGCGGCGGAGCGAGGGGGAGGGGCGGCGGTGAAGCGAGGGGCGGCGGCGGAGCGAGGAGGTATCTCGGGCGGCGGCTGGTTTTGGGAGCGGGAGCGAAGAGGGGCGGGGGCGGCCGAGTGAATGAGTGAGATTTGGGAGCGGCCGGCGGGCTGGGTTAGGGTTTACTGTTTTGATGGCCCACATGTCAGTACATATTTCACGGGTAAACGGGCGAAACGGGTACGGGTAGAGCTAACCCATACCCGTACCCGTTTACCCGATGGGTAGAGATTTTTCCCCGTTTTTCTACCCGTGGGTAAAGAATGCATCCCATACCCGACCCTATTAGGGTATTTACCCACAAGTACACGGGTACACGGGTAAACGGGCACAATTGCCATCCCTAGTCTGGACGTTAAAGAATTGGGAATTCCAACATTTTATCTTTTGTAGCATATTTTATCTTATGTTGAGAGACTAAAGCCCCTTTTTTACTTTTTCTTTTACTTGATATAATGCTAGAGTCCCAAACTTATATGACAGCTTCTTTTTGTTGCTAGTCAAATTGTCGAACCTTGACTGACTACATAGGTGGTGGACACATCATTAGTTTTTTGGTTTTCAGGGCGGAATATTCAACGAGGCATGCCAAAGGTCAACATGACTTCTACATTGCTGAATATAAAAAGGCTAGCAATCAAGAGGTACGTGAAATGAAATGACCAGCTTTGGAGAACCAGTTCTTGAAAAGTATTTCAAACTTACCCTAATTCACTAAAACTACAAATGGTAATTTAGGGGGGGGGGGTTTCAAATATTCAGAAAATTTATGGCTATGGTAGGATAAATAAAAGCAAGCCTTATCCTCTCAAGTATGGTTGTAACAAGAGGTGTTTTAAAGCGGGTCCCAAAAATGATTTGAGGTATTAACCTTACTAATAATCATGCCAACCATGAACACACAGCGTGAATTCAAGATCTACAAACAATATCAAGTCATTCTAAAATCTTCTGTGTAACATTTCAGGTTGTGATAAGGATTTATAAAAAAATTCTCTAGAATAAATAATCCTAAACTTAGCACGGCAAGTGCAATGGTGAATTAAACTTGTTCCAAGCTCAAGTTATTATTATATGTATTTTATTTTTTAAATTATTATTGTTGTTGTTGTTACTAACTCTAGGGCAGAACAAATTCTTCTCTCGACAAATTGGTTTCTTCTTGGAAGGACAGGAGCAGATACGAAAAAGAATGGAGAAAAAACAATGAAAATTGCCAACAATAAAAAAGGTAGGGTACTTACAGATTTCTCCCCCATGCTCAAATTCTGTAGTTTTGACGTACTTGGGGGATGAGTCATATCTTTTTACTGCAGATGATTCACTAAGGGTGGTGGAGGATGGCCTCCCCAGAAATACGCTCTCTTGGGGTATGGATATGTCTGGTTTGGGTCCAATGTTTCCCAATGGTGGAAAGCATTCGTGAGGTTGCCAATTGTTGACACGAGATTTAAGCATATTTTACTCCCAAAACCCGGTCAAAGGTACAATAGAGTGATGACTTAAACCCTGATCATACTCATTATGCCATTATTTCCATATATTTTACACATCAATGCATTTTTGTAGGATAATATATAAAAAGAGGGGAAATACCAGAAAATCGCTAAAAAAGAGCACCGAATCCCACTAGTGGGCCGGCAGCATGACAACATGGGCCAGGAGGGCCCATCAGCCGGCTGGCCCAGCTCTCCACTGCCTTTGGTCCAAGCCACCAACTACCTTAGCCGAGTCATGGAAACTTTTTCGCTAGGCCAAGTCAGCTCCCCCAGCCAGTGCACATGTGTGAACTTAGCTTCGCGCCAAAAAGGAGGGGATCTAGGCCTTCCACTCCTAGCCAGCCGCCCATCAATGCTCTATGGCCAGCCACGCGTCTCACTATACTCTGGCCGTAGCCACCAGTCTGACCGCTCTTCCAACGCTGGTCGGACTGTCCCGATCAGACCGCTAACCACTAGCCGGTCTGACCGGCCATCTGGTGTGATCATATTTTCAATACCAGTTACACCGGCCAACTCACTCCAAGCCGACCGCTAACCATATGGAAGACTACACAGTTTGTTACGACCAGATTGTCCAAGCAAAACCGAGTTTTGATACGAAGAATTGAATAACTGGCTTCTAGGAATCTTGAGCATCAGTCTCTTTCAGCGTTATAGGTTTTCCATCATTGCACAGAATCAAATATACACCCTTTTAGCAAGAGAAGCATGGTAGCGAGGCCTCTCAACGTTTGATACCTTGCGCTCGATGTAATACAGAGAATTGCAGACAATTTCATGCGACCCAATTCTCTCTGTTAGGCAAACATATGCTTGGGAGTCGTCGCGAACTTTTTACATACAGAGATGACTACAAATTCGATGTGCACAAAATAGTTTTCTGCCGGTAATCCATGTCAACCTGCATGAACAACAAGCGTAATCAGCGTAACAAAGCTTCCTAGATCGATTGGTTTTGACTTTTGCGAAGTTTTTCTGGTAGTTCCAATGTTTCAAGCACAGTATAAATGCATTATGTGATATTAAGCTATATAATACGATACAAAATATATACGATCATTAGTAAAAGTGATGCAACGTTACTTTTTATTCAATAGTTGTTTCAATATGTTTCTTGTTCTCTAGTTATGCCACTACAAACAAGCCAGACAAATTCTTTCTACTCTGCACTTGGCCGGGATACCATTTTTTAACTGGTTGAGGAAGAATTTACAAATTAATAAAACTAGGTGAACGAATTTTCCATCTCTAGAGAAAAAGACTATTATCTCCTACCAGATTAATAACGGCAACAGTTTAGCGAGAGCATACCAAACAATCAGTTGAATCATAGAACATGGTAGATTTAAGGTATTTTCGTATTAGCTTATTCTTCGAGCTTCTGCTTTGATTCTCGAAGTAACTTCTCTACCCTTCTCGCTCCCATCTAGAGATGGCAATCGGGTGCGGCGGGTACGGGTAGTGCTCGCCTATACCCGTCGCCCGTGGGTATACCCGTTTACCCGTGAACTGCGAATCACCATCTGAGAGTTGAACTAATGACATGTACATATAAGCAATAGCAGGTACATATAATAGCTATCAAAAAGTTTATAATAATCAATAGCAATTAGAGATATGCAAAAGTTTATAACAATCAATAGCAATTAGAGATATGCAAAAGTTTATAACAATCAATAGCAATTAGAGATATTGTTATGGCTGCGCCACCTGTCAATCTATATTGTGGGTAAACGGGGGGTACGGGTGGAGCTTACCCATACCCGTACCCGTTTACCCGACGGGTAGAGTGGTCCCCCATTTCCATACCCACGGGTAAAGAAAATATTCTATACCTGGCTCTACTAGGGTATTTACCCACGGGTATACAGGTAAACGGGCACAATTGCCATCCCTACTCCCGTTTCATTCCAAGGATAAGACATGAGGCCAGAGTACATAACGTACCCCACTCGTCACGCTGCCATCTCCCGCACGTATCTCTCCTTTACTTTCCCCACCGCTCGCGCCCTCCTTATTAAAGCCGATTCTTTCAGCCACTACTATTTATTTTTAGCCAAAAGTCATCAGTCGCTGCCAATACAAATACTCCCTTAGATGGTGAAAATATTGCGAGGCATAGTTCTTACAAATCTGCTATATATCTGCTGCATGATTTGAAATGATTTCGATCAAATTTAAACCCTTTGGATATGTTTGAAGATTCATCGCCGCCTCACCTCTGCCTTCAACTCCAACGAAGCAGGCACGTGTAAAGCGATAGCCTTCAGGAAAGCTGGCTGGCTCACCGAAACACATGTGAATGTGGTATAGGCAAATTCTAGTTTTTATGTTGATGGCAAAAAATTTTGGTGTTCAGTTTGATGATGGTTTATAGATTTTTTTTTACTGTAGCTAACTTATTTTTACTATAACTGATGGTGACTTATTTAGCGTAATTAAATTTAAAAATTTTAAAAATAGAAAAAATATATTAACCCATCACAGATAATGCGAAGGAATACGGAAAAAAGGAAAAACCAAAAAAGCCAAAAAACCAAAAAAGACAAAATAAAGAAATAATAAATTAAAAACTAGAAGCCAAAACTAGAAGTCAGAAGCTGAAACGAGTGGGGCTATCCATCGATCGAATTGGATGGTCCCAACTTGCTGCAGTGGACCTGCTCCTGTAGTAGTTGGCTCTAATGGATCCAAGTTTATAAGCTGGGTTCTTTTAGGCTTAAAGTTAGCATATGATTGTAGTGTCTACAGTAACTAGCTTTTAAACAGTGTGTTTTTTTAAGACAAGGTTATCATATGCAACTATTTTTCGCTGCGTACTGTCTCTTATGAACAGTAAGAATTGAAATATTTAAGTTATAAATCATAAACCATCAGCCCAAAAGAATCTATCCTATACTCCATACATTGAACTAGGGCCTTCCTGGCTTCTTTAAATAATTTTTTTAGATTACAAAATAGGACACACCACACCATATATAATATACACATGTGTATGTTCTACTAGAAATACACGTTTGGATAAGAAAGAAAGGGAGATTTGGGCAAAAGCGCGTAGCCACACTTTGGGAGGACTCACTCTTTTGCTTTTTTACTCTTAGCTACAGTAGTTGACTTTTAAATAGTAGGTTTTTTCGAGGTAATTTTCTCTTATACTCTCTTATAAATAGCTATAATTTTAAAATCATAAATCAAAAGCTAAAACAACCACACCAAATCCTGCACAACCCCGACTCGGGAATTTTTTGTACGGATAATCCATTTTTTATTCGAAATTACAGAAATATACCCGATGGAAATTTTTTTACAAAAATAGGCTCAAGTCGCTCAATGGGAGGGCGACTGGAGCCTATCGCCCAACCAGAAGCCGATTATGTCCCTGTCGCTCTACCATCAGGCGACTGCATCCAGTCGCCCTCCCATTGAGCGACTTTAATGCAGTCGCCCAATGGTTGAGCGACAGGGACCAAACCTTCGCCAAAAATAGTGAAAATTGGTGGAGATATTCTTTATTGATCCAAAAGCCTTCAGAAAAAAATTGAGCAATTTCGGCTACAGGATCAAAAGTTATAGCAGTTTCAATCACTCCCCGTTTCCTCTCTTTGTGTTCCTCGATTGCTATAACTTTTGATCCCGTAGCCGAAATTGCTCAGAATTTTTTCTGAAGGCTTTTGGATCAATGAAGAATATCTCCACCAATTTTCACTGTTTTTGGCGAATGTTTGATCCCTGTCGCTTAACCATTGGGCGACTGCATTAAAGTCGCCCAATGGGAGGGCGACTGGATGCAGTCGCCTGATGGTAGAGCGACAGGGACATAATCGGCTTCTGGTTGGGCGATAGGCTCCAGTCGCCCTTTCATTGAGCGACTTGAGCCTATTTTTGTAAAAAAATTTACCACGGGTATATTTCTGTAATTTCGAATAAAAAATGGATTATTTGTACGATAAATTCCCCGACTCGGTTCCTGCTACATTCTTTCCAGTCCCGACTCCTCCTGGGCCGCAAAATCTCGCGGACGTCTAGCCCAGCACGACTCAGGGCAATTCCCGCACGAAACGCTTAGCACGAATCTCAGTGGATCGGGGTCACCCGAACAGTGGAACAGATCAAACTCCCTGCTCGGCGTGCTCGCCTCCTCCGTCCCTGGTCTTCTTCTCCGGCGACACCCGCGCGCGGCACGGCAAGCAAGCAAGCAAGGTAAGCCTCCCCCCTTCCTCCTCCGCACCCCCCTTCATTCCAAGAATTCCTCCTTTCCTTGACTCGGATCCACCGAGCCCCCTTCCCCCGCGACGCAGATCCATCCAAGATCCGTTCCCTTTTCTTGGACCAACCGAACAATCTTGACCCCCATCTCGTTCTTTCTTGGCGGATGGGCAGATGGACTGGCAGGGGCAGAAGCGCGCGGAGATGCTGATGCAGGTGCTGCTGGTGGCGGCGGCCGTGGCGGCGTTCCTGGTCGGGTACGCGCTGGGGGACTTCCAGCTCATGCTGCTTGTCTACGCCGGCGGGGTCGCGCTCACGGCGCTCGTCACCGTCCCCGACTGGCCCTTTTTCAACCGCAACCCGCTCAAGTGGCTCGACTCCGCCGAGGCGGACCGCCACCCCCGCCCGCAGGTCAGCACGGCAACGGCGCCGACCGGGGGTAAGAAGAAGACCGGGAAGAACAAGTAGCCGCCAGAGGAAGAGTTGTTCTTGATCATGCGTCGTCGCAACATGTTTTTTATGATATATTCATTGCAGAACTTTTGATTATGATATATTGTGGATCGGTTGCATATCATAGTAGTATCCTAAGCAGAATTTCTTCAGATTCATAATGATAAGTGCTAGAAAACTTAGCTTAAATATTTATTATACGAAGGTAGTTGCCATGTTTATTTTATCGAGTGTTGTTTCTTCAAAATTAGTTCCTGATTGATGGCCTTCTATAGTAGAGAATGCACAATTTAAGTTCAAGCCCTTGATTTGGGCCTCCTGATTATTTATTAGAGGCAACACTTTTCTAGTAATAATCACCCACTGCTATATCACTTTTTCTATCCTATATTACGGTGCTTGTCTTCTGGTGCATTCTATTCTGCTGATGTTTGCTTAGTTCTAATAAGGCATATGCTCTGATATTGTTTCACTTAGTCTGTGCTAGTTATATTAATTTTTCATCTACATTTTAGTACCTAAAGCTAGTTATGTTAATTTTTCATCTACATTTTAGTACCAAAAGCTATCTGCACATGTCAAATTATCCAAATCCTGCTCTTTCTTTGTGTCCTGATGGATGACATACTGTTTTTTTACTTCACTTTAATTATCCAAATCGTGCTCTTTCTTTGTGTTCTGATGAACGGTATACTGGGTTTTTTTTCACTTCACTTTAACATGCCTTATGTCACTCCTGCTCCTCGCGTCTTCTATCCTTGGTTTGCTGTAAGTTGTGTAACCCACATGTATTGATTTCTCATATGGATCGAAGTTGATGTCAACTGATCATGTGCACACAGTAATCTGCCTTTTAAGATACAACCTACCTGGTTAGACATTATGTGTCCATGGAAATGTATATGCTTTGAAGTTATGAATCTGGGATGAGTTAAAATACATAGAATATATTCTACCTTTTAGATGTTTCATTAACTGCAGAGATAGAGTCATCAAATAAGAATTGGCATATTTGCTTAGTTATTCTAGCTATTTCAACGGGTTTTAATCTGTCCTTGAAATAGGGCGCTTCGAAAAAAAAAGCAGGCATATTTGCTTAGTTATTCTAGCTATTATCACGGTTTTAATCTGTCCTTGAAATAGGGCGCTTTGAAAAAAAGCATAGTGTTATTTTTCCTTGGGACTCTGTTTGGGATTATTGGGCTGGGCTGTCCTGCGATGGGTGGAATCTGATCATTACAAAGAAAATTTGGTATGTCTAGTAAAATTTACTATTATGAATCTGAATTGGATGTTGCCAATTAGTAGCATTCCAATCACAGTTTACTTAGTTCAGAAAAACAGCAAACTTCCAATTTGTAATAACTAAGGGATTACCAATCAAATGGCTAAGAATTAACAAGCATTACTGTCTCAAGGTTTTCTTCAGCATAATACAATCATTGCATGGCATAGCAATTGTAGGGTTTTCATTTTTCTTCACTAATAGTTGTATGGTTAAATGAGTTTAACACCTCTATGCCATTGATGGCAGTACAACTTATCATCATTTACTGGTGTCTTTCAACCGAAATCATATCACAAGTTGCTACTACAACATAGTACGTATTATTGCTGCTTGACTATCCCAGTTGCCACCTATACTATATGTAACTTACAACCTGACATCTAATTAGAAAGCTTAACCAGACTTTGTGCAACCATCTGAAGGTTTGCTCTTCTATTATGTTTTGTAAAACACTGGGTTCCTTAAGTTAGCTCGGTAATATCACACACAATTGAATGACCTGATGTTGAATGTTGGAACTGCATCAGAAGGGAATCGAACCAACATGAATTTTTAAAAGTAACACTTTCATTGATGCTTAAATACGTTGCATGGTATGGTAATTGGAAGGTCGAGTGTACTTCTGAAGCAGTTCACTGGTTGAAGTGTTGATGACTGATGACTGTCAGCTGTTGTGTAACCTACGTTGAGTCAAACAGTAGTTCTTGTCATTGCTTTTTTTTTGGTTGTTGTATCCAACTCGAGGATATGTTAAGTGTAAAATGGTTTCCGTTAATATTCTTTTGCATCTTTGCCTGCTTTATATGTTAGTAAGTCCTCTATACTACCACTGGGCACGGCCATGCAACTAGACCTCATTTCCAATCACTCAGCCTTGCAGCGATCTGCCTGTATCAGAAGCTTTTATCATTGTTTTAAACTACTCATGTGTGCCTGCATTTACTGTGACCAGGAAAACCGCCAACTCAATTCAGTTTTAGGTGATGCTGTTTTGATCTTATCGTTTTTGCGAGTACTGTTTTCTCTGAATACCCTGACACTGGTCCTTCTGTTGGTGAAGTTTTTTTTCCTTTTGTTATAAACTAATCTTGCGTGATCTTCGTTCACTGTGAGAAGGAAAGCCTCCAACTCAGTTCAGTTTCTTAGGGTGATGCTGTTTTGATCTTATCTGTTTCTGTGAGCAATGTTTTCTCCGAATATCTTGACACTGAGGACCTTCTGCTGGTGAAATAAATTGGACGTTTGTGATCAACCAAAATGCTGGAATGTTCATTTCTGCAAATTCTCTGATTATGTTATGAATGCGAATTCCTGCCATGCTTCAACAGGCAGAGTTATCTTATGTTTTTTTCCTGGCTTACCCTTTTTTATGTGATCCTTTTTTTAAGGAAGGTGTGATCTGTTTAATGCCCGTGTTGATTCTCATCTGATTGGAATTAACATACCAAGTACGGAGTTATCACATAGTACTCGATCGCAGATTACATTATACGCCAATCTGCTTCAGGCTTCAGCCGGTTCGCTCGTCCTGTTTCTTCTCATCCGAACGATGTGTGTGCTTGAAATCTTTCGGCATCATCTGACAGATAGACATGAGCAGAAGGCAGGCTTATTATGGGCCTAAAATATCTGTCCAAGCCCGGCCGGTATGTTTAGGTCAATCAGGTCAGACCAAGCCTGCCTGGGTTAAGTTGCGATTTTGGGTCTCAAATTTGTAGGCAAACCTGGTCCCACAAAGGCTTGGGGTGGGGGGGGGGTGTTAATTTTGGATGCGTCTAGTAAAATGCAATGGAGCATAGTACACCGTTGGTCTGAATTTGTATGGAGCAAAGTACACTGTTGGTCTGAATTTGCTGAATTTGTATGGAGCAAAGTGCACCGTAGGTCTCTGAATTTGTGTGGGTATGTCACTTATGTCTCGACTTTGAGAATTGAACATTTAGGTCCTTAAACTTGTATAAGTGGGTTAAAAAAGGTCCAAGCCTTGCTTAATTGGTATTAGAGATTGTTAAGTGAAATCAACGGGAATTGAAGTATTAGGCATCGGAAAGTAGTTTTTATGTGCCTTTTGACAAACTTCACTAGCTTTCATTTGACTTTACTTAGCAAGAACACGCTCAAACTTCAGATTACACAGGCTCAAACGTGCGATGTCATCGGTAGCAGCTACTTATGTCATGTCTGACTAGCCTTGACACACTTAAACAAGTTTAGATACCTAAGTATCCAATTATCAAGTTCAGAGACCAGAGTGACACATCCATGCAAATTTAGGAACCCACGGTGCACTCAAGCAATATGCCATGCTCCCAAAGTATGAGCTACTTTTTTTTCTCTTTTGATGCAATCAGCTTTGGCACGAAATTCTTTCCATGCAAGCTCTCGAAGCCTGACCTTGCGCAAGTAAAACGGGATAAAACAGAGCGCCTGATCAGCACGAATCCCAAGATGATTAGATGCCGCACAATTAACAATTGTTGATCACAGTTGAAAGAAAAACAATTGGTGATCACGATGGATTTGTTATTTTGGATCAGAGGTAGCTTCAGAATCCCTTCTAATGGACGGGAGATACATGTAATAGGAGACACTTCAACCGTCGGATTTGGCATGTTGGTTAGTAAATGGGTACATCGACCAGAGTGTGGCTGTGCTCTGCGTTACTTTTTGTTTGCTCAATTCTTTTATGGAGATATTGCTCGTTGTCAGTGGATCAGAAGAACAAACTAGTTATTGCAGGTGTCCTCTGAATCTCCGTGTTAACATCATGCACTCAACGGAAAATAAAGGACTGAAGTCACAAGACAAATCAACTTCCCTCTATAATACAAGATGCAAGATGTTGGGGCATTGATGACTGCAAATTGAGATGTCACACAACATCACAAATTCAATTAATGAATGCTAAAAAATAGGATAGATCGATACAATTAGTACTACTACATTTGCGCCGCAGATAAAAATGTGATCAACCAGCAATGGCAATCATGTGAAACCACTGAATCGCTAATGGCACAAGCGAGAAACAACCAACGAGCCACTTTATGTTTGGTAAACCGGCCCTTGGGAGCACGCGAAGGCCGTTTTTCTGGTTGCCCAATCAGTCTCACTCCATGTGACTTGGAAGCCTGGGATCGTGAGCCTCGCTGCATTATTGTCCCTTTTTATGTCTGAATCCCCCCCTCTCTATCTGCACGGGACCGCTACGCTACACCTAGGTAGATCATCCACCTGTCGCCGGCACTGCCATTGCTTCCTCACTTCCCCATTTCCCCGAGTCGCGCGTATTATTTTATTGCGATTGAGTCGCCGATCAGATGGAAGTATGGTGCTGACAGGAATGTGGATGGGAACCAGATCTGGTCAGAGACACGTTCATGCTTGGCTGGAGTGTTAGGCGCTGTCGTAGGGTATTCGAGTTTCCTTTTGGAATTGAACTCAGCGTGTTTCACCTAATAATTAGGATTGGTGCGCATGATATATTGTTAGAAAAAATATTAATAGCGTAGGTAAGTTTTCACATGAATTGTATTTGAGTTTTATGAGTTTCACAATATTTCGGGGAGTTTCAAACATACTTTATAAAATTTAGTTAACTTAGGCATAAAATATTCTGAAACTTTATGAAACTTTATAAAACCTTATGAAACACCATGAATCATAGACATAAAACTTAGTGAACTTAGTCATGAAACTACTTAATGGAACACCATAAAACTTAGTAATGAAACATCATAAAACTTAGTCATGAAACCTCATGAAGTTTTATGAAACTTAGTCGTGAAACCTGCTGAAACTTTATAAAGCCTTATGAAACTTAAAGTTCAACTTCATGAATTAGCGAATTTGAAGAGAATTCGAGCGAGTTTTAAGAGAATTTTACCGAAGTTTCACAACAAAGGAAATAAGTTTCCCAAAAAAACGGACAAGTTTCAATGAAGTTTCACAAAAAAATCAGCGAACAGTCATAAAAATTCGGAGGGACTGCTAACATCTTAGCAGCTTCCACATGAAGCCATTTGGAGCCATCGAGAGCCTAGCCATGATGATGACGCCGGCGGCTACGCGAGCGCCGCGCTTTCATGAGGGCCTACACCTGTGTTGCCACCATGGCTGGTCGCCTTAATGTGCACTGCCAACATAGCCTGCGGCCATCTCATCACATCTGCTCCCTGCCACCTCTCTCATCTTCACATGTGAGATGTGCCTAGGCATGCCATCACCATTGTTGAGCAACCAAATCGGGTGAGAAAACCAAAGGGGCATGAACAACGTGAGCTCGTGGTGCGGATTAGGCCTACCAACGGCTTGATCCACCATTGCCCCCCTCCTAATTGAGTTTGCGTTGTTAAATTCGGGGAGAAAATAGGGATTGGAGAGGGGAGAGAGAGAGCGTGGGCAGTGGGTAACAGACCATAACTTTGACGGTAGAATTGGAAATGAAGTCCACATGCCTCCTGTGGGTGTACATGGAGAGTCGAGTTGTTTCTAGTGCTTCATAGACATGCTGCAGTGATCAAATCTAAAGATTGATGCCTATCTCGTTTGTTTGGAGAGGAGCGGTATAGCGTTCCTTAGTATTTCTCAATAATTAGAATAAGTACATATGCATATGGGTTCATTAGAAAAACATGTGCTCTTGCTCTATAAGATCTTGGTGTCCTCACAAAATTCCAAGCATGTGTTAGGGAACACATACGCATATGTATTCGTATCATAGTGTGAGTTGTATGCATTCATCCACTTTGTACCCTCTCAAGAAACTTCTTTTTAGTACAACTACTTACTTTATTTGCACTCATTTGCGCCCATGTAGGCTTGTCTAGGTTTAGCTGGAAGCACATATGACAAATTAGTGGACCCCTATTGAAATGATGACGTTTGTGAAAGTTTTGGACTCATGTTTTCTACACTATGATAGGTTCAATGCTAGTCGGAGATCATGGATACATGAGGTGGTATTTGAAATATATAGAAAATTAAAATGACTATGGAGGAAAATAGGAATTTGTATGGCTAGGATTGATGGGCTTAGTATGAGCCATACATCTGGTATGGTGCAGAAATGTTCATACATATACCACTGTAGCGCAATTCCTTTTCAAATTAAGTATCTGAATGCTCATTTTTTTTTGCAAAACTAGCCCCACCCTCAACATTGGTAGGTGTGGAAGATGGCACTTGTCACTTGCCGCACCACCCAGGCTCTGCTGCAACAGGGCGTGCAATCATGACAGGCTGGGGCAAGTGCAGCAAGCAAGACAACAGCTGGCATGAGTGTGGCAGGCTAGGGGCGAGCACAGTAGGCAGGAGGGCTACCAAGCACCCTTGGCTCGATAGCTCCTGCCAAAGCTTCCCTAGCTCAGCAAGAGCTACCGAGCTCCCCCAGCTCAGTAGAAACCTTGGCTCGGTAGGTGCCTAGGTGGCAGACCAGTCAAACACAATGTGATATGATGTGACATGCTCGGCAATAATTACTGTGGCTTTTGGCTGGACTTGGCGCTAGGCTGCCCCTAAGCTCGTGTGTGCCCGTGCGTGCCTATTGGTCTCCAACACCTTCCTACGTGCATAAAATGGCACGCATCCCTCTTCGCTATTTGATTCGAAGCTGCGTAGTTGAGTATCTTCCCTACCGAGCAAGAGAAAGCCGAGATAGAAGAGAGAGAGAGAGAGAGAGTAGAAGAGAGTTTGAATTAGTTTTTTGAGGTGATTTTGCTATGATTTAGGGGATTTCGCAGTTGGAATTACTATGGATCTAGTGAAGACCTTCATGAAGAGGTATTTTTCATTCGCTTGCGAGTAATACACTTAATATGTCATTAACATTTCATTAGTGTAACAGTGGTTTGGTTGTATAGAATGCGCTTGGCAACCATATTTAGATGACTAATGTATTTATTTTGTGCGGATGATATTTTTGTAATTACCCATCTTAGTGATGTTATTATTGATGATGATAATGATTCTTTCTAAATATTCGAAGAAATATAGACTGTTATTTGTACAGTTATCGCTACATTTGCAAATTAGATATGAACATATATATGTATTGCTCTAGTGCCATTGAAAATAATATAGAAAATATCTATGTACCTGTATTATTAGCACATGGCCGTAGGCATAATCGGTAGCTCAACTATGTACATGTGGATGATTGTTTTGTATTATGTTTAGTTATATTTAGCATAGATTGAAATAAGTGCATGCATTTTATTTGCATTGGTGATAGGTATCTGCTATCGGATATAGAAAATTTATTTGTGCTCTATGGGGAGGGAGTTGTATAGGACGGACCTTCAAAACTATGAAAGGATTGTAATCCAGGCTTGGGGCTTCGGGAGATGGGTCTCCTTTGAGCTCAGAAGGTGCGTGCGAAGTGCATTTGACAGGGAGGTTGGCAAGAAGAAGCTTATCATCAAGACGGTGATAGCTGTGGTGGATGGAGATTTGAGGAAGTGTTTCTGGGAGTTGAAGAAGGTGGCTAACAACATCATCTAGCCACAGTACATGAAGATTACAAGCAATCTTACTACGGCAATATATGCAAGAGCAATGGTGTATGCATAGTTTTTAGAGAGAGCGAAAGCGTCGAGAAGGGGCCAGGGCTGCGGGAGTGGTAGCGTGGAAGATTTGTGCTTGGTTGGTGGTGGTGGTGTGGAGTGTAGTATTGGTGCGGATGGCAGTAGCGAAGTGTAACCTATTGGTGCAAGTCAGGATGATGGACAACTATCGAGGTTGGCTCATAACTTTGAGCCAATAGAAGGTGCATGGAGATGGTAGGTAGCGCGTATTGACTACCTTGAATACTTGGATGGCCTCTTGGATGGAAGCCATTCTGGGAGGAGGATGCAGACACAACCAGTAGTGGAGACGAGACTAGTGCAAGCACTAGTGGGGGCGGTGCATCTAGTGGCATTGTGTGCACGAATGTTGAGTACATCTTCTCAAGAATGGATGCTGTTGCATTGGCCTCCCTAATTTGTTGTCTGAAGATGGGTCAAAATGGTCACTTGGTGAAAAAACTCTCACCGAAGGGCAATGCTTCCCTAACAAGGGTGCCGCATAGCAAGCCATTGCAAGGTATATCGTCCGCATAACATGCACATATTGGGTGCATAAATCGAACCTTGATACACACATGGTGAACTATGTGGATGATTGTTGTCCTAGGAAGGTCCATGCATAGAGATTCAGAGGTAATGCAACGGACTTCTGGATAACAGTAGGGAAGGACCAAACTTGTGGGCTTACATAGCCACTGCATAGGCACCACAATGTGACCTCATCACTCATCGCCAGCCTAATCATCCACCTCGTAATTGCGGACATCATAGTTTCACCAAAGCTGATGATGGTCGATGCCGCAAACCTGGTGGTTTTTCGGTGAGCTACGATAAGGTGTGGCGAGCGACAAGGAAGGTCATACATGGAATATATGGAATGTTGGAAGAGGCCTATGACTTCATGCCAAGAATGCTACATCAAATTGTAGAAACCAATCTCGTGACATATATATATACAAGATGGAGAGGGTGCACCCTAGAAGGGGCCCAATTGTTTCATCCTTGATCGGGTGTTTTAGGCATTTTAGTAGGTGATCGAAGGGTTCAAGTACTATCATCCAGTACTCACGATAGATGCACATTCCTCTCTAGTAGGTACAAGGGTAAAGTGTTGATAGCGGTGGCCACCGAAACAAATGACCAGCTACTCCCAGTGGCCTATGCCATTGTGAGAATGAGAACACTGATAGCTAGCTGTAGTTTCTAGCTAATGTGAAGCAAGCAGTAGTCTAAGACATGCCCAACCTCTTCCTTATCACGAACCACAACGCTGGGCTACTATAAGCCCTGCGCACCATGAAGCAAGAGACTCAACCACCCTTCCAGTAGAACAACGTGAGGACCCATTGGTGCAGGAGGTATCTGGTGGTGAACTTGCACACCAGTTTTCATAACAAGGAGTTGATGAAGAAGTTCAAAAAGCTCTACATGCATAATCAAAGGTGCATGTTCAATGCAGTATATCGAGAGCTTAATGAGGAGACCTCCAGACATGTGAAGGAGTCATAGGAAGTGAAACCGACTGTAGCTCAGGCTGCTTTGGTAGCAACAGGTGAGTTTACCCAATGGATCAACTTGCATGCCCTGGATATGGAGAAATGGTCTCTACTTCCTGACACCGATGGTGTGAGGTATAGGATTATAATGACCAACATGTCTGAGATGCACAATGGTATGCTGAAAGGTATGCGCTACCTCTCAATCACTGTAATTGTGGACAAGAGTTGGAATCGCACCATCGGACACTTCATTAATAGAGTCATGATTGTGAAGAAACACCTGGATGAAGGGAGGTAACTCTCAAAAGTCATGAAGATGTACATGGAGCAGAAAATGGTGAAGACTCATTCGTATATTGCTCGGACCATGGACAGGGTGAGGAAGAAGTTTGAGGTCCATTTGAGGGAGAAGTACATCATAGATCACGCCAGAGGCGATCACAAGCATGCATGCACCATGAGCGAAGTTGCGACCTGCATGTGCAACAAGTTGATGCTCCTTTAAAAGCCTCGCTTCCATGTCTACGTCACATGCACTGTGTGATGGTAGTCCTCCGTGTAGTACATTTTAGAGTAGTACAAAATCCATCATTTGTATGGGACTTAGAGCACTGAGTTCAACTCATACAGAGTGGATATGCATTACAAGGACCGTTGGCTAGGGGAAGTAAAGTGGGTGCTGAACGATGCACTGAAGCAGCTAGGGTGTGGAATACGTTACTCCCCCCACATCTGCAATGACATGGATGATAGTCAACGTGGACCACAGGCAAGACCACAAAAGTGCACGTTATGTAATATTGCGGACCACTCCATGAGGAACTGCTCGAATAGGCCCACTTTGTTAGTCACCCTGTAGACCTGGCAATTTGTGGTACCTACACCTGTATACTCGTTCATTCATTGTACGATTGGTATTTCTTGCAATGTAACTCTCGATGAAGTAATGTTCTGCAATGCAAATGTGTGTGTTTTAAATTAAGTTCAGTCATAATATTGTCACGTTCTTTTTCGTAACCTTCAATGTGAATTTTGTATGAACACTAACATGTGCTTTCAATTCACATTTCGTACAGGCACTCACACATTCTTTTTTGTATTGTAGGGAATAGTGGTACGTGAACCAAAGTATGGTGGATAGGGCTATAAGCTCTAGACATGGGAGGGGATTGCGGGTATGGGCTGGATTTAGATGCCATAACCCTTACCTCGAAGACATGAGCATCTACAGTCCCTTGGACCTTGACCCCCAAGCCCTGATCTACCGCTTGAAACCAGAAAGTTGTACACACCTAGAAATCCCCTCCGCAACTACCCACACATCCTTGAGCCTTGGCCACAATGCAAGCACAACCTTAACGTGGTGGTGCAGGTTGTGATGACAACATGCACCCAGAATGTCGATTCTTTCATTGTCCTCTATTCATGGTAAGTGATTCGTTACCTACCTATACTTGCTTGCATGGAATGCTTGTGCTCACCTTATCTTGCTTGAAGAGAACGGATTGCAAGCTCACCAAGTGGGTGGATCCATCGTACCTAATACTCGCTCAGGATTACATCCACAGACTGCACATCCACCTAGAAGAGTTGTGGGAGGAGTTCTAGACTGAGAGGACCAACAACGACGAGCTCCGTAGACAAAGGATCAAGGAAAGGAATAATGAGAAGGTGGTGGACCTTAGCAGCGACTACCACCCATATTGCTGATGTGCCACCTGAGCTATAATTGCGCCTGCCACTATTATGACAACTAGCCACGTCCACACTGTCTAGGTGACTACCATGCCATGTGGGTGCTGTACGGTTCCACATTTTCTCCCTAGGGCCATTGTAATTCGCACCTTTATTGTAAAGTGCTATGTCAGGCTAGACATAGTTCATTGCTATAATTTTTTACAATAATGTATCTGCACTATTTAAAAGATAGAATTGGTGGTATTGGTTCATCTGCCTGTCCAAGCACTTCGTTGCGCTTCTATAAAATTTCTAACAAAACAAGATGTTTTATTCGTTCGTAGCACTAATTATTACCAAAAAGGGTTAAATGGGCAAATGGCCACCAGTGGCCATCTACTGTAGCTGAGGCAGCAGAGCTACTGAGTCGGGGTAGCTCAGCAGCTCCTGCCACTTGGTAGCTCTATGGGGCCTGAACCGAGCTAACTCATGTTGTGCACACGCATCCTGCCACAGTACTGAGCCCCTTATCGAGCTCTAGTGGCGTGGCAGGCGACACATATCGCTTGTCGCACCTACCAAGCTTGAGGACGGGGTTATTTTTATAAAATTGGGTGTCCAAGTACAAATGTTTTAAAAAAGCTAAAAGTACTAAATGTGTGAACAGTTCTGTGATTGTAAGTAGGAAACGAAAAAAGACCAACTGCTTCTTTCCTGCAAAGGGTCAAAGAGCAGTTCCCACCACCTGTGATTCCAATGGCTATTCGCGATTTTGCAGACCCTTACAAATAGTTATGCTCTGAGGGTTCCAAAATAAATAATGCTCTGAGGAGTAACTGCCCTCTAATTGTACTAATCATTTTGGGATCATATATTTGTGAAGTTCTCTGCGATGCTGTTCCCATACTTTTGGCTGCTTGCCATTTGCTGTTTGGAGCACCATGATGTAAAGATCAAAAGGTTGCACAAGATTTGTGCACCAAGAGCTACACCTTTTCTTGGGAGGGCAAATCAATTCTTCTCAGATCAATGGATGCTGAGGTGATCACTTATTGGATGGATGAGAGGTTGTTGCACTAGAGGGTTTCAGGCTGAGGCAAAGCATCAAGTTGAGGCTAAGGAGAAAATTTCTTTCTTTGGTGCCAAATCTAAAAGGTGAAGCGCTGAAGATCACCACGACACTAGGACAATTTTGCTTGAAGGTGGGGAGGATGATCCAGCCAAAAACCTGGGAGGAAGAGGATAATGTCAAGCACACCTTTCCACACCAGAACCACGTCATCCAACATTTTTCACTATTAATCATCCATTTCCTCCATTAGTTTGCATCTTGAGCTTCTACTTTTCATCTTCATTTGATCCGGGTGTAAGACCGACTAGTATAAGTTTTAGTTTATTAAATCCAGAAGGTTTTCATCATGTTTCCTTTTATTTATTTCATTATGTTTATTGATTTGATGATGAGTGAGTAGTAGTACCCCAAAGGCTAGGGGTTTTAGGTCATCTTGTAATATGTAAAATGTAGGGGATTATACATTTAATGCCTACTTTTGTGATTATAACTTTGTGTCCAGTGTTTTGTATCTAGTGGCCTCAACACGAGGATATTGAAGGGCCCTAGGATATCATATGTTGAATCAAGTCATGTAGATCATATTAGGTGGATTGCCGAAGGAGTCGGATCAGTGGGCCAGTGACAGGTACAAGCTGTCCACTTTGGATGTGTTCGTCTAAGGAACCACGATATAACCATGGAATGTAAGGCTTTGCTTCACTATTAAACATTAAATACGAAGTGTGAGTTTCTACGAGTGTAGTCTAGAGAGGTAGACAATAGTATCTTCTTTACGTGCATGGTGCGATAGGTGATATAGGGGTGTGTTGCCTATACTAGTACGATAGGTCCCGTGTTTTGTTGTCCTGAAGTTCATGAAGCTCCTTCATCACATTTTTCCACTTAGGATCTTACTTAGTAACCTGCCAATCTTTTGAAATAGGAACTATCTTAAAAGATGTAATGAATGCATTGTATGCATAAAGAGATATCAGAATATAAGATTTACAATCTTTCACAAGGCAAACTATGCAAACATCGAAACCTAGTAGATAATTACACCTCATCTTATCCGAGGAACACATGGGAAACCTCCACATGGTCTTACATTACCTCCACATGGTACATAGGCCCTATTTGGAAGGGTTTTGACGCAATCAAAATGTTCTCATGAGACAGAAAAAATATTTTTTCTAAGGAAAATAGTTTATTCTTATAGATGATATTATTTACAAGGAATTAATTTTGTCTTTGAAAGATAAATTTCCCTAGTAAAAATTCAAATGTACTTATTTTATATGAAGGAATGGGAAATCATTTAATGTAAAAGGGCAATATCACAGGGATTCAATATGTATTTCAAAGGTAATAATCTATGCTAGTAAATGCCAAATATCTATTTTTCTCTCAAGGGAAATAGCATAACTTATTGTCATCACTTATGAACACACCCAACATGACTCCGCACACAAAACCCTTTCCTGAAACAACATTGCATGTCTATTCCCCTCTAAACCTTCCTAGCAAGCATGGGCTCTGTTTGGCATTGTAGTGGATGATGATAATCTCGTTTGGTTGAGCTGCTGTTAGATATTTGGGTGTTTGGCCAACGGCTTGTTTATATGCAAACAGATATTTAATTGCATTATAGAATAATATATGAGATGAAATACAAGAAGATAACCATTGAACAATAGAACATATCTAACTTTAATACGATTTACAGAATAGATTAATAGAATTTTCATATTCACATCAGTTTAAAAAAAAAGCACAACAACTGCAAACTGAACTCCTAGTCCATCCTCGTCACTGGCGGCTGTTTTCGACCACTTGGAGTGTGCCCCTCCTAACCCCATTTTTGCATTTTTTTAGAGGAACCCATCTTTGCCTTGATACCCCCCTCTCTCTTATTTACACATGTTTTTTGTGAGTTAAGAAAAGGGAGATTACTTAATATACAAAGTGAAAAATTGGAGAGATCTAATTTTTATTAGGAAAGTAATAAATCTATCCAATAAATATTAGCCATCTTTTTTAGTCATAAGGGCGATAATGTAATTTAATGTCATATATTGTAAATACAACCAACTCGACTCCATACAAATTGTAAGGTTTCCCAAAACATCGCCACCACAAAATCGTTCTCCTGTCCATGGAGATCCCTTTCTCTAGATCTGTTGATAGGGCCGGCGGTAGCGGCACTTGTTGGCGGCCCCTAATCCAACCATGGCACCGCCAGCTAGTTGCCTGCCACTTGTGAATGCCACCTCTACCTTGCGATGTTTTTATTTCCCCTTTTGATTTACACATATGCTTGGTGATTGAAGAGCAATATTATGCTCAAATCTTGCTAAATACAGAAAGGCAGACCTTGTTTGGAAGGGCTTCAATACGATCTAAAAGTATTTCTTTTTAAAAGGTAAGTCTTAAACAGATCGATTTTGCAAACGATTGTGTTTTCCTTGCAAATTTGGAGTCCTACACCTGGTTAATTTTCTGGTTGTTGATTCATTCTAAGATATTTGTGATTGATGGAAGGGGGTGGAGGGAGATTGCAGTCACTGGGAATTGGGTTGGCTGGGAGAGAAAGGAAGGGACGAGCATCTACAGTCCTTGGACCCTAACCCCCAAGTGTCAATTTATTGTTCAAAACCAGGAAGTCGTACATCCCTAGAAATCCCCTCCGCGACTACCTACACATCCCCGAGCGTTAGCTGCAATGCAAGCATAACCTTGACAAGGTGGTGCAGGTTTGTGACATCCATATACACCTAAGACGTCTATTCTTTCGCTGCTCTTTGTTCATGGTAAGTGGTTCATTACCTACATATACTTGCACACATAGAACACTTGTACTAACCAGTGGATTGCAAGTTCACCTAGTGCGTGGATACATCGTATCCAATACCCACATAGGTTTACATCCACAAACTGCACATCCACCTAGACAAGTTGCGGGAGGAGCTACAGACTGAGAGGACAAGAAACGATGAGCTCTAAAGACAAAGGATCAGGGAGAGGAACAACGAGGAGGTGGTGCACCTCGGCAGCGACTATCACCCGTATTGCTGCTGTGCCAAACCGAGTAGCAATTGTGCTTGCCATTACTACGGTGACCAGCCACGTCCACACCGTCTGGATGACCACCACGCCATATGGGTACCGTACGATTCCACATTTTTGCCCTAGGTCTGTTGTAATTTGCACTTTTCATTCCGAAGTGCTATGTCAGACTACATATGATCCATTGCTATAATTTGTTTGCAATAGTGTATTTGTAGTACTTAAAAGATGGAGTTCATGCTGTTGGTTCATCTGCCCGTCCAACCCCCCATTGCGCCTCTCTAGAAAACTTCTAACAAAACTAGATGTTTTTTCCATCAGTAGCATTACTTATTACAAAAGAAAAGGTTCAACAGGCAAACGACGAACGGCCACCGGGCACCATACACTGCAGCCGAGGCAGCTCAGTAACTCTGACCGAGCCAGGTGATACGTGTTGCTTGTCACATTTACGAAGCTCATATATAGGGCTATTTTTGTAAAAACGGACGTCTGGAGACCAAATTTGAAAAAAAAATGTACTACAGTCCTATATATGTAGGCAATTATCTCAAGGCAAGGATAAGTTGTTCATATTATCAAATGGCCTTAACATGTATCAAATGGCAACTATGTATTATAAAAAATGCATGAAATTGAAAACAAGGAAAAAAAAAGGGAAATTATATTGGTCCAATTTACATTGGCAAAGTACTGACCTTTTTTATTAAAAAACACAATAATAATTATATAAAATCCATGTGAGGTCTAGGCACTAGAAAAATTGAAAAAGAGCAAGAAATGCCAAGATCTTTTGCCCTGTATTAGAACACCTGAAATGAGAGATCCATTCAACCTGCCATGGGACACCACTAGTGATGGTCCACCCTTGCAAGCCAGATAAGAGCATTGAAACGTTCCCTCTAATTGTCCAATATATACACCTATCCCATCCCTGGCTTCCCCCTTCACATCTTCTTGCTTCTAAGCTTCAAGAACCAGAGACACCACAGAGCACCTCTGTCCCAAGGACGGCCATGGAGGAAGAGCAGAGCCCAAGGCTCGCCGGAGAGCCGACAACGATGGCTGGTCCCGGACCGGACGGCAAACACGACGATGGTGTCGACGACCCGGAAGACCCGGAGAGCACCGGCAACGGCATCCGCTCCCTGGAGCAGCCGCTGCTGAAGCGGAGCAACACCCTGACCGCCAGCCACCTCGCCATGGTCGGCGCCAAGGTCTCGCACATCGAGAGCCTCGACTACGAGTGAGCATTCCTTCACCGGCTCGATCTTTCTGAATTCTGATGCCACCTTGATCGTGCTTAGTTACAGCTCTGTTCCTGCATGTTTGGATCATTAATTACTATTTGTTGTGTGCATTGGTGTGTGAATTTGTCAGGATAATCGAGAACGATCTTTTCAAGCACGACTGGAGGAGCCGGTCCAACGCGGAGGTGCTGCAGTACATCTTCCTCAAGTGGGCCATGGCGTTCCTCGTCGGCCTCCTCACCGGCGTCATCGCGTCGCTCATCAACCTCGCCATCGAGAACATCTCCGGCCTCAAGATGCTCCACATGGTCCAGCTTGTCCGGGAGAAAAGTTAAGAACAGAGTTCTGCGGCCATCTCTAAGTTGCACCGCCAAAAACGCCCAATGGAGTCGAGTTCTTGATTAGGAAATTCTGTTTGTTTGCCTACACTGCAGGTACTGGACCGGGTTCTTCTACTTCGCCGGCATCAACTTCGCGCTGACGTTCGTCGCCGCCATGCTCTGCGTCGTCTTCTCCCCTACAGCCGCCGGCCCGGGCATCCCCGAGATCAAGGCCTACCTCAACGGCATCGACACGCCCAACATGTTCGGCGCGCCGCAGCTCATTGTCAAGGTAAGTTCCTTTCACCTAAACGTGATACGCACACTGGACTATGTGTCAGCGTGTGACACGACACAACTTTTTCTCTTTTTATGTGTGTGCGTGTGTGTGTGTGCGTGTGTGCAGATCATAGGCAGCATTGGCGCGGTGTCGTCGGGGCTCGACCTCGGCAAGGAGGGGCCTCTGGTGCACATCGGCGCGTGCCTGGCGAACCTGCTCAGCCAGGGCGGCTCCGGCCGGTACCGTCTCCGGTGGCGGTGGCTGCGGTACTTCAACAACGACCGGGACCGGCGCGACCTGATCACCTGCGGCGCGTCGTCGGGCGTGTGCGCGGCGTTCCGCGCCCCCGTGGGAGGCGTGCTGTTCTCGCTGGAGGAGGTGGCGACGTGGTGGCGGAGCGCGCTGCTGTGGCGCACCTTCTTCAGCACGGCCACCGTGGTTGTGGTGTTGCGCGGGTTCATCGAGGTGTGCCGCAACGGCCGGTGCGGGCTGTTCGGCGAGGGTGGGCTCATCATCTTCGACGTCAGCGACGTCACCGTCCGCTACCACGTCGGTGACCTCCTCCCCGTCACGCTCGTCGGCGTCATCGGCGGCCTCCTTGGCAGCCTCTATAACCACCTCCTCCACAAGGTGCTCCGGCTGTACAACCTCATCAACGAGAAGGGCCGGCTGGCGAAGCTGGCGCTGGCGCTGGCCGTGTGCGTGTTCACGTCGGCGGGGCTCTACGTGCTGCCGTTCGCCGTGCCGTGCACACCGTGCGACCCGGCGTTCGGCGAGGCGTGCCCGACGACGGGGAAGAGCGGCAACTTCAAGCAGTTCAACTGCCCCGCGGGCCACTACAACGACCTCGCCAGCCTGCTGCACGCCACCAACGTCGACGCCACCCGTAACATCTTCTCCACGGGCACCCCCGGCGAGTTCCGGCTCGACTCGCTGCTCATCTTCTTCGCCATCTACTGCGTGCTTGGGCTCTTCACCTTCGGCATCGCCGTGCCGTCGGGGCTCTTCCTCCCAATCATCCTCATGGGCTCCGCGTACGGCCGCATCTTCGCGCTCGTGCTCGCCCGCTTCGCGCGCATCGACCATGGCCTCTACGCCGTGCTCGGCGCCGCGGCGCTCATGTCGGGGTCCATGAGGATGACCGTCTCGCTCTGCGTCATCTTCCTCGAGCTCACCAACAACCTCCTCCTGCTCCCCATCACCATGTTCGTGCTCCTCATCGCCAAGACCGTCGGCGACGCCTTCAACCCCAGCATCTACGAGATCATCCTCGACCTCAAGGGCTTGCCGTTCCTGGAGCCAAAGCCAGAGCCCTGGATGAAGGACCTCACCGTCGGCGAGCTCGCCGCCGCCAAGCCGCGCGCTGTCACTCTACAGGTGGTCGAGAAAGTATCCACCATTGTCGACACGCTCCGGTCCACCAGCCACAACGGGTTCCCGGTGCTCGACCGGCCACGCCCCGGCGTATCTGAACTGCACGGGCTCGTGCTCCGGACGCACCTCGTCGCCGTGCTCAAGAGGCGGTGGTTCCTGCCAGAGAAGAGGAGGACGGAGGAGTGGGAGGTCAGGGAGCGGTTCTCTTCGGCGGAACTCGCCGAGAAGGGCGGGAAGCTCGACGACGTCCAGCTCACGCCGGAGGAGATGGAAATGTACGTCGACCTCCACCCGTTCACCAACACGACGCCGTACACTGTCGTGGAGACCATGTCGGTGGCCAAGGCTGTCGTGCTCTTCCGCACCGTCGCGCTCCGGCACATGCTCATCATCCCCAAGTACCTAGGCCCTGAGGTGAGTGCAAATAATACTAATTTCTAAGTATATTATAAGAAGAAAACCTCTTAGAAGAAGCAGTGCAAGTTCATTACTAGTACATGCCAAGATAACAATCTCTGAAGATTACTAGTATTTGATAGCTTATATATGCAAAACTAGGATTCTCATTTGGTCACTTGTTACAGAGCAGAGAACACAATCAAAATGTTCTTGAAAAATTGGCTTCTTGTTCATTTGTTGTTTACACTGTGAAGCATTTAGTGACGAATTTGTGTTATTTTTGTTCCTTTTTCTCTTCAGATATCTCCAATTGTGGGGATCCTGACAAGGCAGGACCTGAGGGCACACAACATCCTGGGTGCATTTCCTCACCTGGCAAACAAAAAGAAAGCACAATGAAGCACCATTTTTGGGAATCACTACATGTTTGCTGTCTTGAAGCAAGAGATCAGTCGCTTGCTATTACAGCTTCTATGAGATTCTGAGATTATTTCTTTCTCTCTTTTCTCTGTAAGTAGATTCAGGATTATTTGCTTCTGTTTGAGTGTCTGAATAATTGCTGCCCATGTAAAATCACACATGCACTTCTCCAGTCTGCCGACGCCTGATGTAGTCAAAAGGGGGACACACACCAATGATGCAATAGAGCAAAGTTTTTTTTGGAGATGTTTCAACTCCTCCTTGCTTGAGTATTTCTTTTTTGAGTAAAGTCCATTACCGGTCCTTAAACTTTTTATGCTGTGTCATCCCGGTCCATAGACTTTCAAAGTGTGTCATCTCGGTCCCTAAACACTCTTTGGGTCTCAAAATTAGCCCGTTACGGGTCTTGGCTGTGTCATCCCGGTCCTTAAACTTTTTATGCTATGTCATCCCGGTCCATGGTTGTTACCACAGCAATGGCACACTTTGAAAGTCTATGGACCGGGATAACACACTTTGAAAGTCTATGGACCGAGATGACACAGCATAAAAAGTTTAAGGATCGGTAATGGACTTTACTCTTCTTTTTTCCTCTTTCTGTGCTTTTGTTTGATTTCATTGTGAGTTTTGATATAGGTTAATACTGATCATACTGGCGAAATTGATAATACAGTCTATTGAACCTTATGTTATATTTAATAGTATTACTATGTATTTGTAATAATATTATAGGTGATATTTGGTGTACATATAATTAAACATATATATATACTGGTATGATTATATTAAATTCGAAACGGTATATCAGTATGGATCGGTACCGGAATCATTTTAAGAATCAAATCGGTATAGCCTATAGTACGATATTGACAATTATAGTTTAGATCTTTCCCCTGTTTTTTCAAGACTGATCTCAAGAAGGATTCCTCTCCATTTTCGAAGACTTTGTGATCGAAAATAAAATTCGGTAAATCATGAGTTGCAGCTTGAGACACTTGTATAGTCCCTTACGGGGCTGGTTGGTATGTAAAAAACTTCAGGGTGTTTTAGAACGCGGGGATGAAAAACAAAAGATTGGAGAAAAACACAAGAGAAATGTACAAGAATAGAATGGCAAAATAGAAGATTGAAAAACACAGAAAAATAATGAGAGACTTTTGGAATACATGAATTAGAAGAACATATGAATTTCGGAGGAATTGTACAAGTGAATAGTAACTTTTCTTAACTAACAAAACGCTTTTTTTTCATTTTAAGCCACTACAGACTACACGTACAGTACAATAGTGCATCACCTACTGGTGGTCCCACCAACTCGAAGGACCCAGCTGCCAGTGAATAATTGAATGGTTTTGCAGGATCGAACACGGCAATCAAAAGAAGTGAATGATTATAGTTGTTATTCGAAACTCAAAAGCAATCTAATTTACCAGATGTAGATTTCGACCACTCGGCGCTCGACCACTTTGCAGTCATAAACTCGATGATAGTTTCGACCTCTCGGCATTTGACCGCTCAACAATCACAAACTCGATTATGGTTGATGAGGATATCACTAGTAATGCCAAAGCTAGTAATGAGGCTTCAATAACAGGACCAATAACAAGAACACGAGCCAAGAAACTACAATCTCAGGTGAATCTGCTCCTTAACGAATATGTCATTGATCTTAATGAGAATTCTATACTACCTAAAAATAGTATTTTGCTTGTGCTCAGGTTTGAAGATTCTGCGATGGACAGAGATCAAGTAAATGCGGTCGTCATCCAAGGAAGACCATCAAATGAGGATAAGGCATTGGCCTATGACCCATTCGGCCAAGGAGGAGAGGGTCAAGGTCCATACGGCCAAGCAAGGGATCAAGACCTAAATGATCAAGCACAAAGCCCATGTGGAGGAACCAGGAAGGGAGCCCAGGACGCGCTACAGCGCCATGAATAGTACGCGCTACAGTATCATGAACAGTGAACAGTACCGTGCTACAGTACCCGTCCCATGAACAGTTCTGTGCTACAGTATGTGCATGAATAGTCCCACGTAAAAAATTTAGTGCTGAATAGTTCTTAGACTGAGACTATATATTGAGGGGTAGACCCCCATTGTAAGGCACACCAGACTTGAGAAAAATCAATCTACTTAAATTTATTTGAGTTTAGCTTTGCTGCCGAGATTCCAGAGGGAATTAGGAGTGTGTCCTTCAATCAAGATCATTCAGCCTTTCCGCTGGGAATTGGGTGCACGATAGATCTTCGCTTGGTGGTCGACGAAATCAACACAAGTGTGTTTTGGCGGATTAAAGAGTGTTCTTCCCTTGCACTGGCATTGGAGGATCATTACAATTCATCAAGACTCCCGTGAGTATCCATCCTACGACGAGAAGATCGGACGACCTCGTATCAATGGTTTTGACCACTTAGCAATTGTAAACTTCGACCACGACTGGCAGTTGTAAACTTCGACTACTTTCGCACTCATAAATTGTGACTGCTTTGCACTCTGATCTTTGACCAATTAGCACTCGTAAACTTTGACCGCTTTGCACGTACTCGAACTTCGACCGATTTGCACATACTCGAACTTTGAGATCGAGCCCTCCTATACTCGTTACCTTCGAGTACTCGTATTTCTACTATTTTTTGATGGTGATTCGGCACATTTGCACTTACTCACAAGCTTCGACCCAACTACAATCACCAGCAACTTCTGCAAATCAAGAACAAGATTGATTCAAAGTGATGTTTATTGCTAGATTTTTGGAGGTTTACAAAGTGCCCTCAAAAGCACCCCTAAAAGTATAACCAAAACTAAAGCCTTATCAATGCTTCTCCAAAATCCTGTGCGTTTGCTATGCCACTCCGCCTCTATTTATATTCTCTAACACCTTAAGAATTCTCTCCGAACAGATCACAAATTTGGGTCCTAATTCGACTCCAAGTCTGTTATGAAACCTTCTCCTCTTTCTCAGGATACAATTTTCATACTATGGACTTCCCAATTTACAACTCCTAGAAACAAACTCTTCCCTTCCAACTCCTTCAACCTTCATGTGCCCAAGCATGAGTCCGACTGTCTCGCGACACCCTCAACCATTATCTGAATCTTATATCCCCATCCTAGTCCCGGTCCACTTCTCTGTCGACCACGATCGCCTCCACGCTTAACTTGCACACCAAAGACAAAGAAATCCTTTTCCAGAAATAAGTTCGGCTCAACTTGATCCGCATTAGCCCACTGATAGACCGCTTAAATCCCCCTTGATGAACACTATCCAATGCAAATTATTCATCATTAAGTAACCATCCACATGGTCTCTCAATCTCCCCCTTGATTAATACATTGGCAATCAACAAAATTATGCTTGTGGGTTTGTGTGAATTTGTTTTTGCAAAAATGCGAAACCAAATCGAGAAAAAATCACATGAATTCATATGAATGAAAAGTGTGACCCAAGTAATGTGACCCAAATTTCTCCCCCCGGAGACAATGTGGTCATCAAGAAATTGTGGAGGAAAAATAATGCTAAGAAAGAGCAATGAAAGTGAAAATCAAAAACTTTATAGATTACCCAAGTCATTTTGTATTGATTTAATAATTTAACTAAGCCATCTTTTTGAGAAGAGCTACCTAGATCATATAAATTCATATATCATATAGCAATGTCAAACAAATCTTCAGTGTGATTAAGCAATTTATATTAATGACAGGCATTTTAACAATGGCCAAACTAATTATAGAGAGCACAATGAGATATCACAATAAAAAGTCAAAGTCTAAAAGTAAAGTAAACTTTAAGTCTAGATGAGCTAGCAGTCTCTAGTAACAACCTTTCACTCCACATTAAATTTGTGAGTTGCAACCATGTGCACCCACTCTTGAGCATGTGGCATGCTTGTAGCATACTTGTTTTAATGATGTCATGCTTATCTCTAAGAAGTATGCTTATCTCTTGTAGCATACCATTAAAAGAAGTATGCTTAAAATGTTGGCATGTTTTAATGATGGCACCCACTCACATTTTAATGCTTCAAGCAAACATCTTATTTTTTCCACATGATCTCTAAGAAAATGATAGTGAATATCAATGTGTTTGGTTCTTGAATATTGGACATGATTTTTAGTAATATTAATAGCACTAGTGTTATCACAAAAAAGTATAAAACTATTTAATTCTAAGCCATAATCCTTAAGTGTAGCTGTGATTCAAAGAAATTGAGAGCAATAAAAAGTGGCAGCTACATACACAGCCTCAGCGACGGAAAGTGCAATAGACAATTGTTTCCTATAAGCCCATAAAATAAGAGATATGCCTAAAAAATGACATGAGCTAGAGATACTCTTCCTATCAATTCTATAGCCCCAAAATCCGCATCTAAATACGCTCTAAGGGTAAGACATGATGAACAAGAATACCATAAGCCAAATTCTAGAGTTAATTGAAGATACTTAAAAATTCGCTTTACCGTCTGTCGATGTGAAGCACGTGGGGAAGCCTGAAAATGAACACAAAGGCACACAACAGGCATGTATGGCCTCGAAGTAGTGAGATACAGAAATAAACCAATCATGCTTCTGTATTCTTTTTGATTAACAGGCTCTCCATTCTCGTCAGGGTCTAACACTGCATAGATCCCATTGGTGTGGAGACTGGTTTGCTTGTCCCCATGTCAGATGATGAAGTAGGTCCTTAGTGTACTTAATTTAATGAACAAAAGTACCCAACTTTGTTTGCTTGATCTGAAAACTTAAGAAGAATGTGAGTTCTCTCATCATGCTTATCTCAAATTTTCTGCTCGTAGTATTTGAAAACTTGGCAACAAGAGCATGAGAGGAACCACTAAAGATGATATCACCAACATAAATTTGAACAAGTAAAAGATCATTACCATGCTTGGGAGTAAACAATGTTTTAAACCTTGTCCATTTGAAAGTCATTTTTAAGCAAATATGATTTAAACCTATCATACCATGCTATAGGCGCTTGTTTTAAACCATATAAAGCTTTGAACAATCTGTAGACTTGATCAGAAAAAAGGATTTTCAAAGGCAGGTGGTTGTCTAACATAAACTTCCTCCTCAATATAGCCATTAAAAAAACAATTTTAACATCCATTTGGTAGAGTTTAAAACCTTTAGATGCGGCAACTGCTAAAAGAATCAAGGCCTTCTACCTAGGTAAATCCTTGCACAACAAGTCTAGCCTAATTTCTAACAATAACACCATCCTCACTTTGTTTGTTCTTGAAAACCCTTTTAGTTCCGATAACATTGTGTCCATGAGGAGGTGAAACTAGCGTCCAAACTTTATTACGCTCAAAACTCTCTAATTCCTCATACATATCATTAATTCAAGACCCATCAGATAAAGCGTGAGACCTTAGGGTTCAAAAGAGGAAACAAAAGCAGCATAAGCATATGAGGCGTTGACGTTATACCTGTTGCGAAGAACTCGCAGACTTAACTCACCAATCATTTGTTCAAGGGGATGTCATCATTGGTGATGTAGGTGTAGTTGTAGTGGTAGGAGCAAAACCACTAGCATTGGTAGGTCCAGTGATGGCATATGTAGATTCCACTAGCATAGGTACTTGGGACGAAGCGAGAATTGGGGTTTCCCTTTCGTTGTCCTCAAAATTATAAAAGATATATTTAGGCATGTCAGTTACCTGTGTAGCTACATTGTTGAGTCTAGTACCAGGACTAGCTCATCAAAAGTGACCGCATAGGTCTTAGCAATTTTATTAGTTTCTAAGTTGAGTACACGATAACCTCGAGTGTGAGCATTTGGGATTTCAGGTTCAAAGGGCCTATGACTTTGGCTTTCATTTTTTGTGGTGTCCAAGCAAGTTGGACTACTAATTCGTCGCATTAAGAGCTGCTCCACTAAGCACTTCACTATTCACTTCCACCTCTAGAGGGATGGAGGTTTGGATTTTCGAAAAGAATATCGTCGGTGGTTATTGAAGCATCACAATGAGTGGACGATTGTGTTGCCCTGAAAAAAGAATCGATTAGATAACTATCTCAAAGTTCAGAAGAGAGACTCATTTGCAGAACAGCTGATGGTTCAGTTCTTTGAAGATCATCATTCCATTAAGATCGACACAATTTTGGTGCAGATTCCTTTTTTTGATTTCAAGCCATTCTCTGTGTTGGTAATCGGTTCTTGCTCCTCTCATCCTCACCTACCCAGGCCGAACATTTTGAATTTTCAATAGGTGCAACCAGTGCAGTCTGTGCCTGCTTTCGGTGATGGTGACTTCAAAGCAGTTTCTTGCTCTCGGTGTCTGCATTTTGGTCATTCAATAGGATCTTGTTTCAGCTAGATCCGCTGTTGGGACTGCTCTAATTATGATCACAAAGCCTCAGTTTGCCTATTCGCTCGGCTACTTGCTAATAAGAAGTGGGTTCCCACCCATAGTCTAAACAACGTGTCGTTGGCCCAAGGGAGAGGCGGGAATTCTCTTGGCTCAGCTTGGGAATGGGTGCGTCTCCTAAAGCTCCCACTGGTTCATCTCTTATGGCTTCTTCTTGCCCCAACTCCTCAACTGTCTAGAAACTCCTCCATAAGAACTCCCCCTGTTCCCCTCCTCTTATGATGGCCAACTTGTAGATTCTCAACCTAGCCCAATTCCTTTCAGTGGACCTTTTCATTGAAGAGGGAGGGCAATTCCGACTACCATGAGCAGACCTTGTCCTTCAAGAGCCACTGCAACCTCACCATGAGGACTATGCCATTGCAACCATGGCCCCACCCCCCAAGAAGAATAGATAGCACAAGCAATGATGAACATTAGAGATTTCATTCAAGGCACCCTCAAAATCCATGTGGTAAGATGCTCCCCCCACCCGCTCGGAGTCGGTGTCTTAGCTCTCCAATTTAGTAGGACATGTTAATCTTTAGGAACCCCCACCACTTGGATGATCAGCATGAAGTTAGATTTCATAGACACAATGAAGCTTTAAACTGGAGAGGGACCAATTTTACTTGAGTGGGTTGGGTCATGTTCCTTGGTTTCCCACTAGACCTTTTAAACCACCATCCATCACCCATGCAGTTTCCTCCTTTGGCAAGCTCCTGGAGTGGCACTCGAGGGACAGGACCAACAGTAGAGTCTTGGTAAAGATGCTTTACCCCTTAGTTGAGGCAGCTCCCAAGATTCTAGTTTTGAAGAGAAGTGGTGATTGGGGGGTGCTGGAGAATCCTAGACTATACAAGTTTTTCTCCTTAATTTGGATTTCCCAGACACTGGACCGGGGGTGAGGACATCCCTGAAATTTTTTAATTTGCCACATGAGGAAGCCAATAACCCCCAAAATGAACTTCCCTTCCTGGTCCCCTGTCAAGATGATCAATGGGGACAGTGGGATCACCTTCTGATTGACCAAGGCTTGCTACCCCAGAAGTCTGTGTCTGTTTCCTCAAATCCTATTTTTATTGTAGAACTATCGGATTCAAAATCCCAACAACTACAAGAGGACTCCTCACAAGCTCACTATGGCAGCTCCCAACTGGATTTGATTCCTTTTGATCATCAACTTGGTTCCTGTTTTTCTATCGTCAAAGGACCTCTGACCGATTAGGTTCCCGGACTAACATTTCTATAGTTTTTTTTGTCAGGTCATAGCTAGTTTTCAGATTTGCTTTAGCTCGCTCTTCTCCAGGCTGCCTCCCTCCTTCTGAGGTTGGCCCCTCTTCACCCATCAACTTGTATTGGTGTCTCAGGGACCTAGTCTGAAGAGGCCATGCTTTCAACCCTGAAGCTTAGTGGACTTGGAGCTCCCTTGGAGAGATGCACTTTGGTAATCTCTTTCCTCAGTCACCAACTACTAAAGGTGATGAGAGACCATGTGGAGGTATCCCCATGTTGGTGATGAGTAATTGACGATGGTTTAGTGAGTTTGAGTTTATTTTGGGTATTCTAGGGTTGAGTACCTTTACTTATGCTATTGTTGATACGCTGTTTCGTGCGGTGCTATGTGACGGTTTGCTTGTCTGTATGACTGCAGGACTTCGGAGCTAGGTCATGGTGAGGCGAGGAGGACTGGGACTAGGCACGGGAGGTGTTGAGGTCCAGACGGTCGGTGATGCCGAAGATGATCGAGGCTGGTGAGGTGGTTGCGAGTTGGGAGACGAGGAACCGGAGCTGGTGCTACCGGTGACGGACACAACGAGCGACGACGAGAGAACCGGGACTAGGCTCAGGGAGGAGTCGGAGGTCCAGAACGGTTGATGTCGGTTGCGGTCGTACGTGACGGAACAGACCGGGACTAGGCTCAGGGAGGAGTTGAGGTCCAGTCGGTCAAAGGCGCCGGTTGCGGGAAGCTTCCGGGAAGTTGCTTGAGGGGCAAAATGGTATTTTTACTCAAGCAATGGAGGTAGAGGCAGATTTCCCTCCAAAAATCTGGTTTGACCCACTTTCCTCATTTGTGGTGTGAGGTTTGAGTGGGTGGAGTATGCCACTTCTTGAATTTCCCCTTTGGTGTGAGTGTTGGGGGTTAAAAGGAGAGGCAAGGCAGCAGTAGGTAGGGCATCCATTCAGGCTAGAGAGCTCTTCCAAACAAGTGTGAAGACATTCTAGGAGAGAGCAGTGAGTTCTGGAGAGAGTTCCCAGTGTACACTACGTGAGTTCTTGAGTATGTGAGCTCTGGAGAGAATCATGTAGTGAGAGGGATGTAAGCTAAACCTTTGTAATCATTCCTCTGTAAGCAAGCATCCATGGGGATGTAGAAACTCTATTTGTAACCATCCTTCTCTAAGTAATGGATTTCTTTGAGTTATCTTGAGTTTCAGTTTTACTGTCTTGTGTTCCTCTGAATGATCTTTTCTGATTCTTCTGGATTGCTTTGAGTTTTGGGTTGAATAGCTATGAAGTAACTTTGCTCTGAACAAGGGATTATCATCCAAGCCATTTGGCTAGTATATCTCTGAGAGCAAACCTAAATAGCCATGATTTTTCCCGAAGATTCCCTGCAGCCCCAATCCTCTGTTATTCACTGTTTTTAGGGTTTCTAGACAGGGGATGATGGATTCTCTCATTTCCCTTTGGGAGATGGTTCAAGATTTGAGTTTCCAAGTCCTCTAGTCTTTGCTAAGTTGTTTGCAAAAGTTCACTAACTAAGATTGGGAGATTTGAGAGATATATGAAAATTGGACTCTCTCTTATGTCATTTTCAGATGTTGCTCAAAATCTTGTTTTCTAGCTCTTCTGGTTGCAATCCTTGGTTCCCTAGGTATTCTGGTTATTTGGATTAGAGTCTACTTCTTTTGGCTTAAAAAGATTTGCCAAAGCTCCTCAATTCTTCTGCTGTATGAAAATTCCAGGAGTTGCAGTCTGAAAATCTGCATTTCAGCCTGCTGTCCCGAGCACCGGTCTGACCGGCGCCCATTTTCCGGTCTGACCGGCCTGGGCGGTTTGACCTGCCCGGCTGCGGCGGTCTGACCGGCCCGGGTACAGCGGTCTGACCGGCCCGGGTACAGCGGTCAGACCGGCCTGCATTTTCAGAGAGCCCTTGTTCGCTATTTCATGTGACCTTTCTTCTTGCTGCCAATCTTAGCTTGTTTTATGGTTGGTTCTTTCTCGCAGTTGTTCAGTAAGGATCTCCAGAGTCTATGAGCTATTCTTATTGTAGCTTCTATAGCTATTTGTGAGAAGAGTTTCATGTGGATACTTTTTGAGGGGATTTTTTATTTAGGCACCATTCACCCCCCCTCTGTTGCCATATCCGATCCTACAGGTGACCTATTTACTACCATCTTCCCAATGAGGCCTAGTCATCATGGATCTTCATCAGTCCGTATTGAGTAAATAACTGACCAGCCAGAAGATGCTTCACCCAGTCTCAACTCCCTGGATACTAAGCCCAGGTCAAGCTGTAAGCAATCCACTCCCCTCATGGTTCACAACTCATGCAGAAGTCCGAGTTGAACAAGCTGCAGCCTCCCAACTTTCCAAGCTCTCACTCTCTAAAAGACGCAAGTCCAACATAACTCCATCTTGCTGCAGGTTTTACAACTCGATCAGTCATTCTCGTCGGCAACTGCCAACCTGGAAAGAATTTCACTACACCAACTCCACAAGTAGGCTGGCATGGCTTTACATGTTGTAGGGGAGGACTCTTCAGAGAAGCCTAGATTCCCGATCCCTCTCATGAGGGAATGGAGGCACCGCTACGGTTGAGTCCACTCTAGGGAGTTGGTAGATGAAAGCTTCATTGCTGTGCATCAAAATGAAGAAGAAGATTGAATGGCCAAATTATTGGGTGTTAAATGTTTTGTACATGCAATTTGTTGTTCTTTTTCATCGCTACCTTGCTTAGCTATTGTTTTGTCGAACCTGCTACAGTGCTATTTTGACTTTTCACGACTTAAAGTATGGGACAACACCGTTGCGCAATCTGTCAGGTCTATTTGTAAGGCTATCTATCAATGAATTCATCGCAAAACTTCAGAAGTTGGAACATACTTTGCTGGAACATTAGGGGTCTTAACTCCCCTGAAAAGTGGAGGGCCATTTGGGATAAGATCTCAAACAATGTCTGCTCTGTCATCTGCCTCCCGGAAGCCAAAAGAGAACTTTGAGCACTCTTACATTCTCAATTTTGCTCCCAAACACATGGATAAATTCACTTTCTCTCCTTCCATAGGTGCATCTGGGGGGTCTGCTAGCCCTTTGGAATAGTTCAGTGCTTTCTGGTATTCCTCTATTCAACAATCACTTTGCTCAAATAATAGAGTTTTCTTCAGCCCATAACTCAGACAAGTGGACTCTGATCAACATATACGGGCCGTGTGAAAGGCAGAGCACGGCAGAGTTTGTCATCTAGCTCCTTCAACTGAATGTTCCTACTCAACAAAATTGGATTTTAATGGGAGACTTCAATTTCATTTGATCGGTTCAAAACCGTAATAAACCAGGGGGACTCTGAATGATATCCTCACCTTCAACTCTATCATTAGTAGTGTTGGCCTCATGGAGTTGCCACTCAAAGGTAGATCATATACCTAGAGCAATATGCAAGAAAATCCTCTTTTAGAGCAACTGGACTAGTTTTTCACTTCAACACATTGGACTACCTCCTCTCTACACTCTAAAGTTCATGTCCTACATAAAGATACTTCTAATCATACTCCTTGTGTAGTGCACATTGACACGGTTATACCCAAATCCAATCTCTTTCAGTTTAAATCTTACTAGACAGCGCACCCATGATTTAATGAGGTAGTTGCTCTCTTTTGGAATCTACCAATCCTGCAAACAAACAATGCGACTAGAATCTCGGTGAAATTCAAAAATCTGCATAGGGGTCTCAAGAACTAGAGCAAATCCATATCCCACTTGAATATTTTAATTTAGAACTATAGAACTTGAATATCTTTTCATGGATAATTTGGAAGAATAGAGATGCTTGTACTTGGAGGAGAGTAACTTCCAAAACATAATTAAAAGTCACTTCTAAATACTTTTGAATTATCAACACATGTACTGAAAAATAGATGCAATTCTTGGGCAAAACTAGGAGATAAAAATACCAAATACTTCCATGCTCTTGCAACTGAATGGTATAGAAGGAACTTGGTTCGTTCCCTGATTCTAAATAATGGAATGACAGTCTACTCTCATCAAGATAAGGCAACGACCATTTGGAATTCCTTCAAACAAAGAATAGGAACAATGACTCATCCTACAATGTTCTTTAATCTTAGTGACCTAATGCAAGCACCACACCAGCTGAAAGAACTAGCGACAAACTATTCTGATACAGAGATTGATGGTATTGTCAGTAGGCTACCAAAAGACAAAGCCCCTAGACCAAATGGGTTTAATGGCCTCTTCATCTGCAAGTGCTGGAATATCATTCGACAAGATTTCTACTTGCTATGCTAGGATTTCTTCAATAACAGGGTTAATATTGAAAGCATCAATGGCTCTTCTATCACCCTTGTCCCAAAGAAGTTGAACCCATAATCCTTGAATGATTACAGGCTAATCTCTCTGCTAAACTCGATCTTAAAGCTCCTCACTAATATTCTGGCTAACAGACAACAGAAGGTTATTGTTGGCCTTGTTCATGCTAATCAGTATGGTTTCATTAGGACTAGAACAATTAAGATTACCTTGCCTAGGCCTTCAAATACACTCATCAATGCAAGTAGAGTAAAAAGAAATACTAATCCTTAAATTGAATTTTGAAAAGGCCTTTAACACGATCAAACACAAAGAAATCAACACGATGATGAGAGCAAAAGTTTTTCCTGACAAATGGATTTCATGGATTGAAAATAGCCTCTCATCTGGCCACTCTTCAGTTCTCACAAATGGGGTACCTGGAAGTGTTTTTGGGTGCAAGATAGGGGTAACACAGGGTGATCCATTGTCACCACTCTTATTTGTCCTTGGGATAGATCTTCTCCAATCCATTATCAATGAAGCAGCCAAAAGAGACCTCCTCAAGTTTCCAATACCTCCACTCAACAATGAAGATTATCCAGTAGTGCAGCATGCAGATGATACTTTAATTATACTACCAGCATACTCCAGGTAGCTCCTCTACCTAAGAGGATTGCCTCAGAGTTTCTCTGACTCTATCTTTCTCAAAGTAAATCTTTAGAAGTTGGTCTTGATCCCAATCATTGTTCCCCTTGACAAAGTGGCTAATCTAGCAGGAGTTTTTGGATGCAAAATCGGATCTATGACTTTTACCTACCTTGGACTTTCAGTGGGGACGACAAGACCAAAGGTGAAGGATTTTTTTTACATATTGTGGATAGGGTAGAAAGAAGACTTGCTAGCATGACGAGCTTATTGTCTTATGGAGGAAGATTAACTATTGTCAATGCAATCCTCTCCCTCCAATCTATCTACCACACGTGTCTACTTTGATTGCCCAAGAAGGAGATAGACCACATCGATAAAGCTCGATGACACTGCCTTTGGAGAGGTTCCAAGGACCTGCAAGGTCGATGCAATTCTCTGGTAGCTTGAGAGAAAGTCTGCAAGCTCAAGAATAAAGAATGATTGGGAGTCCTAAACCTCTGAATAAAGGATGATTAGGAGTCCTAAACCTCCAAGTTCTTGATGAAGGACTGCTCTTGAAGCATTTACATAAATTCTATGGAAGAATGGAGGTTCCCTAGGTTAGGCTGATTTGGTGCAAATACTATTCAAATTCGGTTCCTCATGTGGCTACCTCTTTCGATTCCTTTTGGTGGAAAGACATTATGAAAGGCATGAATCAATTCAGAGGCATAGCAAGGGGGCAGTGGGAAATGGTCACAACATTTTGTTTTGGAAAGATTGCTGGAATGAAAATCTCCTTGCTTGATATTCCCAAATATGTACTCTTTTGCTTCGGATCACGACATTTCCATTAAAGATTACATGCAAGTGGACGAGCTCCACAGTATATACCATTTACACCTTTCAGAGCAAGCTTATGAAGAATATCACTAGCTTCTACATCTTACGGAGGAAGTGGTGATCAACCAAGACACCTGTGATCACTGGACTTATATTTGGGGGAACTCCTACTACTCTTCACAAAAATGGTATACTTACTAGCTCAACAACTAACCACCTCACCAATCTTCCCACTCATCTGGAAGAATAGATGCCTTATGAAGCACAAGGTTTTCGCATGGCTCCATCCAAAAGAAAGACTCAACACCAAGGATGTGCTAAGACGGAAGAACTTCAACACTGATAGCAACATACATTGTGTTCTTTGTGATGCACAAATTGTCGAGACCATCAACCATCTTTTCTTTGAGTGCTCCTTTTCCTTGCAATGTTGGACTGCGATTGGATTTCTATGGGACTCTAATCTGGACACCCTAACAAGAGTTCTATATACAAAATCTGCTTCCACAGTGCAGCTTTTCATGGAGAAGTTCATCCAGGCAGCTTGGATCATTTGGAAAATAAAAAATGAGCTTATCTTCCAATAACAGCATCACAATCTCACAGATTGGCTTGCTTGGCTCAGATTGGAGGCTTCCTTGCTACTTATTAGAGTCAAGCCGGCCTTCAGATCTATCCTTTCCACTTTGATTGGTCCTCTCTGATTCTCCTGTTCTCTGCTTTCTGTTTTCTATTTCTTCTCCTCCTCTTTTTCTCTCACTCTCTTCCTTTTTGTACATTAATTTTTATTTAATATAGTGCAATAGGAGCCTCTCCTATTGTTTTCCTGTAAAAAACACAATTTACCAGGTGCATTAGTCATAATAAGTGTGAGTGGAGGATATGATGCAGAATTCATCTTACCATGGTGCAGGGTGAACAAACTAAATCCATTGATTTTTCAATTTTAAGTTGGGCAATGCTCTAACAAGATTCATATTACCGACACAAGCAAGATGATCAAAACCAATATAGCCTAACCTATGATGCCAGTAAAGTAAATCCTTAGATAAAACAAGATACCTAGCTCAGATGATGATGAATACAAAAAATACCACTTAAACAAATGGACAACTCAAGCAATTTTACAAACTAGATTGCCGAATGAATTTAAGATGCGACATGAATGCTTTTTAATGCTCACTTCAAGATCATCATCTATCAACTATGAAATAGAAAGCAAGAACTCGTCCTTGTGAATTGCCCCCAAAAGTGATCATCTCATCACTTGGGACACAAGTGAGGGAGGAAAACCATCTTGAGTTTCCAGTCATGTGGCGACAGCAACCGGAGTCAATGGGCCACATGTTCTCCTTCATCTTGCGATGAGCCTATCGAGCATGAAAATCATTGGTATCTTAGTACTGGTGTTAGAAGATAAAGATTTAGGAACCCAGTACTGAGATACATGACAAACAGGAGCAACAATAGGCAATGATAATGATCCAACAAAATAGTAATGTTTGCGTGCTGCCAGTCAGACTGCCGTTGAGAAACCTGTCTGACCGATCCTGTCACAGAAGGTGCTGAACCTACAGAAAGTTGATTAGAGAGACTCGTGCGACGATAAGGTGCTTGCTTATACCCCATTATAGGACAAGAAATCTGTTTTGTGAAGGAAACAAAGTCATCCCTTTGCATTTGAATCTACAACCTATCTTTCTTTTCTTTCTTTGCTTTTCGAAAACAAAATTAAACCAAGTGACCATCCCTACCACAGTAAGTGTATTGATACTTGACCTGGTGAGGAGTCGTATATGTTTCCTTGATAGCACCAACTTTAGTAGAGGAGTCCTTCGCAATACCGGCAGATTTAAGCACAATTTGTTTTGGTTCAGGTTTTACTTCAATTTTCTAGGTTCAAGAAGCTTAACAATCTGAGGAGGTTTATTCTTGACATGCTCAAGAAAATTAAATCCTAAACCATGATTTTTTGCACTCACTTCTGATTGATCTAGAATCATGTTCAAAATTTTCTTGCCACCCTAAAATTTCTCCAAGGTTGATTTAAGGTAAACATTTTCTTTAGCTAAAGGAGCACATTTGCAACATTCATCTTTATGAACAGAAACTAAAGCAAGTTTTCCCTTAGAAGCAAAATGATTTAATTGCCTAGTTAGAGCTTCAATTTCAATAGTTTACTTATGACAATTAGAGCAAGGCAGAGTTTCATGATAGAGAATCTGTTAAATAGCGTCCTGAGAATCTTTAAATCTACATGGAGAGGATTTTCTAGATTTAAGATTCTTAGAATAAAAGGATTGAACTAGAGAACTAGCAACCAGAGCAACTTTCATCTTTTTCAAATTTTTCTTGGTAATAAGCAAACCATTAATAACATAAGTATGGACATTTGTACCAAGAGCAAAGCAAGCACGCAATTTTTCACATTCAGCATTAAGAGAATTAAATTTATCCATGAAACTTGCATGAATAGATGTAACATCATTATGCTTAACTAACAAATTAGTGCATGTATAACATGAATCATCATCAGGAATAAAAAACCTTAGCCTAACAACTTCTGGATTAAGATTTTCAACAACAAGATTATTTTCTTTCAATTTCTGTTTGGTCCTTCTCAATTCAGAGGTAAGTTTAACAAACCATATTCAAGCTCATCATATGATGGTCTTACCTCATCAGGATCACTGTCATCGTCGTTGTCTTTGTCATTTCTTGCCATAAAGCACATGCCCATGAAATCATCGTTGTTCTTCTTCTTACCTTTAGGATCATCATTGCCATTATCATTTTCGTCACAACTCTCAAATTCCACATTACTCAAATTTAGACTTTCGATAGCCGATAGGACTTTTTCAGCATACTTGTGATGAAACATGCCATGATTGATATCATAGTTCTTGAATAGTCGACGATGATAGTTCTTGTCATCCTTGGTCTCCTTGCCCTTGAGCTTGGGGCAATGCATCCTGATGTGACCTAGCTCGTCACGCTCGAACCACCTGATTGGGCCTAGAACATCACCTCACTTTCTCATCCTCACGTTGTTGAGTGCCTTTTACACCCCTGAAGAGATCAACACTAGGTCCCTTTTAGGCAGCTACTTGAGTTGTTCTTCTAAAAACAAAGACAAGGCAGACAAGAAACCACAAGAAGAACTCAACAAAGCAGCCTACATGAGTTTAGCTATAAGTGCTAAAGATGAAGATTTATCAATCTTAGATGGCAAAACTGCCATCTAATAGGTTTTAAATCTAGAATAAAGATCATCTGTAGTTAAATTATCTAGATCGATAGTTTGATTAATAGTTGTAATAACCATCAACCACTCAGAACCTAAAGATCTCAAAATTTTAGTTGCATTATCTCCATCAGCAGGAATAACACTAACTCCACGCAAGTTACTTAAAATATTCTCAAAACGAGCAAAAAGATCATCAATAGATTCACCAGGTTTCATAGCAAAATCAAAATATTCTTTATGATAAAGATTTTTGTGCACTTTCTTGATTTTAGTGGTTCCTTCATGATAATCACAAAGAGTTTTCTATATTAACTGAGCAGACAAATATAAAAAACACGATCAAACTCTTTATGAGAAATCTCTTCAAAAACCAAGTTATGAGCCTTAGCATTCAAATCAACATCTCCTTTATTTTCGTCAGTAACATTAGCAGAAACACATAAGGTGCAGCAACTTTTTGCCAAATATCACTACCTTAAGTCTCAATGTATGCTTACAAACGACTCTTCCAAAAAGTAAAATCAGTAGCATCTAACATAGGGGACGGTTTATATACGTCTCTGATGCCATAGCAACTTGCTCTGATACCATTCGTAGGATTAAACACAACAATCAAAGGGGACTGAATGATTGCAGTTGTTATTCGGAACACAAAAGTAATCTAACTTACAAGATGTAGATTTTGGCAACTCGGCGCTTGCCCGCTCAACAATCATAAACTTGATGATGGTTTCGACCACTTGGCGCTCGACCACTCAGTAGTCATAAACTCGATGATGATTTTGACTACTCAGCGCTCGACCGCTCAGTAGTCACAAACTTCGACCATGACCAGCAGTCGTAAACTTTGACCACTTCTACACTTGTAAACTACAACCACTTCGCACTCTGATCTTTGACCCGTTAGCACTCGTAAACTTCGACCGCTTTGTACGTACTACAACTTTGACCGATTTACACAACTTTGATCGATTTGCATGTACTCAAACTTCGAGATCGAGCCCTTCTGTACTCGTTATCTTCGAGTACTTGTATTTCCTCTGTTTTCAGTGGCGATTTGACACCTTTGCATGTAAAGCTTCGACACCTTTGCATTTATCCGTAAGCTTCGACCCAATTGCAATCACCAACATCATCTGTAAAGTAAGAATAAGATTGATTCAAAGTGATGTTTATTGCTGAATTTTCATGAGTTTACAAAGTGCCTTTAAAAGCACCCCTAAAAGTCTAGCTAAAACTAAAGTCTCCTCAATGCTTCTCCAAAAACCCGTGCGTTTGCTATGCCCCTCTGCCTCTATTTATATCCTCTGACATCTTAAGAGTTCTCTCTGAACGGATCACAAATTTGAGCCCTAATCCGACTCCAAATCTCTTACGAAACCTTCTCTTTCTCAGGATACAACTTCCATACTATTGACTTTTCAATTTACAACTCCTGGAAACAAACTCTTCTTTTTCAACTCCTCTTTCAACCTTCATGTGCCCAACATGAATCTGACTGTCTCGCAACACCCTCGACTATTATCTGATCCTCGGATCTCCATCCTAGTCCCGGTCCACCTCTCCGTCGATCACAATCGTCTCCACGTTTAAGCTACACACAAAAGACAAAGAAATCCTTTTCTGGAAGCAAGTTTGTCTCAACTCGATCCACATTAGTCCATGCATAGACCGCTTCAATCCCCCTTGATGAACAATATCTTGTGCCAATTATTCATCGTTACCACATGATCTCTGAGGTTTCTTGATGGTTCAGCTCAGAAATCCATGGATCTTCCACTGTGCTTCTTTCTAGTTTCTTGTCCCACACCTTCTCTAGTTTCTTCTCTGACCAATTGCTCCCCTTCTTGCAAGACGAGATGGAGAGGATGAAGAGGCCACGGCTGCTGAAGCCGGATGGGATCTGGAGGCTGCAAGACGAGATGGCCGGCTCAGTGGCTTCGTTCGCCTTCGCGTAATAGCAACGGCGACTTTGCGCGGTTACGACGGCCATGGCGGCGTGACGGGGTTGCGACGGAGGGGCGTCAGGGCCGTGATAGCACTTCCGACGGCGATGAGTTCGAACGTGTTCTAGTATGAACCACTCCATAATTGTAACTGAAGAAATGGTTCATGCGGCCATGCTTGTTGCTGCATGCCTGTCGTTGCTGATCTTAAGCGATGTTCTCACAATGAGGATGGGAGAAAGTGTGAAATCGCTTGCCGCGCTTTGCATTTGAAACTGCCTGCAAATTTGGTATTATTTTATGGTCCGTGTGCAGTGTGCTCCATGTGCATGTTAACAATTGCACCGCAGCTAGGTCCACCATGATGAGTCAAAGCTCAAAAATTCTTTTCTATTAGGTGGGAGTGCGGCCGACCAATGTTGCTATTCGGTTGTTCTGCTGGCGACCAAAGTTCAAACCCAACGCTTGCAGATTGCGAGTTTAATTCTAGCGCTTGGTGCTCTATGGTATTGACAGCTATATAGAAAATTTCTTTTGCAGCAGATGTACTGTAGGCTATAGCAATCCATATGAAACATTGATTATTTTTTCTCCTTCAATCGAACGGCTCACAAATGCCCAAAATCACAACGCCCTAGCTCGATACCCTCTGTTAACAGTGACAGGGGATCTGGTTCCAAAACCTGTAAGTCTTAATATAAGTCTAAACATGAACTTTAGTCTTAAGCCTAGATCCAAATCATGAACACTGCCATTAACATTAGTGCGGAAATGTCACATACCCGAAGTCGGAGAAGTCATCTTGAGGTGCTCGGTTGATAAAGTAGAGGAGGGTGGCCGACGGTGTGGAAGTGGTCGGCCGGAGTCGGTGAAGCTAATGCCGCTGTCGGGGAAGGAGGAGTTCCGGTCTTCGTTCACCGTAGCGCCCGTGATGGATCGGGTCTGTTAGGGTTTGTAGAGCCAAGACAAGCAACAAGTGTCCGAAGCCTTGCCCAAAACCCCCTTTTTATTTGACGCTAGGTGACCGGGACCGAAACCAAGTCAGAGTTGGTTACGCCCCCGATCAAGGCGTGAAGTGGAAGACGTGTCTCCCTAAAAACTCTCAGGTGGTTAGCCGAGAGATCAACCCAACAAAACCATCCAACACCTAAAGAGGTCGGCATGACTAAGGGCAGCTGTTTGACTGCGTGAAACTTATGTCTCTTCTGAGAAGATCTTTACTTTTTTTTTCTCCTTTTCGCTCAAAGGAGTATGTAAAACCTGTGGGGTCCACTGATTTATATGCCATATAATGTATCAATGTGAATCCAACCACTGAAAAGGAAGGTACATTGCTTGCCCCAGCACGCGATTGAATTGTCCTGCTAGATAGCTTTATTTTAATGGCCTTGAACTCCACGTGGAAACATTGTCAACGACAACACTGTGGTGAGTATCTGTGTGACTCAAGTACTCTTGCAGTCCTGCTCGCAAGCCTAGGTGAGACCGTGAGACAGCCTGCAAACTGCTCAAGATACAGTCGTCCTTCAGGTCACATTCATATGAAAAACATAGGTTTGGTTTGTACTTTCGGATCATTGGCTATGCTTCCTTAAGCATAAAACTAATTGCCTACTAATGACGTTATGAGGATTGAATCCTGCATGATTGAGGTGCTTCGAAACAAGCAAGTGGATAAGTACCAATAAGCTTGTAAGACTTGTTTCAGTGCAGAGATTTTTTCCCTTTAAAAATGCGTTTAGAAAATTGGTCCTATTTGACAGCAAAGGAGAGCCTCTGGTTTTCTGTCATTTTGATATGTGCCAGGATGTGACATGCACTGCATACTTTAATGTTCAGTCACCATGCATGCACACTCCTTGCTAGTTAGTTTATGCCAGCACGAGAATTGGAGGTTTTGAAGTTTGAGTTATCTTTAAGGGGTGGATCTGTCATGTAGATATGCGTATGTGCTGATCTTTTCCCCAATAATATCTAAAATTTTCTACTGTAGTGATCACATTCAAAGGGAAATAATTTACTAATGTTCTAGTGAAAATTTCTTCTTTGAAGCCATGTACCCAATGACAATGCTCCCGTGTTAAAAAAATAGACGAAAGGGTTTTACTTGTAGATGCTAACAACATCTTATCACAATTTCTAAGACTATGTTGACCTTTCCCTCTGTTTTGTGATCAGTATATGATATCTTTGAGAGCGATAGAATTGTATTTGAATTGATGAAAATGCTGTTAGAAAATGGCCCAATGAGCGAGGCCCATTTTCACGAATCCCAAAGCATGCATGGTTAGTACCATATTGCTAAGGTAGGGGGAGGAAGACCAATTTATAAGGTGGAATCCTCCCCACTCCTTGAATATGGAAAGAGATGATATGAGGATGGATCTGTCTAGTCACACACACGCGCACGCACGCGCGCGCGCGTATCCGCGTATTTTCGCGTGAAAATCGCGTGACTTGTGACTTGCGACGCGCGACCGTGCCGTGACGTGGCGCGTCACTTGGCAGACCAAGTCTATCTCTATTTTTGCTGAATCCTGCACCACTATCTCTCTGTTTGAATGAGATTCAAACATTTGAATGAGGCTTTATTGGGTTTGATGACAGACAGTAACTGACTGGTTGAATGTGTCAGTTACCAGTGGGTAAATGGCTGTTTTAATCATTTCAGTTACTAGTCTGTCTATATGTATACCTGGAGACGTCCAGAGTATGGTGTGTGAACCTGACTGCCTCCATTCTCTTCCTCCAAAAACTTTTGTGTGCTGTTGTGCTGCGCCGTCTGAACCTCGTCGACTCTTCTTCCCGGCGTGCACCGCGAAGAAGAGGAGCGGTATCTCCGAACCGTTGCTGCCGTGAAGACCTGCACGGGGGCGGCAATAAGGTTTCTGGGCAGCGCATCTGCGCGACCGCTCACTGCACTGCGACACCTTCGTTCTGCACTGCGTCAAGCCTGCGCGGCTTCCTGTTCTTCATCAGGCTAACAAGTAAGTCGTTCGTGTGCACGTTCGACTTTGTTACTATATTGTTTTTCTTCTTAATTTGTGAAGTATGATGAGTAGCTTGCTGTTGGTTGTGAGTTTTGCATCATTAGTTTATTATTTCTGTCTCCTAATAAATGTTGGAATTAAAATATTGCCCACATTTCCAACATTCCAGAAACCTTATTGTGAATTTTGTTGCAATACAGAAATGGCTAATGCTTCTGATGCGATGAAACCTGAGAGGTTTTCTGGTCAGAATTTCCGTAGATGGCAGACTAGAGTCAAGTTTTGGCTCATGTCTTTGGGGCTGTGGTGGGTTATCCACCCACAGTATCCATTTACGATTGAGCAGTACATGCAGTTTGAGGCTGCGAATAATACTGCTCTTGGCTGCATTCTGACTGTTCTGGCAGATCAGCTCTATGATGTGTACATGGACTACAAGTCCGCCACAGAGTTGTGGGATGCACTAGAGCAAAAATATGCAGAGGCAGAGGCAGGTCGCTGGCTCTACATATGTGAGCAATTTTTCGACTTTAGCATGGATGAGGCTAAGTCCATAGTTGGACAAGCTCATGACCTCCAGCTACTAGTCGGTGAGATTGCGCACTTGGGCTGTGCATTGCCTCCAAAGTTTGTGGCTGCGGGCATTGTTGCTAAACTCCCTGCCTCTTGGCGGGATTTTGCTACTAGCTTGAAACATAAGAGGGAAGAGATTTCTGTTGAGGATCTCATTGCAGCCCTCGATGTGGAAGAAAAAGCAAGAGCAAAAGATGCACCTAGCACATCTGGCCAGAACAATGCAAATGTCATACAGAGAAAGACTGTTGCTAAGAAGTACAAATCCAACAAACCGAACAAGACAACTAGTTTTAAGAAGAAAACTGAGAAAAAGGATTTGAAGGACATCACCTGCTTTGTGTGCGGTAAAGACGGTCATATGGCGAAGGACTGTCGTTTCCGCAAAATCAGAGATGGTGAACAGCCTAAGAAGAAGGTTGTTAACGTGACCATAGGCGAGGCCTCGACTTCAGGAGGGTATGGTAATTCACCTGTTGTCTTTTCAGCTTGTCAATCCACTAATTGGTGGGTTGATACTGGAGCTAATGTTCACGTATGTTCTGATATTTCCTTATTTTCCTCTTATCAGGCAGCAGGGGCTTCCTCCGTCCTAATGGGAAACGGGTCGCATGCTTCTGTTCTTGGTGTTGGCACAGTGGATCTGAAGCTTACTTCAGGGAAGATTGTCCACTTGAAGAACGTACAGCATGCGCCTACAATAAAGAAGAACCTCGCTAGTGGTTCTCTCCTATGCAGGGATGGTTATAAGCTAGTTTTTGAGTCAAATAAAATTGTAATGTCTAAGCTCGGAAAATTTGTTGGTAAAGGCTATGAGAGCGGAGGCTTGTTCCGCCTAAGTATCTTAGAGTCTTGTTATAATTTGAATATTGCAACTGGTTCAAATAAATGTGAGGCAAATATTTGGCATTCTCGTTTCTGTCATATTGGTTTTGATAGTATTGCTAGAATGTCCAGATTAGATTTAATTCCAAAATGTGAAATTGTCAAAGGATCAAAGTGCCAGTCATGTGTGCAAGCAAAGCAACCTCGAAAACCTTTTAAGGGATTAGAGGATGAAAAGGACTTGGCACCTTTAGATCTTATTCATTCAGATTTGTGTGAAATGAATGGATTATTGACAAAAGGAGGCAAAAGATATTTTCTAACTTTTATTGATGATGCAACACGCTACTGCTATGTGTATTTGCTGAAAACTAAAGACGAAGCTTTAAACTACTTTAAAACTTATAAGGCCGAGGTTGAGAACCAACTAGAAAAGAAAATAAAAAGATTAAGGTCTGATCGTGGAGGAGAGTATGTCTCTCATGAATTCTCCCAATTCTGTTCTGAGCATGGAATAGTCCATGAATTTACACCACCATATTCACCCCAATCAAACGGGGTAGCTGAGAGGAAAAACCGGACACTGACAGATTTGGTTAATGCCATGTTAGAGAGTGCCGGTATGCCTAAGACATGGTGGGGGGAAGCTATTTTAACAGCAACTTTCGTCCTAAACAGAGTAATCAATACAAAGAGTGAGATTACTCCGTATGAGGGATGGAAGGGGAGAAAACCTAATATTAATTTTCTGCGAACTTGGGGGTGTTTGGCAAAAGTCAATATACCATTGCAGAAAAAGAGAAAACTTGGACCAAAAACAGTCGATTGTATTTTTCTAGGATATGCACAAAACAGCACGGCCTATAGATTTTTAGTAGTTAAATCAGAAACTCCTGAGATTATTGCTAATACAATAATGGAGTCTAGAGATGCTTCATTCTTTGAGAATATCTTTCCTATGAGAACAGCAGGCAGTACTTCACAAACAGAGAATGTTCAAACTGATAATATTGAAAATGAGAATAATCAAACTTCTGAACTTCCCACCATTTCTGAACCAATATGTGATATCCCTGAGGAGGATAACAATCTAGTCGCAGAAGCTCCTCGCAGGAGCAAGAGACAAAAGGTTGAGAAAACCTTTGGTGACGACTTTATTGTATACCTCGTGGATGATGTGCCAAAGACTCTTGCAGAGGCTTATGCATCTCATGATGCTGAGTATTGGAAAGAGGCAGTCCGTAGCGAGATGGATTCTATCATGGCTAATGGGACTTGGGAGATCACGGATCGTCCTATCGGGTGTAAACCTGTAGGATGTAAGTGGATCTTTAAAAAGAAACTAAGGCCTGATGGAACAATTGAGAAGTACAAGGCAAGACTTGTGGCCAAGGGTTACACCCAGAAAGAGGGAGAAGATTTCTTTGATACCTATTCTCCTGTCGCCAGATTAACTACCATCAGAGTGCTCCTTGCGTTAGCATCTTCCTATGGTCTACATGTTCATCAAATGGACGTGAAGACAGCTTTCCTTAATGGAGAGTTGGAGGAAGAAATCTATATGGATCAACCGGATGGTTTTGTGATTTCTGGACAGGAAAATAAAGTATGCAGATTATTGAAATCTTTGTATGGTCTAAAACAAGCACCAAAACAATGGCACGAAAAGTTTGACAAAACTTTAACATCCGCTGGCTTTGTTGTGAATGAAGCTGATAAATGTGTGTATTATCGTTATGGTGGGGGTCAAGGAGTTATCTTATGTCTGTATGTAGATGACATACTTATATTTGGAACAAATACTGCCTTAATTGACGAGGTCAAATCTTTCTTATCTCGGTGTTTTGATATGAAAGACTTGGGAGAGGCAGATGTTATTCTGAATATTAAATTGATCAAAAGTAAGGATGGGATTACTTTGAATCAATCCCATTATGCTGAGAAAATATTAAGCCGGTTTGGTTTTGAAAACTGTAAAGTTTCACCAACACCCTATGATGCGAGCATTAAGCTTCGAAAGAACCAGGGGTTAGGAAAAGATCAATTAAGATATTCACAAATTATTGGGTCACTAATGTATTTAGCTGGTGCCACAAGACCTGACATTTCATTTGCTGTGAGCAAATTAAGTCGGTTTACTTCTAACCCAGGAGATGATCACTGGGAGGCACTTGAAAGAGTGTTGCGCTACTTGAGAGGCACAACATCTTTTGGAATACATTATACTGGACATCCTTCTGTTTTAGAAGGATACAGTGACTCCAATTGGATCTCTGATGCGGATGAGATCAAAGCTACAAGTGGTTATGTATTCACTTTAGCTGGTGCTGCAGTTTCATGGAGGTCTTGCAAACAGACCATATTGACGAGGTCAACCATGGAAGCAGAACTTGTAGCACTTGATACAGCCACAGTTGAGGCTGAATGGCTGAGAGAGCTTCTATTGGACTTGCCATTGGTTGAGAAACCAATACCTGCAATCCTAATGTACTGTGACAATCAAACAGTGTTGGCCAAAGTCACAAGTACAAAGGATAATATGAAGTCCTCTAGACATGTGAAGCGTAGACTTAAATCTGTCAGAAAACTAAGAAACTCCGGAGTGATTGCTGTGAACTATATTCACACTGAGAAAAATCTGGCAGACCCTTTTACAAAGGGGTTAGCACGGAAAGCGATTTCCGTTGCATCTATGGACATGGGAATGAGGCCCATTTAAGTTACATCACAATGGTAACCCATACCTTCTTGACCGGAGATCCCGTGACTTAGGCAATGGGAAAAACAAATTGATGTTGTAACAAGAGAGTACATATTTATTGTACCCATGTCCTAATAAAAATGTACTTTCAACTGTATGGAAGGTTGGCATAAAGCCTTAATGTATTCTGTTGTCCAAATAAGGAAAAGGTATTAGCCTGCAGGATACCTAGAAAGAATACACCTACTTGAGCCTAACTGTGTGGTCGCAGTTCACGAGAACGGGGCATTCTCTAGAAAGCTCATGAGCAGATAAGGGAGCATGACCATATAACGCTCCGTTTAGGCGTGGTTCATTGGCAGCCTAGTACTAGTTGAGATTTCAAGTGAAATCTGATCATAAAAAGCTGTGAATTCAAGGCATAGTCCATTCATCAGCTGTGAGAAGATGAATCTTGTCATTCTAGGTGCAAGTTCAACCCGTATGGGACTTACACTAAAAGACTGGTATATTAACAGTACTTCAGCACAATATCTTTGACTTCTAATTCTGCTTTGGAATTGGTGGGGGATTGTTAGAAAATGGCCCAATGAGCGAGGCCCATTTTCACGAATCCCAAAGCATGCATGGTTAGTACCATATTGCTAAGGTAGGGGGAGGAAGACCAATTTATAAGGTGGAATCCTCCCCACTCCTTGAATATGGAAAGAGATGATATGAGGATGGATCTGTCTAGTCACACACACGCGCACGCACGCGCGCGCGCGTATCCGCGTATTTTCGCGTGAAAATCGCGTGACTTGTGACTTGCGACGCGCGACCGTGCCGTGACGTGGCGCGTCACTTGGCAGACCAAGTCTATCTCTATTTTTGCTGAATCCTGCACCACTATCTCTCTGTTTGAATGAGATTCAAACATTTGAATGAGGCTTTATTGGGTTTGATGACAGACAGTAACTGACTGGTTGAATGTGTCAGTTACCAGTGGGTAAATGGCTGTTTTAATCATTTCAGTTACTAGTCTGTCTATATGTATACCTGGAGACGTCCAGAGTATGGTGTGTGAACCTGACTGCCTCCATTCTCTTCCTCCAAAAACTTTTGTGTGCTGTTGTGCTGCGCCGTCTGAACCTCGTCGACTCTTCTTCCCGGCGTGCACCGCGAAGAAGAGGAGCGGTATCTCCGAACCGTTGCTGCCGTGAAGACCTGCACGGGGGCGGCAATAAGGTTTCTGGGCAGCGCATCTGCGCGACCGCTCACTGCACTGCGACACCTTCGTTCTGCACTGCGTCAAGCCTGCGCGGCTTCCTGTTCTTCATCAGGCTAACAAGTAAGTCGTTCGTGTGCACGTTCGACTTTGTTACTATATTGTTTTTCTTCTTAATTTGTGAAGTATGATGAGTAGCTTGCTGTTGGTTGTGAGTTTTGCATCATTAGTTTATTATTTCTGTCTCCTAATAAATGTTGGAATTAAAATATTGCCCACATTTCCAACAAATGCAAATGGACAAATTGGGGGGAGAAGTATCTGCCATGGGTGTTCTGCCTGATTTTCAAAAACAATCTAACTGCTGTGTATGGGCGGTCTGATTAGCCCCTGAACGACAATCAAACAATAATGGCATAGGTGGTCTGATTGTCATTGGGTATGCGGTCAGACCAGCCATGTAATGACTTATAAACTGGACACCAAACACTTGTATGAGGATGAATTTGCACTAGTTGGCATTGCAAATTAAAACTAGAATTGAAAGTAGAGAGAAAAATCAAAATTCTAGAGATGGTATTTCTTGGTAGAGTTAACCAGGACTTGGTTAGGAGAATCAAGATCCAATGCGGTCATGGAGGTCGAGTAAGATGGTTGAACTCAACCAAGGTGCAAGATGGACATAGACTATGAAGGCACAATTGGTCAAGATCAAGCGAGATATGTGGTGCATCAAGCGACTTGGGCTCGTTTACAAGCGATTATGGTTTGGTGGGATCCAAACATGTGATAGGCTTGATAATAAGTCATTGTGGCCACATAGAAGATGGAAAAGCATAACGATGCTTCGAGGCGATGGTTCGTGACACGTCGGTCGAGGGGCATTATGGTCATTTGCTAAAAAAATGGAAAAGTGGACGGTTTGCAAAACTGTGATGGATGCCTAAGCAGATTAGGTCAAGGAATCTCCAACGATGGCAAAGAACGATAGATTTGGGTTATTGGAGCTAAGAGTGAAGATGACGCTTTAAAAAGCATGTGTGGGTGTTTAAGTGAAAAACCCTTGTGGGTGATGGGTTAATGGGTTCCCATTTGTGTGTGGTGGATAAAATCAACATTGTAGCCAGGATTAGGGTTTAGATGTGAGCCTCTACCATATTAGGAGGAGTAGAGATAATATATATATATATATATATATATATATATATATATATATATATATATATATATATTGCTGAAATGGGACACCTAGGTGCCCAGACACCTAGGCTCCCTGCCGTTAGATTGCTTTTAGATACGTGCTAGAGCAATGGTATGTATGGTATGTAATATATTAGGCATGCTAAATCAATCATGGAAGGAAAGTCTTAATCATGGATGGAAAGTCTCAATCACACTAGCACACATCTAAAAGCAATCCAAAGGTAGGGAGACTAGGTGTCCAGACACCTAGGTGCCCCTGTTATTTATACTATATATATATATATATATATATATATATATATATATATATATATATATATATATATATATATATATATATATATATATATATATATATATATATATATATATATAAGAGGCTTGGTACACTCATGCCAACTTGAAAGAAACTAGGGTTTAAGAGGAGTGCTTGGGATTGGCCCTTGGGGTTTTGTCTTCTGGTTGGGGTGGTTATAGTCCTTCCTCTCAAAGTGGCAATAGGAAATCAATCTTGCTCGTCATGTCTTTTTTGGGTTCTTGTTTTGTTTCTTTGTCTTGTTGAGTTGTATTTGAGGTTTCTTAGTTCCTCTTGTTTCTAGCTTGTTTCTTCCTATGGTATAGCTTGTTGGGATGTATTAGAACCTATCTTGATCATCTTGGATATCTAGAACCCACAAGCTTGTTCAGATCACCATTTTCCCTTCTTGTCCGGTATAGGTGTACTTTTCCCTAAAATGGATAAAGGTTAGAACTTTGACAACGATTCTTGAAATTGTTGGTAGGAATAGGTTCCTAATATCCTAGCAATGTGTCTTTGAAATTTCAAGTGATTTGAACCTTTGGATAAAAAATTAGGTCAATTTGTGGATCTAATGTCATGCTGAAATTTTAGACTAGGAGAACAAGCGATTAGACCGTTGGTGTGTGACCGGTCAAACTGGCCAGGTTCAGTTAGATGGGCCCCTATGAGTGCGGTCTAACTGGCCCTAGAAGCTTTACATGTTCAGCCTGATTTTTGATGTTGTGTGTTGATTTTCCGATGTTGCAAGTTCAATCTTGATCTTTTTAGCTCTCTATAGCTATTGAAGTGAAAAGATTATGAATGCCTAGGGGAAATTTGTCAAAGTCATTCACACCCCATCTAACTACCGTTTCTGATCCTTCACAATTCACAATGTGAGTACGCAATAAGGAATACATGCCATAGGGTGCAAAAAGCTTTGCCTCTAAGTAGAACCTAGCAAAAAAGGTGTTATGCATTTCTACCCGAAACACAATGCAAATAATTGTAGAACAGGAATATGTAATGGCCTAGCAGCTAATAATTTTTTTATCATGTATACAAGTATATATTGAAAAAAAAACTCAGGAAAAGAGTAGAAGATGCTACTTTTTTATTATAGCGAGGAATAGAGATACACATAAGAGCTATTGTATGCCTATTTAGGTTTTTTAGAGACCAACAACCAAAGATCATTGTGAGATAGTCAATACACAAACTTGTGAGATAGTCAATACACAACTTCACTAATATCATTGTTGTGGCTACGGGCCAAACAGAGAGAGAGAGATGGTAGTGGAGAGTGATGAAGATGAGTATCATGGCCTACCTCCTCCCCATGACCTGTACTCATATATATATACACATGAGGAGTGCTTTTACAGTTATACCCTTACATCCGGTTATCCCCTCTGGGGGCACTTATGTCATTACACATGGCCTATCTTGGGCCTTATGACCTCCTACCAGGCCTGCTGGGTTTAGGTGGGGGCCACCCCTACGACAATCATGAAATTGACAAATATTAAGGTTTCTGCGAGATGGTTTATATGCTAGTACCATATATGCTATTATATACCACTACTACAGACAGTTCTATCACAGACGGTTCGGAACCGTCATCACAGATGGTTCCTGAACCGTCTGTGTTTATGTGTTAGTGATAATAGGTGATTACCACAGACGGCTCCAAAGCCATCTGTGATAACTTACATTACAGACGGTTTTTTTGAGAAAAACCATCTGTGATAGTCAACTATCACAGATGATTTTTTTTTATAAAAAACCATCTGTGATATTGTGTATATCACAGGCGGTTCAGTGTTCCGAACCGTTTGTGATAGACACAATATCACAGACGGTTAATAACAAAGACCGTCTATGATACTCAACTATCACAGACAGTTTTTTTACTAACCGTCTATGATATACAGAATATCACAGATGGTTAATAACAAAGACCGTCTGTGATATCGTTCATATCACAGACAGCTCAGTGTTTGAAACCGTCTTGGATATAGATATCACAGACGGTTTTGAACACCGAACCATCTATGATAGCTATTTCAACAGCAATTTTATTTGCTGTTTTTCAGCTAGCCTTAGGATATGCTAGCCATGCCCTCTGAAAACAAGCTACATCACGTATATAGCACAGATGAATGAAACAAACGGCCAGCAGATCACATATATATAGAATGAAAATCGTTACACAGATCTCACAAATGAATTAAATTGAATGAATTGTTTGATTAAGCACAATTGAGTGATTTGTACAATTGAATCCAATGTTTCAACACCTAATTATCACCATTGCTGGGGTGAAACTCTCCAGTCTTGTTTATGACCTCTGATAGCAAGAATTCGGAGAGGTGTCCACGAATTTCGACGAGTTTGTCGAGATCATATGCACTTTCGTCGAAGTCCACCCGCTGTCGCTAGGAGCAATGTTAAGTCATTAATTAGCATGTGTGTGTGTGTATACATATATATAATCAGAAAATAATAATTATTGGAAGGTTCACAAACCTCTGGATCATTCATCTTAGTGTCCATGATTTCCTTCATATGGCGGCAGACGTAGAATCCACATACGTTGCCCTGTAGCTGCTAGAGGCACTGCAAAAATAGAATTACATACATAAGTATTTTTAATTCTAGAGGCATTATAACAAAGTGTGATATAGGATTGTTGTGTTGTAGCGGGTACCGGAAATCGCGTGTTGTGTCGCAGCGTGTCATTGGATTTGCTGTGTCTCCCTCCTAGGGCAACATAAGCAGTAAACGACCTATGTGATTCAAAAAAGTTAGTATCGGCTATTGCAAACGAAGGAAAGATTACAATAGAGTTATGTTTGGAGGAAATGAGTTTACCTGTTAATTACTTCTTGCACACGACTGAAGTCGTGGTTGCTCCTATGTAGGGAATCAAGATATATTACCTTGCTCTACTTTGGTACAATCATAATCAAAATCCAGTGAGACCTTGTAACACCCCAGCCAATCAATGACCTGGAATGCTACCAAACTAATAACATAATAAGGAAACTAATATTCATCTTACAAAATTTCGGCAGAACTTCCTTTGTTTATTGAGTAAATCAAAGGTTTCAACAAGCATAATCAACTGATATGAATACCAAAAAGCAATAAGTTCATTTATAAGCAAAACTGGGTTATGATCACCATCGCACTCATAACCATACTACTTAGATAAAGAACGGAATCAAAGCAAATAAGTTCTATTCTTTATTACACATTGAACCTGAATTAACAATAATCAAATACCACTTAAATTATTCAGCAAATAATGTTTAATGTTCTTTCTTCCTTCCATGGTGAATAGACCGTGCATGTGCATCAAAACTAATCCCTCTTTATTCCCATGCATGCCGATCTCATGTAGGTACCTAAAAACAAACAACAACCACAACAACAAACAACAACAAGAGTGAGTTCAAAGACTCAGCAAATATAAATAATGGCAGCAAGGATAAAAGTGAACATCACTTCACAAATTCATCCATCAATCATATGAATAAACATGCTATGCAATATGATCAAAAATCTCTTTATCTCTTCTCTTGCGCATTTTACCGGTAATGCGGAGTGTGCATCCGTCAATGCACACCCATGCCTGTACCCTCTGGTACAGGGACCAATTGCCCATACTCCACAAGTATGGGGACCTTTAGCCCGTCATGACAACAACATGTCGGGGACCTCGGCGCTTGGTCATCTCGTGACCAAGACTTCAATAAATCAGCATGATGCACAAATGTGAATGTCTCAACAAATAAAACTTGCATTCACAACAACTATGCATCATAAATTCTCAGGAACTCTTTCAATTGCAATCTACCATAAACAATATCAACATATCATTATCATGATCAAGATCACATATTCTCAAAGCATGGAACAACCATCTTCATAGCAACAATCATCAACAATCCACACTATAAAATTTAAACCATCATTATACTTGCCTTAACCACGAGAAAATGGGGAATGATCAGAAGGCGCGGCCCCTGGAATCCTTCTCCTCCTGAATAATAATTATAATCGCTAAGGCAACAGTAACGAATCTTTAGATTAAACAAAAACACCCCCAAACTATCCCAACATGTTTAACTTGACTCAAACCCCAAATCCTTTCGACCACCCTGTCCCCCTCTACAGACAGTCAACTTCAAAAATCCTTATCTAATGGTACAGAAGTCCGAACAGGGCGTTCTCAGATTCTCTGGAAAGATAATTAAATTATCTAACTAAACCTAGTTGGTGAGCCTTTCTGATTCGGCCATATTCTACCCGCATCAACTGGTTTTCTTAAAACATCAAATTCTCGTCAGGCTCTCTGGACCGAGCGCTAAAAATACCATAACTTTCTGTACGAGTGTCCGAATCACGATTTCTTAAACTTCCTGGAAAGCTAAGACAATTACCTACAACTTTCATTATACTGAGGTTCTCTAATGCTCCCATTTTCTAATCGCAAAACTCGATCTCCCAAAACCTGACGGAAAACCCACCGATCTGCAGAACAGTTCCGCTAATAAAATCATAACTTGTGCTACAGAGATCCAAATGACGCGTTCTAGCACTTCATGGAAAGATAATGACACCCTCTACAACTCTCTAGGCAAAGTCCAGACCTAAATCCCCACGAATCGTCCCCAAAACAGCCGACTAACCCGATCAGTTCTAGCAGTCTAGAATACCGACATTGATTACGCAATAGAATATACATCTATTAGGGGAAGAACAGGGATTACCCTTGGCGAATCGATGTAGAAATACCACGTACACTCCACGAATTCCTTCTCTCCTTCTTTTCCTCTTTCCCCTTCTTCTTCTTCCCTTCCTCCGAACCCAATCGCCTAGCTGCGCCTTAATCCTTTCCCCCGATCATTCGGCAACAATTGGAGGTCTTGATCACCGGCAATGGAGGAGAGGGAAGGAGGAGTCGCTGCTGGACGGCGCGAGGCAGAGGGGAGGGGGCGCACCACAGAGGGGGCGGCACAAGGGAGGGAGGGGGCGCACAAGGGGAGAGGGGGGGCGGCTAGGGTTAGAGGGGAGGTGGCGCCTCCCCCCCCCTTAGGCCGAAATCCACCTGGGCCAAAGCCCAGGCCCAGGTTGCAATAAAAATTCAGAAATTCCCCCATAAAACTAATATTTTACTTTTCCCTTTAAGGTCCTTCTCCCCGATTAATTGATTATTCGCCAAAACTCTTCCGGGATATTACATTCTACCCCCCTTAAACAGAATTCGACCCCGAATTCTAACCACGCTTACGCCAAGAAATACAATCACAGCTAAAACTTACTAACATTGCCACGTACCTGCCGTGAATAACTCCGGATATTGCTCGCCTATGCGAGACTCCAATTCCCAAGTGGCCTCTCTCTCGATCTGCTGCGACAAAACACCTTGACGTACTGACGCGTTACGCCTTACTACTTGTCCCATCCTTTCAAGAGTCACTCGACGGACACGTCTCAAAGGCACGGTCTTACCCGTGGGTCAACGGCTCAAACGAAACTTCATGCTCCAGATTCCTTCAGTACTCCCTCGTCACTAGGTCATACAAAATGATCTGTGCGCTACGCTAGGACTCAAGACGGTTCTAGCAATACGCTCTCTACCAAGTCTCTCCAACTTTCGGAAACAACCATTATACCTTGGGCCAACATTCCCTTGGGTACTAAACCACACAACCTGCACAAACGCACAAAATTCTTGATCCTTGTATCAATCGATATCTTCACTTTAACAATGAGCATCTCTTTTAACCAGGGACGCACAACAGTTCCCGACTGAAAACAAAAGAGTCTTAATGCAACCAACTCAAAACCATCTTCCCTTCAGAAGAGCCCAATCCAAAGACAAAGACTCAACATGAAAACTTTTCCACCTTTCAAGTAGACAGTTTTAGAAATACATGCCACATAAGCCAAAAACGAAACCCCTCGAATAACCAGACTAACTTTTTTTTTCTTAACTGGAAAGAACCAGACAAACCGACAAGAACCCACTCTTATGTAATAGACATCCGTCATAAACACAAAGCTCAAATAAAACTAAGAGAATATCTCACTAAGCAAGATCACGCTCTTTTCCACCATCTTTCTTTTAAGAATTTAACTTCCTCTTAAACCATAGGATCCCAAATCGTCGCATAACATTCTAACTCTTTTCTCTTAAATTAGCAACCTCATGGCTATGCTCAAGCTGAACACAAATTCCACACCTATGTAAAGAGACTCTTTCAATCCACAATAACATACCCTGATCAACTTCTCTAGCAGAGGAATTACTTTGATAAATAATTCCCAACACACCACGATATAGCTTACAGCCACATTCCCATCACCTAAATCCGTTAAGGATGATCAACTTTAAATTCACCACCTTCATGCTCATTTACTGCTTCCCAAGGATTCTATCAAACATCACCATAACTCTTGGAATCTAATCATGGAAAACCAAGATGCTAGCATAAAAAAAATGCAAAGCCCACATTTCAACCTTTAAGACTCTTACAATGAATTTCTGGTATACTTGATAGGTAACCCTCAGATCTAATGACTAAAATTTTCACACAACTCAACCATAACCTCGGTCACTAAGGTCAACACTTCTCACCAATCAAGTAACCGCCCAAGGCGATTCATTTCACCAATCTTAGACCTTCTCTAACCCACACCAATCAAATTTAGCTACGCGACCACAAAGTAGCCATTTCTAACTGATTGACCAAGTTATCCTTAGAGATAATCTATCTCACAAAGGGTTACTCACTGAGGTCGAGTCATCCTTAACAATAACTCAACCATCCTTGCTATCCCATTAATTAACACGACTATTAGATTCCTCTATACTACTACTCTCATCAAACTACGCCATCAAAAATCTTCTACACAATCTTACCGAGTACCCAAAATGCGATACTCTAATAAACTAATCAAGATTTCCATACTTGCTAATTCTAATATTTTATCAAGATGAACACAAGATCTTGGACCAAATCTCGCTATAGGTCCTACTAGTTGCGACAACGAAACCTATTAACTCCAAAGACAAACATTCTATTTAAATCAAATCCTTTCCAAGGATTATTCTAATAAATTGATTTATTGCGCCATGCATCTCAAACATCTTGACACCTGAAGCCTCACAGAATCATCTACTCGACCACCACTATCTGGTTGCCAACATTCATCTTTAAAGGCTTTGCAACATGAATCAGTTAATCCTTTCTCAGAAGGAGAGGCCAATAAGAATAATAATAATAATTTCAGCACTCAGATAAACGTTTACCAATCATGGTAAACACTAGACCAAGAGGAACAGTCAATTGGCAATGAACTCGGAAAACATAAGGGGAGTCCACAATTGAAGGCACAATCCCCCAAGAAGAGGATATCAAATCGCAAGATACGAAACTTGGCTTCAGACCTCAAATACTCCTAATGCACTCTTTCCGTTAACATAGAAAACAATTCTTTGACTACAACAACACTTGGTCAGCTCGAACAAGACAAGTTCTTAAGACCAAACCACAAGAACCACTTAAGAACCAATAAGATCTTTCACACTTCACTTTGCTCGGAACAGTTCAACTATCAAATAAATCATGAGATCCAAATGATCTCCGCCGCAAAACTCGAAACATTTTTATTTACGAAATATCACGAAAGGCAATCAAATCAATCTCCTCTTAAAGGAATCAACATCACTCTAGCAACCATAACTGCTAGTCTTTCTAACATCACATCATGCACTCCTGGCATGAACCAACATAACTCACTATCCCATCATTAACCTTCCCAGGGAAACACAATAACCTATTTCATATATTTTTCTATAAGGTTGCAATACTCAAACCGTCTTTTAACTAAGGCATGCTGCCCAGGTCATCCTCACAACACACCTATTTAGATCACCCTTAAATTCCAATCATTAACCTATTAGCAATGCTCAACATCAATTTAGTGCACACCAATTCCAATCTAATGGTTATCGTAAACAGTTGACGATTATACCGTCATGGAAGGATTTATGGTCATTTCTCTATTTGCGTTCCAACTAGCAAACATAAGACCATCAAGAAACCAAAAATATCCTTATCTCTTCCTTCCTACACAGTTAAATTAATCCATTGAGATCAAGTAATCCAACCAGTTTAGTAAACTAGACAGTTTTAAGGATCAACCTTCTCATCAAAGACATACTATTATCCTACCACACCACCATCAGGTAACATAAATCACCAATTACATTCCATCAGTTCATCTCTTAGTGATGCTCAAAACCATACTTCGATACGTAATAAATGCACCTAGCAATTACATATGATCAGTACTTATCCATAAAAGGTAACTCCAAGATTAATATCCACTATGACAACATTCTAACATCTTCTGGACTTATCCATCCCAAAGGGTTAGATTAGTCCGTTGAGACCCGCAGGTCCACTCTATCCGAGAAGCTTATCAAAATATATCACCTATAGTGATCAAACCAGTTTCGTCAACATTCCCTACTTGTTATTAACTCTGTTGATTCCACCTAAATATAGTCATACTCACAGTCACAGCTCATCAAGAACTACTAGAGAACAACCTCAACTTATTCAACTTTCCTTTCAAGGATCTTAGCTAAGATCAATCATGCACACACTGCAACCCAATCTTGATAATCCATATCATATTCATTAGGTGCTTTGATTATAACCTCTCATCTTATCATGACAACACATCGCCAAAGGGTTTAACATCTTCTTTCATAAAAGAGATCCATTAAGCTTCAACACTCAAAATACCCAAGAGAGATACAATGAATAAAAGCCTCCACGAACTAAAGGACTTGCAGAAGAAAGCTTTCATTAACCCAAAAACATCAAGCGAATAAATGGATCAAGATTTCCCATGAGGAAAACAAAACTCCAATATAAAGGTCAAACTTGACCACCAACCAAGTTCACCAGTCGTAAGAATAACTCATCGGCTGGGAAAACAATGATTGCTTGACAAAACAAATTCAGCCCAATCAAAACACACTATCCTTTCTCAAAGCAACCGACCAACCGTAATGAACTATTAACCCAAGCGAAACTCATCGAGCCCAACTGGACTAGAGTTGACCAAATTCAAAGTCAAAGAAGAGGACAACTCTTCTAGAGATACTCACTATCAACGCCTATTCTAAGATATCCGAGGTAACCGCCTTCATATTCTCATACCGCTAACGGTGGTGTAACTTGGTACAGCCCAGGCCACAACCACGACCTCAACCTCTCAACATGGGTTATCCCCACACATAATATCTATAGTTTTATAATATAGATATAATATATCATCTCAAACCACAATCATCATTACAACATAACGGAAACGTAAATGCAGTGCTTCAACCATTCCCATCCTACTGTGCACTGTGTGTCAATTTAGTTATTCAATTACCACGGACCTAAAGCCCGCTCTGATACCAACTGTAACACCCCAGCCAATCAATGACCTGGAATGCTACCAAACTAATAACATAATAAGGAAACTAATATTCATCTTACAAAATTTCGGCAGAACTTCCTTTGTTTATTGAGTAAATCAAAGGTTTCAACAAGCATAATCAACTGATATGAATACCAAAAAGCAATAAGTTCATTTATAAGCAAAACTGGGTTATGATCACCATCGCACTCATAACCATACTACTTAGATAAAGAACGGAATCAAAGCAAATAAGTTCTATTCTTTATTACACATTGAACCTGAATTAACAATAATCAAATACCACTTAAATTATTCAGCAAATAATGTTTAATGTTCTTTCTTCCTTCCATGGTGAATAGACCGTGCATGTGCATCAAAACTAATCCCTCTTTATTCCCATGCATGCCGATCTCATGTAGGTACCTAAAAACAAACAACAACCACAACAACAAACAACAACAAGAGTGAGTTCAAAGACTCAGCAAATATAAATAATGGCAGCAAGGATAAAAGTGAACATCACTTCACAAATTCATCCATCAATCATATGAATAAACATGCTATGCAATATGATCAAAAATCTCTTTATCTCTTCTCTTGCGCATTTTACCGGTAATGCGGAGTGTGCATCCGTCAATGCCCACCCATGCCTGTACCCTCTGGTACAGGGACCAATTGCCCATACTCCACAAGTATGGGGACCTTTAGCTCGTCATGACAACAACATGTCGGGGACCTCGGCACTTGGTCATCTCGTGACCAAGACTTCAATAAATCAGCATGATGCACAAATGTGAATGTCTCAACAAATAAAACTTGCATTCACAACAACTATGCATCATAAATTCTCAGGAACTCTTTCAATTGCAATCTACCATAAACAATATCAACATATCATTATCATGATCAAGATCACATATTCTCAAAGCATGGAACAACCATCTTCATAGCAACAATCATCAACAATCCACACTATAAAATTTAAACCATCATTATACTTGCCTTAACCACGAGAAAATGGGGAATGATCAGAAGGCGCGGCCCCTGGAATCCTTCCTCCTCCTGAATAATAATTATAATCGCTAAGGCAACAGTAACGAATCTTTAGATTAAACAAAAACACCCCCAAACTATCCCAACATGTTTAACTTGACTCAAACCCCAAATCCTTTCGGCCACCCTGTCCACCTCTACAGACAGTCAACTTCAAAAATCCTTATCTAATGGTACAGAAGTCCGAACAGGGCGTTCTCAGATTCTCTGGAAACATAATTAAATTATCTAACTAAACCTAGTTGGTGAGCCTTTCTGATTCGGCCATATTCTACCCGCATCAACTGGTTTTCTTAAAACGTCAAATTCTCGTCAGGCTCTCTGGACCGAGCGCTAAAAATACCATAACTTTCTGTACGAGTGTCCGAATCACGATTTCGTGGACTTCCTGGAAAGCTAAGACAATTACCTACAACGTTCATTATACTGAGGTTCTCTAATTCTCCCAGTTTCTAATCGCAAAACTCGATCTCCCAAACCCTGACGGAAAACCCACCAATCTGCAGAACAGTTCCGCTAATAAAATCATAACTTCTGCTACAGAGATCCAAATGACGCGTTCTAGCACTTCATGGAAAGATAATGACACCCTCTACAACTCTCTAGGCAAAGTACAGACCTAAATCCCCACGAATCTTCCCCAAAACAGCCGACTAACCCAATCTGTTCTAGCAGTCCAGAATACCGACATTGATTACGCAATAGAATATACATCCATTAGGGGAAGAACAGGGATTACCCTTGGCGAATCGATGTAGAAATACCACATACACTCCACGAATTCCTCCTCTCCTTCTTTTCCTCTTTCCCCTTCTTCTTCTTCCCTTCCTCCGAACCCAATCGCCTAGCTGTGCCTTAATCCTTTCCCCCGATCATTCGGCAACAATTGGAGGTCTTGATCACCGGCAATGGAGGAGAGGGGAGGAGGAGTCGCTGCTGGACGGCGCGAGGCAGAGGGGAGGGGGCGCACCACAGAGGGGGCGGCACAAGGGAGGGAGGGGGCGCACAAGGGGAGAGGGGGGCGGCTAGGGTTAGAGGGGAGGTGGCGCCTCCCCCCCCCTTTGGCCGAAATCCACCTGGGCCAAAGCCCAGGCCCAGGTTGCAATAAAAATTCAGAAATTCCCCCATAAAACTGATATTTTACTTTTCCCTTTAAGGTCCTTCTCCCGATTAATTGATTATTCGCCAAAACTCTTCCGGGATATTACAGACCTAGTCATGTGTATCGCCATAGTGATTAATCCTAAGTTCGTGCTGCATATATAATGTATAAATGAAACTTGTGTGGCAACTAGTGAAGCACTTACCCTTGGTTGAAGGGTACCATGATGTACTCCTTGTTGCTGTGAGCAATCAATCCCCTCATTGTGTAATCTTGCATGAAGGATGCATTTTCGTTAATATGTTGCTCGGAGACCAAGTGTGGGTAAAGGAAACCCCCCGGTTGTCACCATCGCCGGACTTGTTGGATCATGTATCTAACATAAGGAAAGAGTCATGACATTTATCGGTATAATGTGAATGTAGAAACAGTACACTTATAGTGTCCAGCATCGTAGAAGTGAGGCGTCAAGTTCATCGAGATTGAATAGTAAGAATAAGTCTTCGAATGTCACGATGAAGTAGCCCGAGTTGTGGAGGAAATTCGCCTCCATATATCTCATAGTGAATGCACTCTGCTAGTTTGGCTTTATGTTGGACTTCTGCATGTACCAGGCATGCAATGCATTGCAAACCAAACCAAGCTAGGGTAATTGTGACTTAGGGACCAACGACACTCCTAGAATGAACTTCCATGGCTCAGGACGCGCCTTAATTTTCTTCGCTTGAGGCTTAGAGCCTCGCTTATGATACGTTTTCGGTGGCGTCTCTGCAGGAGCTGATGCAACAGGCTTCAGAACAGGAGCTGGAGGTGGAGCCACCAGAGCCGATGTAACAGGTCCAGGGTGATGTCCCTCTTGGGCCACTGGATGTGGAGATCATGGCATAGACAAGTCAAGGGTGATGTCCCTCTTGGGCCACTGGATGAATGTGAGGACATCATCCCCTAATGTTTTAATCTCTTCGTTGGGGGCTTCTCAAGAGGGACGGTCTTAAAAACATCATTAATCATGTCCACCTGAACCTTTATGAAACCAGTCTCTACTTGTACACCATGCATCAGCGTCCCTGAAAGCAATGGATACGCTATCCCCCACCCAGCGTCAATGGGAATAGAGCCAACAAGCCTGACTCTGAGGATGCAAGGCATGGGCTCCTACATAACGACACAAGATGAGCTAAGGCGTCCACCAGAGACATCTGTGTAGCATTCTAAAGAGGTACATTACCTGGATGTCGTCGATAGGTAAGTGGATGTCGCTATGTTCAGTAATTGGTGTGGACGCGTAGCTACTGTGACGTTGAGGGGGGCTGGGTACTGCAGTAGTAGGGGTGGGTTGTGATTGGTTGCGGACTTGTCTCAGTTCTTCCCCCAATGAATCTATCTCTCCTCGAAGTGAGGCAGTCTGCTCTTAAAGTGAGGCAGATAGTTGTTCCTCAAGTTGAGCACGAAGCTCCTGTTTTATTTGTTCATTGCGGTACGCATTGGATCTCTTCCTACTCCTATACGTCTTGGAGTAACATGAAAATCCGTGCTTCCAAGATACGTAAACCCCCAAGTCTCGTGTGCGACCTGGGTGCTCCTTGTTTCTCATGGCCTATGATAGTAAATCTCTCTCCCTGTATTCTTGAAAGGAGCCACAAGAAGATTCGATAGTCAATGATTACTGCAAGAGGCAATTAATCATGTTATTTTTGAACCCATGAAGTTCAAGAGGTGTTAACAACTATGTAGTTTAACATATCTTACCAGGCATTGGGACACTTGCTCATCTGCGGGGTTTTCGAAAGAGACACCCGAAGATGTGGTTAACACCATCCTTTGTTTATCAGGAATGTTCAGTAAGAGACTAATCAAACTGTCACATACATTTTTCTCTACGTGCATGACATCGATGCAATTACGAACTTCTAAGTGCTCCCAATAAGGCAAGTTCCAAAATATTGACCTCTTTTTCCACATGTTCTTCCGACAGGTCCACAATTTACGTCTTTTTCCAAGCACAATGTTGATATCCTTGGCCATATGATACACCTATTTCCCGCTAAAAGGCCTTGGTACTGAGTCATCCTCTTTTTTCCATCAAATTATTTCTTCATCTTGCAGTATGGGTGATACTTTGGAAGGAACCTACGATGACGCATGTACACAGTTTTGCGTGAGTTGTTCAACCACACACTATTGGTATAATCTAAGCAGTGCGGACACGATTTGGCTCCTTTTGTACTCAACCTTGACAGGTTACCAAAGGCAGGAAAATCATTAATGGTGCAGAACAACATGGCGCGTAGAGTGAAGTTCTCTCATTTGTCCGCATCCTATACATGCACCCCTTCGTTCCACAGTATTGCAAGATCTTCCACCAATGGTGCTAGGAACATATCAATATCATTCCCAGGTTGCTTCAGCCCTTGGATAAGTAGTGACATCAAAATATACTTCCGCTTCATACATAACCAAGGAGGAAGGTTGTACATGCACAGAGTCACGGGCCAGGTGCTATGTCGGCTGCTCATATTACCAAAAGGATTCATTTCATCTGTACTCAACCCAAACCTTATATTTCTCGGTTCCACACCGAAATCTACAAATATCCTATCGATGTTCCTCCACTGGGCAGAATCAGCAATGTGTCTTATCATTCCGTCTTTCTTACACTGCTCCTAGTGCCAACGCATCAATCTTGCATCTTGCAGTTTGCAAATAAACGCTTCAAACGGGGAATTACAGGAAGATACCACAACACCTTAGCAGGAGGTCCTTGCTTCACCTCGATGCCCTTCCCATCATCAGAGGCATTTTTACGCTTGTATCGGGATGTTTTGCACACCGGACAAACATGTAACCTAGCATACTCTTTATGGTACAGAATACAGTCATTCGGACATGTATGTATTCTTTCTACTTCCATTCCCAATTGACAAAGAATCTTTTTGGCTTGATAGGTGGTTCTCGGTAACACATTTCCATTTAGAAGCATGTCTGCTAGGAGACCTAACAATGCTGTGAAACTCTTGTCAGACCAACCATTGCTTGCCTTCAATTTTAGTAGTTCTAGAACTAATGACAACCTTGTGTATTGCGGCTTGCAGCCCGAGAACAAAGGTTTCTCCGAGTCCTCCATCAAGCCCTTGAATTTACCAAACTCTCTCTCACTATAGTTCCCTTCTGCATCACGTAACATCTGATCCAGATTGTCATCCTGCGACCTATCCTTATGATCGAAAGCACAGTCCACAATCGGCATATCGTTGTCTCCCTCGACTATGTCATAACTACCTTCTTGTGTACTCTTCTCTTCACCATGACTGGTCCAACATTTGTACCCTTTTCTGAAACCCATTCGAATCAAGTGAGCTTTGATCTACGCTGAGTTGCTAAACATCTTTAGATTATCACAATCAATGCATGAACAATACATATATTCCATCCCTTTCTTCAACATATCCAGCTCGGCCGCTCTTCTAAAAGCAAACACGCCATTAATGTACTCTTTACTCACACGGTTCTTAATCTACATCCAGCTTCGGTCCATCTACGCTACACAAGTAACAAATGGGTGTCAAAAATGATTATTACCGCTACTACATAGCAAATCAGACTAGCTATACTTACACGTAGACATGCATCTATATATATTAAGTAGGTATAGCTAGTTAGCCACGTATTCATGACATAATAATGTTAAGCAAGAATATATTAAAGGTAGTGAACTACGTACGAGTACTTACCCATTCTAAAATTGAGCAAACTAACATTATCTTTCTAAACCTAACTAGCTAGCTAGATCTAAAATAAACAAAAACCTATCTATCATTTCATTCAATTACAAAAACATACATGCATATAAGTTATTAAAAGTAATTGAGTACTAACCTCTGATCAATAAGAAGACGGCGATATGTTTTCACCGCGAACTCCCTAAAGCCGGCCGCCTCGCTCCACCGATGCAACGCAATGAAGATAGTGATCTGTGTCGAGATCGAGCTGTACGCTCGGTATTTCATAGCGCAGATTATCACAGACGGTTCTAACCACAAACGGTCTGTGATACCAATATATCACAGACGGTTCGTATTAATAACCGTCTATGAATTATCACAGACGGTTATTAATACGAACCGTCTGTATCATAGACGGTTATTAATACGAACCGTCTATGATATCCGCAATATCACAGACGATTTTTTACATGAACCGTCTGTGTTGTTCGCAGCTTTCACAGTCAGTTCATAACATGAACCGTCTGTGATAACTCACATATCAGAGACGGTTTGGAATACAAACCGTCTATGATATTAATATCAAAGACAGTTTGGAATATGAACCGTCTGTGATAATGCTTAAATATGCGCGCCCTAATCCAGCTCTTCTAAACTGTCCTCTCCCTCATCTTCTTCATCACTAGATTTCTCAATATGATATCTAATATTCTTTTGATCTCCTTCCTCTCATCTATCCATCATGAGTTGTTCGGATGCAACCTTACACAGACGGCCAACAATTTACGTCTGGAGCAACTCCTCTGTTCACGCCCTGCTCTTCTTCCTCATCTCGCTTCCATCCGTCAGCTGGACCTCATCATCCGCCGTCGACAGAGGTGTCTCGTTAGCTCTCAGGAAAGGGAAACCGCCCTCAACCTCGTTCTTATCTGCAATGTGCACAAAGCAGAGGAAGCTCTTGCGGCAGTGCAAAGACACATGGATAACCTTGCCGATCAAGCAGAATCGGCCAATTCTGAGGAAGCTTATCATGGCATCCTCTTTGAGATTATGGGCCATGCTAATGATTTGCCCAGGCTAGAGGAGGAAGTGGAGAGGGCAAGGACAATCTTCACGGCATTCGAGAACTCAGCGGCTGATCCTCGAACTCCAGAAGTCGAAGAAGAAGCATATGAAGCCCAGAAGATTAAAATCTGGGAATCTCTTTTTTTGGAATTTTGTAATAAATTTGCCTTGAATTTGACTCTCATCTCAATATAGCTTCTGTAGTTCATACGACAATAAGGTCTGGATTACCACAGACGGTTTGTATTAAGAACCGTCTGTGAAAGTTCACAGACGGTTATTAACACGAACCGTCTGTGTTGTCTTGATTATCACAGATGGTTCGTATTAAGAACCGTCTATGAAAGTTCATAGACGGTTATTAACACGAACCGTCTGTGATGTCTCAATTATCACAAATAGTTTGTGTTAAGAACCGTCTGTGAAAGTATCACATACAATTACTAGAACAAGCCGTCTGTGATAGTTTAAGCACAGACGGTTCCATATGAACCATATGTGATATAGCCATCCAGTATAGCCTCTTTTGTAGTAGTGTACCTTCATCAGTAGTCTGTATGGTGATGTCTGCTGCATTAGTAAGTCCTTCAGATTTTACTCCATACTTGGATGCCCCGATACGCGATACGGGTACGGTAATACAGAAATGGTGGTACGATATTTTTCAAAAATAAGGATACATCAATGTAGCAAGTGTGTATGTCGAAAAGTTTAAATGACATACCACTTGGCAGAATGGCAGTTGGCACATACCCACTTGCATAGCTGCATAGCTCTTGATCTCGGTTGCAAGACTTCTTTTAATACATACTTTGACCTAGGCAAACAAAACTATGATCTCATATTAGTTGAATCCTCTATCGCTAACATTGTACATGATAAATCTTACCAAAAAAAGCATTAGTGAACATTGAACAACTAAATAATGGATCATAGAAAATTAGCCAAATAGATAATATTCTTTGCAACATAACATAACATAGATTGATACTTGATAGAAGATAGGAATAGGTTACAACTTGCAAGGGCAAGGCACAAGGCCAAATTTTACTGAATTAAACTAATATTTGACTGCTTCAACTTGAATACTCATTGCCCTCCCTCGTCTCCACATATGAACCCCTCAAATTGTGGCTCATCTAATGAGAGATCAGTTGCTTCAAGAACACCAACACCATCAAAGTACTCGAAGCCATATCCTCCAACATCCCACATTCAGGTTGGCTCCATGGAATAATCATCAGAGTTTCTTGAAAGGAGACACAAGTTGTTATGCACAAACACTAAATCCTCAGCACGTTCAGGTGTGAGCCTATTTCTCCTTATGCTATGGACAAAACCATAAGTACTCTAATTTCTTTCACAACAACAAGAAGAAGATGGCTGCCCAAATAACTTAAGAGCTAATACTTTCAACTTTGGGGTCCTAACTCTATAAATGTCCCACCATTGCTTTGGTTCAAGATAGGCTCTATCTTCAATTGAATCAAAATTATCGTAGCATTTCCCAAGAGGGAGAAATCAGTAAATTGTTGCTTAATTTTTCTTAGGTCCTCCACAATAGGAAAAACTTTCTAAAGCATTTGTTCCTCATTTCTGAAATTTCAATATCCTCATGGGGGTACATGGTTAGAAGCTTGAGAAAACCAATTTAGACTATAGTACCTATGAATGAAGACATGAATGGTAAATAAAAAATGTCAAGAAATCAAGAAAGTGGGAATGAAATGACAAGGAAAGCATAGTATGTTTTTACCTCGGATTTAATGAGTGTGCCAAACAATGGAGATGTGTATTGCTTTTGCTCCACTGATCTACTAAAATGGCATGAACAATGTCGTAAAAGATAGAATCTTCATGCAGCTCCTTTCCTTCATATCGATAAATGCTAGCTTTCACCCTCTCTATCATGGTGTCCCACATCTCATATATCAAATATGAATTTCATTTTATCCCACCACACATCATTAAGAACCTTAACTTTCACCAATTGTGCTTTGCCTACATCATCCTCCTTACATGCAGCCCATTTGTCGCCAACAATAATTAGCACAAGTGGTTACAGATGCAAATCATGTATCAGTAATAGTAAGAAACTTGAGCTTACTAAACTCATTGAACATTAACAATCTCATGCCGTGATTCATGTGAAATTCTTGATCATGTTGGCATCCATGAGTTCATCATTTTCACGATCATTGTTCTTTGCAGAACATATGTTCTTCATGCCAAATTCAATCTATAAACAACACATGGAGTCCAAAAGATGTGATTGTACCTCTATTCAATGATCATGCCAGCAGCTTTGCAATTTGCAGCATTGTCTGTGATCACTTGGATAATATTCTTTGCTCCAACTTCTTCAATCATGTCAATCAACTTCTCGGTGATATATTCCTTTTTATTCACCTCTCCTTCAGTGTTAATTCCTCTCAGGAACATTGGTCCACTCTCTATTATAGCTAAAAGTTGATAAGTGGCTACCTCTGAGCATCTGTCCACTCATCAGATGCAATAGTCACTCCTTTCAAGGGTCATGTGGTCTTGATAGGCTTCAACAGTTTCTCAACATTGTTCTTCTCTTGTTGGAGGATAATTGTCCTCAACATGTTGTATCCCGAAGGTACATACCTACCCATATTGTTGTTTGCAATTAAATTGTAAGAGGCTCGATAATTTAGGTTTCTTGCCAAGTTGAAGGGAATGCCTGAAAAAAATAAGTATAACGAAACAATGTAATAAGAGTCAATTGACAATTTGCATGCTTAAAATAAAATGAGAAGTGAAATTTAAGAATAATAAGATGCAAAGTGCAAACCTCCAATGTAGAATATTCTTGCAATAAGAGTATCAGCCATCTGGCGAAGTTCGACATGAAAACTTTCTACAATCCCTGTCTGCTGCTTTCTTCTCTTTGATGTCATGGCTTCGGAAAGGGCTACATGAGAGCTCACTGGCATGGGAACACTCCTGGGGGCGCTCATTCTAGTGGCTGCATCAGCTGCAACAACTTCACTCAAGAATAGGAACTATCACCTTATGACAAATCTTAACACCTTGCCCTGAAATCTTCAACAAATGTGCTTTCACTCTAGAATAGCTCCCGGGTACAATGTGACCACAATATCGACATTCTGATTTTGCATTTCCTCCAGACTTGCCATCGGTTTTCTCAATTATTTTAACATGATTCCACAAAGGAAATATATATGGTTATCATTCTCACCACTACCACTAATAGCAGACAAATTGACACTACTACCATCGGTACTAGTGCTCTCTATTGGAGTACTTCCACTTGCCATCTCTATCAGAAATATATTACAAAATTGTAAAATAATTCACCACAAAATGTAAAGATCTCACATTGAAATTTAATATGATAGTATTGTCATATACTCATGGCACAAACGACTAAACGAGCATTTAAACTAAAAGTATAGACCAAACACTAGCGATCAATGATCAGTTGATCACTAACGTCAAACTGAGCAAACATATTTGATGCCATTAACAATAATATTTGAGCATTCAAATTAATCTTGTTTCTTGAGTTCTGCTGGCCATTAACAATAATATTTGATGCCTTCGTTGATGTAAACAGCATGAAAGTGCCAAGGCATTCACCATAGAATTTTCGGAGAAAACGCCAAGGCATAGTACCTGGAGGTCAGCGAGCTAGGTGGCGACGGTGAGGGCATGGCGGATCTCTAGGCGTTGGCGGCGGAAGAGGTGGCGGTAGTGAGGTGTTGGCGACAGTGGTGGAAGCAGTGGCGACCGAGGAGAAGCCAAGAAGGGACACAAATGTGCTGGGGGTTCGGGACCTTCGGGTGTTGTTTGCTGGCCGGTGGCTCGGGATGTAGGTCACGTGGTCGGGCCTTCGGCTGTTGGGCTGTCTTCTCTATTGAGTCAGGATTTAATTGGGCCAACGTATCGCTATCGTATCGCACCGTATCGGCGTTGTACCGTATTATTTCTTTCTTTTTTTGCCGAAATTATCTGATACTCCGTCGATACCGTATTGCCGCGTATCGGAACGTATCGTCATATTGGATACGTATCAGACACATGTACATATGTACGACAGTTCAGCGGAGTATGGGTGCTTCCTAGACTCCAGACCAATGCTTGCAGAGATGCACACGGAAGCATAAACATGGAGATCAAGATCAGTAGTTTGCATGTTGAATGTCAAAGCACGGTGACATAATAACATAAAAGGTTCATGTCAGTCGTATCGCAATGACCTCAGTTTGACAGTGAAACTAGCCGATTATTTGCAGTTGAAATTGCATCATAGAATAGATAGGACGTGAACTGCGCGGAATATTTTTCTCTTCGTGAGTTGAATATAATGCTGTTTTATTGTCAGTTGACTCGATTCCACTTGGCTGTCTGCAAAGTTGAACAAAAGCTCTGATACATCTCTTCCAACATAACAAGTGGTATTAGGTCATTTACAACAAGACAGGTTTAAATACCATTTTTTTATGACAAATAAACTCACGGTTTTTGGGGAGGAAATGAACTCTCAAATAACTCATGTATACATTTCTTTAGAGGAACTTATGTGTAAACTGGCAGCAAAATATGCGGCCTAGGGACCAACCGTCTCTCGAACTTTCAGGGTCTGTTTGGTTCCTGGAAATGAATTGGGTCCACAGAATTGAAGAACTAATTCTATCTCTTGCAGAAAAAGAATTGGGCTGTGATTCCAATTCTAGTGTTTGGATGACACGAGTGGTTGACCAAAATGTTCGAGAACAGCCCAACAGAGGCAATTTGGCATTTCTTTTGGTCTGCGTTGGGCTGAAGCAGAGACTTGCTGCTGGGCATGAGAGTTCTGTTACAAATTTCTGCAGGCATTAGATAAGACATTTGGCCTCTGTTTGAAGTGATTTGGCTACAATTTTCTTCAAGGTTCTTGCTAATGCTATTACTAGCCTGGATAATAAGACCTATGTTTGGGGCACAAGAATCTCACATAAACCTATCTAGCAGTTTGACCCCGCGAAACTCATGTTCCGCATGAGTTAAGTTGTTCCTTCTCTCAACAGAGCTCCACTGATTTACAGGCCATAATGTATCAACGTGTATCCAAGCACTGGGAACAAGGGCACATTGCTTGCTCCAACATGCAATTGAAATTTCCAGCCAAGTATCCTTATTTTAAGGGCCTTGATGTTCATGTGGAAACAATGTCTTTTTTTTTTGAAAGTGGGCAAAAGGCTTGCATTCTATTAATTCAAAGGGGGAGTCTAAACAAGAAAGCAAGAGTAGAGGATACCCCTGGGGGCAGAGACAGATGTGCCATGATGCGACGTGTACCGTGTAGTTTATTATGTAGTGATCAATGATCACCGGCATGTACACTACTTGTTAGTTAGTTTATGCTAGCACGAAAGATGGACGTTTAATTTTGGATGTTAATTTTTTTTATTAAGGAGAGTGTTGTCAAGCAGTTGATATGTATTGATCTTTTGCTCAAAAATATCTGCAATTTTGTATGAAGGTGATCACTTTCAAAGGGGAGCAACACACTCATGCGCCGGCAAAACTTTTCTTCATTGCAGGCATGTACCCAATGACATTACGGACACACCCATATCATAAATCCATAATGGAGATATGTGGTTGTCCAATTGGATAGCTACCCACCCCAAAATTATGAGTTAAAATTTGACATTTTTTTAGGTGAAAGTGGGAAATTTTGAGTTGGAAGTTGAAATGTTTTGAGGTGGAAGTGAGAAATTTTAAGTTGAAAGTCTTCGGATATGAGTTGAAAGTTCCCAATTTTGAGGATAGTTGTCAACAATAGTATTGATGGTTTTCAAAAATTTGTTAGTTGAAAGTCTTCGAAGTTGATAAGGAGAAGAGCACAAATCTTGAAGCAAAATTCAATGCTGGATACCTGGGGTAGCTACCCACCAGGACAAAAAATCCTCTCTCAAATTCATAATGTGCATGTCGAGAAAAATATCACGTATATATTTATACAAAAAGGAGAACTATAATAAATTTATGTATGATTAAGCTTACATACAGATCGATAGCGTACCAGGGTAACACTTGCGCATGACAGGGTGAAGGAAGCTTTGCTTACAGGTCTCATCAATAAAAAAAATCACGAACTTCTAACCGAGTTTGCATCTGTTGTTAGTCAACTATCATCCGAATAACAACAACTACATAAAAAAGAATAATAAGTGGATGACAGACTTGCAAGGACATTTCAGCTTGCGAGCCATATCTGATTTCTTTGCTCTGTGTTCACCCCCCTAAACCAGGTTCAGTTGCAAGAAGGAGCCACGGATACAGTCATTTGGCATTGGACATCCAATGGCACACTCCTCTAAATTGGCGTACAATGTCATGTGCCAAGGAACCATATTCCTGCCTTGTGCCAACGAGCTGTAGTAGAGTACAGCCCTCCTTAAAGTAAAGCTCTTCACTTGGCTGGCTCTCAAGCACCGAGTTTGGACTTTCTCTAGGCTTCGAAAATTCAACATCCCAGCGTTGCTAGACTGCCTCTTCTGTAAGCAGGAACCCGAGACAATTGACCAACTACTTTTTGGCTGCGCTATGGCTAAACAGATGTTGTTTCATATCTTCTCCTGGCTATCCCTTTGCACACCCTACCAGTTCACCGAGAAGACCTTGCATGAGCATTGGGCAGTGATCTGTGAACTTGCCCCCAGCTCGAAGCGAAAAGGAGTAGATTCCCTGATAATTCTAGTAGTCTGGATGATCAGGAAGGAAGGAAATAGGCTACGACATGATCAGGGCTATTTTAGCACTAGGGAGTCTGTCCTCCGCATCAAGCAAGAGTTCTACACCTCTGTTGCGAAATCCAGACGGCAAGACCTTGGCCGAGAGCAATCCGGACTACTTCCGTTTCCAGCTTAATGCTTCTTAGTAGTTCCTAGTCGTTCTTCATTTGTAATACTCTAGTCTGAATTCCTGTCATTGGCTCCAAAGCCTTCTTTGTAATTTTCCCCCTTAATGAATGAAACGCAGGTATCCTGCGTTTTTGAGAGAAAAAAACAACATAAAAGATTCATGTTAGTTGTATCCATATATGACAGTGAAACTAGTCTATTATTTGCAGCTGAAATGACATAGTAGAAGAATTAATCGATTATATAGGACTGTGAGTATCACATGAAAACAACCTCAATAATATAGTATACGGCGCAGGATATTTTCTCTTCATGAGTTAAATATGATGATATTTTACCGAATGCTGAAGTATAGTATCTCAGTTGACTCGATTCTGGTAGCTTGGTTGTCTACAATGTTGCGATACTGCTCGTGCAAAAAATAGCACACCCGCAAGTGCACGGGTTGCCACTGAAATAGCGGCAAGTGGCATGTTTTCCATAGGGACTAGATTGAGGCTACCAATGCTCAGCTAAAGTTAGGTCAATCGAAACAGGGGGAGAAAACTAAACCTAAAATGACTACCAAATCAGTCGAACGAATGAACTACCGAACGAACTCTAATTCGCACGGACGAAACGACGAATGAACTAAACAATCAAAAGACGACAGGACAAACGACCGTATGAATGGACATCGTACGACCAAACAAACTACACGATGACTGACTACACGAATGACACACAAACGACACTGGCGACTACACGAACGAACACGACTACCGACCGACAACCTAACTAACTACCAATCGTGAGACAGGAGGAGGAAGTCGAGAAGCACGGAGGGAGTCGAGAGAGAATGAGGGAGAAAACGGTCGACAGCTAACTAGATGATGGCGGCACACGACAACACAATAAAGAACTACGACGAACACTCGCACAATATAACTATCGACAGACCGTAGAAAGGAGAAAAGATAGAGTCTAGAAGCAAGGAGAGGGTCGAGACAGCAAGGGGAAGGGAATGGTCACCGGCTAGCTAAATCGGGCAGGACAACACAAAGACAAACATGAATACTAGACTAACACATCACTGAACACAAGCACAACTTCTAGAATTAAACTACTAGCAACATGAACATATAGCAATTCCGGAACAAATTGACAAAGCATAATCACAAATCCACTGATCACATGCATACATCACAATGAGACATCAACCACAGTCACAGTAACAGATTAACATTCACAGTTCACAAAATCTCTAATTAACAGGTTAATAATATCAGTAACAGTAACTGAGAATAGAAGATTTGGGGGGAAGGAATCAACCGAGATGAGAGGAAGCCGGAGAGGTCTCGGTGAAGTGGATGCAGGCGGCGGCTGATAAGGAAGAAGCCGAGGTGGTAGAAGTGGAGCAGCAGAGGAGCAGTGTCAGCGCCGTGGAGGATGTGGTGAAGTAGATGCGGCGCCGGCGTGGTTGGAGTTGATGAAGTCACCGGCATCGAGGATGATGCAGATCGCCGTCGGTGTCGGTGTTGGCAGAGATAGGTGCGGCCGGATGTGGAGGGAGAGCAGAAGATGGCGGTGTGGTCGATGGCTGCCAGCGAGCAGGCCTGACCTCGCCGTCGTTGGAACAGAAGAAAGGGGAGAAGAAGCAAAGGGGGCAAGGTTAGAAGAAGCCAGGCTCACCGGAGGGAGTTGAGAAGGGAGGAGAGGTGGTCAACGCCGATCTGGTCTGAGGAGCAGAAGAGGAAGGTGGGGCTGTGTGGTGTAGCGGTGCACGGGAAGAGATGAAGGAATAGAAGGAGGAAAAGCAAATGGGAGGCAAAGGAAGAAAAGGATGCAAGTGGCGGCCGGTGAAGGAAGTGGAAGGGTGGTGCGGTGGAGGAGATCTACCGGTGAGAATGGGGACCGGGAAGGAAGGAAGAGGCGGCGGTGGATCTGGATGGCGTAGTGGATGGCGTGGAAGTGGAAGACGGCGGAGTGAGGTGGCGCGAGTGGCCGTCGGCGAGTATGGCGCGGCCCTCGCCGGCGCCGGTAAGGAAAAGAAAGGGGGAGGAGAGATCAAAGGGGAGGCTAAGGGTAGAAGCAATAACCGGCACGAGGAAATCTGTCGGAACCCGGAGCAACGACTCCTGGATCCTCTGTGTAAATCGCACTAGTCCAGGATCAGCTAGTGCACACAGTGAACAACAAAGATAAATATCAACCATAATGATATTTATTTAATTTAAAGAGTACGGCCTTATAACCAGCGTATACATCATCGCACATTGGCAAATATAACTGCAAAAGAAACTGCGGAAGCGAAGCTGAAAAAGCAAAGCCCAAGCCTGCCCACAGGCAAACAACTGCAAGACGTGGCCTACTCGTTCCGGTCTTCACCGTAGTCGAAGTCGTCTTCCTCTGTGTGGAGATAACAACGTGAGTACAAACTTGTACTCCACAAGTCACACGGAGAAATGCAATATAATGATAAAGGCTTCAATGGAAGGCTGATAGGGTTAGTTTGCATAAAACAACATTTAATGAAATATAATAAATAGATTGAAAATGCTGAATTTAGTACAATATGTAAAGACAGTACTTGTATTTGAAAATATTACCGTCAGTGCAGGCTCCGACCAAACACCAACCTATCCACGGGCATCCCACCCGGACCATCTTTTCCAAAAGATCATGTATGGATTCCATCCATCCACACGCTTTCACTGCGCAACTCTGATGAATTCCATCCATTCACCAGATTTCAATCTCTCACGGATTCCATCCATCCGCAAGGTTTTCGAAAACATTTTGAGAAACAAAGTCTAATCCATGAAAAACTTTTACTTAGCATGCCCATGACCGGGGGCACGGCTATCCAGGATAGATTATACACTCTGCAGAGGTTGTACAGCTTTACCCACAAGACACGATCATCCCGTTTTACCACTAGATTACACACTTCCTTAGGTGTGCGGTTAGGAGTCGTGACAAGGCCTTTACAATGCAAAGCCTTCAACCTGGCCAAGCCAACTCTAAGATTTCACCCCAGTAAGGAATCCACCAGACCGGGACCCCCTCTTGAGCCGAGTGAGACTTCTCGTGGCCTACGCCACGCTCACTTTCAACCTACGAAATGGCTCAGGTTGGGACCCGCAAATTATTCAGCCAGGGCTGTCCCATACCAGCCTTGTGGTAGTACGTTAGGGCTTTGTAACAGTAGCTCACAGACCGGTCCTTAATTGACTTAGGCACAACCACATACCCCGTGTGCCCGACAATCAACACTGTGTCTCCGAACAACAGTGCATACCTGCACCCACCACCTAACCATTAGCCTAAGTCTAAACCAGATTTTATATTTTATTTTCAAAATATTTCATAACACTCCTTGACTCACCAAAGTCAAGAGTACAGTTCAAAAGCTTATCATTTTATGTGAAAAGGTATCCCAAAACCAAGAGTTTTTCTAAGCAAGTCTAAGCATTTAATATAAAGTCTTCCTAGCCAATACTAATGTACCAACTAGGGTTTGATATAGGGTGACAAGGTATAAGGAATTTAATAACAATGGAGAAATTAACAAGTAGGCATTAACTATATTTAAAACTGAATTGAAATACATTGAATAACATTATGCATGCAATATAATTTAAATCAACATAATTTTATTTGCAATCTGGAATCAACATGGTCAAGGAGTGTGACTTGTTTTGCTCTTCAACTTGGTTTGAATCTTCGTCGTCGAAATTTCCTGAATCGTCGAACTCTACACGTGAAAATAACCCACCAAATTCAAATAAATTCAAAATAAATTCAAATTGAACTCAAATATTTGAATTGAGGCCAGACATGGATAGAGGGGAATTTTTTGATGAATTTAGAAATTTGAATGGGCCAAATCGGAGTTAGGATGAAGAAGAACGGGCTCCGGGAAATTTGAAAAGAGATAAAATAGAAAAAGATTAAATTTTGGAATTATTTTCCTAAAGGAAAATCTGAATTATTGCGTCAGCAGGGAATTTATTTTTGAGCCGAATTATTTTTCAACTGAAAAATAGATTGACTGCGTCAGCTGGCGTCAGCCCTGGGAATGGTTTGACTGGCAGGTGGGCCCGGGTCCATGTGGACTGAGTCCATGGACTCGGGGAGGCGCTGAGGTGGCGGGGGTGTGAGGTGGCGCTGACGGGGGCGAGATGGGCCGACGTGGCCGGAGGCGTGGCACCCACGTCGGCTCCGGCTGCTAACGTGGCCAGGCCGGCCGGGGCAGCGCTCGGGCCCTGGGTGCTCGCCGGCGTTCCGGCGGCCGGCGGCGAGAGCGGCGGAGGGGAGCGGAGGCCGAGGGGAGGCGGGCTCACCGTGTCGCGGGGCTCGGCGAGCACCAGAGGCGACCGGCGGCGAGGACGAAGCGGCGGCGGCTTGGGGGCTACGGCGCGATGGCGGTTCAGCGGCGCTCGAGCCTCGGGGAGAGGCGGGGGAGCTGCGCATGGCCACGGGGAGGCCGAAGGAGGCGACGGTGTGGCGCGAGGGCGACGGAGACGGCGGCGATTGCTCGCCGTTGCTTTCGCCGACGCTCGGGGAGATGCCGCACAGAGCGGGGCGCTAGGGGCTCGGGAGAGGGAGAAGGAGGCGGAGCGAGGTGGGGCGAGGAGAAACGGGGCCGGGGAGGGGTATTTATAGGGTCGGAGGGGGAGGGGAGCGGCGCGCATTTCTCGCCGGCGATGGCGGGGATTACGGGGGACACGGCGCGGGGATGGGGGAGGAATTCGGGCGCGGGAATGGCGGAGAAGGTGGGCGCGTGGGACACGGCGCGCGCGGGAGAGAGAGGAGGGGCGCCGGGGAAGGCGGGAGCGGGCGCAACGGTCGGCAGCGGCGGGAGGAAGGGGAAGGCTGCGCGCGGAAGAAGGCAGGGGTGGCTGACACGCGGGCCCGGGGTGGCAGCGAGAGAGAGAAGAGAGGGGAGTAGCGCCGACAGCTGGGGCCGGGGGCGCAGAGAGAGAAGGGGAAGGAGTGGCGCGGGTGGTGGAGATGAGGGGAAGGGAGATCGGGCGGCCGAGAGCGAGGCGAGGCGGGGACGGCCGAGATGGGGCGGGGGAGCGACGTGGCGGGCAGGGAAGTGGGGAAGGTGGGATGGAGTGGGCGGTGGGGATGGCCCGAAGGGGACGGCGTGGCGAGATCCAGGCTGTCCACTTGGCGGCTGAAGGGAGAGAGGGATTTTATTTTCGGATTTGATTTTTTTTTCAGATTTTCAGAAAAGCCCAGAAAATCCATTAAGCCTCAAACAAAATATGAAATAAACTCCAAAAATTCCAGCAAAATTCAGAGAATCTCCTGGAGACATTTTGGACTTAATAAAAATATTTTCAACTAATGTTGGTATTTAAGTTTCATACTTTAAAATATCTTTTAATTTCAAAATTACATTTTTGAACTCCAGAAAATCCTGGAAACCAAATAAAGTCAAATAACTCCAAATAATTAATTTCACATAGAATTTCTATATAAAATCAAAATATCATCTTATTTAGTAATAATTTTAGGTTTTTCTGAAAATGCTTTTCAAATCCAGCTTTTTCAAAAACAGAAATTCAAGGTAAATCCAAATTTAAACTTTAGGCACAAATACACTTATTTTAATTTAGATTTTATTTTAATCAATTTTTATTTATTTATTTATTCATTTATTTTTATTTTAATAAAAACCTGGGCTGTTACAATCTACCCCCCTTAAAAAGAATCTCGTCCCCGAGATTCACACGGGCTAGCAGAGAAATGGGTTTGGATCTTACTCTGCATGGTTTGTGTTGAGATCTGATTCAGTCGTCCTTTCACGAACTTCTGGGGTCTTTTCCTTCCTGCTTGAAGGTGGTTGGCAGTTGGTGCTCCCGGTGTTCCATTCTTCACTACCTGTTGCTTCTTGGGGCAGCTGTTGGCGTAATGCCCTGTCTCATGGCAGTTGAAACAAGTGACTCCTGCTGCAGGGTTTGAGTCCCTTGGTAAGTCAATTGCCAAAGTTTTGTTGTCTTCGTTGTTGGGGAAAGTGTTGGTCTGGACTTGTTCTTCGGCTGAAGATGAAGACTGTAATCTGTTGGCCTGTGGTGGAGTCCTTCTGATCCTGGGCAAGCTTCTGGTGTTCAGGTACTGGGTGTTCATCCGTCTCTTCCGATTCTCCATTTCTTGGTGTTTGGATTCTTGGCGAATCGCCTTGCTGACAAGTTGGTGAAAGTCGGCGTAGTCGTTGGAGAGAAGTTGAACCGACAGATCATCATTGAGTCCTTCAAGGAACCTTTCCTGCTTAGCTTCATTGGTAGCAACGTCTTCTGGCGCGTAACGTGCCAATTGGTTGAACTTCCGTAGATACTCATTCACGGTGCAGCTTCCTTGGCGTAGAGTTCGGAATTCCCTTTTCTTGAGAGTGATGGTGCCGGTTGGAATATGAGCTTTGTGGAAACTCCGCACAAACTCATCCCATGCTATGGCTTGTGCGTTGGCATGAGCAGCGGTGTAAGTGTCCCACAATTCTGACGCTGATCTGTTCAACTGATGAGAAGCGAATAAGACTCTTTCCCGGTCACTGCATTGGATGATGTCCAACTTCTTGCCTATGACTCTAAGCCAGTCATCTGCATCCATGGGGTCAGCGCTGCTGGAGAAGGTCGGGGGACGCAACCTCATAAATTCAGGCAGTCTTGGCTGTGGAGCTTGAGCTGGTACTAGTGGAGTAGGTTGTGCAGGGTTGTTGATGGTCGGCACCAGTAGTTGAATAAGCTGATTCTGATTGGCCAGCATCTGAGCCCAATCCGGTCCATTAGCAGGCGGTGGTGGAGGAATAGGTGCAGCTTCGTTGCCAGTAAGGTTGTTGTTGTCGTTGTTGTTCTGGTTGTTGCCATTGCTGGTGTTCCTCCTGTTAACCATCTGCTGGGTGCTTTCAAGAATTAGGAGAGAGGAGACTCAAGGCAAAGGGGGAATAGGGGATATTTTGCACAACCCAAACAAAACTCAGCAGAACCTTTTATTAATTAATAGTTATGGCTGCCGACAAACGAGAAAACTAACAGCTCATAACAACGTTAATTTAGATTTTATTTTAATCAATTTTTAATTACTTATTTATTTATTTTTATTTTAATAAAAACCTGGGCTGTTACAAAATCGCAAGCAGCGGCTAGGGTTTTGTGAACGAACCAGGAATCGATAATTTTGTGATTTAGTCCTCGTAGTTTCTAGAATTTGCAATCAAGTCCTTCGCTAATGTGATTTCTTCTATTTTGGCCCTCAGAAACTTTGATTTCTTCGCGAAAATATCTTACGCATCCTTGACGATGCACACATTTGTACAGAGCAGTCCCGAAATGCCAAATTTGTCGTCTATGTGCCTCGTTCGTGCTGGCCTGCGAAAAATATATAAAAATGTAAAATGGTCCAAATTAAGCAATTAATTTTAGAAAAGCGTGTAAATGATGATAAATGGTCCCAAAATATGAAAAATATGAGGGTAAAATGATTGGTAAATATATGTAAAAATGACGCATGTCATACCCCCAAGCTTTAAACTTTTACTTGTCCTCAAGTAAATGCATGATATTGTCAAACCCGGACAACAAGTCATTATGGTAAAAGACTAGTTAAATGCATGTAATAAGTCAAGAGGCATACAATGATGTAAAATGAGACTATCTAGCTTGAGTTTTGAGGACCATCCAAAATGAGAATGAAACATTCAAGCAAAGATCTCGAGTGGTAACTGCAAGATTTGACCAAATCAAGTTACACACAAAAGTGTCGAAATACGTACACTCAAGTGATCACATGAATCCAACGAAAATTGTAAGGCATCGGAACTAGGTATAACATCAAGAATGAGCATATCAAAGGTCATACTAAGGCATTTGCTATTTGAGACAAAGAGACTAATACTTGCATGATATTTACAAAACAAAATCCCACACTTGAGCTATGATACCTATTTTTTGTTGATTTTTAGCAAATTTAGAACATACATTGGGCACTTGTGCCACTTATTCACACTCTTGGGCAAACTTTGCCGCTTATTCACACTCACACTTCACTTGGGCAAAACTTTGCCACTTATTCAACACATTTTCCAACCAATGTGACAAAGTCACTTATTCCACAAACTCACACATTACATCACAATTTTTCTTTTCTTCTTTTTTTTTATTTTTTTCAGTTTTAATTAAGCATCTATAACCGGTTTTCATTAATGCTAAGTAACATGTGTCCCGAGACATGGATACCTAGATAAATCAACCAAGTCATTGGCTTAAGATAGGACTACCCCTTTCACAAATTTTACATTCAAATAAAGTATCAATATCTAAAATAACATAGTATGCCAAAGCATGAAACTAAAATATAATCATTCAAGAGGCGATGACTAGAACCAATTCAATCCGTAAATGGTTAGAACACATGTGTAACTCGCAATGAATCGAATGCTATAGGATCACAAGGTTTCTAAGCACATCAAGGATAATAAACAAAACTCAAACTCTACAGTATGATGCCAAGTGGCATAAGATATACAAGGAACTAGTGACAATATAGCTCAATGAAAATTTCGGCATGACCTTTCTTGATTAATCATGACATAGGCTCACATGGCCAAGATGTACAATAAGCATAACATGAGAGCTACAGTAAAGGTCATATATCATCGCACAAGCATAATATGAAGCATAAGAATGACTATACATCATCAACTACACGATAATAAGCTCAAATGCTCACAAATATAATACAAACATGCTAGAACATCATTCATACACATACAAGTCTTCCCCCAAGCTTAAATTGATCAACGAGTCAAGAATGTGCTTAAAGGGGTAAGAAACAGCTCATCGGGCATACATGATGCAGTGGAAGTAGACAAATCATCCCATGGCTTCTCGCACGTACAAGGCCTAAAATAAAAAAAAAAGAGAAGAAACCAACAAAAACTAACAAAAAGTAAGGAAATAAAAAGATAAAGAGATGCTCATTTGGGTGTGGCGGGAGGAGGGCTAAGGACGGGACATGGAAAAGGCACATGTCCACCCTACTCATGAAACAGCATGCCTCAAAATCCACCTAGATCCCAAGGAATATCGACTCGAACCATGTCTACTCGTAGTTGATGGTACAAAAGCGTAAGCTTGCAAATAAACTCAAAGACATGGCAAGTATGTGTGATAGGATTGATGCCCTCTAAGTCATCAACAGAATATCCAATCACATAGGCATATCGATAAAGTACATCATGAGGACTATAAGTGAGATGGGCACAATCAGTAATAGAATATGTCTTATCAGGGCCAATAAAACCAAACTTGAGGTGGTCGGGGATGAGTTTCCAAACTACCTGAAGTGTAGATGAAGTAGAATGTTCGGTAGTAGAAACCTCCAGAGGGGTGATGTCGACGAAGGAAGTAGCTGGTGGTGGATCAATAGAAATATGCTCCTCCTCAACATTAGAAGGAGCCCCCTCATCAAGATGTGGAACCTCAGAACTCAAAAGCATATCCATAATGAACTCGTCATCATCTGGCACAAAGCTCTCATCATCTAAATCTAACTCGTCACAACTCAAAAGTGGATCTACCGCAAACTCATCCTCATAGTCAGGAGTGAAACAATCATCATTAGGAAGTAGGTCCTCATCATCTAGCTTAGTGTCAATATAAGGATCATCAGAGAGAAGCACTGAGTTTGGCAAAATGGTGTCTATGCAACTGACCATATGCTCTATAGGAATTGTATCCTCATCATCGAAGATAATCAGCTTGAGTTCAACCTGGTTACTCGTCGAATATGGCTCAAAGATGTGTGTCTCAGCGGCACACAGAGATGTCTCTAGCACAAGCTCATCAACCTCATCTACCTTGTAGCACTGACTAGGAGGCTGAGTAGATGGCCTCTTATGGTGATGGTGTGGATGGTATCGCAAAGCTATAGGCTGACTCTGCTGAAGTGTAAGAGTGGAATGAGAACTCTGCTGGTGTGATGACACAAAAGGTTGTGGCTGACTAGAGCTCAAACTGTACCGATTCATATGATGCTCAAGTGCATGCACTTTGGATGTCAAAGAATCTGAATAGGGCTTCTCATTGCACCACTGGAATTGATGGAAAGCCATGTTCTCAATAAGAGTGAATGCGTCATCAAGTGTCTTGTTTGTGATCGCTCCACCAGCTGCTGCATCAACTAAAGATTGTGTGGCACATGTCAAGCCTCTATAGAAGATCTGTAGAACAAGCCATCTCTCTAGACCATGGTGTGGACATATCCTGAGCAAAGCCTTGTATCACTCCCAAGAATCAAACAAACTCTCTCCACCAAGCTGAGCAAAACGGAAGATCTGATCACGGATCTCAAATTGTCTGGATAGCGGAAAGTATCTCTCCAAGAAAGCACATGACAGCTGATCCCAAGTGAATGACCTCGATGGCAAAGCGTAAAACTAGGTACGAGCACCATCTCGAAGAGAGAATATGAATAATCTGCATCTAATAGCATCCTGAGAAACCCATCGGTATTTGACTGTATCACAATACTCCAAAAATATGTGAATGTGCTCATAAGGGTCCTTAGTGGGTAATCCTCCAAAATGGGTCTCCTGAATCAAACCAATAAGTTCAGGCCTCAATTAAAATTCCTCAGCCTCAATTACTGGCAAAACTGGCCTTGGCATAGCACTCTGCCTAGTCAAAGCCCAAAAGATCATGAACTAGTGCCATATCTTTAATATAAACCTACAATGATCACCCTATGGGACAAGATGAGAAAAACCACAAAAAGAAATAGAAATAGCTAGAAAAAGGGTTAGGGGTTAGCGATATATCACAAATATGAACAATGATGATATGAAAGATAGGTCAGCATAAACACAAAACAAACAAAAGAAAACAAACAACGACCTAATCTATAGCCTAACACTGTCGCTCTAAGCTAATCCCCGGCAACGGCACCAAAATACTTGCTCGTACAAAAATAGTACACCCGCAAGTGCACGGGTTGCCACTGAAATAGCGACGAGTGTCGTGTTCTCCACAGGGACTAGATTGAGGCTACTAGTGCTCAGCTAAAACTAGGTCAATCGAAACAGGGGAGAAAACTAAACCTAAAATGACTACCAAATCAGCCAAATGAACGAACTACCAAACGAGCTCTAATTCGCATGGACGAAACGACGAACGAACTAAACAATCAAAAGATGACAGGACAAACGACTGTACGAATGGACGTCGTACGACCGATCGACCGACCGTGGTCCTGCGTTCCATCCCGAGGGGGCGGGGGTCGAGTGCGCACGCACGCGACCGGGTGGCGCAGCTTCGGCTTCCGCCAGTCGCGCTTCCCGATCGTGGGGGAGGCGAGCGGTTCGGCTTCCGCCAGATGCGCTTCCCGATCGTGTGGGAGGCGAAGAGGCTTTACATACCCCCTCGTCGCCGCACTATTGTTCTTCCCCACTCGCTTGCCGCATGCTCTTTCTTGCTCTTTGCTCCTGCGCGCCCTGCTCTCACCTCGCCTGCTACCATTATTCACCACCGCCACCATACGCTTCATCGTGCCCTCTGAGAAAATGGCTCGTTGTGAAGAGCACGCTCGCTGGCCCAATGGTGGCGCTTCCTCCAGTTGGCGCAGCTCGTCATCGACGGAGGTGGAGTACGCCCTAGTGGGCGCGACCCATCGTTGGTCAACAAGTGGTGGACAGCCGAGAAGAAGATGGAAGGTCCCTGCTCCAGCATGTTGTGGCAGACCCTTGTGACGGAGGAGATGATCCGGTCTCTTCTTCGCGAGGGAAAGCTGGCGGAGTGCAACGCGGTTCGCCTGCCTACTAGTGACGAGACGGAGCCGCATCTGGAGGAGTCAGAGGCGATCTTCTTCGTCACGTATTTTGAAGTCGGGCTCTGAATCCCGTCGGCCAAGCTCGTCAACGACGTCCTTCGGACTTACGAGCTGAAGTTGGCACAGCTGACTCCGAACGCGATAGCTCGCCTAGCTGTTTACAGCTGGGCGACGCGGACAGAGGGGGTTTGGCCTATCGCCTCTCTGTTCGCCTTCCTCCACGATGCACGATGCCAGCCGAAGAAGCTCGACGGAGGGGAGTTATCCAACTTCGGCAGCGTCAACTTCGTCCTGCAGTCACCGTGCGCGAAGATCTTCCCTGCCAACTTGACCCGAGCGAAGTGGGAATCCAACTAGATGCGGCGGTGGTTCTACCATCGTGTGGTGAGCAGCAGCAGCATTCAGTGTACGGGTTGGCCGATGTCGTTCTACACTTCACCTAGCATGGAGCCCGATCGCTACGACGAGCAGAGGGTACGGAGGCTGTTGGGGATCACCCTCTGCTTCAACATGTGCGATCTCGCAGAGGCGTTTGTCACGTACGGTGTGGCATCGCTTGCCTATCAATGGCACCTCCAGCCCGGCCCCACTCGACCCGACGGTGTTCGGCCATCCGTGTCTACGCTGTCGATGCCCTCCAACCCTCGTAAGCTCTTCCGCCGCCCTCTCTCTCTCTCTCTATATTTTTTTTGTTGTAACATTGCCTTGCTTTATATGCAAAACTCCTTCTGGAAGAAGCGTGGTGCGCGGTGGTTGTGTTCCTTGGGCCGTACGTGGCCAAGGAGTACAGCCTGTACGAGTCCGGGACCGCAACGGCGAAGCTAGGGCGGGTAAACCGGGTGTGCGAAGCTCTGGGCATCCCCATGCCGAAGCGTGCCACCCCGACCACGGGCTTCATCGCCCGCACCGGCCACAGAGGCCCTGGAATCTTCGCCCATGTCCCCGAAAGCGAAGTGCCCTCAGACATGATCGCCTTCGAAGCTGGAGGAGGCATTCGCAGTGGCGATTGGGGTTGGGGGCGTGTCAGAGTTTGACTTCGACACAGAGGTCCCCAGGCCCGAAGAGGACCCCGTTGCCCCAGGCGCCGGCAGTGCTCCCGCGGTTTGGTCTGAGGCGGAGCGGACACCCCAACGGACTTCACCAGTCCATGTCGAAGGTAGGCGCAACTGTTTCTCTCCCTGCAACTTCACGAAGCTTTCCCCGATCTGCTCACTGATTCCATCATCAACATCAGTCGAGACACGGTCACCTGGACGTGGATAAGGCTCGAGCAATGGATACGGTCGCGAGGACTCCGGTCTTCCCGCCTCGGACGTGACATCGACACCTGTCGCCCTCAAAGTCGCCGGCGCGGAGGCTCAGCGACCGACCATCTCTGACTTCATTCCTCGGCCGGAGATGTTGCGGGTTCTTCAAGGGGCCGCGGACTGCGCGGACGCTGGCTTGGATCGACGGGCGCTGCTATTGTGCGGCTCAAAGCTTCTCGAAGGCACGCTAGAAGCCTCGGAGATGAGGGTAAGTGCTCATCTTTCGTGATTTACACCGTCATTTGGGACTTTACTGATAACTGCGTTGTGTAGACCCTTGCCATCACTCGCGCTTTACAGGCGGCACGCGCCCGCGAACGGGAGGCGCTGGAAGACCGACTTCGCGCTGCCGAAGAGGCCCATGCCGCCAAGGACGAGCACATCTATCTCCTGGAGACGGAGGGCGCGAAGGTGATCGTGGATGCCCAAGCACTCATGGAGGAGGCACAGCGTGCGACCGCCGAAGAGCATGACGGTTTGCTCCAACAGATTGCGGCGCTGGAGAAGGAGAAGGCCCGACTGACCACGTCGCTTGGGGAGAAGGACCGGGCTTTGGGCGAGCCTCGGTGGCAGCGTGGGACGCGATGGAGGCTTTGGAGGGTGCCCTCGAAGACCTGTCTGTGATCGTGCCGCCCCGCACCTTTGGCCCCAAGGACCTATCGCGGACACTTCGGCGAATCGGAGAATCTTCCGGCCTCGCCCTCAACGCCGCTCGGTCCTTCGGCAACCACTCCTCCGTAGTGACGTCGCGCATTGCCTTCGCCCTGCTCCATCACCGGGGATGCCTGCACGTGGGCGAACTGGCTAACCCTCAACTGGGGATGCCAACAGGAGTCGGGGTTATGTCAAGCACCGTGCACGCCGTCTGCTGCACCGTCCGGGCCTTCCACCAAAGGATCTGGGACTACATCGGGAAGGCCGCAGCGAAGGTGGCACTGCATAAGACTCTATGGGGTGAAGGGGACTTCGGTGCGTGGCTCGACAAAGTCCCGTGGCGCAACGAAGACGGTGCTGCTGGCTCAGAGCAAGGCGTCGACCCACAGGTGTGACACTGGAGTCTTAGGGGTGTAGGGGTGTAGGTGTGCGTTGCCCTGTATCCATTAACTCTTGTACAATGGCGCCCCATGGCCCCTTCTTTTATCAATGATATGAGAAAATTGCTCAAGTGTTTTGATCATGTGTGTTATTCTACTGCAGGCAGGTGCTCAACAGGGGCCGCCTGCTAATTTTGGACCTCATGGTCCAGCGGCGCCTTCGGCATTGGGGGTGGTTAGAGGACTCGTTGCGCTTCTGGGGAACCCGGAGGTCGGAGGGGGAGACTTCAGTGCGAGAGCACGTTAAGCTTAAAGAGCCGGGCGAGTAGTGACTCGATCGGTACTACCAGCGCCGATCGCCGCGCCAGCAGTGGGGTCGGCCGCCATGCTGTGGGTGTCGGCGTCGGCGGTCGCAACACCAGCGATGCCATCCGCACCAGCTGTAGATGCAGAGGCTCTGGCGTTGACGAGCACCGCCGTTGTGCTCATCTTCTTATTTTCTGCCGATGATGAAGCTTTCTTGGGTGTCATCCTTCTTTAGATCTCAAGGCTTGCTCAGTCGTGCCCACGGACGGCATCAACTGTTGTGGCTACTGACCAAACAAAAAAGTGAGAGTGTAATAGTGCAGATAACAGATGAACAATGCTCGCCCCTTCCCCATGTCCAGGGTAGCCATATATATATATATATATGTGTGTGTGTGTGTGTATACATATATATATACATATATATATATATATACATATATATATATATATATATATATATATATATATATATATATATTCACATGGGGAGTATTTTACAATTATATCCTTACACTCATGTACCCTTCATAGGGGTATTTATGTCATTGTATATATCCCATTTTTGGGCTTTACAATCCTTTAGCAGGCCGACTGGGCTTAGGTTGGGACCACCCCTACAACACCATGCATTCCTCAAATTGGTCAATATAGTTTGAAATGGTTGACTGGTATTGCTTAATGTTTTGTAGCGATTCCACAGCATCGTGTGCACTGGCTTCTAAGAATCAATCTCCCACCATTCCACAAAATTGAGGCCATGACATTACATTACTAAAAATTCCAACACCCTTTAACCAGGTTGCAGCTCTTCCTTGAAAATGAGCAACTGCTATTGTTACCCATTGCTCCTAAGGTGTTCTCGACAACCTATAAAACTGCTCACACATTTTTAGCCAATTCAGAACATCTGCTTACTCAAATAATGGAATTTCTAATCTAGGTCCCTTTATAATAGCTTGAGCATAAGGATTGTTAAATGGTTCCAAAGGGCCAAGACCACGGAGCTTTTGCAGGGAGACAACAATTCAAAGTATTTCCATTTGGTTGCGAATGGAAAAAGAAGAAAAACTAGAATTTGTCGGCTTGCACAAGAAGAAGGGATGATTGAAGGTGAGGATAATCTGGAGAAATACATCACAAGTTATTATAAGAATCTTTTTGGGTCGACGCGGAAAAGTTTTTTGGCTCTTGATGAATCTTACAAAGATGATATCACGCAGGTTTCTGAATCAGAGAATAGGATTCTTACGGAGGTTTTTTCGGAAAAAGAAGTAAGAGAGGCAATCTTTCAAATGAAACACAATAAAGCTCCGGGCCCTGATGGGTTTCCTGTTGAGTTTTATCAAGTTTTTTGGAGTCTAATTAAAGATGACCTAATGGCCATGTTTAAATATTTCCACACGAATAAGCTCTCTCTTTTTAGCCTAAATTTTGGGATATTAACGCTCCTGCCAAAACAAATAGAGGCTAAGCAAATACAGCAGTATAGACCCATTTGTATGCTTAATGTCAGTTTTAAGATTTTCACAAAAGTGATGGCTAATAGGATCTCGGGGATTGCGAGTAAGGTGATTAGACATTCTCAAACGGCTTTTATTCCGGGAAGAAATATTTTGGAAGGTGCAATTGTTCTACATGAAACTTTGCACGAGATACACAAGAAAAAATTGGGTGGGGTTATTCTCAAACTAGATTTCGAGAAAGCCTACGATAATGTGAGGTGGTCGTTTTTGCAGCAAGTTATGAGATTAAAGGGGTTTTCAACTACTTGGTGTAAGTGGATCGATTCTATTGTAAGGGGTGGCAGTGTAGGGGTTAAAGTGAACGATAACATAGGCAAGTTCTTTCAGACCAATAAAGGTTTGAGGCAAGGGGACCCTCTTTCGCCAGCTTTATTTAACCTAGTAGCAGACATGTTGGCAATTCTTTTAGATAGGGCTAAGGGCAAAGGGCAAGTTGGGGGTTTAATACCTCATTTGGTTGATGGCGGTTTGTCGATCCTCCAGTATGCGGATGATACTATCCTTTTTATGGAAAACGACGTCGATAAGGCAAAAAAATCTTAAGGTAGTTCTGAGTACTTTCGAGGAATTGTCGGGCCTTAAAATAAATTTCCATAAAAGTGAGGTTTTTGTTTTGGGGACGCGAAGATCAAAAGCACCGACTTTGTTGAACTTTTTGGTTGCAAGGAGGGATCTTTACCTTTTAGGTACTTAGGTCTCCCTATGCATCATAGAAAAGTTTTGAACAAGGATTGGAGGGAAGTGGAGGAAAGATTTCAGAAAACGTTGAGTAGCTGGAAAGGCAAACTACTTTCGGTAGGTGGTAGACTTGTTTTAATCAATTCGGTTCTATCGAGTCTCCCGATGTTTATGATGTCCTTTTTCAATATTCCTAAAGGGATCCTTAAGAAACTGGATTATTATCGATCCATATTTTTTTGGCAGAATGATGGGACTGAAAAGAAATATAGATTGGCCAGGTGGGGTACCCTTAGAGCATCTCCAGCAGGGCCCCTACTTGAGCCCCCAAAACCAAATTTAGGGGTTTGAGACAAAAATAGAGCTCCAGCAGGGTCCCTACTAGAGCCCTCAAATTTGAGGGGCCCCTTAAATCCCCCCTCAGCCCTCATTCCTGGGGGCTCTAGGCCAAGCCCCCAAATCACAGTTGGAGCAGTTTTCTACGCGCCGCTGCCACTTTCCCCTCCCTCGCGCACCGCCTGTTTTCTTCTCGCGCGCGTCTTTCCCCGCCCGCCTCTTTCCCCTCCCGCGCGCGCCGCCAGGTTCCCTCCCCGCAGCCCGCCCGCGCGTGACTTCCTTCTCTCCCCCGCGCGCGACTTCTTTCTCACCAGCGCTCGCCTCCCCGCTCTCCTCCGCTCGCCAGCGCTCGCCGACGCTCGCCAGCGCGGCTCCTCCCCGGCTCCCGGCGTGGCCGACCCCGCCCGGCGCGAGATCCCGGCCCGACGCTTCCTCTCCTCGCGGGGAGATCTGGCGCGGCTCCCCCCTCCGGTAAGATCCGGCGCAGCTCCTCCCCTCCGGCGACGTCCCGACGGCTCCTCTCTGCTCGCCGACGCCCGCCTCCCCGCTCTCCTCCGCGACCTCGCTCTCCTCCGCACCGCCGGTCTCCTCCGCGACCTCGACTCCCCAGCGAGGTCCCCGACGGCTCCTCCCGGTTCCCGGCGTTCCCGACGCGTTCCTCGCGGGGACGTCCCGGCGCGGCTCCTCCCCGGCTCCCGGTGTGGCCGACCCCTCCCTGCGCGAGATCCTGGCCCGACGCTTCCTCTCCTCGCGGGGAGATCTGGCGCGGCTCCCCCCTCCGGTTAGATCCGGCGCAGCTCCTCCCCTCCGGCGACGTCCCGGCGGCTCCTCTTCGCTCGCCGATGTTCCCCCGCCCGACACGACTCTTCTTGTCCCCGCGAGGAGGGGATGATGGGTGGGTCCTATGTGTCATTGTCTGTTGGGATAGATTTGAGAGCCCTGATTTGAGGGCTGCTGTTGGAGTGGATGCAAAAAATTTGAGCCCTCAAAAATAGGGGGAGCCCTCAAATCAAAAGTAGGGGCCCTGATTTGAGGGCTCCTGCTGGAGATGCTCTTAGTCAACCAAAATGTGTGGGGGGCTTGGGCATTTTAAACCTGGAGGTGCAGAATTGTTGTCTGTTAAGTAAATGGTTGTTTAAGTTGCTGGGTGAGGATGGCCTTTGGCAAGGCTTGATCAAGAGAAAGTATTTGAAAGGCATGACCTTATCGAAAGTGGTTAGGCGACCAGGGGACTCTCAGTTCTGGAGCGGTCTTATGGAAGTCAAAAGTCTTTTTCTAGCGAGATGCAGGTTTAAGGTTAACAATGGACAACAATCGAGATTTTGGGAAGACATTTGGATTGGGAAGGAAGCTTTAAAGGCGAAATTCCCAGAGTTGTATAGGATTGTGAGAAAGAGAGATGAGACAGTTGCCCCGGTTCTTAGCACTGCACCGCTAAAGGTTTCTTTTAGGAGAGCTTTAGTAGGTGAAAAACGGGCTGCATGGCTTAGATTGGTAAGGATGATAGTTGGGGTTTCTCTGAATGAGCAGGAGGATGTGCTAGTTTGGAATTTGCATAAGAGCGGCTCTTTCTCTGTTAGGTCCTTGTATAGAGATCTTATGGAAAGAAATTGCATTCCAGAAAGGAGTTTATTCTGGAAGACAAAGCTTCCACTTAAAATTAAAATATTCCTTTGGTTTTTGAAGAAAGGAGTTATTTTAACAAAGGATAATCTTGCAAAAAGGCAGTGGCAAGGAAGTACTAGGTGCTGCTTTTGCCACTCTAATGAGAGCATTCAGCATCTCTTTTTTGATTGCCATGTGGCTAGGGCTTTTTGGAATATGCTAGTCATTAGCTTTGGAATTCAACCACCGGCTAGTGTTGAGACGATGTTTGGTTCTTGGCTTAGAAATTTTTCTTTAAAGCTTAGGAATCAGATTTTAGTTGGTTTGGCAGCTTTTTGCTGGGCCTTATGGTTGAATAGAAATGACGCCGTTTTCCAAAGGATCAATACTTACTCTTTTGTGCAGGTCATTTTCAGGGGGACTTATTGGATCAGGTGTTGGTCGCAATTATCTAAAAAGGAAGCGAAAAGGGCGCTCTTATGCGGATGCCAAAGGATAGAGAGAGTGGTGGTGGAGTGCTTTAGCAAGTTTGGTTGGAGAACTGGTTTTAGGTTAAAGGATTAAGCTCCTGTGGCTTGTGCTTGAGGCTTAAGTTCTTTTGTATCGCAGTTTGGTGTTTTGTGGTCTTTGTTTTGTGAAAATGTTTGGCCGTAGTCATTCCCGTGGAATGATCAAGGCCGGAATATTGTTATTCCGTTGTCTAAAAAAAAATGTACTGGTGTCTTTGGGAATCGAATACTTGCACCCTAGGATTGAACTGGGTATATCCTCGGCCATTATGACTGCCCATATGAGGTCTAACGGAATGCATCATTCGATTTCCCGTTCCATTAAGCGAACTAGCTGACGCATCACGCATACAAGTTAGGTGGTGCGGTGGATCTACCCAAATTAGACACCATGGGATAGTGCTCTGGTCTAACAGTGTTGGGTTCAATAGAAAACTAGACCTTAGGCTTCCTTGTTCTCATAGTAATAGGAATATCTATAGCCTTACTAAACACAGGTGCAGGGGGAATTGCCTGAATCTCATCGGTGCACATAGGGAGGCCTCCTGCGCCTTCCCCTAGATTCATGCCCTGCCTTGAGAATGGTCGGCCAGAAGTCCAGACAATGTCTGCCCCCATCATTTTGATCCACATCTGAGTCATCATCACCTTCATTTCGGCGAACTCTGGCTGGTGATTTCTCAATTCCTTGATGTCTTCCTTCATGGCAATGATTTCGCTCCTAAGCTCTACCACTTCTTCTTTCCCCGCCATGGATCTTGAGATTGGGAATGTGTTGTCAGTTGTCACCACCATGAAGAGTCGGATCACCCAGACCAGCCGAGATGAATGCCAGATTCCACTCTTAATAGATTTATGCCGCCGCCTTCACCACCCTTTCGATCTGGGGATTTTACTGCTAACTTACCAACGTAGCTTTTGATCGATTCAGGTTTAGGGATTTTACAGGGAGAACACCTGTTTCACCCAAACCTTCACCAAAATCGACCTTATAACCAAGAATTGACTCTGCTCTGATACCTTTGTCAGGCCTCAAGATGAAGCGAGACAAAGGATTAAGGATTTGGGAATCAAATAGAAACAAAATGTTAGGGGAAAATAGCAGCCTGGGTTCTAAGCTACATAAACTCTAGATAGAGTACAATTGTGAGCAATTTTCTTCTTACTTTCCATTCACGCAGTCTCAGGTTATATACCCCGATTAGTTCACAGCTTACAATAGTAAAATTTTCAGCTCAGCAGCTGTAAGATTAGAAATACAAAACCAAATGACAAAATGCTGACGACTACAGTGGCCCACAGTACTGTTTGAAAACTCCTCCAGCCGTTGGATTTCCTTCACCTCTTCTTTCCTTGTATCCAGGCTGTTGTTTGCCCTTCAAGTGAAGTCGACCACTCGATAGCCAAAGTGCAGACTTGTAAACTCTGAACATTTCCTGAAGACGTCTTTGACTCGCTAAATAACTGGGCCTGACACATGTGATGAAGGGCATTGCCACTATAGTTTGCACTCAACCCTCTGGACTTTTGGCATTTCACAATTTTCTCGCCCGTTCGAAAACCCTATGAGTTGCTGCCACTGAGATGATTGCGTGGGTCACGGCACATGCCAATGTTTGGATCCTTCAGCAACGATTTTTCTGGGAGCAACGAATTGAGGCCGAGTGAAGTCAATGGTGGTGATAAGGGATTCTGTCGCGGATAGCAGGAGGCTATGAGGACAGGGCAAGCCACCTCTAGTATACAGTGAGTGAATTTTATACCTAGGTGTGCGGCCATGCTACGGTGTCATAAATCAACGTGACTATGATTGGTCATACCCGGACTAAGGTGATAATGATCTATACTGACCCACTTAAACGAGTTTAGTGACTACATGAATTAGTTGGACAAGTTTGGTGACCTACAATGTAATTTACTCTAATAAAAAGTTCAAAAACCTCTTTTTTTGACCAAAAAACACACATTTTTTTTGTGAGAGGAGATTAACTTACAGATAACCTTATGTGTGTAATAAACTGTCGTCTAATCATGCGGCTAAACGACCGTCTATGAAGGACTTCCAGTGAAATGAGTGCTTGGCCAGGATGGCCAACAGGCCAAGAACGGCCAAAAAGAGAAAATACGCTTGATAACAAAAGTCTGTTAGTCCAGGTGGCATACTTTTTTTTGTCTGAGTTGGGCCGAAGCAGCGAATTTGCTGCTGGGTTTGCTATAAATTTCAAGATTACGAGCATGGAGAACTAGACCTCTGTTCTAAGCCAGGGGCCTGAAGACCCAGAAAGCTATAAAAAAAAATAGTACTCTTTTATTCACGCAAAAAATATCAATTTATATTATTTAGTGTACGAAAATCTTTCAAAATATATTATCTTGTTAGTTATCAGGCTGGGCGAGACAAGGCTCGGGCTTGTGGGCCTCGATTTCCATCACAGAATCTGCTGGCTGGATTGCCGGTGAACTGGTCTCTCTACATGTAATCTGATGCAGAATCAATAAGATTTCCATTGCAATATAAGCGCCAAAGTTCCAAGTCTTAACTGAAATTGATTCTTCTACCGAAAAACTTCGATATTTTCTTGACACTATCAGCATGTTACACTCTCAGAGCACTGTTGAGTTGGGATACGGAGAACACAGTTTGTCGTAGAATTGTGTCATTCATCTGCACCAACTACCTTACAGCTGAGAGGCCCGTCTGGAATGCACGAATACATGATTTTTTTTTACGAAACATAGATTATTTTTGCCCCTTTTATGTGGTACCCTCGTGTATATACATTTGGATGGCTAATTTGCTGTGCTTGTTCCTAAGGCACGGAGCAAGTGAAACCTGAGAATTTACACATCGACATGAAACAAAACTCGGTTTCAGTAAACCAAGACTTGCCATGCCAATAAACCATCCACTGCTGCTTTCATCTCACTTGTGCGTCCTCCTCTCCTTGTAGCTGATGGGCCGCGCGAAGTGCGGGATGCAGCACTGGTTGGCCTCCTCGCCGATGCGAGAGGAGTTGTTCCTGGAGAGGTCGTCAGGGGCGGCGGCATTGCCGCCTTCTTGCTTCTCCAGAAGGAGGTCAGCAAGCTTCACCTGTGGGGGTGGCTTCAGGGGCTCAGCCTTCAGAATATCCTCCAGTGTTGGCAGCTTGTGAGGTCCAAATGGTGTGGTCTGGTTGTTTGGAGTTGTACTGAATATTCTTGCAGGGGTATGATCTGATGATGCAGAAATGAAATAAGACGAGGAATTGCTAAAATCCGAACATCTGAATTGTTTTAAAAACATTGAACTGGTGAAACAAGCGTCCGATAGATTAGACAATCAGATCCATATCAACTCCCCATGTAAATTTACTTTTTTTGAACAGATCATGTGAATTTATATCATTACCGCCATTGACACTGAAGAAATCATCCTCACAGTCCGAGTCTAACCAAGGGGAGGCTTCAAAGAAAGTTTCATCTCTGCTGCTATCTGCAGAAGCCAATCAGCAAAATCTTGGAAAATTATTGATAACCAAATCATGATCACAATTTGGTTCAACTACTACTGGACACAATAATGCACAATGTTGTGGACGCCCATGTTTCTGTCAGCCTGTCTTTCATCATAAAGAATAGGAAACGTGCATGCTTCCCTACTCTCTCTAGCATCATCAAGAGATGCAGAGAAATGTCAACATTTGATCAGCTCCAATGGATTAATAGGGGACCAGATCCTTTTGGGCATGAAGCACATGCAAATAATATGCATTATTTATTTTTCTTAATCTGATTATGACTTGGCCATTGAATTGTACAAAAGTTCGGTTGTGGTTGAACTTCACGTTCGCAAAATAAATTTGATGGAAACTGAACTTTTAGATGACCCAAAGAAGTAGTGAGTCTGACAACCTGATATCAATTTTCTTGCTAATAATGTACGAATGTACAAACATCCTTTCCTTGAAAATTGACTATTGCATTATGTCCTGCTAAGCCTAAAAGCTTAAAATTAAATGTGATGTTTGTTTCCAGAAAAAATCAGCAACACCAATCGGGTAGCAGCTTGTGGTGCACTTGTGCCGATGATGGTCCAGTGAGGTAAACTAACAGAACTGCGGTGGGCTAATTCAGTATTAAAACTTATGAGTTATATCTAATTGCAATAATGTGTTTGGTTCATATTTAAATTTGACAATAACTTTTCATCGTACCCTCTAAAAGGAGCAATTTGGTTGTAGGCCCTGTTGGAACGGATGTAATCGATGGCATTGTTATTTGTTAGAAACAATGTAGTTGTGATCTGAATTTTGTTTCAAAGAAATTTGACCATTTCTAAATATCGGATCGCCAACAGTTAATACATGATCGCTTTGCACTTCCGTAAGTTTTCATAATCATCCATGAAGATAAAAAGTGATTAACTCATCATGCCAATGAACTCAACACCACATAAGGAACCCCGAACATTCAAATTAACACTTTCAGTAAATATATAAGAGTTCTCAATAACACAGGTGGTGCTTGAACTCCCCAAGAAAACAAAATAAGCGAAAGTTCGGGTGGAAAAAAGACTATCAAAATACGGAACCACATTTTCTGGCCTCTCATTTAATCAAAGTTGTTTAAAATAAATGGTACTTTTTCTTCATGATAAAAGAAATGCAGTATCATGACTAAATCAACACAACAAGTACCAATATAGACCAAAACCATTACATCATTGAAATAACACAAAATATCCAAAAAAAATCTCGAAAACAAGAACGAGCAACACTCCATGATCCTGATATATCTTCTAGTTTAAAAACACAAACAAGACAAGAAAAACAGCATTACCAAAGCCATTAGTTCCTAATGGGACGTCATCAGGCACTACTTGCCTGCTGTTGGAGCCAGCTCCAACATCAGCAGCCACAGCAACCTTCTCTCTGGATTGCAATGGAACTGATGAGCCCTTCTTGGCCTTCGAAACCTTGCCCCTGTGGATCAACTTCATGCCTCCCCTGATCCTAGTCCTGGACGGCTACTTTGCAAGGTCAAACATGAAGGTGAGTTCACAAGAGAGATCTGACAAATTTGGGGGGGGGGGGGAGATGATTAGTTTAAGATCTGACAAAATGGGGAGAGAGAGAGATGATTAGTTTAAGTGAGAAGAGAAGAGTAGACTATTGGTGCATATAAAGGAAAGCAGCATGAGAGCCAGATCTAACTTGGGGTTTGTAATTCTGTAAGAAATGGATGTCAGATATTTCTGGATCTTTGAGCGAGTAGGATGAGATGGATATTTATCGTTGGATTTGATGGCTTCTTCTTTTTATGAAGTTTGGTTGGATGGCTTGGAAGCTAACCCTGCAATCTGCATACTATATGGACACCAAACGACTCCATAAAGTGCTGTATGGACCGGTGAGGCTAACTAAAAAATTGCAGGATAGGTGACAAAAATTGACCAAGAGAATGTGTGTACGAAACTTTGCAGATGACAGGGAACACGTTGGCATGTTCCTGATTCTACTTCTTTTGGTGGAAATTTCCTCTGTGCTCTTAGAAACTTGTGTATCTCAAAGGGCCATCGAAAGTACGTTTGTTGGTTATATGCGAATGGAATTGGGACATGATCCTGAAGAAACCATTGTCGAACGAATTTCCCCCTTGAAACTTCTGCTATGGTTGCCACGGCTGAACACACCACGGTTTCCCCGCATCCAGCCCTCAGAATTTTTGTACGGATAATCTATTTTTTATTCGAAATTACAGAAATATACCTGCGGAAATTTTTTTTTACAAAAATAGGCTCCAATCGCCTAATGGTTCGGCGACTGGAGCCTTTCGCCAAACCAGACCGCGACACAATATTTGTCGCTGCACAGTGGAGCGACTGCATCTAGTCGCTCTACCGTACGGCGACTTATATGTTGTCGCCGTTTTGTTAAGCGACTAGCATGCAGTCGCCATCCCGTTAGGCGACTGCATATAGCCCCCGTGATTGTTTTGGATTTTGTGAATTTTGTAATGTTCAACCGGTAAAAAATATGGTGAAGTTGTAATAAAAGTTTATGTTCATTGTATATTGTAGGTGCGTAAAAAGTTTTAGAAACTTTTTTTATGAAAGATTGAGTAGAGAACGATCGATACATACACTGTTAAGTGAGATAGTTTATGTGTAAATTTAAATAAACTTCATAATATAACTGTGAGTAACATGCCGCATATTTTTTCATTACATGCATAACATATATAGCATCTGCAGCATGCCTCACTCGCCATCCTGGTGTGCCCCGTCACCGCGCCCGTGTCCTCCCATACGGCCTCGCTTGGCCCTCCTCCGGTGCAACGGGTTAGGACGATCCGAAAAAGTAAAACGAGCAGGAGGGTGTCTATCCCGCCCCTGCGTTGGTGGAGTCAGCTGCACCTCTGGCTGTGTGCCCTCCGGTGCACCGGGGAGGGCACTGCCAGAGAGAACCTCCGGTGCTGCGTCGGAGAACTGCCCGGGCCACTCCGCGAAAAACTGGTCCACATCGTCCTGGGCCGGGGAGACGCCGAGCTGCTGGTAAGTACCTGCAATAGTAATATCGTTAGTTCGTTGCATGTCGTCTTGGGATAAAAACGAGATCAGACGATGCGTACCCGTAGCTGGCGCTATCGAGGTAGGAGGAGGGGCGTGCACCACCCCCTGCGTGTGGAAAGGGATGTGCTGAGGATGCGTGAAGTGAGGTGGTGTAGGAGGCTGTGCCCAGGCTGAACCCCCTGCCTGCTCCGGGTGAGGTGGTGGAGGACGTGTCCACGTACTACCTCCGGAGTAGTGCCACGCTGGTCGGGGTGGCACTGGTGGACGAGCAGTCGGAGCGGTAGCCTCGTGCAGGACAGTAGGCTAACAATACATCTACACCCCTCCTGCATCCGACGCGCAAAGCTGACGCCCTCCTCATGGGTCAGCTGCGCACCAGTGGCGACCCTCTCCAGTAGTGAGCCGGAGTCGGCCCATAGGGCAACACCGACGTCAGCCTGGACACAAAGACATGAAATGGTCGATCATCGAAACGACATTACCATTTGAGAATCTTTGAAATGACATGTAACGTACCGTGATGTGAGCGTCGCGCGCGAGGTGCACGGGGTACGTGTTCGTCGGAGCGGCGACGTGTGTGGCAGGCGGGTCTACGACATATACGAGTCTGGTACAGGTCCGCACCTGGTACCAGCGCAGGTACTCCGTGTACTCCCTGCTGTCGTACGGGCGGTCCTCCTCCACACGGTCGTCGAGCGCACCCTCCCACTGCTCGACCCAGGGCTGCATCCTCGACGACCAGTCCGTGCCTCTTTTAACTCCCTTCGCGCTGTGCCTGCGTACAGAAACATTACGTAATGTGAGTATTTGCGAACACAGTAGTAAGTATGTACATATTTAGCACGAACGATGACTCACGCGTGCACGTTCCGCAGAATCGATGGTCCGAATGGTACAGGAAGCGCCTGGCATAGCCCAACCTGTCGCATGACTCTCTGGGGCGCGTAGTCCTCCACGTAGATAAGGTAGACGAGCTTCCGGCGAGTGAGCCAGAAAGCCCGGTCACGCGAGCAAAGTGTGGACAGCCCGTTAGGAGCACGGGCCTGCACTGCCGTATCCTCGTACGGCTCCCAGCGCACGTCGTCGGCTGTGAAGCGGTCGAACTGCTCCACAAAGGGCTGGTACGCCCGCGTCACCTGCACGTGCACGAACTGTACCTGCAAGAAAGACAAGTTATTTAGTATGACGATCGTCAATAAGAAAGACATACTTGACTGTGATAATACTTACTCGTCGACGGCACCAGAGAGAACCCATCGTCGGCCGGTCGACGTCTCCCCATGGATACATCTCGGGCCCGTACGGACCCATGTCGTCTAGCACAGGTCGTCCGAGGCTGAAGCACTTGAACGACCACAACTGCAGCAGCAGGAGACAGCCCGTAAGGATCGAGTTCACCTTGATCCTCCTGCACACATTGCACAGGCCGCGGTACGTCGCGGCAAGTACGGCCGATCCCTAGCTGACCTGGGGGGCTCGCCATCAGCGATCACCCTCGCATAAACGATAAGGCGCGCATCCACCGGGTTGCCGTGGCTAGTGGTGAAAAGCACCCAACCAAATAGCCACAGCACGTACGCCTCCAGGTGGCGCGAGACCTGGTGATCGTCTGCGTGTGGATCCATGCACTCCACCTGAATGCAAAACAAGTTGTTATTATTATGTAATAGCACAAATAAGAGCTTCGAAGACACGATCGATTTGAAAAACCACGTACCCGGTACTGTGCGAGCCACCTCAGCGTCGGCCCATAGGTCTGATCCTCACCGAAGATGTGGTGCTCATCGGCCGGTGGAACGATCCCCTGGAATCTGGCGAGCAGGTCAGCGCGCCACTCGGCCGGGGCCTCCGGTAGGAAGGCAACGCCTCCCGCGATCGGAAGGCCAAGGAGCAGGGACACATCCTGCAGGGTCGGCGTCATCTCCGCGAATGGGAGGTGGAATGTGTGCGTCTCCGGCCGCCAACGGTCCACCAAAGCCGTCAGCAGGGAACGGTCGAACGGGAAGCGTTGTGATCGATCCCCGCCCGCCTCGTGATCCTCCTCCGTGGCCTGCACCATCCGGGCAAGAGGGAGTAGCCCGGCATCCTGCAGCCTGCAAACAAAGTGAAGATCAGCACGGAACGTTCTTACGGTCGCACTGAACGTTGGCGTAGTGCAAACCTGGCAATCCAACGAGGGTCGAGTCCCCAGGCCACGCGAGGTGTGCGTGTCCAGACCACTCCCAGCTCAGTCGGCTCAGTGCTCCCCGGTGGCGGCACACGACGGGAAGCGCGATGAGAGCGGTCCACGTGCTCATCCAACAGCGCGTACCGCCACTCGGAGTCACGTCCAGCACCAGTCATACCTGCAAAATTTGTACATTAATTTCAACATTAAATTTTCTGTAATAATACATCAAAAATACTATACAAAATATGTACACTCAATTTTCTACATCTAAATTTATACACTACATTTTCTACATCTACGTTTCAATACTATTATTTGTACAATAATGCATTAAAAATGGTATACAAAATTTATAAACTAAATTTTGTAAACTACATTTCTAAACTTAATTTGTAAACTACATTTACTAAAGAAAATTTGAATATAAAATTTCTAAATTAGATTTCTAAATTTAATTTGTACACTAGATTTCTAAACTAAATTTCTAAACTAATTTCAAAACTACAATTTCTAAACTAAATTTCTAAACTACATTTCTCAACTACATTTACTAAACAAAAGTTGAAAAATAATTTTCTAAATTAGATTACTAAATTTAATTTCTACACTAAATTTGTAAACTAAATTTCTAAACTACATTTTGTAAACTAAATTTGTAAACAAATTTTCTAAACTAAATTTCTAAACTAAATTTCTAAACTATATTTTCTAAACAAAATTAGAAAATTAAATTTGTAAATTAAAATTTTAAACTAAATTTCTAAACTAAATTTCTAAAAAAATTTCTAAACTGCATTTTTTAAACTAAATTTCTAAACTAATTTCTAAACTACATTTTCTAAACTAAATTTCTAAACTATATTTTCTAAACAAAATTTGAAAATTAAATTTCTAAATTAAATTTCTAAACTACATTTTCTAAACTAAATTTCTAAAAACTTTCTAAACTAATTTCTAAACTACATTTTCTAAACTAAATTTCTAAACTACATTTCCTAAACTAATTTTCTAAACTATATTTTCTAAACTAAAATTATAAACTAAATTTCTAACATTAACAAAAATTATAACACAATAAAATACCTGAAATTCAGCTCTCCCTCCTCCTCTCCCCCTTCTCTTCTTCCTTCTTCCTCTCTTCTTTCTCTTCTTCTCTTCTTCTTCTACTCACCTCTGCGTGCTCGGCCGGATGCAAACAGTGCGACGGCCGACGCCGGCCGAGTACTTATATGGCATTTAGTCGCCCCACCGTTCAGCGACTGCATTTCAGTCGCCAAACGGTTCGGCGATTAGATTGCAGTCGCCGAACGGTGGGGCGACTGCAATTAATCGCCCAACGTTTGGTAAATTCATTAAATGTCGTGGTCTGGTTTGGCGAAAGGCTCCAGTCGCCGAACCATTAGGCGACTGGAGCATATTTTTGTAAAAAAATTTCCCGCGGGGTATATTTCTGTAATTTCGAATAAAAAATGGATTATCCGTACAAAAAATTCCTGAATTTTGAGTGCATGCGTTCTAAAATATCATCCATTAAGCTTCCGTGTGAGCTTTACATATTCTAATGCAAAGATGATGTGGTATCCGGAGATGTACTTGTCCCAATTTTTTTTCGTAGAACCATTATATGTCCTGCTACTTCTTATAACTGAGCTTTGAGTGGCCATTACTACTAAAAGGACAAGCTGAACAATGTCGAGGAGCATTTCCTCCGTGTTCCACAAAAAAAGAGATTGAGAAGTATTCCCTCTGTGTAGCAATATTTATCCATTTTATTGGAAAACACTCTTATGTCCATTGAACAAACCAAGAGTGTAGTTATTTTCACATTTGTCCCCTTGTTAGAGTTACTAATCTTGTTTAGACGTATTCAAGTCGGTTTGTCATGGTCGTAGCCATGTACAAGTTTGTTTCAGTGTACGAGTCAGTTTTCGAGTCCGTGTTGTAGTTGTCTCTACGTGGTAGTCGTTGTGTTGGGTATAAAAGGCAGAGCCATGTAACGAGAAAAGGATAAGAAGCGATCGGGGTGATCAAAATGAGAGGGAGAGAAATAAAGAAATCAGAGTGCTTTGGCTCCCGGAAAAATATAGATTTCGTTGATTTCACAGACGTGAAACAAGTTACGATCACGGCGAGCAGAGGTGTCCGCAGGAGCAGAAGATGTGGTCGTAGACGAGTTATGACCACGGTCACGGAGTAGAAGACGTGGTCGTAAGGTTTACGACCACGGTGATTGAGCCTTCAGCGTGGTCGTAATCGAGTTACGACTATGGTGATCGAGTGGTCGAAGGAGCGGTTACGAGAACACATAGCGTAGCGCGAATATGGTCATAACTCTCATCAGCTAAAATTACGAGTACGTTGTCGAAGTACGAAGGTGTGGTCAAAGCAGTCGGAGCAAATAAGAAGTGTTCATAATGACTTTGAGTGTGATCGTAATGACTGCTGAGTGGTCGTAAACGGCAACAAGTGGTATCAGAGCCTATTGATTTCGGTGATTTCTAAAGATAATCTCTCTCCAGTACCCTCTCCTAACGATTGACAATTACCCGGTGTGGGCAATAAAGATGAAAGTGAACATGTGTGCCCAGAGAGTCTGGGGTGCAGTCGATCCGAAGGGGCAGGATAAATAGGTGGACGACAAGGTGGATTAGGTGGCTTTGGCCATCACCTACCAGATGGTACCAGATGCGATGATGCATCAACTCATCAGCAAGGAGACGACCCGGGTGGCTTGGGAGATGCTGCAGATGATGCACAAGAGTGTTGATCATGTGAAGGAGGGCTCCAGAATTTACGGAGCGAGTTCGAGAATCTCAAGATGGAAGAGACCCAGTCAGTGGATGAGTTCACCAGCAAGCTGACCTCATTATACAATCAGATTAACTCTCTTGGCGATAAGATGGAGGAATTTGTGGCGGTGAAGAAGTACCTGCGTGTGCTTCCGGAGAAGTACATACTTGTTTGCATCACACTTATGTACTCCTCCGATCTAGACAAGAAGAAGATAGAGAAGATCACCGGCTTCTTCAAGGCGCATGAAGAGTTACTGAAGGGGTTTCAGTCATGTAACGAGCAGGGATGTCAGACTCATAACGAGCAAGCATTGCTAGTAAAGGGAGCTCCGTGAGACAGTCATGGCTCATCAAACAACTGCGGGAGGTGGTGCGATCGAGGCAGCCAGAGCGACCGAGGCGGCAGAGGTGGCTGTGGAGACAAGGCTGGGCAAGACGGTGGTGATAGATCCTGTGATACGTCACATGTCAAGTGCTTTGAATATGGCGAATACGGGCACTATGCGTCAAGATACCATAGCCATATAAGGTGTTTCAACTGTAACGAGTACGGGTACTATGCTTTTTTATTGTTGAAGCAAGAAGAAGGATGGGAAGGTGAACCTCGCCCAAGACGAAAAAGAAGGTGAAGAACTGGGACTACTTCTCTCCTCATATGTTGAAAAGGCGCCGGTCATGGTAATACTAAATGAGGAGAACATAATTCCAAAACTACGCACGAAGGAAGGTAGCCACGATCATACGGATCGGTGGGACTTGGACAATGGAGCAAGCAACCACATGATGAGAGATCACTCCATGTTTCATGAGCTCAACGAGAAGGTTTAGGGCAAGGTCAAGTTTGATGACGGCTCCACGGTGGAGATAAGAGGCAAAAGGACGATGATGTTGCAATACAAGAACGGAGATAAGAAGTTGTTGACAAGAATTTACTTTATACTAAGTCTATGCAACAATATACTTAGTCTCGGGTAGATGATAGAAGAGGGTGCAGAGTGGTACTGCAGGATGAGTTCTTGCATGCGTATGACAAGAACAAAGATCTATTGATGAAAGTGAAGAGATCTCCAAATCGGTTATATAAGATTTCTTTGAAAACTTGTAAATAGGTTTGTGTGAAGAGAGGCAGGGATGAACGAGATGCAAAGGCAGCAGGAGGCAAGCATGGCATGCATGTAGGTGCGACACCCCATCCTTATGCAAACGATGCTGAAGGAGATGGCTCAGGCAGGAGACCACAAGCGGACATGGCTTCCCATGCGCACAGCCTGCATGAACTCGACGCTGCAGGCGGTAGCTCAAGTGACCACGCACATGTAAGCGCACATGAAGGGAGCAACGGCTTCAGAGCGCATGCAGTTGGTGGATGTGATGCGAGTGTCACTCCAACGAAATCATGCATGCGGGAGGCATGTGAAAAAGGTGTACAAGGTCTAAGAGGAAGACTTGGAGTACAGGTTGGTATAGTCTTTTGTGGTTTTGTAGAGGGAACACAGGAAGCGTTGAAGACAGAACTTAGGGGCAGTGTAGCCTCAGCTGAGACGTATGCCAGAAAGTGGACAAATTGGTCCAAGAGAGAGGAGCGAGAGGCTCAGGTAATGGCGAAGCCAAGGAGGTTGTAGGCGTAGGTGCTCCAGCCCAGGTAGGTGTACAAGGAAGGACGGGATCAGCCCAGATGCGAGGCGCGGCATGTGTCAGATTGTGCAAGGCTCATGAATTTACTGATTTTGCGTCTATTTGGTGGAAATAACATTGCCGTCAACATCCCAATAACATACCTAACACTTGGGAGGCTTTAAAATTGCTTATGCGCCATTGATTTGTTCCCTCATATTATGCTCGTGATTTGTTAAATAAACTGCAACGCTTACAACAAGGTGCAAAGTCTGTGGAAGAATAATATCAGGAATTACAAATTGGTATGTTGCGCTGTGGGTTAGTTGAGAATGAGGAGGCATCAATGGCTAGGTTTTTGGGAGGGTTGAATCGTGAAATTCAGGACATTCTTGATTACAAAGATTACAACTCCATGACTAGATTGTTTCATCTTGCTTGCAAAGCTGAATGAGAATTGCAGGGACGCCAGACGAGAACGCGATCTAACTCTTTTGTAGGTCGCACAAATTCAAGGACATACCGCCGGGGCTGCCACCGCTTCGTGGGATTGAGCATCAAATTGATTTAATCCCCAGTGCATCATTGCCCAACCGAGCACCATACAGGACCAATCCAGAATAAACTAAAGAAATTCAGCACCAAGTTCAAGAGTTGCTTGATAAAGGGTATGTGCGCGAATCTCTTAACCCTTGTGCTGTTTCGGTCATTTTAGTACCAAAGAAAGATGGATCATGGAGCATGTGTGTGGATTGTAGAGCAATCAATAATATCACCATTAGGTATCGTCATCCCATTCCTATGTTAGATGACATGCTTGATGAATTGAGTGGCTCTGTTGTCTTTTCCAAGGTTGATTTGCGTAGTGGTTATCATCAAATCCGCATGAAATTAGGCGATGAATGGAAAACGGTATTTAAAACTAAGTTCGGGTTATATGAGTGGTTAGTAATGCCTTTTGGTTTAACTAATGCACCTAGTACCTTCATGAGACTAATGAACGAGGTTTTGCGTGCTTTCATTGGTAGATTTGTGGTTGTTTATTTTGATGATATACTAATATATAGCAAATCATTAGAGGAACATCTTGACCATTTATGTACTGTTTTTAATGCTTTACGTGGTGCACGCCTATTCGGTAACATTGAGAAGTACACCTTTTGCACCGATCGAGTGTCGTTTCTTGGCTATGTTATTACTCCACAGGGAATTGAAGTTAATCAAGCCAAGGTTGAAGCAATATAGAGTTGGCCGACTCCTAACACGGTCACACGGGTGCGGAGTTTTTTTGGACTTGCTGGGTTCTACCGCCGCTTTGTGAAGGATTTCAGCACCATTGCCGTACCATTGAATGAGCTTACCAAGAAGGGTGTGCCATTTGTTTGGGGCGCCGCACAGGAGAACGCCTTCACCACATTGAAAGATAAGTTAACACATGCACCTCTACTCCAACTCCCTGATTTCAATAAAACGTTTGAGCTAGAATGTGATGCAAGCGGAATTGGTTTAGGTGGTGTGTTGTTACAAGAAGGCAAACCTATGACATACTTCAGTGAGAAATTGAGTGGGCCTAGTTTGAATTATTCTACCTATGATAAGGAGTTATATGCCCTCTTTCGAACCTTAGAGACTTGGCAACATTATTTATGGCCCAAAGAATTTGTTATACATTCTGATCATGAATCTTTAAAACATATTCGAAGTCAAGATAAGCTGAACCGTAGACATGCAAAGTGGGTTGAATTTATTGAGTCTTTTCCCTATGTCATAAAACACAAGAAGGGAAAGGAGAATGTTATTGCTGATGCTTTTTCTAGGAGATATGCCATGTTATCACAACTTGACTTCAAATTTTTTGGATTAGAGACTATTAAAGAGCAATACGTGCACGATGCTGATTTTGGGGAAGTACTGTTGAATTGTAAAGAAGGGAAAATGTGGAATAAATTTGTCATTAATGATGGGTTTGTGTTTAGAGCCAACAAGTTGTGCATTCCTGCTGGTTCCGTTCGTCTGTTGTTGTTACAGGAAGCACATGGAGGCGGGTTGATGGGACATTTTGGTGTGAAGAAAACGGAGGACATACTTACTGATCATTTCTTTTGTCCAAAGATGAGACGGGACGTCGAGCGCTACGTTGCTCGCTGCACTACATGTCAAAGAGCTAAGTCACGACTTAATCCTCATGGTTTATATATGCCTTTACCCGTTCCTAGCGTTCCGTGGGAAGATATTTCGATGGACTTTATTTTAGGATTGCCTAGGACAAAGAAGTGGAGGGATAGTATATTTATGGTTATTGATAGATTTTCTAAGATGGCCCATTTTATACCATATCATAAGAGCGATGATGCTACCAATATTGCTGATTTATTCTTTCGTGAAGTTATTTGCTTGCATGGTGTGCCTAATACTATAGTTTTAGATCGTGATGCTAAATTCTTTAGCCATTTTTGGAGAACTTTATGGGCTAAATTGGGGACTAAGCTGTTATTTTCTACTACTTGTCATCCCTAAACTGATGGACAAACTGAGATTGTGAATAGAACTTTGTCTACCATGCTTAGGGCTGTGTTGAAAAAGAATTTAAAAATGTGGGAAGAATGTTTGCCTTATGTTGAGTTTGCTTACAATCGTTCATTGCATTCTACTACAAAGATGTGCCCTTTTGAAGTTGTTTATGGTTTTGTGCCTCATGCTCTTATTGATTTAATGCTTATTCCATCTTCGGAGAAGTTGAACCCTGATGCTAAACAACGTGCTGAATTGATTTTTAAAATGCATGAGACAACTAAGGAGAATATAGAGCGCATGAATGCTAAATATAAACTTGCTGGTAGTAAAGGAAGGAAGCATTTAACTTTTCAACCGTGTGATTTAGTTTGGTTGCATTTGAGAAAAGATAGGTTCCCTGAATTGAGAAAATCAAAATTGATGCCAAGAGCTGATGGTCCTTTCAAGGTGTTAGAACAGATTAATGATAATGCATACAAGCTTGACCTGCCTGCAGATTTTGGGGTTAGTCCTACTTTTAACATTGCAGATTTGAAGCCCTGCTTGGGAGAAGAGGACGAGTTTGAGTCGCGGACGACTCAAATGCAAGAAGGGGAGGATGATGAGGACATCCCTTCCGTGGATACAACTCATCCACAACAAGTATTGCAAGGACCACTTACTCGAGCTCGTGCTCGTCAACTTAATTACCAGGTAAATTCATTCCTAGGTTCATATATTACTGAGAATAGACCGCTACCTAATGCAAGTCATTTAATTGTGCTTAGGAACCTGGGAAAGGACGAAGGAAAGGGGCATGGAGTCATGGACATGCATGGAAGGAATAACGGAGGCCACCACGTCACTTTGGGACCAAGTCAAGCACGAATTCGAGTTGGACATGTTCTGGAATCAAATTCGGACTGCTGCGATGGTACCAGGTTCAAACGGGCGTAACGTCCTCATACGGACTCCGTTTGGGACGTTCTTGTACTTCATGGAAAGCTTATGAAGTATACTTTCCAACGGATCCAACCTCATCTTCAAATTCCATCTGAGCCTACCACAATCATCAAAAGAGTCCACATTAGTTTCTGAGTCTGAGTCAAAAAGGGTGCTGCACCACCACCACTTGGGCCCATGGGCCTTGTAACCCTAGGGCATGCACTTGGACGCCACCCCTGGTCGTTATCCCTATAAAGGAGTTGCCGCCTCCCTTGCTAGGACTTGGATTTCGTTGAGTTTAGGTTTAGCCATTATGCAAACTTCTGTTCTTCAGTTGTGTCGGACGACCACCTGTCAAGACAGCCTTCGGAATCCCACCTTTTGAACTCAATTTATATATTTGCAATTTTAGATTGCTTGTTATCTTGTTCTTACGTGTTCTTTGATTGCATGCAGGAATAGACCTTCGTGGTCAGGTCAACCGTGTTCTTGGCACGGTTGATAACAACTTGGAGTGTGGGTCAGCGATTGCTAAGGAGCAAGCGACGTCGTATGGTTGTAGTCGGATCGCAAGGGTCACCTCCACCAAAATTGATAGTTATCATCCTATCGGAAGATCGGGACCCCATCGCCTCATCAAGGTACGGCACACGAGAATGCAGCTAAAAGGAAGAAGAAAAAGCAAAAGAGAAGATCGGTGTGATCAAGATGGAGAAACAAGATTAAAGAGGTGATTGTTAGAGTTAGTAAGATTGTTTAGACGTATTCGAGTCAATTTGTCATGGTTGTAGCCTTGTACGAGTTTGTTTCCGCGTATAAGTCAGTTTTTGAGTTCGTGTTATAGTTGTCTCCGTGTGGTAGTCGTTATATTGGGTATAAAAAGCAGACCCATGTAACGAGAGGAGGATAGGAAGCGATCGGGGTGATCGAAAGAAGAGAGAGAAATAAAAAAAGTGGAGTGCTTTGGCTCTCGGAAAAATATCGAGTTCGTCGTTTTCATAGACGTGAAACAAGTTACGACCATGGCAGTCGGAGGTCTCCGTAGGAGCAAAAGACGTGGTTGTAAACGAGTTACGACCACAGTCGCGGAGCGGAAGACGTGGTCGTAAGCTTTTGGACCACAACAATCGAGCCTTCAGCGTGGTCGTAATCAAGTTACGACTGCGGTGATCAAGTGATCGAAGGAGCGGTTACGAGAACACGCATCGTAGCGTGAATGTGGTCGAAACTCTCATCAACTAAAGTTACGAGCACGTTGTCGAAGTACGAAGGCGTGGTTGGAGCGGTCGGAGCAAACGTGAAGTGGTCGTAACGATATTGAGTGTGGTCGTAATGACTGCTGAGTGGTCGTAAACTGCAACAACCCTCTACTCAAACTTTAATGCTGGCATTCAATAGTTGTATTATGTTGTTTGATAGATATATGTTTGGTCTAATGTTATTAACTATTTTTTGATTTGGTATCTTCTTAGTCTATATGCATAGTAGGCTTAGATAAATATTGCAAAATGGAGGGAGTATCTTACCAGACAACTTTTGAGAGAATTTCAAAACAACCAATATGGGAAGGAAAGAACCAAGTAAACAGCAGGTCAGAAAAATGGACCAAGCAAAAAAGTCTGTACGAAAGTAGAACTTTGGATATTATTTTTGTAGAGAAAAAAGGACCTAAACATATAATGGAATATACAAGCCTTAATTTCCCATAAGGCTAACCCTATCAATTAAACAACAGTAAGCTTTGAGCAACTGTTTGCTGAGCCTATAGTGCAATCGGCAGTGTAGTACAAACAATAGAATGGATACACTGCCTTGCACAACAATACTTTTGCAAAACGGACGTCATCTGCCAAACAGGCACAGATCGCACTGCCATGAGGGGCAGCAATAGGACTTGCCAGACACAGATCCTGCAACGTAGCCAATTCTGTCTGAGAGGAAAATGGATTCTTAGAAATGGTCACCTGGCACATGTCTACATAACTTGGCAGCAAATTCTCTGCCAAATCTGCGATATGCCCAAGGCCATCGCCCAGCAGCGACAAACCCCCTATATTGCTTCTCAGGACCTTGCACCAGAATTGGGGATTTGGATGGGCTTTGAGCACCGTCCCGACGATCTTCGCGCCGAAGAATGACCCATTTAGCTTCCTTGCGATCGCTTTGCCTGCCGCTACCAGCCTCGGGTTCTCCTCGACATCCGTGCCGGCAAATGCATGCGCCTTGAAGAAGAACCAGTACTCCGGGTGGGGCAAAAGCTTCAGTTTGATTGGCTCAACTGTTTCGTTGCTTGCGACATGCCTGTTGTTGGTGGTGACTATGATCTTGCTCCCCTCCTTGCCGTGTCTCAAGCTCGGCAAAAGCTCGTCCAGAATCTGCTTCTTGCGCATGTCAACATCCTCAAATACCATCAAGAACCTCTTGTTGCGAAAATTCTCCTTGAGTACATGCAGCGGCTCAATAAGATTTTCAGCATCTCCAATGACATGTTTGGGTCGTAGTGCAACCGTTGCTTCACTCATCCCCATAGCATAAGTACATGAAAAAGTAAACAGCATGATTATTGGGAAATGGTCGCGCACCCTGGCATCATCACAAACGTGCTGCACCAGGGTGGTCTTCCCGACTCCGATGTCGCCAACAATCGGAAGCACGCCCAATTTTCCAGTTGACCGACTGTCGTCGTGCAGCAAGAAGTTGATGATCCTCTGTTTTTCGACATGTCGACCGAACATCTGCCCGTCGACAAAAATATTAGTACGCAGAGGCCGGTGGATCTGCTGGCAGCTTTGCAGGAGCATGATGAACTCCCCGAGGTCACCAGATAAGCTTTGCAAGCTCTCTAGCACCCTGTCAATCTCATCGGCACCAATATCATGGCGAGATAACAGGGTCTTGAGATTGCACGCAGCAACTCGCATGCGCTTTGCGGGATTAAACAAGGATAAGGAGAAAGGTTGGGCGACTACCTTGTCACCATGCTCATCTTCAAGCTCATGCTCTCCACATCCGATCGTGTCAAGTAGGTAACGGCCTTGGTACGTGCCGTCGATGAGCTCAGATAGCCACTCGAGGGTGCCATGGTTTGTGATCTGCCTCCCTTGGGCCTCCTCTACCACGCTGTGAATCTTGATTACCATATGGCATATCTTTCGTAGCTTGGCTTTGGTGCTTGGTTGGTTGCTGAAATGTCCGGTGAGAACGGAGATCACTCTACTGACCATATCGCCGACGACCGCCGAGACGATGGCCTCCGCCATGGTAAATTTTCTCTAGCAGCAGGTCTAGGAGGAATCATCCTGGAGAAAATCCATTTGTATATCATGTATGTGCTTGAAGGCCACCGTTTTTGACAATTCTATGGTACGTGCTGATTGAAATCAAAAGTCAAGATAACCACCAATAGTTTGTGAAGAGGAGATAAGAACATAGGCATGAAAGTGACTCGAAAGACTTTGTTTCTCTCACTGCGTATGACTTTGAAACGTGTGGCTTGAGTAGGTTCTTTTGGACTGATGGTTTATGGTTTAAATATTTAAATTTTACCTATTCATGAGAGGCAGTACGCAAAGAGAAATAATCGCATGTGATTTTGGCCGGTACAGTTTAACTCAGTATACTTTTTACTAAAATTTTCCTATTGACTCCATCTTAAAAAAATACACCGTTTAAAACCTACTTACTGTAGATAGGTCAAGCATAATCCAACTTTAAGCCCAAAAGAACATGGTATGACTTATGCTCGTACTGTCTACAGTAACTAGTTTTTAAATGACAGGATCAATAGAAAGATTGTAGTAAAAAATATACTAAATTCATCTGTACCAACCAAAATTGCATACAACTATTTTTCTGTGTGTACTATCTCTCATAAATAGTTAAAATTTAAATATTTAAAATATAAGCTATAGGTCATCAACGTGTGTCTTGCTTGATACATCAACAATAAATGCATCACAAATAATTCCATGTATTACAATCGATGGCACACGTGTCTTGCTTGATACATCAACAATAAATGCATCACAAATAATTCCATGTATGACAAGGTGATTGATGGTACACATTTCTCAACATTTTGGTGGATTGAACAAAGGAGGCTAGGAAAAAAAATTAGTTTTTAGACAAAAGTAACCTCCCAGCTATTAGCAGCGAATAGTTCTTTACAATCCGGAAGTAAACGTCGCGGAAGCCGGTTTTGACCCGCTATGTGCATAGGATGTAAAGCACTACGGCACGAAGACCAGGACTGCCACCAAAACTGACACACTATTCCGGGTCGCCGTAGTCGGCTAGTCGCAGCGCCTTGAACTAGATATCATCTTCGGCCCTCTCCGTATAAACTTGGTGGAAACCGTGCGTAGTTCTTAAAAAATTCTAAAAAAGTTACCATATGTAGAGGAAGAGAAATTCTGTTAGATAATTCTGCACTTTAGTGATTAATTTAATTCGTAACACAGTGACCAGAGTAGATCCAAAATATACACTAGGCATAATATCAACAAGTAACAGTAGCATGTTCACAAGATTTGATAGCGTTGACATAAAATCAGGCCCATACTTTTCAGCTTATGACTTCTCTCGAACAAACAAACGAGGCGACTTCTCAGTCACTGCTTCGAAGCGGTTTATTCGGACAACTTTTTTGAAGCAGTTTATTGACATTTGGTTTATTCGCACAAATACTTGCGCTAGGACCAAAAACCATCAGCCGTGCTATAAGCCATCAGCTGCAGCCGAAAAGAACACACACCTATCTCATATATATGCTCTGTCATGGTAGAGATAATGAATAACACTCCTAACATAGTTGATCGGACCATATGTGAAAGATGTGTAGGACCGGTATGGCAATAGAGGGGGTGAATGATGCCTTCAAATTTTTCCTCAATTGTTTTCGTAATCTTCACTCCAATAGCTATGAAGAGCTACGAAGATAAAGAAGCCAAAAATAAAAAATTCTCGGTACTACAGTAATTTTAGCCTGTGAATAATGAAAAAGCACTATTTTAAATCCGAAAAACTATGAAACTTTTGATCCGTCGATCCAAAAGGCTTAAAACTTGAACCAAGCCTAGTTCATGACCTTAAGAACCTATTCCAACTAAAAAACCTAAAAGAATTTGCGTGAATTGGGATCTTTAGGTTTGTGAAACTCTACTACACCAAACCGGGCCAAAACCTAAAATTGAGCTAACTCCCAAACCAAAACACAAAACCACTTGAAATTTGGTATGCATCTTCTCTAGAATGTTAGAAATCTATTCCAATCAATGATCAAGAAATTTATTGTCAAAGTTCTGACCTTTCTCTATTTGAAGGAAAATTGCACAAAAAATGGGTCAAAAACCACAAATGGTGAATATGATTTGTTCATGGGTGAATGATGACTAAGATGGCCCTATATATGTTTTTACATGTCCTAACAGGCAAGAACACCAAAAAAGTCGAGGTAGAAATAGCTAAATCAAGAAATCACTCGGAGAGACCAAAAAGAACAAAAACCGATTTTCTTCATGAACTTGCTAACTAAGTGCCCAGATGGGTAAAGATTGATTTTTAGAAGTCATATCCATCTCTTACACATCCTTAGCATATCAAGATCAAGAAGAGGAGAGAGAAGAGGAAAAACCAACCAAATCAAGAGTAAATCAATCGAGACAAGAGAGAGTCATGGAGATTGTTGTTGCTACAGACCAAACAGAGAGAGAGGTATGGTAGTGGAGAGTTAGGTGAGCAATGCTTAGGGTTTCCCCATGGCCTGTATTGTATGTATGTATGTATGTATGTATGTATGTATGTATGTATGTATATATATATATATATATATATATATATATATATATATATATATATATATCCACATGAGGAGTGTTTTTACAACCTTGCCCTTACACCTAAGTGACCCCCTTAAGGGTATTTATGTCATTACATAAGTCCCAATTGGGCTTTACAGCCTTCTAACAGGCCGGCTGGGCTTAGGTGGAGGCCACCCCTACAACATGAGCCTCTCATGGTGATGGTCTTCACGGGCCGAAGTCATGTTGTCGAGCCATTTGGCCCCCTCCGTCCCTACGGCCTATGAACTTCTGTATTGTTTGATGGAGCCTTATTGCTTGGTATAGTCCCTGCCCCGTAGCGAGGATATAGCACTAGGCGGGTTACCAAAGCCGTCCTCGCCCGTAGGGCCCTTCAGTGACGGGGTCAAAGTCGTAACGGAGATGTGCTCTTGTCGCGGACAGGTGAGGTGTCGGGCGGGGCAGCTCCCGTGCTTGACACCGCAGCCGAGTGCGGGGGTTCCGCCCGGAGATGGGTCCGAGGCGAGCTCATCGCGGGGGTGTTGTTCGGGGTCACACTATAGACGTGAGTCCGACATGTGACCCAACCGACTCGTGGCCCGGAGTCGTTGTCTTAATGCCGGCGCGAATCGCACCGACCCCTGGGATGTCAGGGGCGGGCAGCCGCAACCCTGCACGCTGTCCCAATAGAAGAATGTACGCGGCGAGGCTTGATTGGTGCGTTGTGGTCTGCCAACGGCCGTACGACCGCAGTCACCCGTCCCTTCCCGAGGGAAGGTGGGACGCGTGGCGGGATGCTATTGGCGTGTCATGCGCTGTCGGGCGGCTTGCATCTGCACTCTGTCGCCTGGCAGCGGTTGCGCTCCTCGATCACGGGGAGCCGAACTGCCAGGCACTAGCCGGTTGCGGTGCCGTCGATTGGAATGCCGTCGGTCGACCTTCCACCAGCCTGGCGACTCCCCGCCGGGCGAGCATGGGTATAAACACGTCGGTACTACGGCTTGTTCCTCCCTCGTCCCTGGTCGCTCGTCTTGTTGCTGCACGCGGTTATCTTCCCACAAGTAGGCCTACTTTTGTTCATCTGCGTTTGATGATTGCGTCTACTGACGCTAATATCAGTGAGCATTGATGAACAAAAGGCAGCCTATTTATGAGAACAAGTCCAAGCTTGTTGTAGATCAGCAGTCGCGCTTCCCGATTATGGGGGGCACGGGGGTTGGACCCCCACTGGTCGGGGCTGTGAGGTCGTTGCGCGGACGCTGGAGTCTTCACGCGGACCAGGGGTCAGAGGGCTAGATGGTATCCCGCGGCTCGAGGACGGTGCTTGGATGGTGTTGTAGGCTAGACCGGCGCCCGCTCGTCAACACACTCCGCTCGCCGGGGGCGTCCTATCAAGAGAAAGCCAAATCTACGCGAGAGCTCACTCCATGGATGTGATTTGTGAGATGTTAAACGCGTAAAGTAAAATATTTAGAATGTTAGGAGCAGGGTACGAAGCTGCCCCGGTGTGTGAGGCCGAGTGGGAGGCCCAGCTGGACCCCAGAAATATGGGCCGAAGTAGGCGCCGGGCCGTCCCGAGCCATCGAAATCAAGGTGGTCCTCGAGCTTGCCGCACTGACCTGTGGCGGCATAGCGAGGTGCCCCTTCGTTGGGGCGGGGCCGAAGTCAGAGCCGGAGTCTCCCTGCTGAAGTGGAAACCTCATCGAAGTTGCTGTTAAGGCTGGCTGGCCCATGACCTGCCGCTGCTGCATTGATGGCCCCGAGAATCGTGCTGACACACACCGGAGGATGCGCTACGTCGTGCGACCTGCATTTACTCCCAAGGGAGCAGACACGTGGCGGGATGCTATTGGCGCGTTGTGCGCTGTCAGGCCCTTTGTACGACTGCGATTGTGCACGACGCGCGTGGGTGGCTACAGCACTTCGGCTTCAATCGTGGGGAGGCAGCTTCAATCGTGGGAAGGCGAGCGGTTCGTCTCCCATCGGTTACACTTACCGGCGGTGTGGGAGATGAAGGGGCTTTAAATACCCCCTGTGGCGTCACGTTTGCGCTCTCCTCCTCACCTTCTGGTCCCTGTTCCTGTGCTCTGCTCTCTTGCCTTCTTTGCCGCTGTGCTAACCCCGTCGTCGTCTAGGTCCCGGAGAGCGATGGCACACGGCGAAGGACACGCTTAGCGGGCCGGTGATAACGCCATCTCCTGGCGGTCATCGCTGCTCGAGGTGAAGTACGCGCTCGAACGGCGCGATTCCAAGCTGGTAGACAAATGGTGGGTGGCGACGGAGAAGATCGAAGGTCCGTGCTCCCGCATCTTGGGCCCGACGCTCGCGACGGAGGAGACGATCCGCCTGCTGCTGCACGAATGGAAGCTATCAAACCGCCAGGAGGTGCGACTGCCCGCGAGCGATGAGACAGAACCGCACCCCGAGAAGTCGGAGGTGATCATCTTCGCCGCATACTTTGAAGCCGGACTTCGCATCCCGGCCGCCATGATTGTCGGTGCCGTCTTGTGAACCTTCGGGCTTGAGCTGGCGCAGCTGACCCCGAACGCAATAGCCCGCCTAGCTGTGTATAGCTGGGCCTTGCGCACGGAGGCATGCTGGCCAAGCGCCTCGCTGTTCGCATTTCTTCACGATGCACGGCACCAACCGAAGAAGCGGAAAGACAGGACGTTTTCGAACTTCGGCAGCGTCAACTTCGTTTGCGGTCGCCATGCGGGAAGATCTTCCCTGCCAACTCGACCCGGGCGAAGTGGGAGCCAAACTGGATGAAGCGGTGGTTTTACCACCGTGTGGCGAGCGGTAGCGGCCTTGAGTGCTCGGGCCGGCCGGTGGCGTTCAATACCATGCCTAGCACGCCGATAGACAATGAGGACAGGTGGAGGGTGCGGAGGCTCGTGGGGATCGCCGCCCGCTTCAACATGCATGACCTCGCCAAGGAGTTCGTCATGTATGGCGTGGCGCCGCTTGCCGATGGATGGCGCCTCACAGCTGGGAGCCTTCGGCACGACAACGTCTGCCCGTCCGTGTCTTCGCTACCAAGACCCGCCGAGCCTCGTAAGTCTTGGTGATGCCTTGCTTTTCCCCTTTTGACCTATTGGACTGTCTTGTAAACTCCGGTTCTTGTCGGCTATAGGGACTTCCATGGAGGACGCAGAGCGTGCGGTGGGCGTGTTCCTCGGGCCATATACGGCCAGGGAGCACGACCTGCGCACAGCCGCGACTGCGGAGGCAGAGCTGGGACGGATAAACCGTGTGTGCGAGGCCCTGGGTATTGAAGTGCCAGAGCGTGCCACTCCGGCCACGAGCCAACCTCGCCGCCGAGACGACGAAGCCAAGGGGAAGGGATTGCAGTTTCGTTGGAGGGCTCGGTCCTCCGCGGCCGCGCCTGGTGCGGTGGCTGCCCTCGCTCTTAGTAATGTGGCCGATGCCGAATTCGATTCGGCGAAGTATGCCAACTCGGACCTGGAAGCGGGTGCGGAGGATGAAGACGAGGGGTCCCTGGGTGGTTCCGGGGACCAAGAATGTATCGCGGACAATCGGGAGGGGAAGCCTCGTCGCCCACGGCGGTCACTGAGGTGGAGCCGCCACCCGCGGATGATGCTGGGGCGGAGTCCTCGCCCGCGGCGGTTACCGAGGCATAGCTGCCGCTTACGAAAGTCGCTGGAGTGGAGCCCCCGCCCGCGGTGGTTACCGAGGCGGAGCTGCCGCCTACGGAGGTCGCTGGGGCGGAGCCCCCGCCCACGGCAGTTACCAAGGCGGGGTCCCCACCTTATTCCCCCAAGGCGAAACGGCCGCGCCTACGATCACCTCCTTGCCCGAAGAGGAGGTTCGCTGTGGCGACCAAAGTTAGGAGCCTGTTGGACTCCAATTCCGACACCGAGGCCCCCAGCCCCACATCCCCGCGGCTCCCTCCGAATCTGCAGCGACTGGGGTCAGGAGTTTGCCAGAACTAGCCTCCGAGGGGTCTCTGGGTGGTTCCTTGGGGACGCGGGTATTCTTGCGATTCCTTCGGGGGCTGAGGGGACGTCCCGGAGGAGTCCAATGGCTGATGCCGAAGGTAGGCTCACTGTCTTTGGCCTAACCCCGTAGTACGTTCGTAGGGCTTTAACCGCTACGTTTCTTCGTAGCGGCATGCTTCCCTGAGTGCAGACAACCTTCGGGGCACGGGAACGCTCCTTTGGGAGAGACGCCCGACAATATCGTCGTGGGTACCGCGCGCCCAAGTGTCGCGGATTTCGTCCCTCGCCCGGAGGCACTGGGAGCGTGGCAAGGGGTCACGGAAAATGCGGCCGCAAACCTGGATCACCAGGTGCTGCTGACCTGCGGGTCAGAGCTCCTTGGGGGCGCCCTGGAGGTCTCGGAAGTGAGGGTGAGTACCTGACCTTTTAGCAACGCGTGGTCCCTTTGAAGTTTACTAAGTGCCTTGTCTTACAGACCCTCCCCTTGGTCGGGCATTGCGGGCGGCCCACGCCCCCGAGCGGGGCGTGTTAGAGGACCGTCTGCGCGCTGCCGAAGAGGCCCTTCGCGCAGCCGAAGAGGCGCACTCCGCTAAGGACGAATGCATCCAACGTCTGGAGGCGGAGCGTACGGAGGCGATCTCATACGCTGAGGCACTTGTGGCGGCAGCGCAGTTAGCCGCCACAGAGGCGGCATGACGAGCCACCGCGGAGGAGCGGGACGGACTGCTCCAACAAATCGCCGCGCTGGAGGAGGAGAAGAACCGCCTCGCCACTTCTCTTGAGGAGCGGGAACGCGCTCTGGGCGATGCCTCGGTGGCGGCGTGGGACACCATGCTGGCGCTTGAAGGCTCCCTCGAAGACCTTGTCGCCGAGGTGCCACCTCGTTCCTTTGGCCCCAAGGATCTGCCACGGACGCTCTGTCGAATCGCAGACGCATCCTACCTTGCGCTTAGTGCCGCCAAATCCTTCGACAACCACTGCTCCTTCATGATGTCGCGCCTGGCCTTTGCGCTGCTACACCACCGGGGCTGCCAGCATGTTGACAAGCTAGCTGACCCCGAGCGGGAGATGCCCGCTAGAGCCGGGGTGATGTCGGGCGCCGTACGGTCCATTCGTCGGGCTGCCCGGGCCTTCCATGAACGAATCTGGGAGTACATCGGGGAGGCCACGGAGAAGCTAGAGCTGCGACGGACCATGAGCAGCGAGGAGAACTTCGGTCAATGGATTGACGGAGTACCTCGACGCAGTAGAGGCGGTGCTACCGCCGCGGGGCAGGGCGCGGACCCATAGGTGTGATGCCAGGGTTCCATTGTGTAGGCGTGCATTGTCATGTGTGTACCCCCATCGCTTTCGTGAATAAAGTGGAAGCTGCCCCGGTATTCTGACCGCGTGTGTGGCTATGCTTGAGCAGCTACTTGATAGGGACCGGTCGCTCGTTTCTGACCTCGTGGCCCGGCGACGTCTTCGACGCTGGTGGTGGGCCGAAGAATCGCTGGATTTCTGGGCGGCCCGAGCCTCCTCGAGCAGGGCTTCAGCGAGGACACATGCTAAGGATGAGCTGGCCGAGTAGCGGCTCTGAGCATCCGAGGACGCTTGTACATTGATTCTTACGGTACCCTCTTGTACGTAACTGCTGACTAATGCAGAGAGGGCTTTGATTGAAGTATGTGTCTCCGTCATTTTACGCGACCACGCTGACCTCTGGTAGGCTCGTAGAGCTTTGTTTCACCAACACCTTTACGCTAGGTAAATCACCGCGTGCTCCGTCCTCCACTCCTCGAAGAGATGGCAACGGGGCTAACGCCTAGTCGAGGTAGACGCGCAAGCGCTCTGTCCCCTCCCCTTCGAAGTGGTGGGAGCGGAGCTGGAGCCTAGTCGAGGTAGATGCGCGACCGCTCTGTCCCCTACCCTTTGAAGTGGTGGTAGCGGAGCTGGCGCCTAGTCGAGGTAGACGTGTGAGAGCTTCGTCCCCTACCCTTCAAAGTAGTGGCAGCGGAGCTGGCGCCTAGTCGAGGTAGACACGCGAGCGCTCCGCCCCCTCCCCTTCGAAGTGGTGGCAGTGGAGCTGGCGCCTAGTCGAGGTAGATGCACGAGCGCTCCATCCCCTCCCCTTCGAAGTGGTGGCAGCGGAGCTGGCGCCTAGTCGAGGTAGACGCGCGAGCGCTCCGTCCCCTACCCTACGAAGTGGTGACAGCGAAGCTAGCGCCTAGTCGAGGTAGACGCGCGAGCGCTCCATCCCCTACGCTTCGAAGTGGTGGCAGCGGAGCTGGCGCCTAGTCGAGGTAGACGCGCGAGCGCTCCACCCCCTCCCCTTCGAAGTGGTAGCAACGGAGCTGGCGCCTAGTCGAGGTAGACGCGCGAGCGCTCCGTCCCCTACCCTTCGAAGTGGTGGCAGCGGAGCTGGCACTAGTCGAGGTAGACGCGCGAGGGCTCTGTCCCCTACCCTTCGAAGTGGTGGCAGCAGAGCTGGCGCCTAGTCAAGGTAGACGCGCGAGCGCTCCGTCCCCTCCCCTTCGAAGTGGTGGCAGCGGAGCTGGCGTCTAGTTGAGGTAGACGTGCGAGCTCTCCGTCCCCTACCCTTCGAAGTGGTGGCAGCGGAGCTGGCGCCTAGTCGAGGTAGACGCACGAGCGCTCCGTCCCCTACCCTTCGAAGTGGTGGCAGCGGAGCTGGCGCCTAGTCAAGGTAGATGCGCGAGCGCTCCGTCCCCTACGAAGGCTGACCCGCAGGTGAGGCTGCTTCCCGACACTGATGACTCCCATGCTCGCTTGTCATGTGGCGCGTGTGAGGACACGGCCACGCGCCTAACCTGTGCTCCGCGGGGTGCGCGTTGGGGACGAGCCTCTACTGCGCCTTATCGATGCCCCGTGGAGTGCGCGCGGAGGCAAGCCTCTTTTGCGTCTTGTTTATACTCCGTGGAGTGCATGGGACCATCAACCACGTCTCATTTATACTCCAGAGAGTACGCACAGGCATAATGCCCATGCATGCGCGGGGCCATCCGCGTCTTGTTTATACTCAGTAGAATACGCAGGGACAACATCCGCGTCTTATTTATACTCCGTGGAGTGCATGGGACCATCAACCACGTGTCATTTATACTCCGGAGAGTACGCATAGGGATATTGCCCATGCGTGCGCGGGGGCATCCGCGTCTTGTTTATACTTAGTAGAGTGCGCAGGGACAATATCCGCGTCTTATTTATACTCCGTGGAGTGTGTGGGACCATCAACTACGTCTTATTTATATTCCGGAGAGTACGCGTAGGGATAACGCCCATGCGTGCGCGGGAACATCTGCGTCTTGTTTATACTCAGTAGAGTGTGCAGGGACAACATCCGCGTCTTATTTATACTCCGTAGAGTGCCTGCGGAGGCGGACCTCAATGCTACATCTTATTTATACTCCGCAGAGTGCGTGCGGAGGCGGACCTCGATGCTACATCTTATTTATACTCCGTAGAGTGCGTGCGGAGGCGTCCCCGCGCGCGTCTTTGTTTATACTCACAGAGAGTGCGCGCGCGAACGCGTGTCTTCGTTTATACTCACGGAGAGTGCGCACTTGAACGCGTGTCTTCGTTTACACTCAAAGAAAGTGCGCGCGTGGACGCGTGTCTTTGTTTATACTCACGGAGAATGCGCGCGCGGACACGTGTCTTTGTTTATACTCACAGAGAGTGCGTGCGCGAACGCGTGTCTTTGTGTATTGAGAGACCATGTGGAGGTATCCCCATGTTGGTGATGAGTAATTGACGGTTGGTTTAGTGAGTTTGAGTTTGTTTTGGGTATTCTAGGGTTGAGTATCTTTACTTGTGCTAATTTGGATTATGCTGTTTCGTGCGGTGCTATGTGATGGTTTGCTTGTCTATGTGACTGCAGGACTTCGGAGCTAGGTCATGGTGAGGCGAGGAGGACAGGGACTAGGCATAGGAGGTGTTGAGGTCCAAACGGTTGGTGATGCCGAAGATGATCGAGGCTGGTGAGGTGGTTGCGAGTCGGGAGACGAGGAACCGGAGCTGGAGCTACCGGTGACGGACACGACGGGCGACGACGAGAGAACCGAGACTAGACTCAGGGAGGGGTCGGAGGTACAGACGGTTTGGGTGTCGGTTGCGGTCGTGCGCGACGGAGCAGACCAGGACTAGACTCAGGTGGAGTTGGAGGTCTCGGTCGGTGTCGGGTGGACACGACGGGCAGCGGCAAGAGGATCGGGACTAGACTCAGGGAGGAGTTGAGGTCCAGACGATCAGGATGTCGGGTGCGGTCGTGTGCAGCAAAGCGGACCGGATTAGACTCACGGAGGAGTCGAGGTCAAGTCGGTCAAAGGTATCAGTTGCGGGAAGCTTCCGGGAAGGTGCTTGAGGGGCAAAATGGTAATTTGACTCAAGCAATGGAGGTGGAGGCAGATTTCCCCCCAAAAATCTGGTTTGACCCCTTTCCTCATTTGTGTGTGTGAGGTTTGAGTGGGTGGAGTGTGACACTTCTTGTATTTCTCCTTGAGGGTGAGCCCTTGGTGTTAAAAGGAGAGGGATGTGCAGCAAGAAGGTCATGTATTCAGGTTAAAGAGCTCAAGGTGTGAGTTCTGGAGTTAGCTGCTGCGTGTGTACACTGATGGCTTGACTTCCTGTGAGTGAGTGAGCTCAAGGAGGGTAAGCAGGTAGTGAGGTGCTAGCATTTCCCTTCATCCAACTGCGTATGGGGACGTAGTGGGATGTTTGTACTCACTTTGTAATCGTTCATGTCTTTGCTAATGAACCCATTTGAGTTTTCTCCAGATTCAGTCTGTTCTTCTGTTTACTGATGCCCTCTGCTCATTTTTCTTCCTTTTGTTGATTGAGCTGATTCTTTGAGCAAGGAGTAGCAAAATGGATTGCTCTGTGATGGGATGATATTTTTAGACCATTTGGTCTGCTAGTTCTATAGAGCAAAATCTCTGAATCAAAAGATTCCATTTGACCCATTTCCTCTGTTCAAGCATTCGTAGGGTTCCTAGTCAGGGCATAATGGAATCTCCTGTTTCCCTTCATAAAATGGCTTGAGATTTTGTTTGTCTTGTCCTGAGATCATTGCTAAAATGTTTGCAAAAGCTCATGTGGAAAAGATATGGGAATAAAGAGGAATTTGAGAAGTTACCTTCATTCCCTTCTCATTTTCAGACTTTTGCTCATATCTCAGATTCTTGCTCTTTTTTTGATTTATTTTGTTTCCTGGAGTCTTTATGCTATTTAGTTTGTGTTCCTATTCTTGTGGTCTAAAGAGAACATCTAATTGTCACAAATTCTCTTGAAATTGGCAAATATATGAAATTTCAGCTTTTCTGTCGAACTGCACTGCTGTCTAGACAGAGGAGACGGTCAGACCGGTTCTCTGCCGGCGATCTGACCGGACTGTAGTCACCGGTCTAACTGGCTTGAATCAGGCGGTCTGACTGGCCTGTCGTCACCGGTCTGACCGGCCCACGAAAGGCGGTCTGACCGGCCTGTGCGGTCTGACCGCCCATTGCATTGCGCTCAGACCGCCCCTGCTGCTTATTTGCTTTGGTGACTTTCTTGCTTAAGTCTTGTTATTCCATGTTCTTTCTCTCTGTATGGTTTGAGCTTGCAGTAAGCATGAGTATTTCTTTTCATAGCTTCTCATAGCTATTGGAGAGAAACTTGTGGTGAATACTTTGAGGGGTTGTTTTTAAAAGAGGCACCATTCACCCCCCCCCCTCCTCTGTTGCTATATCCGATCCTACAATTGGTATCAGAGCCGGTTAGCACTTTTCAATAGATCTTAACCGGTCTGTGAGCCATGGCAACCGATAAGTATTCCACCAAGCCCCCGATCTTCGATGGGACCGACTATCCCTTTTGGAAGAGTCGGATGGAGACCTACATTCAGGCTCAGTGCTATGCGATTTGGTGCAAGGTCAAAGTTCGCTTTGCTGTTCCTGCCGATGAGAACATCTATACCGGAAACATGGCTGATGTTGAGGCGAATGCTAAGGCAAGGAACAATATCATTCAAGGTTTGAGCCGAAACGAGTTTGATCGCATTTCTTATCTTTTGTCGGCGTTCGACATTTGGGAGACCCTCGATGCTTATCATGAGGGCACCACCCAAATTAAGACGGTTCGACAGGACCAAATCAAGCGAGATTACAACAAGTTTGAAATGCTCGCTGGAGAGTCCTTGGATGAATGCTTTGCGAGATTCCACAAGATCTTGAGCAACCTCCGAGCGGTCGATCTCACATACCCCGACTCGGACAACGCTTGTCAGATGCTTGCGGCTTTGGACTTGTGTGTGTGGGAGATGAAAGTGACCACCATCAAGGACACCACGGACCTCTCGACTTTGACTCTTGATGCGTTGTACTCTCGCCTCAAGACTCACGAGATTGACATTATCTCTCGAAAGTCAAAGTCACAATCGATGGCGTTGGTCACTGATCCTGCGATGATGACTTGGATGACCAGGTGATCTTGGTGGGGGAACTCTACGCCGGGTATGCCGCCACGTGGTGTAGCCTCCTCGCATAGGCCTTCCGCTGCCGCACCGAGGCGAACTCAAGTGAGGAGCCCCCGGAGATGACGTTTATAATCCTACGCTGGGCTCCCTCCAGGGCCTGAATCCGCAGGGGGCCCTCCTGAGCTTGCTGCACTTGGGCTTGAATCCGCAAGGGGCCCTCCTGAGGCTGCAACCCCTGATCTTGGATCCGCATGGGGCCTTCTAGGGGGTGCTGGACGTGGGCCACGACGGGCGCGCCTCAAGGTTTGTATCCCTGGCGACGCTCTGCCGCAGTGCCGCAATGGTGGTGCATGTGCGCGTGTCGTGGCTGCCTCGACCGTGTACCTCGCACCACTGCCCATGGTGCTGGTCATCGTATTCCCCGCGGGTTCTATCGTCGCAACCCCGACTGCGCCCCCGCCCCCGGCCCCGGCGGGCTCTGCCGCCACGGCCGGCGGGGACGTTGTCTTCAGAGCCGCCCTCAATGTCGAAAACATAGCTGGCTCTCCGAGACTTCTGCAGGCCGCGCTTGGGCTTGTTGCCCGACGAGTCCTTGTGTTGGGCATCCTTGCACTCGGAGGCGTCCTTCGATGGCTCCTGCTTGCGCTTGCCCTTCGAGGAGCCTTCCTTCAGTGAATCTCCGTTCTTTGTCGTGCCCTCCGCTTGATTGGTGTCAGAGTCGTTACCTTGGCGCCACCTCGCGTCTTCTTCCGCTCTGGCGTACTCTTCCATCTTGTCGAAGAGCTTCGCCACTGTCTTGATTGGCTTTCGCACGTTGTACTAGGCCAGCGGCCCTGGGCGGAGGCCCTATATCGCTGCGTTGATGATGGTTGTCTCGTTGACATCGTTGACCTGGCAACGGACCTTCGCGAAGCGCTTGAAGTACTCCCGGAGCTTCTCCGAGGGTTTTTTCTTGACCAAGAAGAGCTAATCCACGTCGACGCGCTCGACATAGTTCCCCTGGAAGTTGTTGTAGAGTAGATTGCGGATCTACTCCCATGCGTAGATGGAGTTTGGCTCGATGGTGAAGAACCAAGAGAGCGCCACTCCTTGTAACGCGAGGGGGAGTCCCTTCGCCTTCATGGTGTCGTCTCCGCCAGCGGCTTCGATGGCGGTCTCGTACACGCACACGAACTCCCGAGGGTCCGTGTCACCTTTGTACGGCTCAATGGCGCTGGGGAACCTGAAGTCCTCCGGCCATGCCGACTGCTGCAAGCCTGCAGAGAGTGGGGACACGGCTGGACGTGGGGGCGTCGCGGCTATCCACCCGCTCTGGCGTGGGCTCCAACGCGACCACCGGCGGGGTCTGCTGACTCTGAGCCTCTTGCATATCCCGCACGGCTCCACGGAGATCTGCTAACTCCTGCTGGAGCATGCCGATGGTTGTCAGCAGGGCGTTCTCCACTGCTGGCGTAGCTAGGGCCGTCGGCGCCCCCGGTCGTGCTACCGGGACAGCAGCGATCACGGCCTGCGCTCCCGGGTTGCCCAGTGCGCCGGCGCGGTAGACTCCGGTGTCGGCGACGAGGCCAGCACTCCCGTCGGAACCGCTCGCCGCTCCCGCACCGGGTGTAGGGCGGCGGTCAGACCAGCTTGCGCATTGACGTTGCCACTCCCGACTACCCGGTCGATGCTGCTAGTGTCGACCGTCACGCCAGCGGTGGGGGCGGTCGTCACGCGCGGGGCGGTGTCGGCCGTCCTGGCAGCGGTAACGGGGTCGATCATCGCGCGCGGGGTGGTGCCGACCGTCACGCCAGCGGTGGCGAGGTCGATCGTCGCGCCCTGAGCGTCGACGTTCGTGGCTGCCGCACCCGTGTCGCCGTCCACACCCGCGACTGCCGACGCCGAGGCTCTGGTGTTGACGCGGGACCCCGTCGTGCTCCCCTTCTTCTTCTTCGCCGCCGATGATGAAGCTTTCTTCGGTGCCATCCTTCAGATCTCGAGGCTTGCTCCCGTCCTCCCCACGGACGGCGCCAACTGTTGTGGCTACAGACCAAACAGAAAGAGAGGTATGGTAGTGGAGAGTTAGGTGAGCGATGCTTAGGGTTTCCCATGGCCTGTATTGTATATATATATCCACATGGAGAGTGTTTTTACAACCTTGCCCTTACACCTGAGTGACCCCCTCAAGGGTATTTATGTCATTACATAAGTCTCATATTGGGCTTTACAGCCTTCTAACAGGCCGGCTGGGCTTAGGTGGGGGCCACCCCTACAACAGTCCACAATGCCAAAATGACGTGGACTGTGTCCATATAACACCTCAAAAGGCGATTTGCCCATAGTAGTATGCAAGGATGTATTGTACTAGAACTCTGCCAGGGACAGCCAATCAAACCATCTCTTGGGGCACGCATGCACAAATCAATGGAGGTAAGCTTCCATGCATTGATTGACCCACTCGGTTTGCCCGTCAGTTTGTGGGATGGTATACCGAGCTCATCCTCAATTTGGTCTGCACTTACCTGAACAACTCTCTCCATAAAGCATTTGTAAAGATCCGATCTCAGTCCGAAATGATAGATTGAGGCAAACGGTGTGGTTTGAAAATGTTGTGGAGGTAAGCCTAGGCCACTTGAAAGGCAATGAAGGGATGAGACAATGCAACAAAGTGGGCATACCGAGAGAACTTCTCAATTACCACCATGATATTGTTGAAGCTAACTTATCTCGGCAATCCTTCAAGGAAGTCCAAGGACACAATTTGCCATGCATGCTCTGGAACAGGAAGGGGTTGGAGGAGCCCCGGGTAGTAGACATGCTCAGATTTGACCTGTTCACAAGTTGTGCAAACTGCTACATAAGCATGCACCTCTTTCTTCATACCTGGTCAAGCAAACAATTTGTGAATCCGACCATAAGTCACTTGGAATCCCGAATGGCCACCCACTGCACTGGAATGCAAGGAACTGATGATGTTCCGCAGCAATGCCAGATTGGAACAAACCCAAACTCGCCCTTACCATCGTAAGATAGCATCTTTTAATTGGAATTTTGGATGTCAGGCATTCTCCACACTTTAAATGTGACGTATCATTGCCCAAAGGCGACATGGGAAATTTTTCCCCAATTGCCTTCCTCTGGCTCATCAATTCCTCGTGGTGGCCCAAGCCGATGTTTCACATCACCAGCAAAACCCCGTGACGCCACTTCATGCGGCCGCAGCACCAGAAGGATCGATCCAACTTGGGGATGATTCCCAGCTGGTCGATCGGCCGGGCGCATGACGAGAACAAGGTTGCGGGCGATCTGCTAGACCTGGTTGCGTAACTCACCCACCTCCATGTGTAGTCCTTCTGCCGCCTTCTCCATCTTCGGCTTCCACTGCTGGAGCTTTAATCACCACCATCCTGATCTCCACCACTCGGTAAATCACGGCGCTTGATTGACTCACCCTGGGCTGCAATTGCTTCACTCTACGCTTTGATCGTCTTGACGAGCTCTAGGATTTTGATTTGCGCCTGCGTCACCGATCAGGTGTGGTAACACGACGGCTCCAAGGCATTGGAACATGCTTTGATACCAGCTTGTTGCGTTCCCTTCCAGAATTCAGTAGATATCACAAAGTTCAATGGCTATTACAAATTTCAGTAGTAGAATCGAGCAGCAATTGGAGAATGGGAAGAGAGAATTAGACTGGGAAGAAAGAGAAGAACAAGGTTGGGGAAAGTTTTCAGAGCCGAATAGGTAATACAAGTTGGATGCCTGGACAATCACTTGCTACTTGCTATCCCTAAGTAGCCTTTCCTCTCAACGGCATGACATGTAGTCCCCACCTAGAAGTCACACATAGGCCCTGTTCTTTTCAGCTTCTAAAAGCTGTTTTTTGATTTTTCTACATTAACTAGCTTTTAATCGAAGTGTTTTTTTAAGATAATGTCTACTAGTTAATTATAGTATATACTTTACTGACTTTATTTATATCAACAAAACCACACGTGTTTTTTACTCTGTAATCTCTCGTACAAACAGCCAAAAAGCCATAAACCACAGCTAAAAATCACAAGCCGCAACTAAAAAGAACAGGCCTATAATCCCCGCCCATTCACTTGGCCCATACATAATCCCGGCCCATTCACTTCCAGATAGCTTACAGCTAGACCTTCCGATCCTTTGGACGGCGACGCTGTCCAACCCTCTTGTCGGACCGTGATTAGCCCCCGACGGTGCCATAACAAAAACTTAATGGAAAAACTATAACAATTAAATGGAAACGAGAAATATTTATATGCCACCATTCTCCCGTATCCATCTAGGTTTCGGACAGTTGCCAGCTAAAGACAAAAACTGGCACGGGATTTAAAATGCAGGGATTGGACACGGGATTTAAAAGAGTTTGAACTTTTGCTCAAATCTCTGGCTCCATGTTCCGAAGAGCAGCTCACTGTTTCTGCACCAAACTAACTCACGATGTGGATTCTGATGTTCTTCACGGTTTGATAGTCCAGATGGGTGTGATGCCTGCAGTCATCAGTTAAAATTGTTTTTCATAAGAAGCTATCTGTTAGCATTTAGCACATCGCGGCATCACGGCAAATGCATTTGTTTTCAGGATAGTCATGTCTTCAATGACACCTTGTGAGGTGGGCAGAGGATACAAAGATCCGTCGCGCAAGACATCAGGAATGCAGGAGCAAAAAACCATCACTGTATGTCCCAAATCGAGGATGGCTTATTCCTACTGCTCCTATCAGGCAACTGTCTCTGTGACACTGATTGCAGTTTACCTTGTTCCTTTGATGCCGGGAAAGCAAGAGAAAGGGAGAGGGAACCTGGTGTATCAGTAAGAAGCGAATCTCCCTTATTCTGCTTCTCTCCAACCTTGGGAGAAAGAAACGAAAACATGGCCTTTCTAGGAGATTTGTTGTCCCCCAGTTCTAGCTCAAGATCTGGCACATTACGTTCAGGCAGATCTTCCTCATCTGAAGACAGAATATTTACAATGTTTCCAGTCACTGCATCATCCACCGCATTTAGATCTAGTGGAAATATGCACTTCCCGTTACTCTTCGAGCTTCCTGCAATTGCCTTATTGTCAGTGTAGTCATCCACAGAGGAAGCTGCCAGAGGATGCACCTTAGATGATAACCTTCCATGTCCTATGTTCTCACTTAAACTAGAGTTCACAGACCCTACATTATCCAATTCAATTTTCTTATGCTCAAGTGTTCCGTTGACTCCATCAGCCCAGTTTGCCATCTCAACATTTCTTTTGTGTGCACCACCTGAGACATGCGAAATAGGATTCACTGCACCAGAGTTCAGTTCAGTAGTATTTACATGGTCAACATCCATGAGGTTTTCTGCATTGTTAAGGTTGATTGTCGTGCTCACCTTAGCTGGTTTGTAACAAAACAAATTAGACTAAAAGGCAAAAAAAAAGTTTAAGGTGATAAATATTGGACCCCAACTGAAATGGGAAACAATGCTACCTTCATGGATTGAGGAGATTGAGCAAGTAACTGGAGCCGTATTTACATCAAAAATTGGTCCATGAGCATTGCCACTGGAAGAATACCACGTTTTATCTTGGTCTTCCGAGTAAGCAAGTTTCTGCATAGGTATAACTAAATGATAAATTTATATGTTCATATAAGAAGCAACCATCTGAAAAATTTTGCAAAACAAAATGCATAAGGCCAGAAGCCAAGAAGGCATCTGCAAGCATGCATGCACAGATGCACCCAGCCACACAGTGACACAGATCGGCAGGTTGCCAACTATTTTTGAATCAAATGCATCAAGTAGATATAACCAGAGTATTTTTTTAGAAGAATCCAAATAATAAAAAACAGATCAGAGGGGAAAAGCACTCAATAAGCATGCATTATTAGGCAGAACAAGCTATAAGCACTCACCTGGTGTTTTCTTGCCAGAGCAGTGGAAAAATCATTAATAACACTGTTGTTATTTGTTGAACAGCTTGCTGTAATTGAATCATGATGGTGATCTAAATCTCTGCCACCCACAGGCTGATTCGAAGAGTTCTCTCTGTTCAAATGCCCCTGATGATCGGCTTCCGAAGTCTGGAGAGATTGATAGTCTGCACAAGTAGCTGACTTCACCAAATTGAGGTCTGATTCGGCACCATTATTATGGTCTTCAGAGAATAAATGACCAGATGAAACAACAGAGCTACTCAGATCCACGGCCAGGGGATGATCCTCATTCAAATTAGGCTGCAACTTACTTATGGGTACATCAGGTGGAAGGTTCAAGTGATTAACTCTAAATACACCCCATAGAAAATAGATCATGTTCCATCCTGAAGCAGAATAAGGAAGTATAAGATCGATCACAGTAAAAGCTATGACAAGATAAAATATATCACTTGAATTGGTGGGTGAATTCTTACTTTGGAAATTCTTTGACAGGATATTGGAAGGAAATATAAGCAACTCAGCTGTTTCAATATTTCCTCTGAGCACTAAATCATTCTTCAGCATATTTTCAACTAATTTACTGTAATGATTTTCATAGCTGCAGAAAATAGAAATTATACAATTTTAGTTAGATATTTCAATTCAACTAAGATGCTATGTGGAAAACTAAAGCAAATGTGAGCAAGAAGAAAAGTTGCAAGGAACACACCTCTGAGTATCTCTAGCAAAGAAGAAAAGACCAATATTTTCATATGTAGGACCATTTTCCTGAAACTGTGTGGGCCATGATTTTTGACGAGGAAGTTCCTCAAGCTGGACATTAGAAGGGAATTTCTTTGCTACTTCCAGCACTTTTGGTGAAGCAGAACACGATAAGTGGGCTTGAAAACCATCACACAGCTCAGGTGATCTTCCAGTCCTCCACAGCTCAAAACCACCTCTGCTCAAAAATAAAAAGTTTAAAATGCATATAATGGAAACAACTCTATTTAAAATAAACAAGTGATTGCAACCGAGGTGGGCCAAGTGATAATCAGGTTTAACAATCAGATGGGATGAACCATGATGCATACATGAGATGATAAAAGCACATTAAATGAAGTATGAACATGTGTGACCTAACAAAACATCACTCACGATTCTTAGTTGATTGTAATAGCATGCATGGCAACCTTTTAATTTAAAATAAGAATATAGTTAGGTGTATGAGATAGAAGGGAAAGAATAATCATACTGCCAAATGTAATCCAACTCTGGAACAGTTGAAACAATTAGTTCATCACCAGGTGAAAAGCCTTGACTGGATTTATTCATCAGATCACTTGACATAGCAGAACTGATGTCAACAGATCTTCCTGTCATGGCTGATAAAGTCTGTTGCTCTTTGAATTTCAGCTTGCTACAATCTGCGGAAGCTGTGCTGCTAGTAGACAAACTGTTTCTCGTATCTTGTTCAGTTAGCACATATAATTGGGAGGGCTTCTTCACATGACTAAAGGACGTAGATAGAACATTTTTAGGCTTATGTATTGGGTTGTGGTAAGGACCACAGTTTAGGACGTGCTCAGATTGATCTGCTGATCTGGAAGCAACTTTTTCAGTAGCTACCAAACTAGTTGCTTCAGACGTTTTATTCTTTTTGGCAGAGGCATCCTTCAAATTTCGCTCACTTGGAGGTTTTATTGCAGACAAGCGAACTTTGTCAACAGCACAATATTGTGTAGAATGACCCGCTTCATTACACCATTGACAGCGCATTGTGCGACTGCTGCTAGAAGCACCAGGTCTCAAGCTAGGTGGGTCCTTCATTTTATCATCCCGATGTGAAGGATTTGAGATCTGAATTACCTTTCTCTGGACACCGGAACCAAGAATACCAGAGGATTTCTCAGCACTAGTTATACTTCCTGGTGCTTTGGCTAAAAATGGCTTCTTTAGCTCAGTGTGTCCTGAAAAACAAAAGTAGAGTTACTCTGCAGTGGAGCACATGCCCTTGGACCATGGTATTGGTAGATATGTGACCTACCCCCAAAAGAAAGCATGAGATGCAAAAGGAGAAGAAGAAATTACCAAGAGAGTTCCTACCACCCTGTCCATGAGCAATGCCTAAATTATTTGAGTCAGCCATGTTATTTCCTGTAGTGAGATGCTGAGCTGTGGATTCTGCTTTTGAAGGAACGGGGGCAGCCATTGATCCAGCAACAGAGGGGCATCCTAATATAGAAGTGCGTCTATCATTTGTTACATTTTGGCTCACCAGTGGATTCATCACTCTTGGCTCCTCAGCAGGTGGTATGATGGAAGAAGACTTTGCCTTATTTGCTGGCTCACAAGATTTAGGCTTTTTGAATGATGCCGACTTAGTAGATAGGCCCATCGGCCCCTCTTCTTTCGTAATACAGGACAAAGGATTTAAATTTTTGAGCTTCTCAGGCACTTCATTCACTAGCTGTTTTACCTTGGGGATCTTTGAGTTGTTGAAAGAAGTGGACTTGGAGAGTTGACCTGCATCAAACCGTGCTAAGTACAGTTTTCATTGATTGCTGGCCTGCAGGGCAAGACCTCGCAATAGCAACATAGATTGGACATTCTAGATCTAGATTGTTGGTAAAGTGTCCCAATTGAAAATAATAATAGTAATAAATTTACCACGAAGTGATGGTGCCTGATTCTTGCCAGCGTTAGATGTCAATGAGGTTGACATTTGGGGTGTGGGTTGCCTTCCTTTCTCCGCATCCAACCTGAATGAGCTCTCGCGTGACAGTGGCACTATTTTTCTCGAGTCAGCCCCCATGAATAAGCCAACAGATTCGGGAAGATTTTGTCTAACTGGGGAAGTGATCCCTGCATCTTCTTCCATCCTCTTAGTAGCCATATCATTGCCTTGGTTTGCTTTATTCGAATCTTTATTGCCCACATTTTCAGCCTCCATTTCATTCTCAGAAGAACTTCTGCTCTTTGCAGCATTGGCAGGTTTATTGGTCTTCCCTTCAAAGGACTGTCCTTTTGAAGCGCCAACCTTCACTTGAGATTTTTCCAGTTTCCTCTTCTCCTTTTCAACTTCAAGTTCAGTATGGCACTCTTCGCACAACCACTCAACCTCTGGAACCTCTTCCATCATAACCCACATACAATAACTGGAGCAAAAAAAAAAAGAGAGACAAAAACTTAAACAGATTAACAACACCATCTTCTCAAAGGCATTACGGAAAAGAAATGCTGAATAGAGCAGTTCCTTCCTGTTATGGGGTACATTGATAAGCATAATAATTGTGTAGACTTGTCAGTGCACACAGTAGCTGTTGTTAGGGTTGCAGCATACAAATTCTACATGCCAAAAGCCCAAAACAGTACAAGTGCAACTTAACCATTATGGTATGGCATTTAGCAATCAAAGCTGAGTAGCTGTACAGAAAAGGCAATGGAACAAATAAATCTTACATATGCTCAGCACCATCATTGCATCTACTGCAAACTGCGAGCTTCTCCTCCTCACCAACATCTCCACATATGTCACAAACTTTCACCTGTTGTTGTTTAGATAGATTTCACAAATCAGGTGATGAGCGTTACTCAATCGGAGAAACAAAAAACATCCTTCTAGTATTTTAAATGCAATCTATTGAGGTGGAGGAAGTGATAAACAATATGACAGAAATTAAAGTTTTGAACTCACATCTTCTACTTCTTCAGAACTCTTATCCTCAGAGGATGTAGTATTCACATGTGCATCAGACACCTGCTGGATATTGAAAAAATGTACAAGGAATTAATTCAACCCAAAGTCAAAAGGCATACAAATAATATATGTAGTATGTTTTGATTCACATGCCAATAAGTCACTTTCCACCATGATCACTGAAACACAACTCATCCATCAGAAGGAAAGTAAAAATCTGGGCATACTTTCCATGGATAAAATATGGGATTGCAGCTGAAACAAATAAGCTGGAACAAGAAATTTGAAAATAAGAAACTCACATCATCCATGATTTCTTGAGAAGTTTTATTCACAACAATAGTCTTCTTCACAGCATGTGCTTGCACATTAGAAGCATCTTCCAATGCGTTGGATTTATCACACACTTCATTTGCGGAGACACACTGACCGGTGGGCTCTATGTCAACACCATCCTGTTTCAAATGCAGTGTATCTTGCTGGCTTCTCCTAATATCACTTTCCTTATCTGCCCAGAAAGATTTCTCATTACCATTTGGGCTTTCAGTGACCGTCTCTGCGATTTGAGGGCAAGCTTTCTTGAACAAATCTTTGGTGTTTGTCAAGTGATTTTGTTCTTCTGTCTTCCTACTTGAAGGAGAGGATGCAACATCAGAAGAATTATCCATGTGACCAGTTTTTGGTAAGTCCAGTCCACCAGTTCTCCCATCAACACATTCCTCAATGTGCGAAATAGACTGACTTTTACCAGTCTGGCCTTCTTTTGTAGCATGGTTGTAATTATCAACAGCATCGTCACTGCCAATCACCTTATCAACCTTTTTACCACATAAGCTTCTAGAAGATGGAGGTGCTCTTCTCCCCCTTTTCTTCCTTACAACCACATTAGAGATGCCTTTAGCTTCAGAAAAACATGAAACATCATTATTGCGATGTTCTGAGCTGTGCCTCTCTCCATCTAATGACTTGGAACTAAAAGCAACACTTCTCTCATTGGATGAGCCACTGTCTGCCTCCTTTACTGTAGATGTAAAACCACTTGGGGCACTGCCTACTTCTGATTCCATCGGAAATGAAGGACAGCTATGATGCACACAAGATAAACAGGGGGCACAGCATGCATTCCATGTCCCTGGTTCAGGTTTATCAAGAAGGTTACTCACGAATGTTCTTCCTTTCTCAGGAGGAAAATTGCCCTATCAATTACAACATGAAGTCATAAGAAAATACAAGTGCCAATTCTTAGTTCCAAGTTCCCATCTGCAATAAGCATATGAACTTGGGAAGACAAGAGTAAAAAAAGGAATGAACAACTTGATATTATATAAAATAAGGTACAAACACATAAGACACATAGGATAGGATAATCGTGCAATGCCAAATATGCATCTATGTTCTTAAAATGAATCCAGGTCAAATCCATATATTGGTCGGATGGAAACACAGATTGTGTAGTTATCAGTTGTGTGGATGTTAACCAGATTTTTGCACTAACCAGATCAGATTTTGGTATAACTCTATCAGATATCACTGTTGATTTCTATGTTTACTCCTTAAATAATAACAATAATAAAAAGTAGAATTTCTACATTTTAGATCAATAAAAGACGCAAGTTCCTAATGTTAAGGGTATTTAGGTCTTTCCCCATATGTTAGGGTTTGTGTCCTCTTTGTATTATATATATGCCCCATGGGCTATTGCAATACAAGAACTATTCCTATTTACATGGTATCAGAACAAGATTTCAAAACCTAGCTCACCTCCAGCTCATCTTCTGCCACTACCCCCGAGAGGAGCTAATCCCGGGGGCGGCCACTGCTCACCTCCGTTCCTCTGGGCTGCGCCGACCCACCGCCTCCTCGTCTCTAGCCGACGCCGTCCTCGGGTCGCCGGCTCCCCGCCTCTTCTTGCGCGTTCGCCGCCGTGGATGCGCCCACGACCGGAAGCCAACGTGTCATCGCCTTCGCCCTCGCCCGCGTTGTCGCCGGGATCCAGCCGTCTCCTTCGTCAGGCCCCCCCGACGCCGAAGTTTCTGTCCGCTCCTCCTTGGCGCCGTCCCGGATATGGCCGTCACCGCTCGGATCCGGCCTCGCCCCGCCTAGATCCGGCCGCCTTCGCGCCGGATCTGTCCTGCACTGTGCCGCTCGGCCCGAATCCGGCCGCCGTCGCGCCGATGCCTCCTCCTGGAGGTCTTCGCCGCCGCCGAGCCCGAATCCGCCTGCTCCTCCGCCGTCCCGAATATGGCCGTCGCCGCTCGGATCCGTCCGCTGCTGCGCCGCTCGGCCCGGATCCGGCCACCGTCGCGTCGATGCCTCCTCCCGGCAGCCGCCGCCGCCCGGGCCACTTCAGATCCCGCCGCCGCTGCCGCCAGATCTCGCCGTCGCCTGGCCCCGGGGAGCCGCCTTCTCCCGGTGCGCTTACACATGCACCGCCATCCGCGCCATCGCCTGGCCAAATCGACGACGGCCGCCCTAGCTCAGATCCGGCCTCAGCGCACCGGATCCGTGGCTCCCCTCGCCAGATCCGTGGACTCCCCGCGCTAGCGCTCGTCGCCGAGCTCTTCCCTACCCGGATCCAGCCGCTTTTGCGCCGGATCTGTCCGCAGCTGCGCCGCTCGGCCTGGATCCGGCTACCTCTGGCTAGATCCAGGCCGCCGCGCTCCGTCCACTTCAGATCCGGCCGCCGCCGGTCTGGCATCGCATGGATCTAGCCGCCTCCGGGCCCGATCCGATCGTCTCCGGCACGCCTCGCCAAGAAACCACGAGCCGTCTTCGGTCGTCCTCACCTCAGCGCCCGCGCGGCCGCCTTCGGACGTTGCCTCCCGGCCTCCGCGCCCGCGCCGTCGCCTTCAGACGCCGCCTCCCGGCCGCCGTGCCAGCGCCTGCACCGCCGCCTTTGGACGCCACCTCCCGGCCTACACGCCCGCGCCGAGACAAATCTGCCACCTCCCGGCCTCCGCGCCCGTGCCGCCGCCTCCCGGCCGTCGTGCCCGCGCCTCGACGAGACAGGCGGTAGTAAGGGGGTGTGAAGAGTGAGCGGGCGGCCAAGAGAGGATATGCTGGGAGAGAGAGGGGATATGCTGCTGCTAGTATTTGTGTTCTTTTGAGTGAGTTCGAGTTTTTTTTTTAGTCTTCCGTTGCGTCCATCCAAATCCGTAGCTTCTCCTTCGTATCGTCAAAGCTGTGCGAGTCCAGAAAATTTCTGTCAGTCAGCCGACTGCTTTGCTAGCCACGGTTCATCCTCTCGGATGGGTGTGGTTCTCTTCTTCCTTTTGCATAGTCGCAGCCGCTGCTTTTATCTGACCGCTGCAGATCGTAGAAGTCTCTATGATGCCGCCGCTTCTCTTTGAGCCGCCGCCCCGAGTTTCTAAAGCCGCTGCGCTTCTTTTGCACCACGCCTCCGTTGCGCTTCTTGTGCATTGCGCCGCCGCCATCTCGGGCTTCGATCTGTGCCGCTATGCTTCTATCTCTCTTTTCGGCTTGATTTGACAGCTCTCTCTACTTGTGTCACCTTCCACATCCTCTTCGTCGTGTTACCGCGGTCGACTTTGCTCCCGCTTATCTCTACTTTCCTAGCCCTTGCACTTTGTGCTTTCTGGGTTGTTGCACGATTCTAGATGGTTAGTACTCGACACAATTTTCCAAGAGCCGCGCGCTACAACATCTTCGAAATATAGACTTTGGATTTTCCTTATTTAGTGTAAACCCTTCCAAATGCAATGCTATTGCATACGCTTTGCATTTGAGAGGGGGGGGGTGTTAAGGGTATTTAGGTCTTTTCCCATATGTTAGGGTTTGTGTCCTTGTGTCCTCTTTGTATTATATATATGCCCCATGGGCTATTGCAATACAAGAACTATTCCTATTTACACCTACAAAGTTGCACATGATTTTGTGCTCTTAAATCAGTGATTTGATTATAACCTGGATATGTTACAGCTTAGGCAGCTCCATCTATACTAATCAAATTCATTGTTTTAAAAAAATTTATATGTAGATATATGGTATATTGATATATTATTCCATCTAGATTCAGAAACAGGTAACAAGCCTGCAATTCACAATGAGCAGAAGAGAAAAATATATATCATTCTGATGGAAAGCGCTTAACGAAATCCAGAACTTGTTAGATTTAGGTATTTATCAGTCAGAAATTTAGCAAACATATCTAAATCTGTGAGCTTCAGAATAAGAGAGAATAACTAAGAAGTGCAATGGAATATAATGCTATACGTCTACAAGAGAATAGTTTCTCGCCAAGTTTGCTTTCTGATGCACAGCCTCAAATTCATCAATGGGTCCTTGAATGAGATATATCTCTTCCAATAATGGCGTGACCCAGAAAGCATATAAATGTCCTTGTCATTTATTTATATCACATAGTTCGTTTAAACTTTAAAAAAACAAACAGTTAAAAGTTCCTAGACTTCTAAAGATGATCTCCAGTCTTCACAATACCTATAAAAGTTTACAAAAGACCGGAGCAAAGCTAACAATATACTACAGTTGTTGATAGTTATTTCCAAAGTTACAACCTGCGATCCAAAAGTAGCAAAGAAACATCTCTTTTTGATATGTTAATAGATGTTACCTAGGTCATGTGATCTAAAAGGAAATAACACCATGATTTGATTAAATGGTGAATTTATCCATTATATAATTAAAACAGTAAAAATTAGAGTCAACATGTTCGCTCTAAATTCTAGAGATTCCCTCATAATTGGTAGAAAAATAAAAGCGTGTTTGGCTGGTTGAAACTCCAAATAATAACCACCTTAATGACTATGACTAACTCTACTTTTAGATCTTTTTGCAGCATGTAAGAAAAGACAGCAAAAGGAAAGAAAAAGAAGAGTAAAGAAATATTTTCTTATCACGCTATAGTACTCATGCAATTGGAGATGGAAAACTCCTTGCATTAATCATACTCAAACAACAACCAAGCAAGAAAGGTCACAAGTAGCTATATATATCGGAGTTTACTATTTACCAAGAATAAGCAGCCTGGAACATGCAGAAAAGAATCTTTCGATTTTCCATGGATAGGCCCATAGAGACAGAATACATGTAATGTGAGTTGGACAAGAAATACATGTTGTAACCCTTAAATAATCATCAATCCTCATTCATTACTTGCTCTAAATAAAGATTGTCCTTCGCAGACACTCCAAACCATACTTATGCAATCAATAAATGCAGCTCTATATCTAAAAACATAATCTGTTTAGTTTACACACTTTAGGCTTCTTCAGAAGTTCGGGTATCTCCGAATTCCAAAAGGACATAATCGAATGGGAAACAGTAAACCCTTCCCGATCAAAATAATAGCAACAATGATAGCTAAGCACAGAGCCACGCTTTCTAACAAGCTGCCCAAAGGCCTGTTAGTTAGTTTGGCTTATTAGCTTGAACTAACTCCTGCGGCTTCATACAGGAACGCCAAGAAGTCTGTCTGACAAAAAGCTTGACAAGTTCCCACTTGTAAGCTTAGCTAAGCTCAGCTATACATACAGGGGCATATGCCCTTCGGGATCCTATTTGCGATCTTGCGAGCGCTGAAGAACAAAAACCGAACCAAATGGATGGATGGAATCACCAGCAAGAAATCCTCAACTGGAGCGAGCATTCCAACAAGCTGATGGACGCATTTACACTAATCGGGAGTGTAGAAGGGAATAGATCAACCGACATTCTCTATTGATCTCAAGTGTTACATATATATAGATTACATCGGTGGCCTTTGGCCACGCCTGTACAGGCGAGTGCGGACGAGCGCGCTATGCGGATCGTGGACGCGACGGGTGCGCGATCGTGGGCGCGACGGGTGCGCGGAGAACGCTGGAGACGCTTAGCCGTTGGAGACGTGGTTCCGCTGACAGGGAGGACTAGTACCCAACCGCGCCCCACCCCCCCCCCCCCCCCCAGCGCCAAATGGTTTGGATTCGGATTCGATTGCTCACAGCGAATACCACAACAGATTAGATCAAAGTGAAATCAACCAACCCAAGCAGGTTAGGGCTTCCTTACCAACGAAAGAAACCAGTCCGGATTGAGGGCTCGAGGTGGAGGGGGTTTCAGGTGGCGCGGCCAGGAGTAAGAGGAAAGGAGTCCGAGGTCGCGTGCTTGTGTTCGGGGGATGGGGAGGCGCGCTCGGCGGCTTCCACGAATTGGGGGCGGGGAGGGCAAGGCTCGATCGTACCGGGGAGCAGGGAGATTGAGATTGAGGGAGGGGCAATATCGTAATAACAGCGGAATGGGGATAGCCAATTAATCGCGTTATTTTCGGCTTCTTCTTGTTGGAAACTGTTCCTGGACTTGAAGTCTTGGTCTATGGTATATAGAAAGTTCTATTAACTATTTTGTAAATGCATAAAAGAGAAAGTAATAAAGAAAAGAACAGGAGTTCTCCCACCTATCTCTATGTTTCTAATCTACTATTTGTATTACTCTGTGATTGATCCGTCTCTTTGCATAGAAGAGGAATCAATCGGACTGGACTCGCCAGCGACGGTTCCTCAACATATTATCAACACAAATCGCTCCGTAGATTGAAGAACACGTGTAGCGCCCTGTGGAGAAAGTGTGCTTAGCTGATAGCGGCACAATGAATACTATCTTAAAAGAGACAAAAAAATGTTTAGTCGATTACCAAGAATGTTGGCAATCTTTTACTCTGAAAGTAAAGGATGAAGTCCCTACATTCCTGGAGTGCATCCAAGAAGACATTTGCAGTCCCATACAGCCATTACTAGGGCCATTTAAATATTTCATGGTGCTCATCGCCGGCTTAAGGTCGGTACTTCCGCTCCCCTCGCCAACGGTTAGAAAACTAGCCATTGCAGTTAGAATCGGAAGTTCCGCCATTCATTTTATGTTACTTCCGATAATCGAAAGTACCGCGCCACACATGTGGAACTACCGATCTCACCGGGGATGAGAAGACTCCACACAGGTATCTCTATGGAAAAAATGTGCCGCTACATAAGCTGGCACTTCCACTCGTCGGTAGTACCGCTCACAAGTAGTACCGCTCACACAGAGTCGGTACTTTTGCTCGTCAATCGGACTACTCACATAGAGCTAATCGGACCACTCACACAGAGCCAGTTGGAAACCCCAATCGTCAACTACCCTGATCCACGACCACGATGGTCTCCGACAATGTTGTTCGGATCGACCACATAGGTTTCCAACTACGCTGGTCTCTGACCATGTTATTCGAATCGACCACACAGGTCTCTGACTACACTGGTCTCCGACAACATTGTTTGGATCGACCACACAAGTCTCCAACTACGCTGGTCTCTGACCATGTTGGTTTGACCACTCATATCTAGACCACATCGACCATGTCAATCTTCGATCGCACAGATCTCTGACCTCCTTATTGATCTTCGACTATGTTGTTTTGACCTTGTCGATTTACGACCACACAGGTCTCAACCACGTCAGTTCGACCACGGTGGTTCTACCAAGATGGTTTTGATCATGTTGGTTCGACCATGCTGGTTTACGACCACGAAGGCCTCTGACCACGTCGATTTCAACCACACTGGTTTATGACCACAAAGGCCTACGACCACATCGATTCTGATCACATTGGTTTTGATCACACAGATCTCAATCATATCAGTTTTGACCACGTTGGTTTGACCACTCTGGTCTTCAATCACTTGGGCTCGACCGCTCTGGTCTTCGACCACATAGGTCTTCAACCACCTGGCCTCGACCGCTCTGGTTCTCGACCAATTGATCCTTGACTACACAAGTCTTGAACCACCAACACACGCGGTAGTTCCGTGATTACAACGCCGGTAGTTCTGGTCACGGTAGTATCGTAGGTTATATTGTGATAGTTCCGATTGTCCTGAGGAATGCAGATACTTCACCAGATTTTGCAAAACACATTTGCAAACTTTAGTATCATGCATACAAGTACCAAACATTATTCCCAACAAATTGTAAAACACATTTGCACACTTTTGGAATCATGACACAATGATTAAATATGAGTTTCAACCATTTGCAAAACACATTTGTAAATACAAGCCTCATATCACAAAGAATGGAACACATGGACTTCAAGCACTTGCAAAACACATTTGCAATGCATAGTTCCATGTTACAAGGATTCAACACATGAGTGTCAACTATTTATAAAACACATTTGCAAATACAAGTCTCATGCCAAAATGAGCTATAAGAGGTGAGGTTGAGCTACCAACACATGATGAGACTCAAACTGCTAGACATGACCCTTCTTAATAATACAGCAACCTATACTAGAATTCCAGTCTTCTAAACAAACACCAAGACCAGTAAAAGACTAGGAGCACATCCTTAGCCCTAACTAGTCATACCTTTGCCTTAGGTCATTGCCTTAATATGCATCAACTCATGATGCATCCTTTTCTTCAACTCTATCAACTCATGATGGTCTTCACTTGACGTAATTAATGATCAATACATAATCATCTCCTATAGGACAAGCATCAACTCATGATGCATCCTTTTCTTAATAGTCTTCAACACATGAAACCATCTTCCATCTAGACTTAATGATCTTCAACACATGAAGTCTCCCAAGTTATCCTCATTTGTGGCACCTAACCTATTCATGCAACTCATGAAAAATGTTAGTCCATAAATCAATTGACATCAATTACCAAACTTCACCATTAACTCATAATGGATGGACTAGATTCTACAATATTCCATTTTTGGTAATTCATGACTGTCTCACCAAACAATGAGATAGAAATATTGAGTTGTGAGTATACAACATGTACACAACACTTGTATACTCTAAGTAAACTTTTTAAGCAAGGCTTACTTATCCCGTTGACATTAATCATTCAACCATTAACATATAATGGAGAAGTTAGATGGCAACTCGATTGCAAATGAGTATATAAAGTACATAATCTATATATACTCAAAGGATGTATTTTAAAGTAAAGATCCTAAATATGTATATTAAAGGAAATATAGATCAATACTTATGAAACCTCAAAATATATAGTGAACTCCTTCTAAATGTGTGCATGCAAGTATGTATAATGAAGACATATACAGATATTCATTTTAGTCTACTTGTGGAGTTCGATCTATTTTTGGATACAAGGAATGCACTAGTATATGAGAATGTAATTTTGAATGGACAAGTATGCATACTCTTATGGTTTTCACCTTTGAATCCAAATGAGACTAAGTAATATCATAATCAATAAACAAGATTAGTCTCACAAATACATTTGTCATTATCACCAAAATCTCGTAATAGTATTTGTCATTATCAGCAAAACCAACTTAAATGGAACTTGATCTTTCAATCTCTCCCTTTTTAGTGATTGATGACAAATCCATTAACAATAATAACATTTGGATGAACATGAACATATGATAGCAAATTAAAGACTATTTGTGAAATCTCTTGCCCTTTTATCATTATGTTTAATTCCCCTTTTTGACATTGTTGAATTGTAACTTTAATTCCAACAATGTTATTCTCTCATTCTCCCTCTTTTGGGGCCTTCACTATATAGCATTATAACTTTTCTATTTCACCTTTATCAATTCTTCCCCTTTTGGCTCTTTATGGCTTGATATCAATGCTATTATTCATAATTATCCCCTTTTGACATTGATCACCAAAAAGAAAATATCAAGAAGCAGGAAATTGGATTAAGCCATAAAGGAGCTTGATACCAATTAATTAATCTTAATGATCACAAAAGGAAAGAAGATAAATACACATGACCAAGAGGGAATATGGAGGGAACTAAAGGAAAGATATTGGAAACACATTCAAATACTCTTTACTCATAGGAGAGCTACTTGAAGACTTTTGAAGTTCCCCCTTTTTGGTATTTGATAACACTTGTAGCATTTGAATCATCTCTAGGATTTTGCATTCCAATTTAGTTTTCAAAGGCTAGCTGAAAAACTAACTTACAAAAGTCCAATAAATCTGAGATAATTTGTCGATATAGATTAATATCTGAGGATTAAAAGTTATAATTATAACTACCTTAGATTATTAGCACATTAAGAGAAATGAAAAACACAGATCTTCTCAAAACCACTTGTAAAAACCTGAATTTATGGCATTTTAGCAAAGAGAGAAAAGAAATGATTTTTCATCTAGAGCTTAAAAACCAAAAGAGAATAAAACACATTCATTCACAAGGTCCATAAAACAATTTTGGGTAAATAGGTAAAATAGTTTTCCCAATAATAATATCTTTACCCCTTTTTGCATTAGTAAGCCTAAAGTACTATATAAGTTTTTCACAAAGAAAAACTCCCCCTTACATAAAGGTGTCTCTTGGCAATTATCTTCTTATTTGACACACAAAGGATTCTCCCCTTCTTATGTTTCTTCTCTTTTCCCTTTTATTTAACTCTTTCTCTCCTTATGTCATCTAGCACCAAGATTCATTGATACCCCTTGTAAATCACTTGACCATAATTGGTATCACTTGTTAGCCTTTTGTCCATACTATGTGCTATTTAACCTTTTGTGGTTATTTGGTATTTTCTATGATATGCATGTATCATTTTTGACCTTTATACCACTTATGGTGACATAGGATACCACTTACGAAACATACCACTTGAAATCATAAGTGATATCAAGTATAATTAAATCCATTTGTAGAGACTTGATACCACATTGATAGCATACATGACACAAAGTATGATTGATTCCATTTGTAAAACTTGATGTCACTTGCATGAACAGCTTGTATATCACACGGTCAAATTTAGTACTTCATCTTCAAGGATTTTTCACATGATGTTATTTGAGAGAAGATACCACTTGAAATACCACTTGAGAGAGGAGGAGGATGATATAATTTGAAAGATAGCACTTGAAAGGGTGGATACCACTTAAAAAAAAGATATCATATAGGTCAAAGAGCTTGGTTAAGAAAGATTTGCTCAGCAAGAGAAAAAGGATATCATTCCGAAAGACACCACTTGGAGGAACAAGAATACCACTTATTTTCCACATGTAAGGAATACCACTTGAAGGAAATGGATGATATCACTTGTAAAGATAGGGATAAAACTCATGCTAAGGTCAAGATAACAGAAGGTCTACCACTCTTTGATAGATTGTCATTTTAATGAAAAGGAATCAAAATAAGAGCAAAATGACATATGGAGTCAAGAAATACTTGAGAGTAGCTTGCATGGATTAACAAGAATCAACTTGACTTGAGGAGCAAAAGGAATGGCTGAGAGAAATTAAAATCAACAAGTTTTGAATCAAATCAGCCATTTGCTAGAAATATCGAAAGTACCGTGGTTTGCTGCCGGTAGTTCTGGAAAACAGAAGTATCGTACAAAGATTGCCGGTAATTCCGATTTTTCTGGAAGCATGCTAAGAGATTGGATTGCATAGGAGAGATTAGATATAATGTTGTGTATTGCTCCAAAGTTTTTCACAAAGAAACATAAACCGCTTGTAGAGCATTTCCAACTATATGCCAAGATCAAATCTCCCTTCAATATAGTTTTTAACAAATTAAGCTTTTAGTTTTCAAAACAAGCTCATTTTCAATAAATTCTTTAAGATTGCAAAAATGAGCAATTAGGGTAGATTAAGCATTTTGATTTCATGTATGAGTTGTAGATACTCTTGTGAGTCAATATATATCAATAATTTGGACTCAAATAGCAAAACTCACTTAAGTGCTAGATTATGACCACATAGGTCAATTTAGGATTTTGGATGAGTTTCAAAATCAAATACTTTTGATTGGTTGGCTTTTTGGAAAACTTTTTAATACTGATAATGTTTGAAATAGCCAACTCTAGATCTTTGGTGTTTGAACACCATTTCAAATTCCTTTTACAATTGTTTTTGGCCAATTTTTAGTTTAAAGTCAAAACAAGGTACTATATTGCTCAAAACAAGGTACTATATTGCTAATTTGGGGGTTATAAATTCAATTTTTCTTTAAATAAGGTTTTCTAAAACCAAAACCTTTGAAATTCATTTGTATAAATTCTCCAACTAGTTTTTCAAAGATATACTAATAATTTTAAATTTTTGACTTTTAGCTAAATGGCTCAATTTTGAAATACAATACTAGCATTTAATTAATTTGGGCACATTTAGGGATGTGATATACATGAATATGATTTAGCACTCCCCCTTATTGTGCCACTAACATCTTGCTAATGATTACAATAATGAAATTTTAGAACAAGAGTAAGAGCACCCCTTTTAAATGATTTTCATGTAATGCAACCTACATAAGTCTAGGAGCTAAATACTTTAAAGGTAGATACTTGTTACCGAGATGGAATTGGTTCATAATATGATATGATCATCCTCAAGCTTGGCTCCCAATATGCATATGGCGAAATTCACCTCTTCATGAATAAGCCAAGCCTCCAATGTCTCTCCAAGTACCTATTAAGTATTTAAGCATATTTTGGTACCTAAAACTTGGTTAGGTCCAAGAGTGTCGATCATAATAGATTTGGGCACCCAAATGGCCCTAATATTAAGATTTTGTGAACTAACATTTCTAACAAACACATTACCATATTTATCTTTTTTAAGCAAATAATGTTAATTAACAAGAGATGGCTTAGGAATGGTACCTTTGAGACAATCCTTACTTACATATCCCTTTTCTCGGCAATTGTAGTAAGTTTGGTAATTGTTAACTCTTATCATCTTCTTGCCTTGCTCATTACCAGTTTGCCTCTTCATTGATAGATTTTTCTTGTTTTTCACTTTATTTTGGTACTTAGAGGTAAAGTGACCTTTCTTGTTGCATCCAAAGCATTTAACATTGTGGAATTGTTCTCCAAATTACTTTGGGATACTCTTCACCTTTTTCTTGGAAGTGAAAACAATACTTCTCTTATCATTTGACATTCTTTGACTTCCCAATATTTTGTCAAGAGAGGCCTTCTCTTTATAGATTTTCTCTAAGTCATTCTTCAATTTTGTGACTTGGGCCTTGAACTCATCATTTTCCTCTACAATGTTAGTATTGTAATGCATAGAGGAAGTAGAAGCATATAATTTAGAGCAATAAGGTATATCAACCAAATCATCACAAGATATAGATATGCTCACTTTAGATGAAATACAAGGAATAGAATCTATACATGGCAAATCATCTAATAAATTGCAAGCAATGCCTATATCCACATTAGGCTTAGAATATTCCTTGAGAAGGAGAATTTCATGTTCTCCTTTTAGCTTATTATAATCATTTTGAAGAAAGGCGTACTCACTCTTCAAAATCTTATACTTAGTCTTTTCCTTCCCAAAAAATTCGTTAAGTTCTTCTAACAGATCCATCAACTCATCATAAAAAGGTGCATCATTGTCATCATCATTATTTACTTCTTATTACCTTTTGCATGAAGTATTGAGTTGATGTGGAGGGGATAGTAGATTCTTCATTGTCGAAGCTAGAAGTTGAGCATTTATCTCCCGACATCTACTCTTGTATGCAATCTTCATTGGTTGATGTGGACATTTCATATTTATCTTGAATTTTCATCCACATATTATGAGCGCTCTCAAGATTGTATATTGTGTTGAATACCTCTACACTCAAAACACTAAATAGAGCATTGGTATCTTTAGCGTCGAGATATGAGCATTTCTCATCGTCAATTGTTGCAGCAAAAGGATCCTTAGGAGAAGAAAAGTCCACATCTACAATCCACCATATTTTTGAGCTCATGGCCTTAAAATAGCATATCATGCAGATTTTTCAATTGTCATAATTTGTGCCATCAAATAGAGATATGTCATCTAGGTGCACAATCTCACTAATTGCCATTCTTTATACTCCCTACAAAGTAAAGCCTAATAGATTAGAGACCAAACTCTGATACCACTTGTAAGATCGAGGAGGCCAACTAAAGGGGGGTGAAAAGGTGGTCTAAAAACTTCTTACAAGTATTGTTAACAATTCAAGACCTTTTCTATTTGTCTAAAGCAAGTAAATAATGCGGAAGCTTAAATCAATTTGGTTTAGCACAAACAAAACCTATTTTAATTAAGTTCACCTAAGTGCACCAACAATTTTAGGCTATGATAAGGTTTGCAATCCTAGAATGACAAGCAATCAATTTAATTATATATATGTTGGACCGAAATGGCGACAGAGGGGGGTGAATGTCGACTCTAAAAATTCCCCCTAAAGATCCCACTTAATGAAACTCCTCTTCAATAGCTATGAAGAGCTATGAAGGAGTAAAAACCACTTCTTTGGAACCTTGAGCTCTCAAAGGAAATAGGCATATCAAACAAGGAAAACAAATAGCCAAAACCACATCCAAAACAGCAAGCAACTCAACAGTCAAAGGGGGGCCGGTCTGACCGCAACACTTGGGCCGGTCAGACCGCCACACCTAGGCCGGTCAGACCGGTATGGGGTCGCCGGTCAGACCGGTTACACTGAAAATAGGGGCAGAAACTGGAGCCCAAAAACAGACTGAGCTAAAAGCATTCAGACTTTGAAAAATAGAGAGAAAGATAGATTTCTTCCAATCTTTTTGTCCCAGAGCACCACAACTATATACTAAAAAGCAAAGAGGGCTTGGGAAACAAAGAAATCAAAGAAAAGAACAAAAATTTCAGAATAGGGCTACAAACTGAAATCTTGCACGAGCTGAGCCAAAAATCAAATTACTCCCCTAGCTTTGATCCTTTGGCCATGAAACTTTGAGGAAAGATTAGCAATAGCCTCTGGACAATACATGCCAAGTTTCATGCCATCTTAAGAAGGGAATCAAAATCCACCTCAAACCCTAGAAGATAAAATGAAGAACAGAGAAGCTCACAAAGCCAAATCTGAGATTAAATGCGATTTGCTCTTGGGAAAAACGATCAAATGATCTTGAGGCATTATCCCAACATAGAGTAACCCATTTTGGGCCTTCCCAGCAAGAAACAACTCAAATATCAAAAAGTCAAGAAATCATCCAAAAAGGAGAACGAAGAACAGAGAGGCACACAGAAGAGGAACTTCGGAGATTTCATTCATTGAAACAAAGGACTACAGAGGAATCACGATACGCATGGACATTAGAACAAGAGGAATGATTAAATGGATTCTCAACTCATCCTCTCCCTCTCCCTAAACCTCAAGAACACACACTACATGCTTGTAGGAAGAGAGTCACTCAAGAACACATAGAAGGGGGACAGAGCATAGACACACCTTTGCCTCTCCTCCACCCACTCTCAACCACTAAAGCCTCACCAACTAAAGCCTAAAGCCAAAACAAACTCACAAAGCCTCTTTTGACTCTAGCAAACCCTAACTCTCTCCCAAAGCCATGAGGGGGCATGCAGCCACTCCCTCTTTATATGGCTCTTGGCTAACGAGTCTCCAACCCGTTACGCTCGCCAGATCCAACGGAACCCGCTCCCGCCTGTGCAGCCTTGCATTTTTACCAAAACGCCCCTCGTGTACCTTCCGGGAAGCTTCCTTGTCCCTTGTCGTTCAAGCCTCACAACCACCTCGAGTCTCCGCTGTCTTCGACACATCCCACTGTTCTGACCTCGACACCGCCCGTGTCTAGTCTGGTCACCTCGTGTCTTGCCACGACTCCGCCTCGACGTCCTGCAGCCAACACAGACAAGAAACACATTAAATAGCACCGCTCGATACATGTAAGCATAAATGCATTAATGAAATCACATTGAGCATGAAATCGCCCAAACCTGACAAGTCGACATAATATTCATCCTAACCATTTTGACCAGGTTTGACCAAGTCCGACCGAGCCCGATTGCACTATGCAACGTCAAGGTCTGAACCAACCAAATCAAACTCGACTCTTCTAAACCGATGTCAATTACTCATCACACACATGGGATGACCTCCACATCGTCTGTCAATCTCCCCCTTGATGAGTATATTGACAAACCCCGAAAAAGCACAAAGTTGAGTTTGAAATGCAAGAAAGAAGTCAAACATGGTCCAAAGGAAGGAAATGAAGCTAATGACCATGTCGACACAAGGAGCACAAGAAAGAGCAAGTTTTCCTCAAAGCTCCCAAAAAATGGCCTTTTCTATCACTATTCTCCCCCTTTTGGCAATAAACACATCAAGGATGCAAGGAAGATGACAAGTTATGGAAATGGATGAAATGGCTAAAGTTTGATTATTCTAAGCATTTAGAGCTATGAGAATTATCCAAAATGACCATAATGTATTACACCAAGCCATAACTCAATAAAAGGCCATCTTGATCATGACAAGATATGTATAACCCAGCTGGAACACATAGATGACTATCTGAAATGTAGTGCATTTTGTGAACATGTCAAGTTATCAATAAGCAAAGTCTAGCTAGAGATATCCAAGGATGATGTAGGCCATGTTAATAAGCTAAGCGGAATCAAGAAGCTAGTATTGAGTCAAATTAGAGTGCTACAAGCTCAAGAGTGAAACATTTGTTTAAGTACTTGTAACCTTTGAAATTTTAGCAAATTGAGCACAATTGACATATTTTTACTTTGAGAAAACTCATGATTGTTGCCAACCAAGATTTTTGTTTAGTCATGTGCTAGATCTCAAGCCTTATGTGACCACTCCAAGCACGAAGCTTAAGAAGATGGTCTAGGTCATCCAAAACTCCTCCTGAGTTCATGCCTTGTGCAATGGCAAGCCATCTCATGAGAAAGAATTGGTGAGATCAGTTTTTTCGCACAAAAGAGATCTTTTTGCTTTTTAACATGTTGTACTAACTCATGCTACATCAAGAGACTAAAATAGCTCAATTTAAGGCTCAATAGAGATTCAACGCTCAACTCAGCCTATTTGACATGGCATGAATCATAAAAGGATAACTCAAGAAAGACTAGTCTCGAGTGGTAACATGACAAGTTTTAGTTCAATTTGAGCAAGTTTAATTAACTTATCATGGCAAAAGCTAGTCTACACATATGAAGTCATGATAAATCTAGCAAATAAGCACAAATCATGGCAAGGTGTAGAGCATTGCAAACATGTCATAACAGGATAATAATCAAGTCTCAATGTAGTTATATTACAATGCAGAATGCTGAAAATGCAAGAAAATCCAGCTCTCCCTCAACATGAGATGCAACTTTTAGTTCAAGTTGAGTTATGTCAAAATTAAGCTCCAGGCCGACTCTCATCTATCCCATATGACTCTAGAACTATCAACTGATCATCTAACAGACTAATGAGCAAACATGTACCCTATCTACCCGAGAGTGGCCCAAAACCTCGCTAGAACCTACAAGCAGTGAGTAAGCTCGACCTAGTAAGAAGAGAACCAGCTAATAAGCAGCATCCTAGAATCATAAGATAAGAGAAAGAAGTCTAAACAGGTAGGCAAGAGAAGCACTCTAACCTATTCTAGAAGGACTAACCCCAATGTACCCCAAATGCAATACAACAGATAGGAGCAAGAGCATAATTAATATGATAAAGCAGTAAAGCACAAAGCTCCCCCTCGCAACAGTCCATACGGACAAACCATCCCAAGCACTTCTCGCAGAGCTGAAAACCTAGAGCTATCCAATGGCTTGGTGAAGATATCAACCAACTGGTGGTCACTCTCCACAAACTGGAGCACGATGTCACCCTTCTCTACATGGTCTCTAAGGAAGTGATAGCGAATATCAATATGCTTGGTCTGAGAATGCTGCACTGGGTTCTTAGCAATGTTAATCGCAGAAGTGTTATCACAAAAGAGTGGAACACTGTTGATAACTAACCCAAAGTCCCGCAGGGTCGAGACCATCCAAAACACCTGACTACAGCAACTGGCTGCAGCAACGTACTCGACCTCTGCGGTGGACTGTGCAACACTGGACTGCTTCCTAGAGGACTAAGAAATAAGAGAAGTGCCAATGAATTGGCAGGTGCCAGAAGTGCTCTTCCTATCTATCCTACAGTCAGCAAAGTCTGCATCCGAATAGGCTCTCAAGGAAAAATAGGACGAGGAAGAGTACCAGATACCATAATCAATGGTAGCTCGAAGGTACCGAAGAATGCGCTTCACCGCCTGGCGGTGAGATACGCGAGGAGAAGCCTGAAAGCGAGCACATAGACACACAGCAAAGTGTATGTCTGGTCTCGAGGCAGTGAGGTACAAGAGGGAGCCGATCATACTACGATACTCCTTCTGATCAATTGGCTCGCCATCCTTATCTGGGTCAAGTGTGGCGGAAGATGCCATAGGAGTTGACACGGGATTACCATCACTCATATCAAAGCGTCTTAGGAGGTCGCGAGTGTACTTGCCCTGATGCAAGAAGGTACCCTCCCGAGTCTGCTTGATCTGGAAGCCTAGAAGAAGGTCAACTCATCCATAATGCTCATCTCAAATTCGGTGCTCATGACATCCGAGAACTGGGAAACGAGAGCATGAGAAGAGCCACCAAAGATGATGTCATCCACATAAATCTGGACAAGCAGAAGATCAGTGCCATGCCGGCGAATGAACAAGATCTTGTCTACTTTACCCATATCAAACCCATGACTCAACAAGTAGGACTTAAGTCTCTCATACCAAGCTCTAGGGGCCTACTTAAGTCAATACAGCGCTTTGGAAAGTTTGAAGACATGATTTGGGTATTTGGGGTTCTCGAAACCTGGAGGCTGTCTCACATAGACTTCTTCTCAATAAAGCCATTGAGGAAGGCACTCTTGACATCCATCTGGTAAAGCTTGAAACCCTTAGAGCTGCAAAGGCAAGCAGGATTATAATGGCCTCAAGTCTAGCTACAGGGGCAAAGGTCTCCTCGAAATCTAGACCCTCAACCTGAGAGAACCCCTGAGCTACCAGTCTAGGCTTATTTCGAACAACCACCCCATCCTCACTCTACTTGTTCTTGTACACCCCCTTGGTCCCAATGACATTGTGACCACGAGGGGGCTCAACAAGCGACCAGACCTTGTTTCTCTCCAAAATTTTCAACTCCTCATGCATGGCATTGACCCAAGACTCGTCAGAGAGAGCATGAAAAACATCCTTGGGCTCAAAGGAAGCAACAAAGGCAGAATAGAGACAGAATTGAGACATGCCAGATTTTGAACGAGTGAGTCGCTCAAACAGGTCTCCAATAACCTGCTTAGGAGGATGGTCTTTCTGGATATGTCTAGCAGGTCCTGGATGAGATGAAGAAGTGGCCTCCACCTCATGAGCTGAAGAGGTAGGAACAAAGCCACTAGCTGCAGAAGAAGCAGAAGGCATGGGCTGATCGCCTCGAGGTGCGGTGGAAGAGGGCACCTCAAGGAGTGGATGAGGGACTGGATCGGGTAGACAACCTTCATCTCCATCGTCCTCATCATCCACAAAGATGGGCTCAGACTGCTCTAAAGAACCTGAGACATCGGGCCTAGTCCCCGGACTAGCCTCGTCGAAGGTCACCTCACAGGTCTCTACCATTTTACTAGACTCGCAATTCCACACCCGGTAAGCCCGCGAAGAAGTCGAGTAATCTAGAAAGATTTCATCACAAGAACGTGACTCGAACTTGTCTAGGTTCCCGGACTTCAGAATAAAGCACTTGCAACCAAACACACGAAAATGAGATACACTGGGCTTTCGCCCACATCTCAACTCATAAGAAGTGCGGTGCAAGTGTGCCCGAAGAAAAACTCGATTAGAAACATGGCACGCGGTAGCTATAGCCTCAGCCCAAAACTTCCGCGGTGTAGAGTACTCATCGAGAATCGTCCTGGCCATCTCGACCAAGGTACGGTTCTTCCTCTCCATGACGCCATTCTGCTGTGGGATGTGCGGAGAAGAGAACATGTGCTCTACACCTGTCTCATCACAGAACCTCTCAAAGTAGGAATTCTTGAACTCCATGCCATTGTCACTGCGGATCGCTCGTTAGGCACCCGGGAGCTCAATAGAAAGCCTACTAAAAAAACTCAGAAATGTGTAAACGTCTCATCCTTCGAGGCTAAGAAAAACACCCAAGAATATCTCTAGAAGTCATCGACCACGACAAGGACATACCACTTCCCTCCTGCTAACTGCACTCGAGCTGGTCCAACTGTATCCATATGGAGCAGCTGTCCTGGTGCATCGATCATAGTGACTATGACCGGAGGATGGCAAGCGGCGACCATCTTGCCGTGCCGGCAAGGAGCACAAACTAGATTTTTGACCATCTTGAGTTTCAGCAAACCACGAATGAGGTCGTGGCCGCTAACTCAGGTCAAATGGTCAAATCCAATGTGACTAAGTCTCCTATGCCAGAAAGAAAGGTCGCAGGACTCAGAAGCAACTAAACACCTGAGAGGATCACCAGAAGACTCAGAAAAATCAGCACGAAAGATCATCCCAAAACGAGAAATCCCGCAAACCAGACTACCCGAAGAATCAAGAATTTTGCAAGCGTTTTTCTTGAAGCTCACCTCGAAACCATCATCGGTAAGCTGAGAAACGGAAAGCAAATTATACTGCAGCTTACTAACCAAAGCAACATCTTTCAAAATGAAAGAATCATTAACGCGCACTGTACCTTTAGCGATGACGCGCCCAGACGAAGCGTCTCCGAAGGTGATCGTCTCATCACCTGGAGCACGGGCAAGGGAAGAAAACCAACGGGAGTCTCCGGTCATGTGTCGAGAACACCCGGAGTCTACGAGCCAAACATTTCCCTTCCCTGCCCGGCGAACCTGAGTCAAACAGAGAGTAAAGTCTCAGTACTGGGGTAAATCAAGAGTGATTTTGGCACCCAATACTGAGTAACACGTCGAGTAGATGAAGTAGTCAAACACGACTGACCTCTATCTACCATACGCTCTCTGTCACTCGATCACGCCGCGGGTAGCCATCTCGACGGGGAAAGCGAGATCTACCCTCAGAATGGCGGAAGTCACGAACAAAGGGAGCATGAGGACGAAAACCAGAAAACTCAAAAAAAAACAAGTCCTCAATGCTGCCCAAACCCATCAGCTGAAGCAAACCTAGACCTCGTGCTGGTCTTAGGTGCACTCAAGGTCTGAGGCTGACCCTGAATATGCCTAAGATCACGAACACGATCTCTACGCGCGATCTTGGTGCGCCTGAAGCATCAATCGATCAAATGTCAATCCTTCTAACAGAAGGTGCAGTGGTACTTCACCTTCTGAGAGGTAGAAGTAACACGGTGAGGCTTAGCCTTCTGAGAGGCCGAAGCTGCAGGGGGAATCATCTTGCTGTCAGAAATCCCTTGGACAAAACCCGCTGACTTAAATTGGACTTTCTCGGTCCTGGGCTCAGTCTCGATCACACCTGGTGCTATGGGTCTGAGCACGGCAGGTGGATGCTTCCTTATGTCCTCATAGAAATCGTATCCTAGACCCTGATTAAATTTGCAAATCTTGGATTGGTCTAGAATAAGATTAAGCTTCTTCTGGCCTCCTACAAATCTCTCGAGAGTGTTCATAAGATACTGACACTCCCGAAAGAGAGAGGTGCAAGAAGAGCAGGGGGAAGAAGAGACAGCAGAAGGTAAGGGAGCAGAAGAAGAACCAATAATAGAGGAAAGAATGGCTTGTGCACGCACAGCCGACTCTGAGGGGACAGTCCTACTACTAGCCAGTTGGTTCACGTCACTAAGCGTCTCCACCTTACCCTTGGGCTCCTCCCCCTTCTCAGCAATCACATTACAAGCAGAAAGTGGCTTCTCTAGAAGGTCCTTAGTTAGCTTCACACATTTTTCATCCAATGCAATCAAGTCAGATTTTAGTTTGTTACAATTAATGCATGGTGAGCTAACAGAATCCTTAGAAGCATTTTGAGCCAATCTATTGTTGTCATCAACTAACTCTTGAAACTGTTTGGAGACAACTTCAAGCTCAGCAATAAGCTTGAGACAATTCACACATGAAGCAATAGGCTCAAGAGGAAAAGCTTGTAATTCAGCAATTTTATGATCTGCCCGTTTTAGGTTCATCTTTAAATTATTGCAGTTTTCACAAGTCTCGGGCAGATCGAGCAACATGGTATAAAGACCTCTAAAAGCATTGTCCTTATCCTCACATGAGGTGCAAGCAATAGTCTCAACAGTAGTAGATGAAGAAGGAGCTACCCTACTCATCTCAAGCTCAGCAAGAAGACTAATGTTCTCCACCTAAACCATATCAAGCTCAGAGCACAAACTATCATGCGAGGTTCTTAATTTCTCCATGTCACCCAACAGAGCACAACATGTATCACAATCATCACGGGAGGGAGCAGATGTAAGTGAAGTAAGCTCCCGTGACAATCTATCTACTTTCTTCTCTAACTCGCTACACCTACCTCTAGATCTAGTATGGAATCTACCTAACTTAAGAAAAGCATCATTAAGCTGGTCGTAGGTGGGGGATACCTCATCGGAGTTGGAGTACAGCTCGCAGTCGCTCAGTTTGCCCTCAAGGGCCATGAAGCACATGCCGGAGAAGTCGTCGCCTGTAACAGCCCAGGTTTTTATGAAAATAAAAATAATTAAATAATTAAAAATTAATTAGAAAAAAATATAAATTAAAATAAGTATTTTTGTTGCCTAAATTTTAAATTTGGAATTTGCCCTGAATTTCTATTTTTGAAAAAGCTGGATTTAAAAAGTATTTTAAATGAAAACCTAAAAATATTACTAAATAAAATAATATTTTGATTTTCTATAAAAATCCTAGTCCAAAATAATTATTTGGAGTTTTTGTTTGGCTTTTATTTGGTTTCCTGGATTTTCTGGAGTTTAAAAATATATTTTTGAAATTAAAACGTATTTTAAGTATGAAAATTAAATACGAACATTAGTTGGAAATATTTTTATTAAGTCCAAAATATTCCCAGAGACTTCTGTGAATTTTTCTGGAATTTTGTAAATTTATTTCATATTTTTCTGAGGCTAATTTAATTTTCTGGGCCATTGTGAAAATCCAAAATCAATAAAATAAAATAAAATAAAATCCAAAACCCAACCCTCCCCCTCCGGCCGCCACGTGGACGGCCGGATCCTCTCCACGTCGCCGCCATCCCCGCCATCCACTAACCCGCCTACCCCCTCCCATCGGCCGACACACGTGCGGCCCAGATCGGCCACCTCCCCCGCGTCGGCCCAATCCGCCCGTCTGCCCGCCCTTCCCTCCCAGCCGTCGGATCTCCATCGTGGCCCCCGCATCTCCCTCTCTCTCGCTGAATGCCCGGGCCCGCCTGTCGGGGTCGTCTTCCCCGCGCGCCCCTTCCTCCCCGGCCGCGCCTTCACCACCGCCAATTGCGCCGCCACCCGCCCGCCGAATCTCCTCGCTTCCTCCCTCTCTCTCCTCCCCCGAGCGGCCCGCGCCAGCCCCGCCATCCCCGCGCCCGAATCCCGCCGTCTCCACGCCGTTGTCCCCCTAATCCCCGCCATTTCCGCCGCCGAGAAATTGGCCGCGCCTCCCCCCTCCCCGACCCCTATAAAAACCCCCTCGGCCTCCCCCTCCACTTCCTTCTCCCTCCCGGCCGCCCCACCGCCGCCGCGCCGAAGCCCAAGCGCCTCCGCTGCCCTTTGCTCGCCGCCGGCCATCTCCCGCGCACGCCGAGCTCCGCGACAAGGTGAGCCGCCTCCCCTCGGCCTCCTCTCCTTGTAGCCGCCCGTCGGAGCGCCGGCGAGCACGCCGTCCCCGTGCGCCTCCGGTCGACGCTGCCTCGGTGCTGACGTGGCAAATGAGGTGGTCGCCGCGTCAGCGCCACGCGGGTGCCACGTAGGCACCCGGCGGCCATGCCACACCCCCACGCCACCTCGGTCATTCCCCTCGGCCGTGGACCCGGTCTATAGACCCGGGGCCCACTGTTAGCCGGCGCCCCCCAGGGCTGACGTTAGATGACGCAATATGCCCGATTTTTCAATAGAAAAATAATTCAGCCGAAAAGAAATTCTTCGCTGACATCATTAATCCAGATTTTCTTTTAGAAAAATAATTCCAAAATCCAATTTTTCTTTTTCCCTGAATTTAAATTTCCCGGAGCCCGTTCTCCTTCGTCGTAACTCCGATTTAGCCCATTCAAATTTCTAAATTCATCAAAAATTCCCCTCTATCCATTTCTGGCCTCAATTCAAATATTTGAAGTCAATTTGAATTTATTTTGAATTTATTTGAATTTAGTGGGTTATTTTCATGTGTAGACTTCGACGATTCGGGAAATTTCGACGACGAAGATTCATACCAAATTGAAGAGCAAGGCAAGTCACACTACTTGATCATGTTGATCCCAGTTTTCAAAATAAAATTATGTTGTTTTAAATTATTCTGCATGCATATTTTTATTCAACGTATTTCAATTCAGTTTTAAATATAGTTAATACCTACTTGTTAAATTCCTCCATTGATATTGAATTCCTCATACCTTGTCACGCTAGATTAAAACTCTAGTTAGTACACTAGTATTGGCTAGAGAATATTATATCAAATGCTTAGACCTGCTTAGTCCTAATATTTGTTTTGAGATACGTTTTCACATAAAATGATGACCTTTTCGCATAAAATGATAAGCTTTTCAAATGTACTCTTGAATTTGGTGAGACAAGGAGGTTTATGAAATATTTTGAAAACAAAATATAAGAACTGGTTTAGACTTAGGCAATTGGTTAGATGGGTGGGTGCAGGCATGCCCTGTTGGTCGGAGCCGCATGGTTGATTGTCGTGCACAGGGGTATGTGGTTGGGCCTAAGTCAAGTTAAGGACCGGTATGTTAGCTACTGTTGCAAAGCCCTAACGTGCTACCACAAGGCTGGTATGGGACAGCCCTAGCTGAATAATTTGCGAGTCCCAACCTGGGTCATGTCGTAGGTTGAAAGTGAGCGTGGTGTAGGCCATGAGAAGTCTCACTCGGCTCAAGAGGGGGTCCCGGTCTGGTGGATTCCTTACTGGGGTGAAATCTTAGAGTTGGCTTGGCCAGGTTGAAGGCTTTGCATTGTAAATGCCTTCTCGTGATCTCCCCGCCGCACACCTAAGGAAGTGTGTAACTCACGTGGCAAAACGGGATGATCATGTCTTGTTGGTAAAGTTGTACAACCTCTGCAGAGTGTATAATCTATCTTGGATAGCCGTGCCCACGGTCATGGGCATGCTGAGTAAAAGTTTTTCATGGATTAGACTTTGTTTTCCAAAAATGGTTTTGAAAACCTTGTGGATGGATGGAATCCACGAGAGATGAAAATCTTGCAGATGGATGGAATTCGTGAGAGACTGAAACCTGGTGGATGGATCGAATCCATCAGAGTTGCCCGAACCGCCGTAGTCACCTTTGCCCGAATGTGGATTAGCTTGGGGCAGTTTGCCCGAATGTGGTTGGGGCCACCACACTCAAAGCAAATCACGGGTCCTCCTCTCTTTCCATCCCTCCTCCTCTTGTAAGCATGGAAGAATCTCCGAGCTAGGAGGGCTAACTGCTCATCCGCAAGCTGCTCTAACTGATCATCAATTATGTCACAGAGAGCAGCAAGGGAGAATCCACACAGCGAATCAGAAGAAGGACCAGAAGTCGAACTGGGATCGGTGATTAGGGCCATCGACTGTGACTTCGACTTGCGAGAGACAATGTCAATCTCGTGAGTCTTGAGGCGCGAGTACAACGCATCAAGAGTCAAAGTCGAGAGGTCCGTGGTGTCCTTGATGGTACTCACCTTCATCTCCCAAACATGAAGGTCGAGTGCAGCGAGCATCTGTCGAGCGTTATCCGAGTCGGGGTATGTGAGACCGACCGCTCGGAGGTTGCTCAGAATCTTGTGAAAATGCGCAAAACACTCATCGAGGGACTCACCAGCGAACATTTCAAACTTGTTGTAATCTCGCTTGAACTGGTCCTGTCACACCGTCTTTATTTGGGTGGTGCCCTTATGGTAAGCATCGAGGGTCTCCCAAATATCGAAGGTGGACGAAAGATGAGATATGCGGTCAAACTCGCTATGACTCAAGCCCTGGATTATGATGTTCCTTGCCTTAGCGTTTGCCTCAACATCATGCATATTTCCAGCGTTGATGTTCTCATCGGCAGGAACAACAAATCGGACCTTGACCTTACGCCAGATGGCGTAGCCCTGAGCCTGAATGTAGGTCTCCATCCGGCTCTTCTAGAAGGGATAGTCGATCCCATCGAAGACCGGGGGCTTGGTCGAGTACTTGTCCGTCGCCATGGCTCTAGAGACCGGTTAACATCTATTGAGAAGAGCTAACCGGCTCTGATACCAATTGTTGGACCGAAATGGCGATAGAGGGGGGTGAATGTCGACTCTAAAAATTCCCCCTAAAGATCCCACTTAACGAAACTCCTCTTCAATAGTTATGAAGAGCTATGGAGTAAAAACCACATCTCTGGAACCTTGAGCTCTCAAAGGAAATAGGCATATCAAACAAGGAAAACAAATAGCCAAAACCTCACCAAAACAGCAAGCAACTCAGCTGTCAAAGGGGGGCCGGTCTGACCGCAGCACTTGGGCCGGTCAGACCGCCCGGGCCGGTCAGACCGCCACACCTAGGTCGGTCAGACCGGTATGGGGCCACCGGTCAGACCGGTTACACTGAAAATAGGGGCAGAAACTGGAGCCCGAAAACAGACTGAGCTGAAAGCATTCAGACTTTGAAAAATAGAGAGAAAGATAGATTTCTTCCAATCTTTTTGTCCCAGAGCACTACAACTATATACTAAAAAGCAAAGAGGGCTTAGGAAAAAAGAACAAGAATTTCAGAATAGGGCTACAAACTGAAATCTTGCACGAGCTGAGCCAAAAATCAAATTACTCCCCAAGCTTTAATCGTTTGGCCATGAAACTTTGAGGAAAGATTAGCAATAGCCTCTGGACAATACGTGCCAAGTTTCATGCCATCTTGAGAAGGGAATCAAAATCCACCTCAAACCCTAGAAGATAAAATGAAGAATAGAGAAGCTCACAAAGCCAAATCTGAGATTAAATGCGATTTGCTCTTGGGAAAAATGATCAAATGATCTTGAGGTATTATCCTAACATAGAGCAACCCATTTTGGGCATTCCCAGCAAGAAACAACTCAAATCTCAAAAAGTCAAGAAATCATCCAAAAAGGAGAACGAAGAACAGAGAGGCACACAGAAGAGGAACTTCAGAGATTTCATTCATTGAAAGAAAGGACTACAGAGGAATCACGATATGCATGGACATTAGAAAAAGAGGAATGATTACATGGATTCTCAACTCATCCTCTCCCTCTCCCTAAACCTCATGAACACACACTACATGCTTGTAGGAAGAGAGCCACTCAAGAACACATCGAAGGGGGACAGAGCACAGACGCACCTCTGCCTCTCCTCCACCCACTCTCAACCACTAAAGTCTCACCAACTAAAGCCTAAAGCCAAAACAAACTCACAAAGCCTCTTTTGACTCTAGCAAACCCTAACTCTCTCCCAAAGCCATGAGGGGGCATGCAGCCACTCCCTCCTTTATATAGCTCTTGGCTAACGGGTCTCCAACCCGTTACGTCCGCCAGATCCAACGGAACCCGCTCCCGCCTGTGCGGCCTTGCGTTTTTACCAAAACGCCCCTCGTGCACCTTCCGGGAAGCTTCCTTGTTCCTTGTCGTCCAAGCCTCGCAACCACCTCGAGTCTCCGCCGTCTTCGACACATCCGACCGTTCTGACCTCGACACCGCCCGTGTCTAGTCCGGTCACCTCGTGTCTCGCCATGACTCCGCCTCGACGTCCTGCAGCCAACACAGACAAGAAACACATCAAATAGAACCGCTCGATACATGTAAGCACAAATGCATTAATGAAATCACATTAAGCATGAAATAGCCCAAACCTGATAAGTCGACATAATATGCATCCTAACCATTTTGACCAGGTTTGACCAAGTCCGACTGAGCCCGATTGCACCACGCAACGTCATGGTCTGAACCAACCAAATCAAACTCGACTCTCCTAAACCGATGTCAATTACTCATCACACACATGGGATGACCTCCACATGGTCTCTCAATCTCCCCCTTGATGAGTATATTGACAAACCCCGAAAAAGCACAAAGTTGAGTTTGAAATGTAAGAAAGAAGTCAAACATGGTCCAAAGGAAGGAAATGAAGCTAATGACCATGTCGACACAAGGAGCACAAGAAAGAGCAAGTTTTCCTCAAAGCTCCCAAAAAATGGCTTTTGTACCACTATTCTCCCCCTTTTGGCAATAAACACATCAAGGATACAAGGAAGAGGACAAGTCATAGAAATGGATGAAATGGTTGTAGTTTGATTATTCTAAACATTTATAGGTATGAGAATTATCCAAAATGACCCTAATGTGTTACACCAAGCCATAACTCAATAAAAGGCCATCTTGAACATGACAAAATATGTATAAACCAGCAAGAACACATAGATGACTATCTGAAATGTAGTGCATTTTGTGAACATGTCAAGTCATTAATAAGCAAAGTTTAGCTAGAGATATCCAATGATGATGTAGGCCATGTCAATAAGCTAAGCGGAACCAAGAAGCTAGTATTGAGTCAAATTAGAGTGCTACAAGCTCAAGAGTGAAATATTCGTTTAAGTACTTGTAACCTTTGAAATTTTAGCAAATTGAGCACAATTGACATATTTTTTACTTTGAGAAAACTCATGATTGTTGCCAACTAAGATTTTTGTTTAGCCATGTGCTAGATTTCAAGCCTTATGCGACCACTCCAAGCACGAAGCTTAAGAAGATGGTCTAGGTCATCCAAAACTCCCCCTGAGTTCGTGCCTTGTGCAATGGCAAGCCGTCTCATGAGAAAGAATTGGTGAGATCAGTTTTTTCGCACAAAAGAGATCTTTTTGCTTTTTAACATGTGCAACGAATGCACAAGCTCAAATGGACACTTAGTCCACTTCTAGATGCAATACATGCAATCTAGATCCCTTCTCCTTGCTTACAAAGTGCAACATATGCACAATTGAGTGGAGAGCCTCACACTAGCTCAAGAGAATAGAAATGGGTACAACAACATTCTCTCTAACAGGCCACAAGGGGGTATTTATACCCCACATAAGAAAACTAGCCATTTGAGCCAAACTCCTAAAAAACAGGATTATCAGAAGTACCGCCAGCTTAGGGCCGGTACTTTTGCTCCCCTCACCAACGGTTAGAAAACTAGTCGTTGCAGTCAGAATCGAAAGTTTCACCGTTCATTTTTTGGTACTTCTGATAATTGAAAGTATCGCGCCGCACATGCGGAACTACCGATCTCACTGGGATGAGAAGACTCCACCCAGGTGTCTCTCTGGAAAAAAACATGCCACTGCACAAGCCAGCACTTCTGCTCGCCGGTAGTACCGCTCACATAGAACCGGTACTTCTACTCACCAATAGTGCTGCTCACAAAAAGCCGGTACTTCCACTCGCCGATCGGACTACTCACACAGAGTTTATCGTACCGCTCACACAGAGCCAATCAGAAACTTTGATCTTCGATTACCATGGTCCACGACCACGTAGGTCTCTGACCACGTTGTTCGGATCGACCACACAGGTCTCCGACCACGTTGTTCGGATCAACCGCACTGGTCACTGTCTACATTGGTCTTTGACCACATTGTTCGGATCGACCACACAAATCTCCAACTACGCTGGTCTCCAACCACGTTGGTTTCGACAAATCAGGTCTCGACCACATCAACCATATTGATCTTTGACCACATCAATCTTTGATCACACAGATCTCCAACTTCCTTATCGATCTTCAACTACGTTGTTTCAACCATGTCGATTTACGACCACACAGGTCTTGACCACGTTGGTTTGACCACGCTAGTTCTACCATGCTGGTTTCGACCATACTGGTTCCACCGTGCTAGTTTACGACCACGAAGGCCTCCGACCACGTCGATTTTAACAACACTGATTTACGACCACGAAGGCCTACGACCATATCAATTCCAACCACATTGGTTTCGATCACCCAGATCTTGATCACGTCGGTTTTTACCACGTTGGTTCAACCACTCTGGTCTTCAACTACTTGAGCTCGACCGCTCTGGTCTTCGACCGCATGGGCTTGACTGCTCTAGTTCTCGACCACTTGATCTTCGACAACACAAGTCTTGGACCACCAACGTATGCGGTAGTTCCGTGATTACAACGCTAGTAATTTCACTCCATGGTAGTACCGTAGGTTATACTGCGGTAGTTTCGATTGTCTTGAGGAATGCAGATACTTCACCAGATTTTGCAAAACACATTTGCAAACTTTATTATCATGCATACAAGTACCAAACGTGATTTTCAACAAATTGCAAAACACATTTGCACACTTTTGGAATCATGACATAAGGATTAAATATGAGCTTAACCATTTACAAAACACATTTGTAAATACAAAGCCTCATATCACAAAGAATGGAAATATGGACTTCAAGCACTTGCAAAACACATTTGCAATGCATAGTTCCATGTTACAAGGATTTAACACATGAGCTTCAACTATTTGTAAAACACATTTGCAAATATAAGCCTCATGCCAAGATGAGCTATAAGAGGCAAGGTTGAGCTACCAACATATGATGAAACTCAAACTACTAGACATGACCCCTTTTAATAGTACGGTAATATATACTAACAATCCGGTCTTTCAACCAAACACCAAGACCAGTAAAAAACTAGAAACATATTCTTAGCCCTAACTAGTCATACCTTTGTTTTAGGTCATTTCCTTGATATGCATCAACTCATGATGCATCCTTTTCTTCAACTGCATCCACTCATGATGGTTTCACTTGACTTGATGATCAACACATGATCATCTTCTCTAAGACATGCATCAACTCATGATGCATCTTTTTCTTAATAGCCTTCAACACATGAAGCCATCTTCAATACAGACTTGATGATCTTCAACACGTGAAGTCATCCAAAGTCATTCTCATTTGTGGCACCTAACCTATTCATCTAACTCATGGAAAATGTTAGTCCACAAATCAATTGCCATCAATTACCAAACTTTACCATTAATTCATAATGGAGGGACTAGATTTTACAATATTCTCTTTTTGGTAATTCATGACAATCTCACCAATAATAAGATAGAAATATTGAGTTGCGAGTATACAATATGTACACAACACTTGTATACTCTAAGATAATTTTTTTAAGCAAAACTTACTTATTCGTTTGTCATTAATCATCCAACCATTAACACATAATAGAGAAGTTAGATGACAACCCGATTGTAAATGAGTATATATAAATTACACAAGCTATATATACCCAAAGGATGTATTTTAAAATAAAAATCCTAAATATGCATATTAAAGGAAATATGGATCAATACTTATGAAACCTCAAAATATACAGTGAACTCCCCCTAAATGTGTGCATACAAATATGTATAATGAAGACATATACATATATTCATTTTAGACTACTTGTAGAGTACAATCTATATTTTGGATCCAAGAAATGCACTAATATATGAGAATGTGATTTCGAATGCATACCTCATATAGTTTGTACCTTTTAATCTAAATGAGACTAAGTAATATCATAATCAATAAACAAGGTTAGTCTCACAAATACATTTGTCATTATCACCAAAATCTCGTAATAGTATTTGTCATTATCAGCAAAACCAATTTAAATGGATCTTGATCTTTCAGAGACCAACAAGATGACGCGGTAGAGGAGGATGTCAGGACGGCAAATCCTCGGACCTTGGATGGAGGACACTGTGTTCCGCAGCATACACCAGTGTACGGTCGACGAGATGCCCGTACAGGATAGCCAGGTAGGCCATCAATACCGGCAACAAGGAAGAGGCTGGAGCCATTTGTTTGTGCTTGAGAGTAGATGTGTATCAGCGATGTGGGGATTCACCTTCGGTGCATGACGGATTATCATTTTTATAAAACAAGGAATAAATTCAACGCGTGAGACGAAGAGATGCATCAGGGGGATGAAACGATCGAAGAGACACACACATCGGGGAGACAATGCGCCATTCATGAATACAAGAGATACATATCACAGACACTTCCAACCACAAACCGTATGTTATACGTAATTATCATAGACGGTTCTTATTAATAATTATCTGTGTTAATATCACATACGGTTCTAATTAAAAATCGTCTGTGATGTTCGCAATTATCACAGACGGTTCTTGTTAATAATCGTCTGTGAACTATCATAGATGGTTATCAACAAGAACCATCTGTAATAATTGTGTATCACGGATAGTTCTAACTATTGCTAGTAACATAGACGTTCACGCTTATAAAATCGTCTGTGATAATAATAATACAGATGGTTTTCTATAAATCATCTGTGATAAAATGTCTAGTACAAATTATTTTATAGTAGTGTGCTCCTCCTACTGTACTGTGATACGGTCGCTGGCAGCCGCTCTGTGACCAACCCAGCCTTGCAGCCTTAAGGCTCGACTCTCAGGTGTTGGCTCCCAACCTACCGCTGCAGGACATGGCTAACAAGGCTACTGCCGCCCAGTGGCGGAGCCAGGATTTCAACTTTGGGTATTCCTATTCCCACATAAAAAAATCCAATCCATAGATTTAAAATATAGTTCAGAGTAGTACGTTATCGATAATTAAAGTCACAAAAATAGTCAAATAACAAATTGTTCCGCTCTAAAATATGCATGAAACAAATTAATAAGTAATAAAGAGAACTTACAAAATACTATAATGTTGCTTTAACCTTGCGATTCTTCATGGCTTGGAAGCGGTTGATGATGTCTTTGTCCTTAACTTGTAGAAAGAACTCCCGCTCAATAAATGTAACCAAACAATCATTCAAGTATTGATCCCCAATCTTATTTCTCAATTTGTTCTTCACATAATTCATAACAAAAAAGACTCTTTCAACACTTGCAGTTGCTACTGGAAGCACTAGCACCAATTTGAGAAGCCTGTAAATAACTTCATGTCTAAGATGCTTCTTTGTTTCAACAAGCTTAATGGAAAGCTCAGCAAGACTTCTCACATTTCTAAACCTTTCATCAGTGCGCATATCAGTAATGTACAAATTGAGTTGAGGAGGAAGATTGAGAAATCCTTAGGATAAAATCCAGCAAGCTTAACTAATTTGTCTTTGTCAAAAGCAGCAAATGAATCAATAGAACTGAATGAAGCCATGCAAATAAGCAATTCTGTGTTTACAGGCTTTTTAAATTGGTGCTAGTAGGCTAGAATAGCGAAAATATCACAGAATACATCATTATACATTTATATATATAAGTATACATACATATATACTACAGATTACACCAAAAAAGTTGGGTATTCCCGGGAATACCCAGGAATACCATTGGATCCGCCCATGCTGCCGCCACCCCGCAGCAGGCAATGGCTGAGAAGGCTACTGCCACCCATGTGCACTATGAGGCTGCAACGCCTCCAACGCCCTCCCTCATGGCGCTACCCAAGCCTGCTGTCCTGTCTTGCCATCAGTTGATGGCGTTCAGAAGGCAATGCGGCCTGCGCCATCGGCGACGTCAACGGTGACCACCCCATGCCACTCGCCTCATGGGCGGATCCAATGGTATTCCTGGGTATTCCCGGGAATACCCAACTTTTTTGGTGTAATCTGTAGTATATATGTATGTATACTTATATATATAAATGTATAATGATGTATTCTGTGATATTTTCGCTATTCTAGCCTACTAGCACCAATTTAAAAAGCCTGTAAACACAGAATTGCTTATTTGCATGGCTTCATTCAGTTCTATTGATTCATTTGCTGCTTTTGACAAAGACAAATTAGTTAAGCTTGCTGGATTTTATCCTAAGGATTTCTCAATCTTCCTCCTCGACTCAATTTGTACATTACTGATATGCGCACTGATGAAAGGTTTAGAAATGTGAGAAGTCTTGCTGAGCTTTCCATTAAGCTTGTTGAAACAAAGAAGCATCTTAGACATGAAGTTATTTACAGGCTTCTCAAATTGGTGCTAGTGCTTCCAGTAGCAACTGCAAGTGTTGAAAGAGTCTTTTTTGTCATGAATTATGTGAAGAACAAATTGAGAAATAAGATTGGGGATCAATACATGAATGATTGTTTGGTTACATTTATTGAGCGGGAGTTCTTTCTACAAGTTAAGGACAAAGACATCATCAACCGCTTCCAAGCCATGAAGAATCGCAAGGTTAAAGCAACATTATAGTATTTTGTAAGTTCTCTTTATTACTTATTAATTTGTTTCATGCATATTTTAGAGCGGAACAATTTGTTATTTGACTATTTTTGTGACTTTAATTATCGATAACGTACTACTCTGAACTATATTTTAAATCTATGGATTGGATTTTTTTATGTGGGAATAGGAATACCCAAAGTTGAAATCCTGGCTCCGCCACTGACTCGCCTCTACACAGATGCCACTATGCCAGTAGACTATGGCACCGATGCTTCAATGCTGCTTGCGACCTCTGCGACTCCATCCGGGGTAGCAGTGCCAACTGCCCTTACTACTTCCTCGCCGGCGGCCACCACCTCCGCGCCAGGTACTGCTTGCATGCCGCCATTGCTACCGACCCCATCGGGGGAAGCAGCGCCAACTGCCTTCACTGCTTGCACGCGGCCACTGCTACCATGCCTGTCAATGGCGTCGCTCCTAGAGGTGGACGTACTGCGCCTTCGGCTGCAGCGACTGCATCTCTGGCAGCCACCGCTGCTGTCACCAGCTACAACGCCCGCATCACCAGCTGCAGCATCAACGACGTCCAGGGGATACTTCACACCAACTGTTGCCACCACTAAAACCGGCGCCGCATGGAACCGGCACTGCCATCACCCGCTACGGCTCGCCTGTGCGGTTGTCTAGTTTTGCATATATCTGCAATGTCCTACCCTGGGCAGGCCACTACTGCTCTATTGTGCCCCTGAACGTACACCCCACACACACATTTCTACAAGCACAAGCACCGTTCGTACGACAACACAACACGAGTGGAACCAGCGGCGGCGCCGTCTTCACGGCGTGCTCTTCACAGATGTGCATGGACCTGGCTAGCCCGAATGGCTCAGGATCCTCCTCTCAACCGACACAGCCGAGAGGTAGAAGTACCACATCATCATGGTCTCGCTTGTACTAGCAGCAGCAGCAAAAGGAATTGGCTTAAGCTGGGCCTCGCCAGCCGCTCCTGTCCGTAGCCAGCACATGGTACGCAATGTTCGGGCCAAATTTAGCGATTCTCTGCTAGAACGTGAGGGGTCTAAACTCTCCTAGCTACCCGCCACGCGGCTGTTCATGAAATGATCAACCTGAACCCATGCCATATTCCTTACCTCCAACAGACAAAACTAACTACGGTAGACCAAATTCAGGCCTCCTCCTTGGCTGGAAATAGGCTACACGACTTCTTTTTCCCGCTGGCAGACAACACCTGAGGAGGCATCCTAATCCTCTGGAATAGCAACATGGTTGACATCTCCAGCTATTGCCGCTGAGACTACCGTCTAACGGCAGACATAAAATTCAAGGAGTGTGCCAGACTTTGTGATAATGATGGTATATGGCCTATCAATTGACAGGGGCAAAGGAAAGTTCTTAGCAGAACTACACCTTGTACAACCACCCAACAGCATCAAGCGCTACTCTAGGTGACTTAAACCTTATCTACAAGGCGAGCGATAAAAACAACCAAAACCTCAACCGACGTCTTATGACTCAATTCTGAAATGCCCTTGACGAATGCGAGCTGAAAGAGATCCACCTACATAATTGAAAATTCACTTGAAACAATGAAAGAGATAACCCAACTCTTGTCCGACTAGATAGACTATTTTGTAATAATGCTTGGAATACAGCTTTCAACAGCAATGCCTTGCATGCTTTGGCCACATCTATCTCAGACCATTGCCCCCTCCTATCAAATGCTAGCGACCCGCGACTGCCAAAAGCTTTTCACTTCAAAAACTTTTGGATCTGGCTACCACTCTTCCTTAAGGTCATTCAACACGCTTGGGCAAAACCAACACTTGGCCTAGGCCTGATTCTTAGGCTAAAAAGTAAATTGACAATCACCTCCAAAAGGCTAAGGGCCTGGAGCAACACTCTTCTCTCTCACACAAATCCAGATTCATATGGCCCAAGAGATCATCCTCTGCCTTGAAACTGCACAAGAGAGCCACACGCTCTCAGCGGAAGAGAGGGAGCTACGTACATGCCTAAAGAAGAGGGTCATGGGGCTAGCGGTTGTCGAAAAATCCCGAAAGAAATAGGCGTCACAAATCAATTAGCTAAAAGAGGGAGATGCAAATACAAAATTCTTCCACATCCGAATAAACTCGTGTAGGGAATTTATCCAGCAGCTCTCAAGGGGTCACAGTTGGGTAGTCACACACGAGGACAAAGCAGATCAGGGTGTTGTTCGACCATTTTGACCACATCCTTAGGCATAGCTCACTTAGAACCACCTCATTCAATTGGGACACCCTCCAACTGCTACAACTAGACCTCCACACCCTAGTTGCTCCTTTCACTAAAGAAAAGGTCCATGCCGCCATCTTAGAGCTATGGTGAACAAAAGCGTTGGGACCTGATGGATTCAATGGGAGCTTCTACCATGCTTGCTAGAACATCATAATGGGAAGTCATGGTTGCCCTACAAGGTTTCTTCAACCTAAGAACAAACAACTTCCCGTGCTCAAACACGGCAAATTTCATCTTGGTACCGAAAAAGGAGGGAGCCCAATCTGTGGCAGATTACATGCCAATCAGTCTCATATATATCGTCTCCAAAATTATTGCCAAGATCATGGCATTGCGACTCACTTGCTTTATGAACGAGCTTATCTCCCCAAGCCAAAGTGTTTTCATTAAGGGCAGATGCATCTAGGATAACTTCTTATATGTCCAAAACCTGGTGAGAAGATACCATCGAAATAGAACACTCTCTCCTCCTCTAACTTGACATTGCAAAAGCTTTTGATTCGGTTTGTTGGAACTACTTGCTTGACATATTGGAAAAAGGGTATTCCCACCCTGATGGAGAGACTAGGTGTCATGTCTCCTCTTCACCTCCACCTCCAGAGTCCTCCACAATGGCATCTCTGGTGACAACATCCAACTTCATAGAGGCTTAAGGCAGGGCGATCTGCTATCTCCTTTACTCTTTATCGTACCTATAGATCATTTCTAAAGGATCCTCGATATAGTAATAGACCACAGCCTCTTACAACCTCTAGGTGGGCACGCAGCTACCCTCAGAACCTCTCTGTACGCGGATGATGCGGCCTTCCTTCTATTACCAAAACAGGACAATGTCCGCAACTTGATTTGGATCCTGTAGAATTTTGGTGACACAACGGGGCTGCATACTAATCTTCAGAACAGCCGAGTGGCACCAATAAAATGTGAATATATTGACTTGCATACTATACTACAGGATCTGCTGGCCATGCACACATTCTTCCCTTAAACTATCTATGCTTACCGCTTACACTAAAAAGGCTCCGTCGGACGGATTTTCTAGTGCTAGAAGATAAGTATGTGAGCTGTCTGGTCGGATGGTATGGCAAATTGCTGACACTTGCAGCAGGAAAACTAGTCAAATCTGTCCTAACGACAAAACAAGTCCACCAGTTATGAGAAGCTGACGGGTGAGCCTGGGCACAGGCTGAGCAAAACATGCAACTCAACGAAATTGTGGATAGAATGTGGAGTTCTGTGAAATAGTTCCTTAAATTTCTAGTTCTTTGATACTTAGGACAAAATAACTGTTGCATTATCTCTACTTATTGCTCTTAAGCATCGTTTTTATATGAGCTTGGTTTATGTAGAGTAATTATTTGATTCTGGGGTCTGGGACTTGGTACACATACTTCGAACTGGAACTTCACATTGGGAAATGCAACAGAAGCGTCACAGGGTAAGCAAGCTATCAACGATATCAGTAAGAACAGATAGCATTGGACCAGACAAACAATTCACTTCTGCCAAACAGAAAGCATTCTACCACAGCCGACAGCACGAATGATATCGTAATCAGCATGCATTGAACATGCAATAGCAGTGTCGACAAGGAAAACTTGCATTCGACTTAATGGTTCATTCCACCAGTCTATGCCCCAAAAAACAAACTTGAATAAAAAGGTAAAAAGAACCTTCCAGTAAGTCCAATGTAAAAAAGGTGAAAACTATTAATGGGGCAACGGCCAAAAATGACCCAAAAAGGAAAAACATTATGAACACCAAATAGTAGCTGTCTCCAACACTCCCGCTCCTCCCTGCACATTCTTCGCAGTAACCAGTTTGCAATGTGAATCATCCTGGACAAATTCCATCGCGGCCCTTTCTTAACAAATCTCGAGAGCCTCACAGGAACCAACGCCAATGCCTGATGTTGGCAGCCAGTGGAATCTAGTAGGTTACAGAACAGGTTATCACTTACCGCTCGCCTATTGCAACTCTCATAGTATCTGTGCAAGCTCCCCAACGGTGCACACACAAGTGCGGGAGTGACTGGTTAACCAAATCCAAACCCTTCATTTGCCTCATGAATAGCCAATAGCAACCTCTCCTGGAGCTGGTCTTTGGATGTGTACTCAGGCAAGTCTAGTTGGTTAAAGCTGCAGTGAGCAAAGGCAGAAGAACAAATCAGAGCGGCTGTCAGTAACCGAAACAATTATGGCCGGTGGCCCGGTGCTATGTCTTTTCATGTCAAAAGTGAACACACACACACACACAACACACAAGATTGATTACCAGGTATGGGCTGAAGGCAGATGGTTGGTGCTGCCGTAGGCCTTGTGTATCTGGAACCGTTGTGGCCCGGAGATTCCTTGGAGTGCACTGAAACCCTCAAGAGGAACCTACAGTTCAACTCAAAGCGTAAGCAACATACATATTACACACACACACACATAAAGCATCACTTAACAAGGCAATGGATGCTGCAGCAAAGATTCCAAACATGATAGTTACATCCTCGGTTTGCCAATTACAAGGATCAGGAGTTAAACATGGGGTAAAAACTGGAGTAGTCATCTAGAATCATGCCAGCACTTGGTAAACTTCACAGAAGAGATAAAATGGCTTCAAATTTAAGAAATTAAGGAAGCTGCTTTTGGCAATACCTTGGAAGTGCCAGTAACGAACTGAAGGAACCGAGCTTTGTCCTCCTTGCTGAACCCTTGGACAATTTCCCAGAACCACTGAATGACTGGAGAAGCTATGCTGTAGCCAGAATATTCTGTATTTGCTTTTAGATCATCCACTGAAAGAGACAAAACAAGTAAATAACACGCAAGTTCAAACCAGATTATTCAACAACAATGAATCAAATTCATAAACTCACAGTCAATATCTGGGAGTCCACTGATTAGCAGTTCAAGCTCTTTGTCATTAAAGATAGATATCAGCTCCCGAGGAATGAGCTCATTAAAACCTTCCATGAATGCATTAATCTGAGGCCTAATTGCAGTCGTTAAACGATGCTCTGCCACCCGGTTCACATATTCATGCTTGTTCTCCTCGGTGACCCTGATGTTACGCCCTCCAGGAATCAACTCACAATCAGTTACCTGCATAGATGAGTTGGGACTTGGTTTGAAGAAAGGGGTGCCAAAAGAACGAGAGAGAGCAGGTGTGCGTTTGGGTGTTGGGGAGGGAGGAGGGGGGGGGGGGGGGGGGGGGGGGGGGGGGGGGGGCAATACCTCTGCCCTCTCATACAATATCAGCTTCTCTTCATCCGCATCCATGCTAAAGGTGAGGTCCAAAACATCGCTTATGTCATTCTGTACACAGAAAAGAGAGAATAGGTCACATCTGGACTGTCAACAGGATTACCAAATGAAGCAAGGAACTAAAAAACACTTGTACACACAGAAAAGCATACCTCAAGCATCCATTTCAGGTTCCTGTAGTATGCAGGATCAATGGCTTCAATATCATGGTAAGTAACCTTGACACCAAGTATGTGCTTGTAGAAAGATCTAGTGAAATGGACATCCAAAAGTTGCCCATCGAAGAGAGCTTTACCAACCTGGAGGAGCATAAATTTTAGAAATAACCACAATACTTGCATAAAGTAATAAATAACTAGGAGCATCATCACTCACCACCCGTCCAATAAATTTGAAATATGAAAGGTGTTCAGTCTGATACACAGAGTTAGGGTTTGGTTGAAATGTCAAGTCATTTCCAACAGTCGTAAATAGAAGGGCGCCCTTGTCGAAAATCACTCGTGATAGCAACTGATACCACTCTCTTGTGAGTCCACCAGCATCAATGCCTTCTTCTCCTTGGAAATGAACAGTGAGTCTACCCTTCAAATCCTGAGGTGAACGCATCCTAAGCTGATTATAGGAGTCCTCCAGAATGTATGCCCGGCGCACAGAAATTCTAACTGGACTATGATGATGATCGTGCTGATGCTTGATTTTAGACCGGAAATATGCACGCTTGTTATCAAAATCAATCAGGCGAGGGATTTTCAACATCATAGAGAATGACTTTTCAAGCAACCCAGGGTTTTGGCGGATAAATGCATTCAACAATCTTCTGTGTTTCTCAGAGAATTTCACAAAAGCATTGTGCTTCTCATCAAGACTGGCATGGCTTCCAGATGATTTCTGCCCACCGCTAGACATTGAAGCATCCTCCATATCAGATGTTGAAGCCTCATGGACAGCATCAGGTTGTCCAGGACGTAGCTTCTCGCATGTCACGAAAAATGATTCTATGTATGGTAATATGTTCTGGGTTCCAGCTGGCAATGGAGGTGCTACGCCTGTTGTTAATGTAGCTGCATATGCAGAAGCAGGACTTAGATTTGATGCATATTCTGAGGCGCTCTCTATTTTGCTTATGCAGTTGCTCAGCTCCAACCACAAAGCATCCAATGATGCGTTAATTTCGGAAATCTGGGACAGCGCAGCTGAATGGTCCTTTTCAGCGAGAAGCTCCGGATCCTTTTTATCTTGCAGAGTGGTGACAAGAGAACTCAAAGCCTGCACTACTCTAAGAATAGCAGTCCCATTGGCTGATGATGTGCTCAGAAGAGCCTTTTCAGAATCCTCATACAAGTGAAGCTCTTTCATTGCACAAAGTGTCAAATTCTGCATTGAACGTGCAAGCTCGTTTATGAAATGGCAACAGAAGACGGGAGCCACAGCTACAATCTTTTTCAAAACTTCTGCTACAAGGTGATATGCATTATCTGACAACCTGAAAAGACACAAGGACCACCCTTTCTTATGTTAGTTATAGTAAAAATACTAGGCAAGAAAGAACTAATAAAAGACAATCCAACATACCACAAAGTCAAAGAGTATGCCAACTAAACTGCTTATATCTCAAAAGGAAAAACAAGTCACAAACAAATGAAACTGAGCAAAAGTAAAAGCTTGTATAACTAGCAGCACAGTTTCTTCTCATATTTATCCTAAAACAGCATAATTGAAGTAAACGATAATATAGCAGCCATTAGGGACAAAAACGTATTGTATGAATTACTGAAGCAATTCACCGAAGGTAGAAGATCATACCCATCATGTGCAAGCAATGAACATAGCAATCGAAGCTCTGTTTGGGGAAGACTATGTAAAACTGCTTCCAGGCTACTTTCGTCATCAACAGCAGGGGTTTTGCCACTATCTTCAGCACTGGACTTTGCTCCAGATGATCCAGCAACACTGGCATCTTCTTGGACATCTTGCATTGCATTCTCAGATCCAGATGGTTTCTCAGATGATGCTTCCAACTTAGCTTGATTAATTTCATTCTCGGCATTAAGCATGACAACTTCGAGAAGGTTCAGTAACTACACAGGTTCAAGAGGTTAAGAGAAACAGGACCGAGAAAATTAATTGAAGATCCAGAACGGAAAATGAATGAAAGAAAAATATGTACCTGTTCAAGATGAGCTACACTTCTCATATAAAGTGGCTGATTCAATAGAGTTAAAAGTAGAACAAGCGCAAAAGCTTTCTGTTCTACACAACTTTCCATAAGAACAGCCTTGCCACGCCTCTGATCAAGTGTTTCAGTATGGCATGTTGGTGGGCAAGGGAACTCAAGAAAAAGCAAGAGTTTAGCCACATTTGGGTGATTTCTTGCCAAGTATGTCAGAGTTTCAAGCACACGACGGGAAACCAATGGAGGCACACCTATTTATGACAACAAAGAAATAACTTATACACAATTCTGATGCAATTCTCAGCAAGGATACCAAGAGCGCCATTCAACTGCCTAGAAAAAACTGAAATATGGTTATCAAAATTAATTACCATCTGAGGATTGAGGGCGTGAATATGTGATATTTGCATGGCACCCATATAGCCTAAATGGTGGCTCAGTTGCATCGATTGATTTCTTAGAAGAGCCCTGCAGATCAAGCATAAGCATATCCACCAGAATTTGAACCAGGGACTTTCTGCTTTCCCGGTGAGCACAAAGGTTCAAGAGAAGCCTCTGCAACTGACCCTTGTATAGAGGCTGTAAATAAGAGGGGCAAAGTAATTACTAAAAGTGTTTTCGACACCACCAAAACACTGCAGAACCAAAATTGATATTACCTGAACAACCCGAAGTAACCGAATAAAAGCTTTGAGAGCATCCTTGTCAACAAGAGGAGTCCCTTCAGTTTCAACTAGCTTGCTAGTTGGTTGACGGGAGGAATCACCAGAATTTATATCAAGGCCTGAACCAATGATGTCAACACGTCGGGAGGACTCACCTCTCCTGTTCCTGGAGCTCATGCCAAAAAGTGAGCCGCTGTGATACCGATGAGCAAATCTCTCCCGTAACATGTTGGCTTCAGCAACTAATGCAGGTGTCAGTGTAGCAAGTAGGGTATCCGGTGATGTCAAAAGCACCTGGATTATGAATCAATACATAAGACCATGCGAACAAGTTCTGGCAAAAAAAAAAAAAAGATAATAAAACAAACTTTACCTCCTCCCGAATTTCTGAAGGGAATGTTGCAATAATGGAAACAGCATCCATTTCAATTGGCTGTCCTTCCAGTTCTTGCGACTGTTGCAACCTTTGGGCACGTTGTTGAGCTAGAACCTCTTCACGTATATCAGGCGGAAGTGCAGCAAGGAATTCAGGATCAATATCCCCATCATTCTGAGGCCGCTCATTAGAAGTCTGAGTCACTTGATTTTGACGTGAAGAAAGAACTTCCGCCCGTAAATCCTCTGGAAGAGCCTCCAAAAATGTAGGGTCAATTGAGTCAGTGTCAGTAGCCCTGTTAGGCTCCTGATCCCCCTCGTTGGCATTCTGATCAGATTCTTGGTTTGGATTTTGAGGAACCTCACTAACACTCTCCAAAGATATATCCCTGCTGCTAACTGGCACTGCACTTCCAGACGGCCGACGTGATCGAGCAGCTGCCTGTACATCACCCAAAGGAAGCCTGTCTGAAGCCCCATGACGGTCACCATCATCATGCCCTTCAACACTTCCTATCTCCACCTCTAAACTTCTGAGGCTTTCCCCTAAAGTAGCACCACTACCACTGCTTGCTTGGCTGACTGCTTCAACATCTCGTACAACAGCATCACTACGTTCATATTGCATCTCTGTAACATGCTCACTTGCATTAGACACATCATTTTGAAGCGCATCACTGTGAGGAGGTGCAGGACCAGCACTTTCAGAGCCATCTACCTCAGACCTTGCTGCAGCTGTAATTGTATTTTCATTGTTTTCCTTTTGTTCTGCTGGCACTTCTTCCCTAGCCTCAGTTTCTGATCCGTGCAAATCGTTGGGCTGATCATTTTCTTGAGCACCACCAGCAGGTGTGCTCTGGCCATCAGGTTGTTCAGGAGTAGGTCGCCTCAACTGAGAGACCAGTAGCTCTTCAATGCCTTCAGGTACTGCAAGAGTGGCAGATCCACTGCGTTGTGGACTGTCATCCAGCCACATATTAAATCGGTGTCCATTACGTCCACTTCGCAAACTTCTGAATATTGCATCCAAACGGGAAGAACTATTTTCATGATTCCGATCAGAGAAAGCCAACTCAACTAAATTTTCTGAAAAGAAACAATAATTTGAATTGAGCCATGTATGATATATGCCAAACTTGACACCGTACATGTACCAGTAACAGGTTAGGAAGCTTAGGTGCGTAACAATCTAGCAAGTTTTTTTCCTATTCTAGTTTGCCAAATGGAAAAGGGTAGATAACAACGAAAAAGATAAGAGATACCTGGTTGTCTCCGTTGTGGAAGGTGTAGCATTGAAGAAGGCTCCTCCAAGAGCGGGTGGTCAAGAACACCATGATCGCTTGCTCTCCCAAGAAGGTTGTATATGGACGTACTACGGCCTTGCCGTCTTGTGCCAAAAATGTCCAAAGGCATCACACGCAGTGTATCTCCAGACAAATTGTTGCTCCCCCCGAAAACCTCAATATGATCGAATACATTAATTCCATTTATCCCCTCCTCTAGGCGAAGGATGACTCCTTCCTCATCCTCATCTTCATCATCATCTTCTTCTAGCAGATCCTCATCAAATTCTTCTTCATCAATCTCACGGTCATCCTGATCTGTGTCAGGATGAGACATTTGATGGGCATCATCTTCCTCCAGGTTGTTATTCTCCTCATCTTCATCCTCACCGTCATCTTCATCAACTTCCTCACCATCATCTGCTGACATATCTTCATCGCTGACATCATCATCGTCAGCCATATCATCCTCTCTATTACGTGGAATGTCAAATCTAATTTCCATTGTGGACTCATTTCCAGTTCCATCTTCAGCAATCTCATGCATAAAATCATCTCCACCATCGCGGGCAAAGCCTCCACCTAGATCACGGTCATGATCCACCTCTGCCACTGAATCTGAACTTTGTGAAGTTTGAACAGCATTGAAGGTTTCCCTATGATCAGTAACCGTTGCAGTAGGTTGAGAAGCTGTGTCAAGAACCTGGAACCTATTAGATGATTCTACATTGTTCTGGCCAGAAGCAATCTTTGATGAGTTCTCCCCTTTGGCATTAAAATCCGCTGAATGAACATGTTCCTTAGTAACCACCTCAAGGGCCTTAACAATAGCAGTTACAATCTTAGCTGAATCAGGGTGATCCAAATCTAGAACTTGAAGGGTTCTCGAAAGAGATAGAACAAGACCAACTTCAAAAAAGGTAACTGCAGATTCTGCAGAAAGCGAGGAGCCAGTTGGCGAGCGAGCTGACAGAATATCATTGAGCAAATCAACATATGAATTCATCCTTAATATTGGGGGCTTGCCACCGGTAGAGGAGTCTGTGAAGTCAACAAATATACTGCAGATTTCAGAAAAAATCCTTTTCCGACCCTCTGCAGAACGAATAGATGAAGCCACCAAGAATTGATTTGCCCTTGTAGCCAATTTGTACCTCCAATCTCCATCACTTTTCCTCTCTTTCTTTTGCTTTGTAGCATGCGGAAGGAAATGTTGCAATATATGATTAAATATTCCACCACTGCTTAAACCAGAAGTGGTCTGGCTAGGACCACGTGTGCTGCTCAACTCAGCATCATGGCGAAGAACAACTTGAACGGACGATGCATAAGTCAAAAGTACATCTGTCAACAGCTTCAGGACAAATGCACTTTTAGCAAGAGATGCAGTAGCCTCTTGGATTGCATGCTTGGACTCTTCAGGAGTGACAGCAACAGCCTTCCCTTTCCCTTTTGCTGAACTAGAGTCAATATCCATGTCTGTAGATGAGGCAATACCAGAGACAACGTCAGGTTGATCCTCAGCTCTGGGTGGTGGAACGAAGGACATAACCAGATCTAACAGATGCTCAATAACAGTGACAAAGCTTTGTGGAGGCTTGCGATGAGATTTCACATTCCTTGTATTCAAATCAGGTTGTTTGCCTTGAACACTTCCAGGAGATCCCGAAACCATGTCCCCTGATGTTATCTTCATGACAACGCCTGCTGCTTTATCCTTATCAGCTGACTTGTCCTTGTCTTTCTCCTTGCTCTTTTCTTTCTCCCTGTCCTTCAACAGAACAACATATGGTCTATCCCCAACCATCTCAATCTGGCACACAGCTTGGGCAGCTTTCATAAATATTACCGGGTCCCTATATACAACAAACGCCAAATTCTGGACAAAATTGCGTGGTGTAACCCTGGGATTTGCATGTCGATTAGCAGCCGTGACAAGACAGTGGCGTATTTCTAATTCCATTGCTTGCTGAAGGGTGTGGGGATCCTCCAAAATATGACGAATAATAGTAGAAGCCACACTGTTGAATCCAGAAAACAAGCTACTTGTCGGCAGACTTAGCAACGCGTGCAGGCCACCAGACTCAAGAAAACTGATAGCAGCTGCATGAACTTTCGTCAGTGTAGCACACAACTGTAGAATAGCATGCATTGTAGCAGAAGGCAACTGCTGCTGAATGCATTTGCAGCAGATCTTCAAAAGTTGTTTCTGGTCCTCCAAGTCCAATAATCCTGCACTTGATGAAGATTCTAAATCCCTTTTCTTGCTGTCATCAATCACAACTGATGTTTGTGTATTTGAATTATCCTTTTTCAGAACATCAAGCTCAGTAACATCTGGCAACTTTGGATCCAACTGGAGCATCCTATCAACAGAAAGAAAACAGGAAGTAACCCAATTTGGAACCTCGGTTAGCTCACCTTCCCTTGGCACCAACTCCCAGCTGCACAGCAGGTTCAAAGCAACCTTGACAAGACCAGCCTTTGAGGCAACTTCCCGGGCAGCAGTATCTCCATGGAGAATCAAAGCAAGAACATGAAAAAGTGCAGATAATGCAGTGCTCTTTAAAGGATCAGATGCCATCAGACACTGTTTCAGATGATCAATCAAATATGTAAGCACCTTTAATCGGTTTTGGCCATCATTCTGTGAGCTGATAGTCACAAGCATATCCCGAACAGGGAAAGCTAATGTTTCCTTTGTCTGTAGCAGCCTAAGACATGAAGATAATACTTCATCTATGGGGGGCAGCTGAACAGTTTCTTCTTCGAGCTCAAGATCATTTGACTTGTCAACTTCCTCTTGTGCAGACGTGTCAGAATTCCCTAGAGACATTGCAAGAGCTCGAGCAAGTTCATCATCCTCTTGTGGTTCCTCTGGGTGTGAGAATAACCAATCAGTTGCAATTTCAACACTGTTTGTTCCAACCCGTCTTAATGCTTCTTCAGCTCTGGCACGAGGAAAGCCCATCTCTACAATCAATGAAATTGCATTCTCATCAGGGGGTGGATCAGCTAAACGAGCACCGCTGCTGCTAACAGTGATTTTCACTTCAACCCCAGAATAAACATGCCTCATGATGGTTGTGACTGAACTGATTAACTCAATATTGCATTCTGGAAACTGAGGATGGGCCCAGATGGGAAGAATGGTCTTTAACACCTTAGACTGAAGCAACTTCACGAACTTTTCTGCATCTTGTGGAAACCTAACAGTTCCACTAAAAATAGGCTGCTCAAGTAATTGTCTTGTTGACGATGAGAGAATAAACGATGATGTTACCAGATGGTCCATAATTGCCCCATACCTGGAGAGGGGACCATAAATCCACGAGGAATCTGTCGCCTCCTCTTCCTTCTCAGTTTTACTATCTGTCTCCATAGGTGAGGACGGTGGCCTGTTCATCGTAAAGAGCAACTCACTAGTAGCTTCAAATGTGGTTAAAATAGCCTGAATGACACCACGGCAATAAAAAGAATTCAACATGATTGGATTACATGATTCTGGTCTGTCCAACAATATCCCATCAATCAACTCGACCACGTTCCCAAGGTATCGGCACTTTGTGGTAACAGTAATCTCTCTCTCTGAACTGACTGTGTGCCCCTCGAAATTGAGGTGCTCCAACACAACAGAAGCAATATTGCTAGCAACAGATACAACAGATGGGGACAAATTTACAGGACTGTTCTCTCGACGAGATGTAAGCACCATTGCTTTCCCAAGCTCCATAAAAAGATGGTTGATATGATAAGACAGCGACCTCATCATGTCACAGCAGGACGAATGCTCAGACCTTTTCTTTTCCTCTTCTGACTTTGCGCTAGCATTTGCATCAGATGAACTGGAAGGCTGTTCCTGGGAGCTTGAGGGCAACCCCGAACTAGGATATCTATCAGTACCCACTCTCTGTGAGTCACTAGCTGCACGGCCAATATCACGATAGATATTAATGAGGTCAGACACCTGAGACTCTATGTTCCACCCAGAGCCCCTTCGCCTTAAAATAGGATCAAGATATTGCCTAAAGGAAGTGTATCTGTTCTCATCAATGTCACCCACAGCTGCGTCAAGTTGCTGGGCCTCATTTGCTGAAGGAGAAGAACTGGCTTCAGGTTCAACTTTCTTTTCTTCAAAAAGTGAAATTTGCCAAAGCACCTCTCGGTGAACTCGTCCAATATCTTCCAGGACATCCCTGCTGCCATCTCCAAATTCTGATAGTACAGCATTCATCCAGCGATTATCTTTCGATGCCGCAAACAAGAGCAGAAATTCAACAACAAAAAGAGATGGAATGGCTCCTTTTTCTAACTTGGTCACTTCACATGAGCTAGAAACTGTACCAAGATCATGCAAGGCATTCTTCAAATGCTCCCTTAAAGAGGAGCAAAATGCACGTGCAAGTGGAGTAGAGTGATGCTGAGTAAAGCCCTTGAATACCATGGTGCTATGCAAAGCAATAGGCATCCCTCCAGATGATTGGGTGATGCTAGGTCGCAACAAGAGTGTCAAAAGAGCCTGCAGACCTCTTTTTTCTACAAATAACCGGCAAGTTTCAGAGTTTTCCATTGTCCTATGCACCAATACCATCAAATGGAAAATGCTCAAATGAGAAAACTGCTCGTCATTAGTGCCATCCACACCGGAATCCATAGCACTCACTAAATCACGCCCTTCAACATCTGTTTCCATATCTGTTCTTTCTTCAGAGCTGGTTGCCTCACTGCTTTTATCTTCCCGATATGAAGAAAGTTTGTTGATTATTTCAATGATGATGTCAACACCAGTACTTCTCAGGGACTGCACATGACGAAGAAGCTCTTCCACCGCATTAGCTAAAAGGACAACACCTTCATTTATTGGTATCAAGTATTTCCTGCTAGTGAAGGTGTCTACAAGAAAACGCAGCACTGAAGTTTCCCTGACAGCTTCAAGTCCTTGGTTATTAAGGCAGATTGCACCCAGGCCATTAGGAACACAAATAAGAGCTTTACAAGATGGTATAACCCCAGCAGTCACTGATGACAGAAAAGCATCTGGAAGACCAAGTTCCTTCAAAGCAGGAAAGCATGTAGGATCCTTGTGAATTATCTCACTCATAACAGTAACTGCTGAAAAGTAAATATCACCACCAAACTTGTCTACATTCTGAAATACAAGGGAAAGTGAGATGGGCAAAGAATTATCATTGGAGCTTTGAGAGCGAGCAGGATTCGCAGGAGAATATGTAGCAGACCCCAATGCCTTCAGCAAAGCCTTGATTAATCGCTTCTGGGAGTAGAGATGGTCCTCTTCTGATTTCACTGTATCACTAGTAACCATTGAATTATGACTGTCGGCAACACCAATAACACGCTGCACTTCCACATGTAACCTCTGAGACAAAAGTTCTACACCACCCAAATCTTTAAACAGAGAAACAGCAGGGCTGCTGTACTCCATCAGCTTCTGAAGAGTTTTCACTGCCAAACAGACAAGATGCATGTGGGAAGGATCATTATCTTGCAAGAGGGGCAAGAGAGGGGGAACCATCCCTGAACCTCTAACAGTAGTCCCAGAACTTGAAGAAGATAGTACATGGAGCAGAAAAAACTGCAGAAGGGCGTCAACAATTAAAGGAGATGAGGTATCATTAGGGCTGCTGAGTGATGATATTGCTTTCTGAAGAACACTGAGCAAGACCATACGATTTCCACCAGCGGAGATGATACTTGAGCCACTCAGTATCCTAGCTCGCTCATGAGATGATGCGTATGCTGCTAGCTGTGCTCCCAGCGCAAGCATAGCCAGTGCACGAATGGGCCCAGGAACAAAATCCTCTGACCGAACAAGCCTGATTAACTCGTTTATGTACTCTGGCTCATTTGTAAAGAATGATGTGAGTTCATCATGGGCATCGCTAGATTGCACAAGAACAATGAAGGCAAGAAGACTTATGCGGCTATATAGCCTACATGTCCTTGGGGAGTTAAAGGCATGCGCATATTTTATCCTTGTAAACAAGGCAAACCTGTGCTCTGGAGGCACATTGAACTTGTCAATACATTGCTTCAATATGCTCAAGTCATCCTCCTTCTGAAGGTGCAGGTCCGGGATATGTATCACACACAGATTAGATGACTTGTTCTTGTCACTAGTTTGGTCAGGTTCTTGGACGGCCCCCAGATTATACTCAAAATGAAGAGTCGAACCAAGACGATGTTGTGTGCCATCATATTTGTTCTCCATGTCTGCTGGGAATAAGCACAAACCCTCCTGCTGGTTTCGCTCATTTGCCACAACACAAGAATACAAGCCTAGACCTTCCTCCTTGCTACCCCATCCTTGGGCCAATGATAGAAGATGGCTGTTTATAGCTCCACAGTTGATAAGCTTTCCATTCACATGCAACTTTGAAGGATTTATTTTCACCAATGCAGCAAGAGTTTCCAAAGCCGCCACAACTATCTCAGGGTCTGATGACACCAGCAGAAGCTTAAAATGCTGATAGACAAGGACAATGCATAAACATAAGTTGAATAAAAAAAATGGGCTCTAAATTCCCCATCTTTGAAACATCAGTAAAGAGTTAAAAAACACAAAAATAAAAACAAAAAACACCAGCTTACCTCAAGACCAGCAAAAGAAGTTCTGTTCTGGCAATTTTCCAAAACAATCTGCATAACTCTCAAAATTTGCAAGATAGTATTTTTTGGCAAAGGATCACCCTCGGCTATATCATCGGATAAGGGGAAATCCTTCCTAGAAGAAATGTACGTCTTGAAATATGTATCGAAATGCATAAATAGAGGCTTCCAATGGTGGAAATTTCCCTGCAACCAAGCGCCAAAAGTAAGCAACTACATGAAATTAAGGAAGTGTAAACAAAATAGAGAAAGAGTTTTTTAGAAACAAAAAAGTCTACCTTACTGAACTCCCAACGGAAGCCTGACAGTGGTATGGCAATGTCATGTAGTGGAATATTGATTACACGATCAATAAATGCTTTAACTTTTGCTGGCTGCAAACACACACAAAATATTTTATATGAAATTGTGTAAATAAGTACAGAGATACAAATATCCCAACACATCACACAATAAAGACAAACATCGCAAGAAATAGAACAGACATTCAAGAAACAACAAGCATACTAAAATGACGTACAATGAATGCCCTTATGTCATATGTAATACACTTATCTATTGCAAGAGTAGGATACCGACAAAGTGATTGTACTTTGATAATATAAGCATCACGGTTGGCTATGCTAGCTCCTTAAAAGGTGAATAGATCATGGAAGTTTGTCAAAATAGTTATGAAACAATTGGCCCTTGAACATCAAGGTACCCAACTTACCCCATATTTTACCTTGTGCATGGCCCCTAATACTTCTCATCTGCCTACGCCTTAAAACCCACGTTTTTAGCTTTCAAAAGGCAATACTAATATATTATTACAGGTCACTAATGAATCTGTGAAACCAATAATATATCCTCCCATCAAATGCTCAATGTAGAAAGAACCAAATCTCCTTACATAGCTGTAAATCAGATGAAATATTAACATATATGTTATCTTCCAAAGCCAGTAGTACTAGAATCAAAGTTATAAGTCATTAAAATACCAAAAATATAGCCTCCAATGAAATGCAAATAACATGTACAAAGAACCAACTCTCCTACCCTCAGCTATAAAATCAAGTGAACTACTAGCAATCCATACATCAATCTGGAAGCTCCTATCCAAAGTTTTATGACTATAAAGTTAGTTTAACACAAATCAGGTGTCCCAATCACAAGCATAAACAGCCATGTTGACTAACAACAACTCATACAAACATGATACAAGATTGATCAATCTCATTATAATAGCATAACAAGATGCAATAGTACTATGGCACCAAAAACAGGATGAAAAACTATCAAACTATCACATTAGTTTAACACAAATGATGTGTCCCAATCACAATCATAAACAGCCATGTTGACTAACAACAACTCATACAAACATGATACAAGATTTATCAATCTCATTATAATAGCATAAACAAGATTCAACAGTACTATAGCACCAAAAATAGGATGAAAAACTATCAAACCATCACATGACCAGTACAAAAAACACCACAAGTACTGGCCTATACTCGGCACATAAGCTTCAGCCATAACACAAAAACCAGAAAGTTGCAGGATACGGCATTGAGTTGTGACTTGTAAGTTTTGCAGCAGGAACAACTACATGGGTAAGAAAAGCCAGAACTAATTAACTCCTCTGGAACACCAGCCCCAAACTGCAAAATTCATAAAGTAGGCAACAAGTGCATCCGTAAAAAAAAAATTGGCCGCTGCTCCCTCAACAATCAAGATGGGATGAACCACAAATCAGGAACCTTACACCACAGTGAACGAAAAAGTAGCAATGAAAAAGAACTCTTTAAACCTACAGTATTACAGTGTAGCACTACAACAACAGCACCACAACAGTGCAAGCATGAAAATCGAAAACTTCACATGGCCGACCAACTATAGCTTCAACAAACACCACCCAATCCCAAACATGAGATCGCCTAAAACAGTAGGAACTACCCAGTGCCCACCGCACCACCACACCCCACGCTTAACAACGATCACAAGCGAGACTCACTCCAGCTGGGCACCAAATCCCGATCGCTCAAAACAGCAACACCAGCACCCGATCAAAACCCTAGTGTAAGACTTAGTGAGGATTCAACCAGACCAGCAAGTTCGCATCTACAGCCACCCCGATCAAAACCCTAGAACAAAGGCACGCGGCCGGAATCAGGGGTAGAGAGGACTCACCGGCTCGGACTCGACCTTGATCGCCGGCGACATGGCGCGACTCCCGGACAGGATCTGCTGCAGCCGCAGCGGGAAGCTGGCCCTGTGCGCCGCCATCGCCGCCGCCGCCATCTCCGATCGGGACCCCTCACCTGTACCTCACCTGCTCAACAAACACACCGCCAAAACAAATTAGCAACAAGAGAAAAAAAAATCCCCCAAAAGTCTCTCGAAAACTCTAGGCCAGAGGCCCGATCGCGGCGGGAGGGGCCGAGGACGGGGTGGGTACCTTTAGGGTTTTGGGCCGGCTAGGCGAGCACATCGGCTGCGAAGGAGGAGGCGGCCGGGGTTGGATTCGGAGGCGGCGAAGGAAGGAGAGAGGGGAGAGGAGTTGCGGTGTTTGGGCGTGAAGACGGCGAAGGGGTCGCTTTTGTGATGGGGGCGAGGAGGCGCACCGGCGATAGCGGGCTGCGAGTATAGCGACATCATATTGTGGTATCTACTATCTTGCATGCCATAAATGACACATAATATAGATTCGAATAAGACACTATGACTATCAACTCGTAGAATCGCGATGGAACCGTAATTCTAATAACAAACTATATTAGGATAAAAAATTTAATATTATCTATTACTAATTTAAGATGCACTAGTTAATTTGCTTTATTTTTGTTATTTACATATTGTTTTAAGGTAAAAAATATTATTTTTGACATATTGCACTTTTAGATTATTAGTTTATTAAAAATAACTAAATAAATTTCAAAATTCAATTTTAATTCAATATAACATGAATAAGTGTACTCAAATTACAAAATTAAATTAAAAAAATCAAAAATTCTACTATAGAATTGCATATTTAAAAACATAAATTAATTTTTATATAAAATATATACACTTTTAAAAATATGATATAATCGTGATTCTACGATCCGATCCCGTCACATGAAAAACGATCCTATCTAGGATCGCAATCCTAACAACCTTGTCTGGCGCACAGTAGGTCACGGGCGCCGCGCATGATGGGCTTTGTGAGGGCTAAGTTGCCTATTGGCTTTGGGTTTTCTCATTCTAGCTTTCTCCAGGATTTAGGGTAAGTAATATGCACGTACCTTGCAATATTGTTCTAAAAAAATGTGATAAATATTATCAAACATGACCTAAATTATACAATAAACATTAAAAAGAGAAAGACAATATGGGAACATGTGAAGAAAGCTTTTGATAGGCAGCTGAATTAATTTTGATCCATGACAACTTTTTAAAATGTAAGTCTAAATGCATTCTTCTTTAAAACTCTGAAAAAGATATCATCTCTAGCATTTCAGCTAAAATACATTATTCTATAAAATATCATGCGGTCATCAGAATGAGCAGAGGAGAGAGACGTTGGTGAGAGAATGAGGGGATGAGAGAGAAATCAGAGGATGGGGTGAGGATAAGTACAGCATGTGTACTCCACATGTACTTACTGCAATCTTTTCTCTCTCCACTAAGGCATTTCCAAAAGTGAAAAAGAAAACAAAAATTAGCATGGATCTCGGTAGAGCTGCTGAAGGGTAAAGATAGTTGGTTCATCTACGCTTAAGTTCATAATTTTTATCTATACACTGAAGTAGGTACCTCAGGCATTGCAGCGGATTTAAAATAAAATGATATTGCAAGTGCTTTAACCATGTCAATGTTGAGATGTCATGGATGGGGGAAGAAATCACTAGACAGAAGGAGGCCTGTGCAAAAGAGATCAAAGCGAGGGATGGTGAACGAGAGGAGAACGCACTGCTGCCAACTCGTATTTTTAAATAGTAATATAGGATCCCATACACATACCTAATGCAATATGATCTAATGGCCATTGCACATTGGAATTCACATAAAGAAAAGGTGGTGTTATCAATGTCACAGTAGCGCCTGAAAATAAAACGAGGAAACATATAACAATAGATAATTCAGAAAAAGACATATTTGCTATTGTTTTCATTTGGTAAGATAGACTGATTTAGCCATATCCTCTAGTACAGACGGTATCTAATACCTGAGATGGAGATCCTTACATGACAGTTCAGAAAAATCCCGCAGAAGAGATGAGCCAAGATACAATTCTCCTGTTTTCTTTTAGTATTATCATCTTGCATAACTTGATTACCAATCTAGACCTCTTTCCAGCACGCGTTTCAAGAGCTAGTCCACACATATGACACAGAGAGAAGTCAATAAGCATGAAGTGATGTAAATGCCTGAAATTTTGAGAGTGCAAGTTGACCGTTGTCATTGTTGTCGTTAGGATAGGCTTTCATAGAATCAAACTTAATTCCATAGAGCTCTGAATTGTTATCATATTGAAATCCCTCGCGCAATTCCTTCAGACCTACAACAATTAATGGAGACAATTCAAATGACATAAAAAAATTGTGACATAGTAAAAAGAACACCATTCACTACTACAAAAGAGACTACATTAACGGCTACATCACAGACGGTTCATACGGAACCGTCTATGCTTAAACTATCACATACGGTTTATACTAGCAACCGTCTGTGATATTTTCACAGACGGTTATTAACACGAACCGTCTGTGATAATTGAGACATCACAGACGGTTCGTGTTAATAACCGTCTATTAAATTTCACAGACAGTTCTTAACACGAACCGTCTATGATAATTGAGACATCATAGATGGTTTGTGTTAATAACCGTCTGTGAAAGTTGCGGACATCATAGACGGTTCATATAAAAAACCATCTCTGATATTATGGACATCATAGACGGTTCATATAAAAAACCATATCTGATATTATGGACATCACAGACGGTTCTTATAACAAACTGTCTCTGATATTGTGGACATCACAGATAGTTTGTATGAATAACCGTCTGTGAATTATCATAGACTGTTATTAATACGAATGGTCTGTGATAATGTTCGTATCACATACTGTTTGTAGTTGGAACCATCTGGGATAATCTGTGCTATTAAATACCGGGCGTACGTGGACTCGACACAAATCTGTTTTCATTGCACTGCATCGGTGGAGCGAGGCGGCCGGCTTTGGGGAGTTTGGTAAAAACATATCGCTTGTAGATCTATATACATCTTCTTAGTGATCAAAGGTTAGTACTCAATTGCTTCTAATAACTTATATGCCTTGTAATTGAAAGAGATAATAACTAGTTTTTTTGTTTAGATCTAGCTAGCTTGCTAGCTAGGTTTAGAAAGATAATTGTACTTTGCTCAATTTCAGAATGGGTAAGTACTCCTGGTTTACTTCAATATATTCTTGCTTAATATTGTTGTGTCATGAATACGTGGCTAGCTAGTTAGATACCTAATATAGATGTGATGTATAATTAAGTATAGCTAGTCTAATTTGCTATAGTAGCACTAATAATCGTTTTTGACACTTATTTGTTACATGTGTAGCGTAGATGGACCGAAGCTAGATATACGTTGAGAACCGTGTGAGTGAAGAGTACAATAATGGCATGTCTGCTTTTAGAAGAGCGGTCGAGCTAGATATGTTGAAAAAGGGGATAGAATATATGTATTGTCTATGCATTGATTGTGATAATCTAAAGATGTTTAGCAACTCAGCGCAGATCGAAACTCACTTGATTTACAGGGGTTTCAGAAAGGGGTACAAATGTTGGCTCAGTTACGGTGAAGAGAAGATTACACAAGAAGGTAGTTATGACATCGTCGAGGGAGACAACGATATGCTGGTTGTGAAGTGTGCTTTCGATCATAAGGATAGGTCGTAGGATGACAATCTGGATCAGATGCTACGTAATGCAGAAGGAAACTATAGTGAGAAATAGTTTGGTAAATTCGAGGGCTTGATGGAGGACGTGGAGAAACCTTTGTTCCCGGGCTGCAAGCCACAATACATGAGGTTGTCATTAGTTCTAGAACTGCTGAAATTGAAGGCAAGCAATGGTTGGTCTGACAAGAGTTTCACGGCATTGTTAGGTCTCCTAGGGGACATGCTTCCAAAGGGAAATGTGTTGCCGAGAACCACCTACCAAGCTAAAAAGATTCTTTGTCCATTGGGAATGGAAGTAGAAAAAAATACATGCATATCCGAATGATTGTATCCTCTACCGTAAAGAGTATGCTACCTTACATGTTTGTCCGGTGTGCAAAGCATCCCGATACAAGCGTAAAAATGACTCCGGTGATGGGAAGGGCATCAAGGTGAAGCAAGAACCTCCTACTAAGGTATTGTGGTATCTTCTTGTAATTCCTCGTTTGAAGCGTTTATTTGCAAACCACAAGGATGCAAGATTGATGTGTTGGCACTCGGAGCAATGTAAGAAAGACGGAATGGTAAGACACGTTGCTTATTCTACCTAGTGGAGGAATATCGATAGGATATTTTTAGATTTCATTGTGGAACTGAGGAATATAAGGTTTGGATTAAGTACAGATGGAATGAATCCTTTTGGTAACATGAGCAGCCGACATAGCACTTGGCCCGTGACTGTGCATGTACAACCTTCCTCCTTGGTTGTGTATGACCCAGGCACCCTAGTGTTGCCTAACCGTTCGGCCGGAGATGTCGGATGCGAGATGGATTCGAACCTACGTAGAAAACCTTCAACAGATTTACAGTCTGTTGCTTTTGACCACTCGACCACTCTCCTCTTCCCAGGAAGTGGAAGTATATTTTGATGTTACTACTTATCCAAGGGCCGAAGCAACCTAGGAACGATATTGATGTGTACCTAGCACCATTGGTGGAAGATCTTGCAATATTGTGAAACGAAGGGGTACATGTATGGGATGCAGACAAACGAGAGAACGTCACTCTACGTGCCATGTTGTTCTGCACCATTAATGATTTTCTCGCCCTTGGTAACCTGTTAGGGTTGACTACAAAAGGAGTCAAAGCCTGTCCACACTGCTTAGATTATACCGAGAGTTTGTAGTTGAACAACTCGCGCAAAACTGTGTACATACGCCACCATAGGTTCCTTCCAACGTATCACCCATACCGCAAGATGAAGAAACAATTTGACAGAAAAATGAGGATGACTCAATAACAAGGCCTTTTAGTGGGAAAGAGGTCTATGATATGGTCAAGGATATCGACGTTGTGCTTGGAAAGGGACGTAAATTAAGGACCTATTAGAAGATATATGGAAGAAGAGGTCAATATTTTGGGACTTGCCTTATTGGGATCACTTAGAAGTTCATAATTGCATCGATGTCATGCACGTAGAGAAGAATGTATGTGACAGTTTGATTGATCTCTTACTGAACATTCCTGATAAAACAAAGGATGGTATCAATGCAAGGCATGATTTAGTCGCTATGAACATCAGGACTGAGTTAGCACCGATGGAGACCGATAAAAGCCAGACGTATCTTTCCCCAGACTCTATCTAAGTTCGAGAGAACTCAACTGTGCCAGTCTTTGCAAGGTGTGAAAGTACCCTCCGGTCACTCCACCATCATGAAGAAACTTGTTTCCATGGATCATTTGAAATTAATTAGCATGAAGTCTCATGACTGTCATGTGCTAATTACACAAATGCTACCTGTTGTAACTAGAAGTATTTTACCGAACAAAGTTCGAGTGACAACCATAAATATATGTTATTTCTTTAACGCAATTGCTCAGAAGGTCATCGATTCCGATGGACTAGATGCTCTACAGACCGAGGTGGTGACAACTCTATGTCATCTAGAGATGTATTTTCCTTCATCATTTTTTGATATCATGGTTCATCTTATTGTCCACCTTGTGAAAGAGATAAAGATATGTGGCCCCGTGTTTCTACATCATATGTACCTATTCGAGAGGTACATGGGAATTCTCAAGTCCTGTGTACGCAATCGATCTCGACTAGAGGGTAGCATCATCGAAGGTTATATAACTGAAGAGGTCATTGAATTCTGCATCGGCTACATGGCTCAGGTCGAACTGATATGTGTACCTCTATCTCGTCACGAGGGGAGGTTAGATGGTATTGAGACTATCGGAAGGAAAGCAACAACTCCGGATCGAGATACGTATGCTCAAGCCTATTTCACAGTTTTATAATGACTGAAATGACCCCATATATTAAAGAGCACAAGGACATGCTACACCAATAGAATGCAGGCCAGTAAGAGGTTTGGATCACAAGACAACACAACTGTCAGTTCAACGAATGGTTGAAGGTGCGATTGACTAGGAGGTCGTCAAGTGAAGTACTACAATGGTTGGCAAAAGGGCCAAAATTTACAATTGTGATATAGCAAGGATACGACATTAATGGCTACACATTTTATACAACAGATCAGGATAGAAAGAGCACAGTGCAGAACTCAGGTGTCCACATAGATGCCTATGATGCGCACGTCAGTACCGCTGGCCCAAGCTCGTACTACGAGCTTGTAGAGGAAATTTGGAGCTTGACTACGTAATTTTCAAGATTCCTCTATTTCGGTGCCGTTGGGTCCAACTCCCATAGGGTATAGGTCGACAAGTACATCGTCACTACCGTGGACCTCGAATGTGTAGGATACGAAGATGAACCATTTTGTACTTGCAAGGCAAGTTGTTCAAGTATTTTAGGTAACTGACACGACAAATAAGAAGTGCCATGTAGTTCTTCATGGAAAAAGAAGGATTATTGAAGTTGAGAATGTCGTGGATGAGGAAGAGTAAAATCAATCTGATGAGTTGCCTCCATTCGGAGACAGCATCAGGCTCGAGGAAGAACAAGGTGATGAAGCAAGTTATATATATGGCGATCATCATAAAGAGCTTTATTTAAAAGGAAATAGCCAAGTGTAATAAATAATCCCACACAGCCAACACCTATTTGGAAATTGTTACAATGTAATCAAAATTAGGAAACTCGACATATAATTATGGAACTATATTCTATTATAATTGTAATTGATTCAGTAACTAAGAAATAGTTATATTTATGATTATGCTTGCGTTTTTCATATTGCATGGCAAGCATGATTTTTTTGTGGCTAGATGGAGTGAACTATCACAAGCGGTTTATCGAAATGAACCGTCTGTGATAATACTATCACAGACGGTTCTTTTATACAACCGTCTATGTTATGTTGAATATCACAGACGATTCTATAAAAGAACCATCTGTGATAGTATTATCATAGACGATTCCATAAATGAACCGTTTGTAATAGTTTCTCTATAAATATAGCCCAAGGAAAGGTTCTGCTCATAATGTCCTCACTCACGCACTCTGTCTCCATCGCCCCAGCTAGGTTTTGCTAGATCTGACTGCTCACTCACGCGCGACGTCGCCTTTCCCTCCCGTCACCGTCCGCCTCACCCTCCAGTCGCCGTCCGCCTCTCCCTCCCGACACCGCCTCTCCCTCCCGACGCAAGCCGCCTCTCCTTCAAGCCGCTGCCTCTCCTTCCCAACGCCATTCACCTCTCCCTCATTGGTCTATCTTGTGGTCTATCTGTTGGATCGGCAACAGAGGGGGGGGGGGTGAATGGTGCGTTTAAAAATCGCCCCGAGTATTCTCACAATTTTCTCCTCCGATAGCTATGGCAGCTATGAAGTCGGAAAATTCTTGCTTACTAGAAAAATCACAGCTAAGCTCATAGAATTCTTCTCTAAAGAAACAGTGGTAGCTTGAACATATATTTCATTGAGGGAACAAAAATCGGACCCAAAACTACAAAATCCAATCTGGCCTAAGCACCAAAGGCAAAGACTGAAAAGAAAACCGAACCTAGAAGACTTAATTAGCTACCAAAGAAAAACTGAAAAGAGGTTCAAGACTAAAAAACAGTTCGGCAAAAACAGAGAAAAAACATTCACTGGATATGAACCTTGGCTACCCAAAATAACCTAGAGTAGTACTGCTCGGTTTTTTTTGTTATTATGCTCGTGCAGACCGAGAGGCAATCTGAACCTGGGCCCAAAGATAGGACAGATTAACGAGCAAGAGCTTGGTTCGGCTAGGGAATAAAAACAACTAAAAAGAGAGCTTGTCTCTGTCCTGGCTCTGCAGTTTTCTTTCATAAAGTGAGGATAGTAGCTGCTACCCAAAAAGATGGAAGATCAGTTGTCCATGAGCCGAACACCAGAGAAAGCAATTTTAACCACAAGAACTAATGACTTGACCGAAAATGAAAATGGAACCTGCAGCAATTTGGGCAAATATGTTCTATTAATCTGGCCAAAACTTAACCCAAAGACATAGCTAAAAAAACTGAATGGGCAGCAGGGAAAGCAACCAACAAAAAAGCACATGCTGTTGTAAATAGCAGGCCAAAATAGTACAAAGCTGCAGCAAATTTCAGACCCGAGAGAGACAACAAAAACTAAAAAGAGAAAGAAATGCAGCCCAAACTGCATGCTGTTTTATCTTGGCCAGAACATTGCAGGAAACGAAAAGCTTTGCCAAAACCAAAAGATGCTAGATGCCAACTTGAAGAAACCAGAGATTTTGATCTAGCACAGATTGCCGGTAACTAAGAACTGAGACAAAACAAATAAAATTGACACCGAAGCTAAATCAGTAAAGGGAAGAGATCAAACACAACATCAATAAAACTGAGAGGAAGTATCTCATAGATCGAGACCGAGACATACGCGATTACATGATAGTTGTTCTCAGCTCATCTCTCTCTCAATCTCACACTAACTAAGTCCCCATATATGCTTGAGAATCAAGAACTCATAGCACACATGCATAGGAGACACACCCACTCTCTCAAGCCATCTCTCTAAATCCTACTCATTTTCATACACTCATTTTCATCAAGGCTACTAGAGAACACCCTCTCTATTTATAGCCTCCACTAATGGGTTTACAACACACTTTACCCATTAGCTCTCAACAACTCATGGCGCTTTATCCACAATCCACTTCCTTTAGTGCAGCTTTGCGTATTCACCAAAACGCCCCTCGCGCACCTTCCAAGAAGCTTCCTCATTCCTTACCCTCCAAGCCACGTAGTCACCTCAAGTCCTCGCCGTCTTCGGCACACCTCGACCGTTCTGACCTCGGCACCGCCCGCGCCTAGTCCGGTCATCCCGTGCCTCGCCACGACTCCACCTCGACGTCCTGCAGCTATCACAGACAAGAAACAAATCACATAGCACCGCTCGAAATATTATAACCATACATTAGTGTAACATCCTAAAAATTTTAAATTTAAAAATACGAATTTCTTGAATTATTTTAGCAATATATTCTGTTGGAATTTGAATTTTATTGTGTTTTCCTGAATTTGGATGAGATTTGAAATTTTTAAGGATTCATAAAAGACAAACAATAGTAATACCAAAAAGGGGAATATGTAAATAATAGAAAACTAAAATTTTAAATACGAATCTGAAAAGATGATCCAGTATAAAGAGGGAGAAACTTGAAGTTAAAATATAAAATCTCATTTTGGGGATAATAGCATAAATAGCAATAAAAGTAAATAAATAAAATACAAACACATATACATGAATACATATATATATGTATGTATGTATGTGTAAACAAATTGTGCAAGAAGGAGTTTAACGATACAGGAAATAATATATATATATATATATATATATATATATATATATATATATATATATATATATATATATATATATATAATACATATATAGTCATGAAGGAAATAGATACATATATGTATAAAATTAATGTGCAAAATTAAGTATGCCATCAAATAACAATATGTGAAATTATATATATATACACATATAACCTAAATGATAATAATAATAAACACTCTTGTTTAATAGTGGAAAATTTAAAGCGTGAATTCTAATGCCATCCAAAAAAATCAGTAAAATGATAATGCAAATTAAAAAGTTCAAAACCAAAAATCCGAAGTTCAGAAAATGATTAAGCCTATCTCTATGTTCCTTCATTTTTTCCCCTACCCTCTATTACATGTGGACCCCATTCCTTATTCATCTCCTTTTCTTTCCCTCTCACTTCCCCCTCACTGCCAGCGGGCCCGTCCCCTTCTCCCTGCCGATTCCCCTCTGTCCTCTTCCCCGTTCGCACCCAGGCCCCCCTCCTCCTCGCTGTTTCGGCAAAAGACAGCCAACAAGGCCGCCATGAGCACGTACGCAAGGATCCCCCGAATCCCGGCTGCTCCTGGCTACACCGCACCTTGCTCCCACGTCGCGCCCTGTAGCCACGCCGTGCCCACGCCCTGCTGCGCCTGTGCTCCCCCACGTCGCGCCGCCTGCCCGGCCGCCCACCACCTTCTGTCGCCCATCTCTCCGGCTATAAAACCCCGTTCAAGGCCCCAGCCAAATCACCCTGTTGCACTGACTCTACTCCCCGAAGGAACCGTGTTCTCTGTGCCTTTAACGCCGCCGGCGTGCCCTCCTGCTCCAACTCCGACCGGCGAGTAATCGACCGCTCAGAGCCACCCCAGGCCAATTCCTCGGAGCCGAAGCCTCTCTGGAGCGTCCCAAGCTCCTCCCATCTCCGGCTGGGCCCTTCCCCCACCCCTCCATCACCGGCACCGAGTCTTCCCCGATCCGCCGCCGCTTCATGTCGCTGGCGCGCCTCGCCATCTCTCCGGCCGAGCCAACGATCTGGGTAGGTTCTACTGACCCTCCTCGTGCCCAAGCCCTCTTCTGTTCTCATCCCCATTGTCTCCGGCGCCGGCGCTCCGTAGCCACCTCGCCGCCGGCCGCTCCGAAGTGCCGCCGCCCACCTCGTCGCCGTCTCAGGTCGCGTTGCCTCCTCTACTGGCATCCTCATCCCCGGTTGAACCCATTTTACCGGCCACGTCCGCCTCCCCGACCGCCCCTTGCCGGCGCCGCCGTCAGCCATGGCCGCCCGAGCCTGTCCTCTGTTCTGGCTGATCACCCCTAGCTCTTGTACATCTCATTCCTTCGGTAAGTCAAGTAAAACCCCGTGCCCACTTGGCTACCAGAGCGAGCATAATACACAGAGCCGTCTAGATCCCGGGTTCGACTCCTGCAATCCGCACCCCTTTGCCTCTTTTTGTTTTAATTGTCCATACAATGCTTTGGAAAGCTTGTAGACATGGTTTGGGTATTTGGGGTTCTCGAAACCTGGAGGCTACCTCACATAAGTCTCTTCCTCAATAAACCCATTGAGGAAGGCACTCTTGACATCCATCTGGTAAAGCTTGAAACCCTCAGAAGCTGCGAAAGCAAGCAGGATTATGACCTTGAGGGGCTCAACAAGCGACCAGACCTTGTTTCTCTCGAAATTTTCTAACTCCTCATGCATGGCATTGACCCAAGACTCATCAGAAAGGGCATGAGAAATATCTTTGGGCTCAAAGGAGGCAACGAAGGCAGAGTGGAGACAAAAATGTGACATGCCAGACTTTGAGCGTGTGACACGCTCAAAGAGGTCTCCAATCATCTGCTCGGAAGGATGGTCTTTCTAGATATGTCGGGGAGGTCCTGGATGAGATGAACAAGTGGCATCTACCTCATGGGCTGACGAGGTAGGAACAGAGCCACTAACTCCAGAAGATGTGGAAGGCATGGGCTGATCACCTGGAGGTGCAATGGAAGAAGGCACCTCAAGGGGAGGATGAGGAACTGGATCGGGTAGACAACCCTCATCTCCATCCTCCTCATCATCCACAAAGATGGTCTCGGATTGCTCTAAAGAACCTGAGATATCGGGCCTAGTCCCTGGACTGGTCTCATCGAAAGTCACCTCACAGGTCTCTACCATGTTACTAGACTCGCAGTTCCAGACCCTATACGCCCGCGAAGAAGTCGAGTAACCTAGAAAGATACCATCACAAAAACATGACTCGAACTTGTCTAGGTTCACAGACTTCAGAATAAAGCACTTGCAACCAAACACATGAAAATGAGAGACACTGGGCTTTCGCCCGTATCTCAACTCATAGGAAGTGCGATGCAAGTGTGCCCGAAGAAAAACTCTGTTCGAAACATGGCACGCGGTCGCTATAGCCTCAGCCCAAAACTCCCTAGGTGTAGAGTACTCATCGAGCATCGTCCTGGCCATCTCGACCAAGATACGGTTCTTCCTCTCCACGACACCATTTTGCTGTGGGACGTGCGGAGAAGAGAACTGGTGCTCTACACCTGTCTCATCGCAAAACCTCTCAAAGTAGGAATTCTTGAACTCCGTGCTATTATCACTGCGGATCGCTCGTAAGGCACCTGAAAGCTCAACAGAAAGCCTACTGAAAAGACCTTAAAAATGTGTAAACGTCTCATTCTTCGAGGCTAAGAAAAAACACCCAAGAGAACCTCGAGAAGTCATTGACCACAACAAGAACATACCACTTCCCTCCTGCTGACTGCACTCGGGTTGGTCCAACTGTGTCCATATGGAGCAGCTGTCCTGGTGCATCGGTCATAGTCACTGTGACCGGAGGGTGAGAAGCGGCAACCATCTTGCTGTGCCGGCATGGAGCGCAAACAAGATCTTTGACCATCTTGAGTTTGGACAAACCACGAATGAGATCATGGCCGCTAACTTGGGTCAAATGGTCAAATCCAATATGACCAAGTCTCCTATGCCAGAAAGTAAGGTCACGGGACTCAGAAGCAACTAAACACCGGAGAGGATCACCAGAAGACTCAGAAAAATCAGCACGAAAGATCCTCCTATAACGAGAAATCCCGCAAACCAGACTACCCGAAGAATCAAGAATTTTGCAAGCGTTTTTCTTAAAGCTCACCTCAAAGCCGTCATCGGTAAGCTAAGAAATAGAAAGCAAATTATACTGCAGCTTACTAACCAAAGCAACATCTTTCAAAATAAAAGACTCATTAACTCGCACTGTACCTTAGGCAATGATACGCCCAGACGAAGCGTCTCCTAAGGTGATCGTCTTATCACCTGGAGCACGAGCTAGGGAAGAGAACCAACGAGAGTCTCTGGTCATGTGTCGAGAACACCCGGAGTCAACAAGCCAAACCTCTCTCTTCCCCGCCCGGCGAACCTGAGTCAACAAGAGAGTAAAGTCTCAGTACTGGGGTAAATCAAGAGTGATTTTGACACCCAATACTGAGTAACACGTCGAGTAGAAGAAGTAGCCACACACGACTGACCTCTAGCTACCCTACGCTCCCTGTCGCTCAACAAGTCCGATGGTCCATGAGCAGACCTGAAGCGGTTGTTGGGTCCGACTGCTATGGGAGAGCGAGTCGGAGTACCAACAACACGCTGATCAGGCCGCGGGTAGCCATCTCGACCGGAAAAGCGAGATCTACCCTCAGAACGGCGGAAGTCACGACCAGAGGCATACCGAGGACGAAAATAAGAAAAACTAAGTCCTCGATACTGCCCAAACCCATCAGCAACTCTCAACCTCGTGTTGGTCTTAGTTGCACTCGAGGTCTGGGGCTGACCCTGAATACGCCTAAGAGCCTCAACACGGTCTCTACGCGCGATCTTGGCGCGCCTGAAGCATCCCTCGATCAAGTGCCCATCCTTCTGATAGAAGGTGCAATGATACTTCACCTTCTGAGAGGTAGAAGTAGCACGATGAGGCTTCGCCTCCTGAGAGGCCGAAGCAACAGGTGGAATCACCTTGCTGTCGGAAATAACTTGGACAAAGCCCGCTGACTTGAATTGAACTTTCTTAGTACTGGGCTCAATCTCGATCACACCCGCTGCTATGGGTCGAAGAACAGCAGGTGGATGCTTCCTCATGTCCTCATAAAAATTGTATCCTAGACCTTGATTAAATTTGCAAATCTTAGATTGGTCTAGAATAAGATTTAGCTTCTTCTTGCCTCCTACAAATCTCTCGAGAGTGTTCATAAGATACTGACACTCAAGAAAAGAGAGAGGTGCAAGAAGAGCAGGGGGAAGAAGAGACAACAGCAGGTAAGGGAGTAGAAGAAGAACCAGTAGCAGAAGAGTGAATGGCTTGTGCACGCACAGCCGACTCAGAAGGGACAATCCTACTGCTAGTCAAGTGGTTCACGTTGCTAGACGTCTCTACCTTACTCTTGGGCTTCTCCCCCACAACAGCACACACATCACAAGCAGAAGGTGGCTTCTCTAGAAGGTCCTTAGTTAGCTTCACACATTTTTCATCCAATGCAATCAAGTCAGATTTTAGTTTGTTACAATTAATGCATGGTGAGCTAATAGGGTCCTTAGAAGCATATTGAGCCAATCTGTTGTTATCATCAACTAATTCTTGAAACTGTTTGGAGACAGATTCAAGTTCAACAGTAAGCTTGGGACAATTCACACATGAAGCAATAGGCTCAAGTAGAAAAGCTTGTAATTCAGCAATTTTATGATCTGTCCGTTTTAGGTTCATCTTCAAATTATTACAACTTTCACAAGTCTCGGGCAAATCGAGTAGCATGGTATAAAGACCTCTAAACGCATTATCCTTATCCTCACATGAGGTGCAAGAGGTAGTCTCAACAACAGATGAAAAGGCGCCACCCTACTCATCTCTAGCTCAGAAAGAAGACTAACATTCTTCACCTTAATCAAGTCAAGCCCAGAGGACAGACTATCATGAGAGGTCCTTAATTTCTCCATGTCACCAAGCAAAGCACAACATGTATCACATTCGTCACGGGAGGGAGCAGATCTAAGTGAAGTAAGCTCCCGTGACAAGCTCTCTACTTCCTTCTCCAACTCACTAACCCTAGCTCTAGATCTAGCATGGAATTTCCCTAGCTTAAGAAAAGCATCATTAAGCTGGTCGTAGGAAGGGTATACCTCATCGGAGTCGGAATAGAGCTCGCTGTCGCTTATCTCGCCCTCAAGGGCCATGAAGCACATGCCGGAGAAGTCGTCGCTGCCCTTGGGGTCTTGCTCGTCCATCCCATCGTCGTCGCTCTACCCCTCCACCTCGCTGAGGTCGAGGTCGTCGAAGGCGGTGAGGACTCGATGGAAGAGCCTCTTGGCTTTGCCAATGTCGCGGAACTTCTGCTTGCCTTGGGCATGAGCTGAGGGCTTCTTGTTGCGGTTCTTATCGATGTAGTCATTCTTGCTCACACCGCCGTAGTCGCCCTTGCCCTTCTCCAGCTTGGGGCAGTTTGCCCGAATGTGGTTGGGGACACCACACTCGAAGCAGATCACGGGTCCTCCTCTCTTTCTGTCCCTCCTTCTCTTGTAAGCATGGGAAAATTTTTTGGCTAGGAGGGCTAACTGGTCATCTGCAAGCTGCTCTAACTGATCATCAATTACGTCACATAGAGCAGCAAGAGAGAATCCACCAAGCGACTCGGAAGAAGATCTAGGAACTGAAGTGGGATCGATGACTAAGGCCATCGATTGCGACTTCGACTTACGAGAGACAATGTCAATCTCATGAGTCTTGAGGCGTGAGTACAACGCGTCAAGAGTCAGGGTCGAGAGGTCGGTCGTGTCTTTAATCGTGGTCACCTTCATCTCCCAAACACGCAAATCAAGAGCAGAAAGCATTTGGCGAGCATTGTCCGAGTGGGGGTATGTGAGACCGACTGCTCGAAGGTTGCTAAGAATCTTGTGAAAACACGCAAAGCACTCATTGAGGGACTCACCAGCGAGCATTTCAAACTTGTTGTAATCTCGCTTGAACTGTTCCTGTCGAACAGTCTTGATCTGGGTGGTGCCCTCATGGTATGCATCGAGGGTCACCCAGATGTCGAAAGCCGACGTCAGATGAGAGATGCGGTCAAACTCGCTTCGGCTCAAACCCTGGATTATGATGTTCCCTGCCTTTGCATTCGCCTCAACATCAGCCATGTTTTCGATATTGATGTTCTCATCGGCAGGAACAACATATCGTACCATGACCTTATGCCAGATGGCGTAGCCCTGAGCCTGAATGTAGATCTCCATCCGACTCTTCCAGAAGGGATAGTCGATCCCATCGAAGATCGGGGGCTTGGTCGAGTACTTGTCTGTTGCATGGCTCACAGACCGGTTAAGATCTATAGACGAGAGCTAATCGGCTTTGATACCAATTGTTGAACCGGAAACAGCAACAGAGGGGGGGGGGTGAATGGTGCATTTAAAAATTGCCCCGAGAATTCTCACAATTTTCTCCTCCGATAGCTATGGCAGCTATGAAGTCGAAAAATACTTGCTTACTAGAAAAATCGCAGCTAAGCTCATAGAATTCTTCTCTAAAGAAACAGTGGTAGCTTGAACATATATTTCATTGAGGGAACAAAAATCGGACCCAAAACTACAAAATCCAATCTGGCCTAAGCACCAAAGGCAAAGACTGAAAAGAAAACCGAACCTAGAAGACTTAATTAGCTACCAAAGAAAAACTGAAAAGAGGTTCAAGACTAAAAAACAGTTCGGCAAAAACAGAGAAAAAACATTCACTGGATATGAACCTTGGCTACCCAAAATAACCTAGAGTAGTACTGCTCGGTTTTTTTTGTTATTATGCTCGTGCAGACCGAGAGGCAATCTGAACCTGGGCCCAAAGATAGGACAGATTAACGAGCAAGAGCTTGGTTCGGCTAGGGAATAAAAACAACTAAAAAGAGAGCTTGTCTCTGTCCTGGCTCTGCATTTTTCTTTCATAAAGTGAGGATAGTAGCTGCTGCCCAAAAAGATGGAAGATCAGTTGTCCATGAGCCGAACACCAGAGAAAGCAATTTTAACCACAAGAACTAATGACTTGACCGAAAATGAAAATGGAACCTGCAGCAATTTGGGCAAATATGTTCTATTAATCTGGCCAAAACTTAACCCAAAGGCATAGCTAAAAAAACTGAATGGGCAGCAGGGAAAGCAACCAACAAAGAAGCACATGCTGCTGAAAATAGCAGGCCAAAATAGTACAAAGCTGCAGCAAATTTCAGACCCGAGAGAGACAACAAAAACTAAAAAGAGAAAGAAATGCAGCCCAAACTGCATGCTGTTTTATCTTGGCCAGAACATTGCAGGAAACGAAAAGCTTTGCCAAAACCAAAAGATGCTAGATGCCAACTTGAAGAAACCAGAGATTTTGATCTAGCACAGATTGCCGGTAACTAAGAACTGAGACAAAACAAATAAAATTGACACCGAAGCTAAATCAGTAAAGGGAAGAGATCAAACACAACATCAATAAAACTGAGAGGAAGTATCTCATAGATCGAGACCGAGACATACGCGATTACATGATAGTTGTTCTCAGCTCATCTCTCTCTCAATCTCACACTAACTAAGTCCCCATATATGCTTGAGAATCAAGAACTCATAGCACACATGCATAGGAGACACACCCACTCTCTCAAGCCATCTCTCTAAATCCTACTCATTTTCATACACTCATTTTCATCAAGGCTACTAGAGAACACCCTCTCTATTTATAGCCTCCACTAATGGGTTTACAACACACTTTACCCATTAGCTCTCAACAACTCATGGCGCTTTATCCACAATCCACTTCCTTTAGTGCAGCTTTGCGTATTCACCAAAACGCCCCTCGCGCACCTTCCAAGAAGCTTCCTCATTCCTTACCCTCCAAGCCACGTAGTCACCTCAAGTCCTCGCCGTCTTCGGCACACCTCGACCGTTCTGACCTCGGCACCGCCCGCGCCTAGTCCGGTCATCCCGTGCCTCGCCACGACTCCACCTCGACGTCCTGCAGCTATCACAAAAAAGAAACAAATCGCATAGCACCGCTCAAAATATTGTAACCATACATTAGCATCAGAAGAAATACTCAAAGCCCAAACCGATCGAAACAAAAAATAAACGACTTAAGCATGTTCGACTTTGTTCGACAAGGTCCGACCGAAACCGATTGCACCGCGCAACGACATGGTCCGAACCACACAAACCAAACTTGACTTTTCTAAAACAGATGCCAATTACTCATCACATACATGGGGTTACATCCACATGGTCTCTCACTATCTCAATAGCTGGCTAATTTGTTTTGTGATCTTCAGTAGTTGGCTAATTTGTTTTATAACCTTTACTACTTCATGATATATACTTCACTTGTTAGCTACAAGATCTAATACTAAAATTGAATATTCAAGCTCGAGTTCTAAATTTTTACTATTACTAGCATTTGTCAATCTTGTGGGCTGTCTCAATAGTTGGCTAATTTGTTTTGTGTTCTTCAGTAGTTGGCTAATTTGTTTTATGACCTTTAGTACTTCATGATATATGCTTCACTTGTTAGCTACAAGATCTATTTGGAATGGTATGTTACTATTCCAAAGTGACCTTGTAGTAATAATATATGCCACATAGACCTTCAAAGGGCATGAAGCAAGTTACACACTCCATTGTGTCAGGTTCGATGAACTTGAGACACTGGTATATGTAATTTGATTCATAGAACTTTGTTTTATGACCTTTAGTGCTTCATGATATATAATTCACTTGTCAGCTACAAGATCTATTTGGAATGGCATGTTACTATTCCAAAGGGACCTTGTAGTAATAATATATGCCACATAGACCTTCAAAGGGCATGAAGCAAGTTACACACTCCAGTGTGTCAGGTTCAATGAACTTGAGACACTGGTATGTGTAATTTCATTCATAGAACTTTGTTTTATGACCTTTAGTGCTTCATGATATATAATTCACTTTGTTACCTTCAGTGCCTTGATGAACTTGAGACACTAATGTGTGTAATTTGATTCATAGAACTTTGTTTACGCCCATAGCTCAATGCAGTTAGTTTTTTCTTATAAGAGAGATGATGTCCACACAATTATCATCGTCGTCATTTGGATCTCACGCTCCCAAGATCGGGATAACTAAGCGTGGTCGAGGAGTATCGAAAAGGCCAGAGGGCCGAATGACCATTACGGTGGTCTCTACGGATGGGGTCCCTCTGCAACCGAAGAAAGCAGAAGCAGCAGCAGCATTTTGGACTACCTGTGAGATAATTGGAAGGCAATGGGTCTCCATCACCATAGTAAGCTGGAAAGATTTGGCAAAGGATTAGAAAAATCAACTGTGGTAGGAAATAACAAATTCGTTCGAGATCCCAGTAGAAATACAGGGACTCGTGCAACGGCAGGCGCTCCTCGCAATGCAAAAAGCATGGAAGAACTTTAAGAGCACTCTTGTCACACAGTACATGGCCAAGGATTTCACGCCCTTCACGAGGTATCCTTTCGTGTCGCCGGAAATATGGGAGGCCTTTGTGCAGATGAAGACAATGATCGAATTTGAACAATAAAGTGCGGCACACAAGGCTTTCCAATCACAAAATACTCACCCTCACAGACTCAGCACAGCTGGGTATGCGGGTAAAATCCCGTAGTGGAGGATGCAAGATGAGATCGCAATCCGATCGGAGGCCTCCCCGCCATTTGCCAGGATCGCAAATGAGCGTGCCCGATATTGGTTAAGAGTGAGGTCATCAAACACGTCTTCGGATGTCTCCTCTTTCAAAAACCCCTCAGATGAGGAAATGTACCAACGTCTAGTAAGATATGTTAAACTACATAGTTGTTAATACCTCTTGAACTTCATGAGTTCGAAAATAACATGATTGCCTCTTGCAGCAATCATTAACTACCGAATCTTCCTGATGCTCCTTTCAAGAATATAGTGAGAGAGATATACTATCATAGGCCTTGGGAAACAAGGAGCGCCCAAGTCGCATGCGAGGCCTAGGGGTTTACGTATCTTGGAGGCATGAACTCCCAAGTGACTCCGAGACATATAGAAGTAGGAAGAGATCCAAGGCCTATCGCAACAAACAAATAAAACAGGAGCTTCGTGCACAACATGAGGAACAACTATCTGCCTCACTTCAAGAGAAGTCTGTCTCACTTTGAGGAGAGATAGAATCATTGAGGGAAGAACTGAGACAAGTCTGCAACCAATCGGAACTCATTCTCGTTACTGCAGTACGCAGTCCCCCTCAACGTCGGAGTAGTTGCGCGTCCACGCCAATTACAGAACATAGCGACACCCACTTATCTTCCGACGACATCCAGGTAATATACCTCTTTAGAATGCTACATAGATAGATCTCCCTGGTAGATGCCTTAGCTCATCTTGTATCGTTATGTAGGAGCCCATGCCTTGCATCCTCAGAGTTAGACTTGTTGGCTCCATTCCCATTGATGCTGGGCGGGAGATGGCGCATCCATGGCTATTAGGGACACTGGTGCATGGTGTACAAATAGAGACCGGTTTTGTGAAGATTCAGGTCGACATGATTAATGATGTTTTCAGGACCTTCCCTCTTGAGAAGCCCCCAAACGAAGAGATGGCGACATAGGGGATGTCGTCCATATATTCATCCAGTGGCCCAAGAGGGACATCGCCCTTGACTCATCGGTGCCATGATCTCCACATCCAGTGGCCCAAAAGAGACATCGCTTTGGACCTGTCACATCGACTTCAGTGGCTCCACCTCCAGCTCCGGTTCTGAAGCCTATTGCGTCGGCTCCTGTAGAGACACCGCCGAAAATGTATCATAAGCAAGGCTCTAAGACCCAACAGAAGAAGATTAAGGCGCGCCCCGAGCAATGAAAGTTCATTCTCGGAGTGTCGTTGGTCCCCGAGTCACAATTACTCCGGCTTGGTCTAATTTGCAATACATTGCATACTTGGTACATGCAGAGGTCCAACACGAAGCCAAACCGACAAAATGGGTTCACTGTGAGATACACGGAGGCACATTTGCTCCATGACCTGGGCTACTTCGTCGTGACCTTCGAAGACTTATTCTTACTATTCAACCTGGATGAACTCGACGCCTCATTTCTACGATGCTGGACACTGTAAGTGTACTATACAATGAAGTTCTACATTTATGTCATACTAATAGATATCATTACTCTTTGCTTATGTATAGATACATGATCTAACAAGTCTGGCGACGGCGATAACGAGTGGGTTTCCTCAGCCCACATTTGGTCTCTAAGCAATCTATCAACGAAAATGTATCCTTCGTCCAAGATTACATAACGAGCGGATTAATTGCTCACAGTGACAAGGAGTACATCATGGTACCCTTCAACCAAGGGTAAGTGTTTCACTAGTTTTCACACAAGTTTCAATTGTACTTTATATGCAACATAAACTTACGATTAATCACTACGGTAACACACATGACTAGGTCTCATTGGATTCTGATTGTGATTGTACCAAAGTGGAGCAAGATAATATACCTTGATTCCCTACATAGGAGCAACCACGACTTCACTCGTGTGCAACAAGCAATTGATAGGTAAACTTATTTTCTCCATACATAACTCTATTGTAATCTTTTCTTCATTTGCAATGGCCAAGGCTAGCTTTTTTGGAATCACGTAGGTTGTTTACTGCTTATGTTGGCCAGGGATGGAGACACAAGGAATCCAGTGACACGCTGCGACACAGGATGCGATTCTCGGTACCCGCTACAACACAACAATCCTATGTCACACGTTGTTATAATGCCTCTAGAATTGACAATACCTATGTATGTAATTCTATTTTTGCAGTGCCACCAGCAGCTACAGGGCAACGTATGTGGATTCTACGTTTGCCTCTATATGAAGGAAATCATGGACACTAAGAAAAATTGTCCAGAGGTTTGTCAACCTTCTAATAATTATTATTTTCTGATTATATATATGTATAGACATACACATGCTAATTAATGACTTAACATTGCTCCTAGCGATAGCGTGTGGACTTCGATGAAAGTGCATTTGATCTTGACAACTCGTCGAAATTCGAGGAAACCTCTCCCAATTCTTGCTAGCAGAGGTCATAACAAGACTGGAGAGTTCCACCCCGACAATGGCGATTAGATATATGATGTTGAAACATTGGATTCAATTGTAATCACTCAATCGTGCTTAATCAAACAATTCATTCAATTTAATTCATTTGTGAGATCTGTGTAACAATTGTCATGCGATATATGTGATCTGCTTGTGTTGTTTCATTCATCTGTGTGATTTATGTAATGATTGTCCTGTGCTATATATACGTGATCTTGCTTGTTTTCAAAGGGCATGGCTAGTATATCCTAAGGTTAGCCGAAAAAGCGAATAAAATAGCTGTTAAAAAAGCTATCACAGATAGTTCGGTATTCTCAACCGTTTGTGATATATATCCCAGATGGTTTCAAACACCGAACCATCTTTGGTATATACATATCACAAACCGTTTTTGTTATTAACTATTTGTGATATAGTGTATATCACAGACGGTTCAGAACACCTAACCATCTGTGACATTAACCATATCACAGATGGTTAATAACAAAAACCATATGTGATATCGTTCATATCACAGACGGTTAATAACAAAAACCGTCTTTGCTAGTCGTGTATCACAAACGGTTTTTCAGAAAAACCGTCTGTGTTGTAAGTTATCACAGATAGTGTGGGAGCCATCTGTGATAACCAACTATTATCACTGACACAAAAACGTAGATGGTTTAGAAACCGTTTGTAATGACGGTTTTGAACCGTCTGTGATAACACTGTCTGTAGTAGTGAGTATTGAGGACTATTTACCAGAAGGAACACTCCATGAAAGTGTATTATTCCGGAAGTCTAATGTATCAAGCTGTGGTATCCCGGCAAGCTTGGAAGGAATCGAACCGAAGAGGTGATTGGAGCTCATGTCTAGCTGCATCAACTCTAGCAAGCCGATATCGCCCCAGTGAGCTGTTGGATTGAAGGGCATGAACACTGAGTTGCCTGAATTGACCCAACTGAGTTGGGATGCTCCCTAAGGGATGGTTATTGCCAAGTTGTAGGATTGCACAATCATCACAACCTTTTCAGTCATTTTCTATTTAGATGGGAACAATTATCATTGCAAATTAACTTTTGGTATGTTGATGTAATCAACTTTTTGACATGCTAATTTAAATCCTGAAGTGAACAGAGAATTAAATGGTCATTATGAGCAGCAGAATAGGGGGAAGCTAAAGGAACAATTCAAGTACAGAACACCATTGAGGAAACAATGCCAACATAGAGACCCAATTCCTTAATGAGCAGAATACAAACATCTTTTGTGTCAGTACAGGAAATGAAAGATTGAACCGCCAAAAAGCACAGAATATGGATCAGATTTCAGAGGTAGAATATACATATCAAGGTAGTCATGCAAGCGTATCCACATATGCCAAATTGTACTGGGAAAATTCAAACTTATTGACATTTCCTAGGTGTAGGAAGGCAATCAACAACACTCCTCAGACAAAATAAAGTGCACATGTTAGAACGAATATGATAGGAATAGTGACAACACGGTAGAACATTTGAGCACACAAGAATCTCTAATAAGCTTTCTTTCTATCAATTTAGAGCTCTGAGCCAAAGAAGAACAAGAAGATGGGACTGTGAGCCACTAGAAAGTCAAGAGCAAGCCAAAATCCACTGCGTGAAAATTCCAATTATGTTCAGTATAGGTCTTATACTGAAATGTGATCAAATGCAAATATAAAGAATAAAAATTTGAGCTTAAAGTAACAATTGAAGAACAGAAATGCATACACCAAAAACCTGAAATCCTTCTCCATTCAAATTATACAAATGGCAAAAACTGAAGAACTAGTTGGCCAAAACGCAGAACTAAAAATAATTTCCCTAACTAAAAATAATTTTCCTAATTCAGATCAGCTCCAATACTTGCCAAGAACTCACTCATGAGGTCAGGAAGGATCACCCCGCCCAGCTCATTGTAGTGCAATCCTAGTGAGGCCCAGAAGCATCACCACCGCCGGCGAGATGGACCTTGCGAGCCCCCTCCCTTGCAGTGAGATGGTCGCTACCCTTCCACACGTATCGCACGCCATGCCCTCAAAGTAGTCCATGTGGCCACACAGGTCCTCACCACATGCCCATGATGCTAGTGCGCCCCCCCCACCAGGTTCAGCGTCGCGTTGAGCTCCATGAGCGCATCCATCTCAACATTGAATATCCATGGTACCAAAGACATAAATTGAATATCTATGCTACCAATTGCAAATATATGGTTTCATTCACCAAGATATGAAAAGAAGTTACCTTAGGTTTGAAGGAGAAAGACATCATAAATAGAGTGGTGTGGAAGGGATGCGATGGTTGTGGATAAAGGGACGGTCGGGAGGCAGAGCTGGTGGTTACGGTGACTAGCGGGAGGTAGAGTTGGCGGCAAAGTCCAAGGGCTCGAGGAGGACCTAGATAGGGCATCCAAAATCGGGCGAGAGGAGGAGCGGGAGGTGGAGCACCGACAGGAGGCAACAATGCTAGCACGGTTGACTGGCTGGAGGACCAAGCATCGGGCTGATAGAACCTAGGGAGACGAAGGGGGAGAGAGGGAGAGACGTGGGCAAAGCCGATGGTGTCGCTAGGCTTCGATGATGCAGCGGTCGAGGGCCGGCAATGGGCAGCGACCCGAGCACAACCCAGAGCAGGAGAGGACAGGAGCAGAGAGAATGGAGCAGCATAAATGAGCGCAGGAGTAGAGAGTGAGAGGGATTCGGTTCACATAGCAGTAGAGAAAGAGGAGCAGCGTCGGTGCGAGGGCGAAGAGAAATAAAAAGGAAAGAAGAGAAGGGGTTAACAATGGGCCGACTAGGACATAAGCATGTATATATATAAATACATACTCACATACAGGAGGGTATATGGGTATATAGGTAAGCATATATATAATTATGCAGAGGTAGTATCTGGCCAACAATAACAAACTATCGAATACACTAAATTGATAGGCCAACATACCCTCACATCTGTAAAATAATTATGAATAATGGGTACAAGATAAAATTCAATTATAAATACCACGACCAGTGTAAGTGAAGAATAATCACCATAGATATACTTCAGTGTAGCATATTTTTACATTTCCTTAAATTAAGTCATAGCCTACATATTAACTGCAGGCAACGATCTAAGCCAAGGGAAAGGACTCCACCTAAGCTCATCTGAACATGAGAACTACTACCAGATCCTAAGCAAGCATGCCTTTGATCATTTTGATTAGAGTAATTTTGCGTAAAATACATTTTAATGCTAGATTAATATCACTTTCTACATAAAATGAATTTTGGAAGAAATCATGTGCTTGATGTTAATTATGATAAATATGTGCTTGATGTTATTGATGATGTATATGGCAGGGTAGGTGGTTGGAGGAGCCATTGTCCTACAGATGAATAAGAGGTGGGTGGAGGGTGCCCGGGAAATGAAAGATAGTGGTAGAGTTATAATATAAGGACTAAACAACTCTCACACATGTATGGAGCCGTATTTCTAGGGTCAAGTATATTCTCATTTTGACGAGCAGAAAATGCTACCCAACAACGTTATTATATTCTCCACATGGGTAAGTGGTATAACTAGGTAGAGGAAACCAGAACTAGTATAGGGTCCAAAAGTGGTGGATCCAAAGCAGGCCGACCCAGAACCAGTATAGAGCCTGTCGGGACCCCGGATTTCCGAACCCGGACCCTCTGTGTATTACTGCACTAGTCCCAGATCAAAGCTAGTGCACACAGTTAAACAGAAATGAATACATAACCAGCAACGCTTTATTACAATATTAAAGAGTACAGACCGAAAGGTCTCATTATTACAATTGAGGTTTCAAGACCTCGCACACACGAAACACAGCGGAAGCAAAAGATAAACTCGGTGAAGACCCATCAATACGCCACAGGCAATTGACTGGGGAAGCGCGACCTAGAACTCCTGGAATCCTTCGTCGAATTCACCCGCGAAGAAGTCGTAGCCACCTTCTTGAGCTTCGCAATCTTCTGAGATTTATTTTTAAGTGTAGCATGTGAGTACATAAAGTACTCCGCAAGTCTTGGGAAAAATGCATAGATGCAAGGCTTAACAAAGGAAGGCCATATGGTTCTTTTGCACAAAACAATATTTGAAATCTCAATTACTACTAATTATTTTCGAAGGCATCACTTTAATGAAGTAAATGTTTTAACAGAATTAACTTTCTAGTGAAGGTTCCAACTACCAACACTAGCTAACCAATTACCATTGGTCAAGTTTTAAACTGCGGGTTCCATCCACCCTCTCTGGCTCCATCCGCCAGGATTCCGAGAGTTCCCTCCACTCTTGGAATACAAAATTTTCATTTTAAAACCAAAACCAGAAATCTACCATGTGAATGCATTCCTTGCCCGCCCTTGACCGTGGGCACGGCTATTCGAATAGTTTTACACTCTGCAGAGGTTGTACAACTTTACCCACAAGAGATAAATTATCCTAAAAGTCAACACGCTTCCTTTGGCATGAGACCCAGACAAAATATCACAAAGCCTTTACCTTACTCTAATCTAGCTAGATACCACCCGCTGAGGTTTCACCGCAGAAGGGTTAAATCCGCCCAATCTGAAGCCCCCTCTTGCGCCATATGAGTACAGTAAATCCCTGTCCCTCACTGTGAATAACCAGTCCATCCCTGGCACCCACTTTCCACTAGTGGCACCTAAACTAGACTATCATAAGTTAGTCAGCTAGGTCGTACCCATATAGACTTGTGGTTGTACGGTTAATGCTCAGTCTGGACAAACACAAGCGTCGGTCCTTAATTGACTAGGGTGAAACATACACTTAACAAGTTCTCGTGCTTACTGCACCAACCCAAACAGCCATCCACCCTAATCTAAACCAACTTTCACATTTTAGTTTATTTTAAGAGAACAAGGGTGACTCCAATCACCACAACTTTATAAACACAAGGCTCAACAATAAATCTTAATTTCTCATTTTCAAGAGTTTCTAAAGATATTAGATAGCATGACTAAGCATTATTCTACCATTCTAATATTCACAAAGATTAATAGTAATCTCATTATTGAGACAAAGGAAGTTCTAGGGTGACAAGGTACATGGCAATCAATGTCAAATGAGAGCATAACAAAGTTGGAATAACTAATTCCTAAAGATTGAACTAAAGCTTTATGTAAATAGCAATGCACATAATTTAAAATAATTAAAACATTTTCAAAAGCAAAGGTTCAAGATGATCAAAGAAGACTTGCCTTCTTGCAGGGTTTCTGGGTCTTCTTGTTGTTGGGTAGAGTGATCGTCGACAACGTTGGAATCTACGCGGGAAAAGACGAAGCAACAAAACAAATAAATACAAAAAAAAATCAAATAAACTCAAAAACTCAAATAGAGGCCATAATTGGATAGGTTATGATCTTAGACGAATTTAGGAGAAAGATTTAGCGGATTTGGGGTTCACACGAGGTAGAACGAATATCTGGAAGATTGGTTGGGAAACAAAATTACTGAGACAATATTTGGACTAAGAAAGATAGAATGGATTTTATGGAGATTTTCCAAGATTTGAATTTGAATTTTGAAAGTGCACAGGAAATTTGGAATGGAACTGAGACTTTGAAATTAAACTAGGTATTGGAATTTGAAATTTAAATATTCGAAATATCAAATAAATTTCAAATATTTTAAAGGATGGAAGAAATGGATAGTTTGGAATTTTTGATGAATTTAGAAATTTGAATGGGCTCAAATGGAGTTAAAACGAGGGAGAACGAGCTCCGAGAAGTTTGAAAAGAGAGAAAATAGAAAATCAGGATTTTTGGAATTATTTTTCTAAAGGAAATTCTGGATTATGACGTCAGCATTGCGTCAGCCCTGGGATTTATTTTTCAGCCGAATTATTTCTATACTGGAAAATCAGGATTACTGCGTCACCCTTGCGTCAGCCCAGGGGTAGACTAACTGGCAGGTGGGCCCCGGGTCTATGGACCGGGCCCATGGACCCAACCGAGCGGTGAGGTGGCACGGCTGCCCGTGTGGCGCTGACGGGGCCAAGACGGCCCGAGGTGGCGCTGGCGTGGCGCTGACGCGGCGGCCACCTCAGCTGCCACGTCGGCACCGAGGCAGTGCCGGCCGGAGGAGCTCGGGGCGGCGTGCTCGCCGGCGCTCCGGCGGGCTGCGGCCGGCGGCGAGCGGCGCAGGAGGGAGAGGGGACCGAGGGGAGTCCGGCTCTACCTGGCACGGGGCTCGGCGGGGACGGAAGGCGGCCGGCAACGAGGGAGATGCGACGGAGACTCTCGGGCGGCGGCGGAGAGGGCGCTCCGGTGGCGGGGAGGCGCGGCCGAGGGGCGGACGGGCTTCGCGGCAACGCGGGGAAGCCGGAGGAGGCAACGGCGAGGCGCGAGAGACTTCGGTGCGGCGGCGATTGCTCGCCGGAGGAGCTCGCCGGCGCGCGCACGGGGTGAGCTCGGTGCGGGGCTGCTCGGGCACCGGGGAGAGGGAGACGGGGGCAGGGGGAGGTGGGGCGAGGAGAGGCGGAGCCGCGGGCAGTATTTATAGGGGCGGACGGGCGCAGGGCTGCACGGATTTGCCGCCGGAGATGGCGGGCGGCGGAAAGGAAAGAGGGGGGAAGAAGGAAAGGGGGCGCCCGTACAAGGAAGGGGATCGGGGGAGGAAGAAGAAGGAAAGGCGCGGGGATGGCGGGATTGGTCGGCGCGTGGGACACGGCGTGCGCGGGAGAGAGGAGCGGCGCCGGTACGGGCGGAGGCGGTTGCGGGCGGCGGCGGCACGAGGAGGAAGACGGCGCGGGGTAGGGGACAATGCTGACAGGCGGGCCCGGCCTGTCAGCGGGAGAAGGAGAGGGGAGCGGGGCACGGTGTCGGATGGGCATCCGACGATCGGGAGAGGAGGGAGAGGCGGACGGCCGAGATCGCACGGGCGGAGGCGCAACGGGCGGCTAGGATGGAGGCGGGGGAGAACGGCTTGGATGGGGCGGGGGAGCGACGTGGGCAGCATCTGGCCGTCCACGTGGCGGCCGGAGGGGGAGGGGAGCGGATTTTATTTTTGATTTTAATTTCAGATTTTCAGAAAGGCCCAGAAAATCCAATAAAGCTTAGAAAAATATGAAATAAATTCCAAAAATTCCAGAAAAATTCACAGAAGTTCCTGGATAGGTTTTGGACTTACTAAAAATACTTCCAACTAATGTTGGTATTTAATTTTCATACTTAAAATACTTTTTATTTTCAAAAATACATTTTTAAACTCCAGAAACTCCAGGAAACCAAATAAAAGCCAAATAACTCCAAATAATTAATTTGAATTAGGATTTTTATAGAAATTCAAAATATCTTTTTATTTAATAATATTTTTAGGTTTTACTTAAAATACTTTTCAAATCTAGCTTTTCAAAAACAGAAATTCAGAGCAAATCCTAATAAAACTCGAATACTTTAAAATAATTAATTTGAAATTAAATTTTCTCAGAAGGCAAATTTTGGGATGTTACAAATCTACCCCCCTTAGAAAGAATCTCGTCCCCGAGATTCGGACGGACTAGGAAAAGAAAGGAGAGGGAAACTCGGCTCTTAGGTCCTCTTCAAGCTTCCAGGTTGCTTGACTTCGAATGGTTGCTCTTCTGCACTTTGTGGAACTTTATGGTCATGCTTCTTGCGTGGCGTTCAGCTTCCTTCATAATTCTATCTTGTTGTTCGATGCTCTGAAGTATTCCTTTAATTGAGAAATATGGAAGACAACAACAAATCGGACTGGTACATCTTTAGTCGCCTGCAAGCTTTGGGTTAACTTCAATTGCCCTTATCATATCGATTAATTCAGTATTCCACCAAAAAGGGCTTAACTTCCGCAAGTGTTCATCCGAGAAGGACATAATTATTTCAACTCTTCAAAAATTCTTGATTCCAAAATCATATACCACAAATGCACCTTATTGATTTCGACAAGTAATCTCATTAACTTTTAGGTGGTGATCGGTTCGGCTGAAAGCCTCATGGCTTATGGCTGAAAACACTGTAGCTGGCTGAAAAAAGCATTGTAGCTGACAGAGGCTTATTTACCATAATTAAATTTAAAAAAATTTAAAAATAGAAAAAACATATTAGCCCATCACGTATAATGTAAACAAATACGAGGAAAAAAAGAACCGGTAAAAAAACTCAAAAAAAAGCCAAAAGTTCAGAAAAAGACGAAATTTATGAATAGTGCAAAAATAAGCTGAAGCCAGAAGCTGAAGCCATATTGATCAGGGCCTTAGTCTCTGCTCTAATTTGAATCGACGTCAAACCATAGAATGTTTCTAACAAGAATCCAATAACATTGTAGTTTGTGATTTCCACCAATTATTTTATGATCATTATCTAATCTAACAGATCCATAACTTTGATCAATTAATCCAACCTTTTAGTAATCATCAATCAATTTTAAGATCATCTAAGCCATAATTTAATATTCATTAATCCGCCAACATCATTCTCTTGATAATTATCATTTTGATTCCACCAAATTTGAATGAACTCAATTAATCCTTATCGGACAATCTATCTCCCATAATTAATGTAAATCCTCCAAGTTATCCATTTGAACATCCTTAAACGATCTAATTAATCTCATTAGTTAAAATCCAATTATCTAACAATGATCTATTAAATCCACCAAATTCAAATTGACACATCAAAGTCCACTTTGCAATGATAAAATTAATCCACCAAGATATCTAAGTGTATTATCTTCTGGAATTCCACTAGTATCCACTTATCATCAGTAGGTCCACCAAACTATGATAATCAATTAACTCCACAAAATTCATCTACTCTTCATGATTCAACCAAATCACCCAAAATTGATATCATTAATGATAATTCATCTTCTTAATCTTTTAATCACTCCCTTTACTTGATCAATCTCTTAATACTAATTCTCCAATGATCACAAATAATCCCTTCAACAAAAATCTTGTTTTACATCCAGTTGCTCCTTTCAATCCTAGATAATAAATCCAAGGCAAAATTTAGACTCTTCCCATGATCTAATTAGCTTTCCCAAATTCAACTTTGTATTTATTCTCTAGTCAACCCACAAAGATGACACTTTTTAGATTTATTTATAATCAATGGGTATCCACAAATATACCTTTTATCTCAATCCATTCGAATATTATTCAATGTTGTCAATTATAAATCCAAAATATATCACTCTAGCAACAATTCACCAAATTACCTAACTTGACATCCACTGATTATGGCAGCTTTCCCAACAAAAGTACTTTCCATAAATTTGTTGTCTTCCATATACTCTAGGTCTCCAAGGATTCTCCAAACTTGGACTGCGGTGAAAGAATTGGAGCTTGCACTATTGCGGTAACTGGGATTAGCAAAAGATAAGAGGGAAGTAGCACAGATAAGAGATCAGGGGAACGACTAAACAACATCCCAAACAAACACACAAGAGATAAGCAAACAACGACTTGGAAGAAACTTAGCTTGAAATAAAAATAGTTTTTAAGGATAACTGTACTACAAGTATACAAAGACTTGGTACAGTTCACCTAACAAACAAACAAGTCATATATAAGCGTTTTAAAATCGTAAGACTTTGCTTGGGTACTACAACTAAAGAACTAGTCCTCGCTCCTTCATGATGACGAGCTTCTCCAAGTGCTTCTTAGACGCAGCCTTACTGAGCCATCTATAGAAATTACAAAGGGAAGGGGTACAATTACCATTCCAAAAGAAAGTAGGCAGATAGAAAAGGGAAGAATACATGACGAAGGTAAGGATAGAAAGAAGAGACAAGATGAGGACAGCACATACTTAAATTTTTATTTTATAAAATAAATTTTGAAGTTTTTCTAATAACGACCATTCTAACTAGGTCACATCCTACAGTCAAATTGGCTCTGATACCACCTCTGTCGGGACCCCGGATTTTCGAACCCGGACCCTCTGTGTATTACTGCACTAGTCCCAGATCAAAGCTAATGCACACAGTTAAACAGAAATGAATACATAACCAGCAACGCTTTATTACAATATTAAAGAGTACAGACCAAAAGGTCTCATTATTACAATTGAGGTTTCAAGACCTCGCACACACGAAACACAGCGGAAGCAAAAGATAAACTCGGTGAAGACCCATCAATACGCCACAGGCAATTGACTGGGGAAGCGCGACCTAGAACTCCTGGAATCCTTCGTCGAATTCACCCGCGAAGAAGTCGTAGCCACCTTCTTGAGCTTCGCAATCTTCTGAGATTTATTTTTAAGTGTAGCATGTGAGTACATAAAGTACTCCGCAAGTCTTGGGAAAAATGCATAGATGCAAGGCTTAACAAAGGAAGGCCATATGGTTCTTTTGCACAAAACAATATTTGAAATCTCAATTACTACTAATTATTTTCGAAGGCATCACTTTAATGAAGTAAATATTTTAACAGAATTAACTTTCTAGTGAAGGTTCCAACTACCAACACTAGCTAACCAATTACCATTGGTCAAGTTTTAAACTGCGGGTTCCATCCACCCTCTCTGGCTCCATCCGCCAGGATTCCCTTCCGAGAGTTCCCTCCACTCTTGGAATACAAAATTTTCATTTTAAAACCAAAACCAGAAATCTACCATGTGAATGCATTCCTTGCCCGCCCTTGACCGTGGGCACGGCTATTCGAATAGTTTTACACTCTGCAGAGGTTGTACAACTTTACCCACAAGAGATAAATTATCCTAAAAGTCAACACGCTTCCTTTGGCATGAGACCCAGACAAAATATCACAAAGCCTTTACCTTACTCTAATCTAGCTAGATACCACCCGCTGAGGTTTCACCGCAGAAGGGTTAAATCCGCCCAATCTGAAGCCCCCTCTTGCGCCATATGAGTACAGTAAATCCCTGTCCCTCACTGTGAATAACCAGTCCATCACTGGCACCCACTTTCCACTAGTGGCACCTAAACTAGACTATCATAAGTTAGTCAGCTAGGTCGTACCCATATAGACTTGTGGTTGTACGGTTAATGCTCAGTCTGGACAAACACAAGCGTCGGTCCTTAATTGACTAGGGTGGAACATACACTTAACAAGTTCTCGTGCTTACTGCACCAACCCAAACAGCCATCCACCCTAATCTAAACCAACTTTCACATTTTAGTTTATTTTAAGAGAACAAGGGTGACTCCAATCACCACAACTTTATAAACACAAGGCTCAACAATAAATCTTAATTTCCCATTTTCAAGAGTTTCTAAAGATATTAGATAGCATGACTAAGCATTATTCTACCATTCTAATATTCACAAAGATTAATAGTAATCTCATTATTGAGACAAAGGAAGTTTTAGGGTGACAAGGTACATGGCAATCAATGTCAAATGAGGGCATAACAAAGTTGGAATAACTAATTCCTAAAGATTGAACTAAAGCTTTATGTAAATAGCAATGAACATAGTTTAAAATAATTAAAACATTTTCAAAAGCATATGTTCAAGATGATCAAAGGAGACTTGCCTTCTTGCAGGGTTTCTGGGTCTTCTTGTTGTTGGGTAGAGTGATCGTCGACAACGTTGGAATCTACGCGGGAAAAGACGAAGCAACAAAACAAATAAATACAAACAAAAATCAAATAAACTCAAAAACTCAAATAGAGGCCATAATTGGATAGGTTATGATCTTAGACGAATTTAGGAGAAAGATTCAGCGGATTTGGGGTTCACACGAGGTAGAACGAATATCTGGAAGATTGGTTGGGAAACGAAATTACTGAGACAATATTTGGACTAAGAAAGATAGAATGGATTTTATGGAGATTTTGCAAGATTTGAATTTGAATTTTGAAAGTGCACAGGAAATTTGGAATGGAACTGAGACTTTGAAATTAAACTAGGTATTGGAATTTCAAATTTAAATATTTGAAATATCAAATAAATTTCAAATTATTGAAAGGATGGAAGAAATGGATAGTTTGGAATTTTTGATGAATTTAGAAATTTGAATGGGCTCAAACGGAGTTAAAACGAGGGAGAACGGGCTCCGAGAAGTTTGAAAAGAGAGAAAATAGAAAATCAGGATTTTTGGAATTATTTTTCTAAAGGAAATTTTGGATTATGATGTCAGCATTGCGTCAGCCCTGGGATTTATTTTTCAGCCGAATTATTTCTATACTGGAAAATCAGGATTACTGCGTCACCCTTGCGTCAGCCCAGGGGTAGACTGACTGGCAGGTGGGCCCCGGGTCTATGGACCGGGCCCATGGACCCAACCGAGCGGTGAGGTGGCACGGCTGCCCGTGTGGCGCTGACGGGGCCAAGACGGCCCGAGGTGGCGCTGGCGTGGCGCTGACGCGGCGGCCACCTCAGCTGCCACGTCGGCACCGAGGCAGCGCCGGCCGGAGGAGCTCGGGGCGGATTGCTCGCCGGCGCTCCGGCGGGCTGCGGCCGGCGGCGAGCGGCGCAGAAGGGAGAGGGGACCGAGGGGAGTCCGGCTCTACCTGGCACGGGGCTCGGCGGGGACGGAAGGCGGCCGGCGACGAGGGAGAGGCGACCGAGACTCTCGGGCGGCGGCGGAGAGGGCGCTCCGGTGGCGGGGAGGCGCGGCCGAGGGGCGGACGAGCTTCGCGGCGACGCGGGGAAGCCGGAGGAGGCAACGGCGAGGCGCGAGAGACTTCGGTGCGGCGGCGATTGCTCGCCGGAGGAGCTCGCCGGCGCGCGCACGGGGTGAGCTCGGTGCGGGGCTGCTCGGGCACCGGGGAGAGGGAGACGGGGGCAGGGGGAGGTGGGGCGAGGAGAGGCGGAGCCGCGGGCAGTATTTATAGGGGCGGACGGGCGCAGGGCTGCACGGATTTGCCGCCGGAGATGGTGGGCGGCGGAAAGGAAAGAGGGGGGAAGAAGGAAAGGGGGCGCCCGTACAAGGAAGGGGATCGGGGGAGGAAGAAGAAGGAAAGGCGCGGGGATGGCGGGATTGGTCGGCGCGTGGGACACGGCGTGCGCGGGAGAGAGGAGAGGCGCCGGTACGGGCGGAGGCGGTTGCGGGCGGCGGCGGCACGAGGAGGAAGACGGCGCGGGGTAGGGGACGATGCTGACAGGCGGGCCCGGCCTGTCAGCGGGAGAAGGAGAGGGGAGCGGGGCGCGGTGTCGGATGGGCATCCGACGATCGGGAGAGGAGGGAGAGGCGGACGGCCGAGATCGCACGGGCGGAGGCGCAACGGGCGGCTAGGATGGATGCGGGGGAGAACGGCTTGGATGGGGTGGGGGAGCGACGTGGGCAGCATCTGGCCGTCCACGTGGCGGCCGGAGGGGGAGGGGAGGGGATTTTATTTTTGATTTTAATTTCAGATTTTCAGAAAGGCCCAGAAAATCCAATAAAGCTCAGAAAAATATGAAATAAATTCCAAAAATTCCAGAACAATTCACAGAAGTTCCTGGATAGGTTTTGTACTTACTAAAAATACTTCCAACTAATGTTGGTATTTAATTTTCATACTTAAAATACTTTTTATTTTCAAAAATACATTTTTAAACTCCAGGAAACCAAATAAAAGCCAAATAACTCCAAATAATTAATTTGAATTAGGATTTTTATAGAAATTCAAAATATCTTTTTATTTAATAATATTTTTAGGTTTTACTTAAAATACTTTTCAAATCTAGCTTTCAAAAATAGAAATTCAGAGCAAATCCAAATAAAACTCGAATACTTTAAAATAATTAATTTGAAATTAAATTTTCTCAGAAGGCAAATTTTGGGATGTTACAGAGCCCAAAAGTGGTGAGCCTAGCACATACATTTAGTGTTATGGGGTGTCAGGTAAGGGTAAGAGACCGCTCCAGACCAACAACTATTCAACAATCGAGTGAGGTGTCAGGTGAGGGTAACAGACTGCCCTAGACTACCGACTATGATTAGTTGGATGGAGATATAATGAAACTAGGGAAAATATTCTGTACTCTAGCTCGGCACCGCATCTAAGAAAATGCAAATGACCCAGTTACAAAGAGCTTAGAGTAGCTATGGATAAAGTGACATAAGCTTGTGCAGTGCTAATCAAATAATGAATTCATGCCTATCTCCTGGATTAGAGGTTATGGAGACCGACTAGGATTCTTTCTCTACACCAGGGTGATTAGTAGTATTTACTATTTAGAATACTAAAATATGCAAATCCTTTCTTTAACTTGATAACCTATTTTATCATTAAAGAAGAGATGGAATAGAAGGTTTGATTATGAAGAGATGAGGCATACATTGCTAATAATGCTTGCTCAGTACGTTGTACTCACTCTTACTATTAAAGTCCTTTGTTAGATCCTAGTCTAGCTGTGGATTATCTTGGGTTGGACGTGGGGTTTATAGGCTTAGAGGATGTTGTAGGGTGATCGTATCAAGGACTAGGGCAAGGTGGATACCCTATTCGGCAGCTAGGACGAGTAGGCAACCTGTAGTGCTTCATCTCAAAGAGTTGGGGTATATAAATAATCCACATCTCGTTATGTATATGATACTTGTATAATTAGAGCCTACGATAAAACTTTAGTACTAGTTCTGTAGGATTATTGTTAATTATGAAGTAGTGTATTAAAGACTTTAGCTTTGCATAGTAATGGTATTGAAATAATATTATACCATCTCAAGCTATTGTTCTACCACAATACTCTGATATGGCTTATTATTCAGTAAAACATAAATTTATCATGTTTTATCGGGTAATAACCACAGACCGTTGCTATTACCTAAGGTAGTGATGGCTACCTTGGGAAGTAGCTCGGTTAGCCAGGCTACCTAGAAGCGAAGCCAACATGTTTGGTAGTGTGGCTTTTTGTTGGCTACCTAGCTGCCCGAAGTTGCAGTTGAAGTAAGAAATGTATGAAATACCCTCGAGGAAATTGATGACCTGTTTGTCTACTTATAATGGATAATAACTGGATTCCAATTCTTCCCTCCTAGTAAGTTCAATCGAAAATGATCACAGTTTGCCAAATCAAACATAGAATAAAACAAGCATCTTACAGAGACAACTCCAAAACTATTTGGAAAACAAAAATTGTGAAGTAAGGCCGACATACAACTCCAAAATCATGCGTAAAGCACACTTCCCAACAACGCTACAATTCTATAAGGTCCTCCACCTTCGAAATGAACATCCTATCAATTTCAAGACAGGTACGAAATGACCTTGGCCTTGGTTTTTGTATAGATTTACAAAATACTAACATGTTGTACTCTGGTTGTTCCAGGGACCTGTGGATGAAGCCATAGAGCAGCAGAGCATTATCAAAGGTAGGGGTTGGATTCTTTTGAGATGTATCTTATGGTTTTTGATTTAAAATTTTGAATTCTATTTGTTCATGAAAGAGATGTTTATGTGTGATTTTGACCAATATAAATCAAGTCAGAATATTATTTATTACTATCAAGTTATATATCTATTTTAGAAAAATATTTTATTTAAAAACTAGCAAGTAAAGCATACTGAGCAATCTGTCATTTTACTTCTTAATAAAATGAACCTTTTGCGTGTTCTCAAGGAATAAAAAGACAAGAATTGTCAGTGTCATCTCTTTGAAACTCCATGCAGTGTATGAAGTAACCAAATGCTGCATGAATTGTCAGGTCACATCCTGTCAGGTCAGATTCTTTTTCTCAAAGAAGTACACTACATGTGCCACGTTGAAACCCGACCTGGATACGGTTAGCCATGTCGATCTGCGCCGAGCTCTGACGCAACGAGTAATCAAGTAGAATTCATACAGCGCACATCTACAAAACGGACTGCAGGCCAGGGGCGGACCCAGGACAAAATCTGAGAGGGGGCACAACAATACACATAGTATGTTGAATTGTTCTCATTCATAATTTTAGCATGAGTGAGGGCCTTTTAGTTGGGCTGAGTGGGGGCACTAGCATTAAATCTTGGGCTATATACCTGAGTTCCTGCGAATTGAGTGGCGGCCTGGGCCCTCACTCCCCCCTCTTTGGGTCCGCCCCTGACTGCAGCCTGCCTGGTTGAGCCTGCCTTGTCAGTAACTATGGAATATTCTTCTTCATAAAAATTGTTGATTCTTCATAAAACTGTTGTAACATATTCCTTTGCCTACAGAGTCAAGAAAAAAAGAAAGAGAAATAGAAGTCAGACAGGGACTGCCATTATTACAATTCAATCGGACGAGTCAGTTCTAGCTACGATGGTTCCGGTTAGGAGAATTTCCCCATCCAGGCAGGTTCGGGGGTGCTCTTCCCACACGGGGAACATAGGGTGGGTCCGCTAGGCTAGCAAAGTGGGAATATGGTTGTCCTTCCTTCCTAAGGGCTTACAAGATCTGATAAAAAAATTCGGAGATTCTGATGATGTGGCTCTCTTTATCCGGCCGGTCGAGGAGGAAATGAATCTTACAATGGAAATTCTGAGTAAATTCGGAGAAGCATCTGGTCTTAAAACAAACTTGCAGAAAAGTTGTGTCATCCCGATCAGGTGTGAGCAGCTGGTCTTGGATTCTGTTGGACAAACAATGCCATGTGCACCGGCAGAATTTCCATGCACATATTTGGGCTTACCAATTTCGGACAGAAAGCTAAAGAAATCTGACCTATTACCTTGGATTGAAAAGATTGGGAATAAATTACCTAGTTGGAAAGCATCGCTTTTGAACATGGCGGGTAGAGTCACGTGGGTCCGATTTGTGCTTTCAGCTATACCTATATATGTCTTGATCGCAATCAAGGTACCCAAGTGGTTCATCAAAGCAGTGGACAAAATCCGACGAGCCTTTCTTTGGAACGGGCGGGATATTGTCAACGGTGGTTCTTGTCTCGTGGCGTGGGAGAAAGTGCAAAGACCCCTCGACCTCGGTGGTTTGGGAGTTCTAAACCTTGAATACATGAGTTGGGCTTTACAAATTCTTTGGTTGTGGTTAAAGAAAACAGATTTGAGCCGGCCGTGGAGAGGGCTTGAGATCCCGGTGCATTCCAATGCGGTTGCCTTGTTTTCCATTGCTCTAGATTCACATGTGGGCAGAGGTGATAACACGCTATTCTGGTCGGATAGGTGGCTCATGGGATGCTGTCTTGGGGATCTTGCACCAGCTGTTGTGGCTGCTGTCCCGCCGAAAGTTCGCAATCAGCGTACAGTCTCGGAAGCTTTTCTTCATAATTCATGGCCTAACGACATTCAAGGAGGGTTATCTTTGATCGGCCTCTTTGAGTACTTTCAGTTATGGGATTTACTCCAGGACACACTTTTATATCATGAAGATGACTGTCACACATGGTGGTTTGAAGTTTCCGGAAAGTTTACATCAAAGTCAGCCTACCGCGCCTTCTTCCAAGGTTCAGTTGTGTTTGAGCCGTGGCGTCGTCTATGGAAAACTTGGGCTCCCGGAAAATGCAAGTTTTTTATTTGGTTAGCTATCCGCAACAGATGTTGGACAGCGGACAGATTGTCAAGGAGAGGCCTCCCTCATCCCGAGCAATGCGTTCTTTGTGATCAAGCGGATGAAACCATTCAGCATATTCTCACTTCATGTGTCTTTGCTCGTGAATTCTGGTTTAAGATCTTGGAACCCTTGGGCTTCTCAACATGTGTGCCGGGTCGTCATGAGCACCATTTTGCTGAATGGTGGAGGAAGGTTTGCAAGCGGGTTCCAAAAGACAAAAGAAAGGGGTTCAATACAGTGATAATCATGGGCTCTTGGTTATTGTGGAAGCATCGCAATGCTTGTGTGTTTGAAGGAGCTCGTCCAAACGTTAATGCCTTAGTGCATTTGTTTCGTGATGAGCAGCATCTCTGGTGCATTGCTGGAGCTCGCGGGCTCCGAGCTCTAGGTCATGGTGGGGTTGTGGGTTAGCCTAGGTTTATCCGTGGTCAGGTCTCACCCTAGTGTGTGTTGCATAAGGTTTCCCGTTTCGATGTATTTTCAACCCCTCACAGCTCGACCCGGAGTGAGGTGGTGGTGTTTGTAAGGGGCCGATCCTTTCCTCTCTTTAATACAATGATACGCAGCTCTCCTGCGTATTCGAGAAAAAAAAGATCTGATAAAAATAAAAAATATTTTAAAATAATAGATTGTAGTTTTTAATATAGGAGATTGTATTCTTTTTTATATATTTAGATTAAACTTAAATCTACATGCTAGAATATATATTTTGGAGCTGTATTTTTGTAAAAAGTATGACTAAATAATAGTAAATTAATAAATAAAGTCATCTTATTATTTTTTTTAAATATTTTAACCTATTTTTAATCCCCGCGGGGATCCCCGTGAGGGTCGGGTCCTTACGGGCACCAGGGGTGGGTCTACACAGGTAGGCTAACGGGCCCAGGGGTGGGGTGGGCTGGCAGGGATCGGGGCAGGGCTGCGGGGGCCTCCTCGAGCCCTTCGGGCTTATTGTGTAACATCCTGATTTTCAGAACCTTTTTAAAGATTTAAAACAAATTCACCATTTCAATTTTTCTGGAATTAATTAGAGCTTAAATTAAATTTTAATTAATTAAAAAGATTTAATATGACTAAATAAAACTTTACAATTTACTGGAAGTATTTTTTTGGGCTCTTTGTGTTACAAGGAAATTTTTATGAATTTTTGAATTTTATTCGGATTTATTTGCTATTTTCTAGAGCTCAAATGAATTTGTTTAAAATTTTGAAAATAGAAAACCTTTAGAAGACCCTAAAACCTTTTGGGCCAAAACCCTTGTCCACCAGCCCATTTCCTCGCTGGCCTAGCCCGCTTGGCCCCACGCTCAACGCGCATTGCGCATCCAGCCGTCGTCCTCTCCGCTGATTGTCACCACATGTCAATCATCGGCCGTCTTTCCTCGCCCGTGCCCCTGCATCTCGGCTATCCACCGTCGCCGAGTGCGTTGTCATCCTCACGGACTCTGTCAACCACCGTACCCGCCTCGGAGACTGTCTCAGCATCCGTGTCCCCACTGTGCTGAACTCTCGGCCGTCTCCACCTCGGACTCTTGGCGTCCATGCTATAAATAGCCGCGCTGCCCACCTCTTATTCTCATCCTAAGTCACCACCCTCACTAAGCTCACCCGTGTGTCGATGCCTTTGTAGCCGTCACCATCGTTTCGACCACCACCAGTGAGCCCTCAATTCGTCCGCCGTCCTCGCCGTCCCACTCAACCCGTCAGTTCATTGTAGTTTGTTGTCTATCACTGGGAGCTCACGCCGCCTCGCCTATCATTCCAGCCACCGCACCGCCCCGTCATCCTCGGTTCATGCGCCGCCACTCGCCAGCCGAGGCAACGTCTAGTTCCGCGTGTCGGCCACGTCACCCCACCCCCCATGCATCTCTTTAGCTTCTTCGTGAACTCAGTCCACGTGCACCGAGAGACTGATATGCGGGTCCCAGTTGTTAGATCTACCATGCTATGAGCTAGCTGAGTCACCGAGCCATGTCATCTGCCACATTAGCCTTAGTCTTGCGTGTCTGCCACATCAGCCCTAGAAGCCACATTAGCAAGCCAATTGCCCGTACACTATTCCATGATCCGAGTCCATCATAGACTAGCTATTTCGTGCACTGAGTTCATAGCACAATAGAATTTCCGAATTTTCAGCATTTTCCTTAGATTGGATTTTCTTCCGAGAGCCCATTCTTCTTCGTCCTATCTTCGATTGACCCGATTCTTTTTCCTAAATTCATCTAAAATTGAGATCTATCTTTTGGTTCTTGTTTTGAAGTTTTTGGAGTTCATTTGAATTTTATTTAATTTTATTTGTGCCTCGTTCATTTTAACTCTCGTTAGATAACGTAGGATGTGTATTGTCACCCTTGTTCTTGGTAGTTGTTGTCCTATTTGATTAATTTCTCCTTGATAATTTGAATGACATGATTCCAATGTCACCATAGGATGTGTATTTATCTAGTGATACAATATTAGTTATCACATGGGTTGTACATTTAGTATGCTTAGCTGTGCTTGTAGTACGTTGGGTTATCATCACATGTGATCAATTAATTAATTTTGATTTAATAAGATATTAAATCATGGTGGTCAGCCACAGTTATAAAAGTTGTGCACCTTGGCATGGGTAGTGTCATTGGTGGTGGTTATACAAAATAATTTTCACTTAGGCGAATGATCGTACAGTAAAGGGGGGAAGTATTGTTAGCACTTCAGGGATGTGGATGTTTCGTTGGGTAATGTCTAAGGACTTAAGTTTTTACACCATTGATCTGAGCCCTATCGTACAATCACATTTCTAGTATGGGATAGATGTAACTAATTAATTTGTGATGTTTCAATTTTGGTTTCGCCATTGGTATGTTGGAAGATGTTTGTTAGACCTCTCTATGGGAATAAGAGGGATCTGTTGACTAGGTGGTTAGCCTACTCGATCGTGAAATCTTAATGGGTGAAATTTTGTTAAGATTGAGCTTTGTAATAACCTTGTCATGAGCTTTCTACCGCACACCAAAGGAAGTGTGTTAATCGTGTGGCAGTATGAGATAATCATGTCTTGTGGGTAAAGTTGTACAACCTCTATAGAGTGTAAAACTATTCGAATAGCTGTGTCCCCGGTTATAGACTTATGGATTAAGTTGGGAAGTGAATGTTTAGTTCATTGGTGGTTCATTACGTGAACGGTTAGTTCACATGTGGTTCATTGGAGTGAATAGTTAGTTCACTTGTGGTTACTCTCAATTCTTTTATGTATTTACTTATTAATCATTTTTAAAGTTCACTTTCTATCTATTTATTGTATTCACTTCAAATTATTGTTTTCTACAAAACAACCATTTAGCCATCATTTGGTAAGCCTTGCATACTATATTGCATTTTTATTACAAATGACTTGCTGGGTACTCTATGTACTTACGGCTATATCCATATTTGCTCAGTTGAAGAAGAAGAACCATACCAACCAGAGGTGTGTAAAGGAGGATACTTCAACGACTTCTCAGATTAGAATTTCTCTCCCCAGTCGATTGTTTGTGGGCATGTCAAATGGCCATTTCACCTTCGTTGTGTTTTGCGCTGCCAGTTTTTTAGCCTTTCGGCTGTTAAAGTGTAATCTTGACTTTAAGGTTGCAACTCTGATAATTAATAATATTTGAGTCTTTTCTTAGTAAGTCGTGATGTGATTGATATTTCATCTATGTTTATACTGTGTGCACTAGTGTGATCTTGCACTAGTGCAAAATACACAGGAGAATCTAAATTTGCATATTCGGGTCTCAACAGAGGTGGTATCAGAGTCATATCGACTGTAGGACAAAGCCCTAGTTAGAATGGGAGAGCCTTAAGGATTTATGAAACTCACAAATTCACATAACTTGAATCACATATAAAGGAAATATTAAGTTTCGGTGTTTCTCTTTCTCACCCCTTCTTACAATCTTGTTCTTGTCTTCGTCTATACCATTAAAGTTGTCACTAATCCACTCCTGAATTAAAAATTTTGTAGATGTTGTTCGTTAATTCCTTCGCCAGTGAGGAATGTTGCTTTTGTGAGGAGTTGTGGCTCATGCTTCAGGACTTGGGTTACACTCGCTACCCTCAGTTGCTTGGATTCACTACCACTAGGGATGGTAGAGAAGTATAGAAGGTCAGAATCACCATCTTCTCTAAGAATGGACGTGAAAACCACCCTTATTGCTTCACTGTGGATCATGAGTCTTTCAAGTGGGGATGCCAAGAAGCTACCAGAGTAGCCCTCGCCCACTTGAGTTTCACCCACCGTCATTCCCTGGTGGGCACTCCTTTTCGTTACTTTCCCTATCGCAAGAAGGGGGAAGTCTTCAACACGATTGGGAGTTCAAAAGGTGAAGCCGATCCCACGATTGTCCACATGGCTTCACTCATTAAGGCGTAGGATGATGCCTACAACCACCTGGGCTTGGAATTGGAAGGTGCTCAGGTGAGGCTAATAGAGGTGTAGTTGGAGTTGGCACAATTCAAGGAGCCACACCAAGATGTACAATAACTTCAAGTGTTGTAGCAAGAGTTGGTGCGTCAACAAGAGCTTGAATACAAGGAGCTTCAATCACAGACACCGTAGGCGCACAGGCTTAGTACTATCCTATGGAGCTGCCACCCCGAGGGCTTACACCGGAAGCATCTCTAGTTCATCGCTAACATCCGAAGCTCAGGACCACCGCACACAAGAATGTCTCACGCCCTCGTCAGTTGGACAACTTTGTGTCTATGAGGGAGTACCACGTGACGCACCCATCAGGGCCCCCTGCTAGAGGGGCAGGATGGCTAAGTGAAGTGGAAGAACCAGAAGAGTGCAAGTTTGATGAGTATACCCAAGAGGACGAAGAGTAGAAGAGTAACATTGAGTAGTAGTGGTAGTAAGAGTCTGTAGCTATCCAAATAAAATGTGTGTTAAAATATTTTGGTTTTTATTTGCAATTGTTTATGACAGGAGCTATAGTTATGCTTTCAGCATTATGTTGCAGCCATGTCAAAACTTTACTTGGAGTTAATGAAGTGTTTCTTTTGTTAGCCTTTCCTGGCTAAGTGTTTGCTTAGTTAGGTTGCCATTAGAATATCCCCCTTAGATAAGTTTACCTCTTATCTTTTCTATTCCCTCTTTCCTTGGTAACTGAGGGTCACCTCGTCAGATGGTTGATACATGGAGTTCAGCTAGACGCAATCATATGCCTTCAGAACCTAGCAATAGTGCCTCGAATTCTTCAGCTCAGGGGTAGCAGTCAATCCCAATAGGATTGGATCCAACTTTGAGTCAGTTCATGGCAGCTCAAACTCAACTCATGAACACGATGATACAAAATCTGACCAATATGATGAATCAATAGTATCGATGTAACATCCTAAAATTTTAAATTTGAAAATATGAAGCCCTTGAGTTATTTTGCCAAATGTTTTATTTGAGTTTGGATTTTCATGGTGTTCTTAAGTTTTGGTTGAGAATTCAAAAATTGAAGAAGGTTTGTAAAATAATAATAATAAAACTAGAATTAAAAATGCCATAAAAGAAAATATGGAAGTAAAAGAAAATAGTAATTTTGAATTCAAAACTGAAACTACAATCCAACATAAGGAGGGATAAAATTAAGATTAAAGTATAAAAAATTTCATATTGTAAATAGCATTATTAAAAGGGCAACAAAAATAAATAAATAAATAAATAGAACATATGAACATATACAAGGAGCCTAGAAAGAGGAGCAAGACATAAAATGTAATTATAAAAAAAATAGGCATAAAGGAAATATATACATGTGTATAAGATGAATGTGCAAATAGTACATATATATATGTATATACATGTATACATGAATAAAATAAACATAACTATATACATACACAAAAATAGAAATAAATAAAAATATATATACTATATATAAGTATATATACTTTTATATACATATGTATATATACACTAAATAAAAAAAAGAGAAAAGAGAAGGAAGGGAGTCAGGCCGGCCAAAACGGCCCAACCCCCCTCTCTCCCTGTTCCTTTCCCCGCCAGCCCAGCCCATTCCGCCCGCCCTACCCCTCTGCCACGGGGGCCCCGCTCTCCACCCCCGCGCCAGCTCCTTCTTCCTCCTCCCTTCATTTTCTTGTGGTCAGCTTCCTTCCGCGTCGCCCCTCTCTCCCCGATTGCTCTCTGCTCTACGCCGCCTGCTTCCTCTACACCGCTGCTCATCATCACGCCGCCCCGTCTCGTCAGCATCACGTCCCCTTCGCCTGGCCTGTCGCAGCTAGCCCGCCACCGCCCACAGCTTTTCCTCCCTGCTCCGTCGCAACGCCCACCCACACGGTGCCCTCCCTCTGCCGATCGGCGTGCGCGGCGCAAGGCTGCCCGACTGACCCCGTGAAATCATGCCGAATCCATCCTCAGGATCTGCCGCAGCTGCCCGGTCATTTCCGCTGCCACCGCCGCCTGCCCCGACTTGACCGCACGGCCCCGCCCGTTGCTGGCCCCCCTTAAGCCGCCCATAAAGCCCGCACATCCCTCCGTTAGTTCCGCCACACTTCCCTCCACCTCCCACTCCGAGCAATTGCATGCCCAAGCACCGTAGTTCGCCGGCGAGCTCAATCTTCCCCAACTCCGGTCACCCGTCTCGCCGCCGATTGAAGCCGCCTCGGACCAATTCCGCCGAGCCTAAGCTTATTGGGAGCTCCGCGACAACATCCCCGCCGACACCCGAGCCTCCTGCAGTCCGTACCTTGCCGGCGTCGAACTCCCTCCCTAGCTCACCGCCGCCGTAAGCCGCCGGCCTGCCCCGGAGCTCCTCGGGCCTTGTCAACGCCACCCTCGTCCTCCCCTCGGCGCCAGCATCCTGTTTTTGCCGTCGCCCGCTCCCCTCCGGCCGCCCCTCGCCGGCGACGCCACCAGCCGTACCCGCCCCCGAACTTCCTCTGTTCCAGACACTACACCCTTGGCTCATCTACATTCCCTACCTCCATTCGTCAGGTAATACCCGTGCCCGAATGGTCAGCCGAGTGAGTGCTCAGCGCCTCGACCCGGCTTCGATCCCCCGTCCTGCAGCGCTAGTAGTGAGATTTTAAACAAATGTTTTGTAGTCTTTCCAGTGCAGAGAAATTTAGGAAAAACTCAGAATTATATATATATATATATATATATATATATATATATATAAGATGCTAAAATTTATTTAGAGTATAAATGAGCTTAATAAATATTTAATCATGGATTAAATATTACATGTTAGTAGCTAATGTGCCTTTAACATTTATATTAAAGCTTAGTTCCTAACTAAGGCATGGCGAGGCATTGATTAGAAATATTGTGTAGATTTATGCTCTCATGACGATCTAGTAAATAAAGATCGCCCAAAAACAATAAATCATGAACCCTTGCATAATAGTAAATGTTATAAGAATTAATCTTTGCAAAGCTTAAACCATAAACCATTGTCTTCATGCCCTAGCAATTAGGAGAATCCTATTTGACTATTAAATGATGTGAACATTAAACCATAAATCTTTAGACTATGATACTCAAATTGAATTAGAAAATTATATTGCATATACTTGAATTATGATTAAGCTTCAAATGATTATAATCAACTCATTCTACCACCAAATTAAATAAAACACATTTCTAAAGGCACCCAAGAATCAAAGTCTACCCAATGGAACTTCCTTGATAAATACAAAAATAATAAAAGAGATTATTAATAAAAAGATCGAGTCATCATATTCTACCACTGATCTTGCCCCAAATCACCCAAATCACCCCTTAACTCATAATAAAACAAAAGTTGAGTTTATTTGGATTTACTTGGATCTTTGAGTTATTTGCTTTTATTTGGGTTCAGTCGTTGTCGCGTAGTTAGAAACTGGAGTCCTAAAGATTCAATGGAGCAAGCGAGGACGAGATCGATGCAGACCAGGAATTAAAGATCATCGCATGAGACAACCTTGTGTGAGCTCAAGACCGCGGTAAACCGCGCCAGGCGAGTCAATACTTTGATCATGTTGAACCTACATTTTCTGCAAATTTACTTTTGTTTAAATTATCAAATTGCATGCTGTTATTTCATATGCAAATATATGTTTGTTTGAAGATTCTAGTTACATACCCATTATTCGATTTGCTAGTATTGTACCTCCTTCGAAATATTTGAATATCTGAGCCTTGTCACCCTAGCAAAATTATAATGGTAACCTTTCGAAAATAAGTCCATAACTATACGCCATGCTTAGTACTGCATAGATAATCGGGGGCACCGAAAATGCCCCAAAGCATCACTTCGAATCATGAGAAATTGGTTTGGGCAGTCATGGTGAAAATGACTGGTATATTTGGTTATGGATATTTTATGCTCCCAAAAACCTCAAGTTGCTTAATTATCTGGGCGGATGGTTCGAGGGTGTTTGTGTGGTGCAGTGGAAGCACAAAGTGGTTAGTGGTAGAACCGCCCAGATACCCCTAAGGACTGAATCTCGTGATGACCTCCCAGTGTACAACAGTACAACCACAAGCTGGCAAAGTGTAGACAGGGTTTACTAATTTGTGTGGCTCTAAGGTGGTTACGTGAAGGTATGACCACGAGCAAAGGGATGGATGGTCTCATCCCCGCCTTTGCCCGTGATGGCTCACGAGGGGCCCTTCCCGAGGGATGTGCGCATCCTACGGAAGATAGACCTTAGCGGGCGTAACCACAGTAGGACTATGCATTGTAACAATCCTGTGATAGTCTACTCAACCGCATGGCTAAGGAATCATGTGGGGCAACGAGTAGATTTATCTCTTGTGGGTAAAGTGTGCAAACTCTGCAGAGTCTAAAACTATTCGAATAGCCATGCCCACGGTTAAGGGCGGACATGGGAACTTAACTAGATATAGTTCTATTTCAAAAACTTTGTAGGTGGAAATGGTAAAGTGGAGGGCAGAGAAAGGCCCTAATTTGTGTTGCCCTGGGTGTCGCCCTAGTGATAAGTTAAGCGGTTATGACGCTGAAGGATTATGCATATGGTGCAGAGGCCATGTAAAGGTGGATGGAATCTGGATCACTAATATTATTGCATTCTTTCAAACCTTATGTTTCAGTTCAAAATGCTAGGTCGTAGGCAATTGCACAGTAATGTATTTAAAAGCAATTTATGGCAAATAAAATAACCCAAGCCTTCCCTTGATAAGCCATACATATTATTTAATTGCATCATGTGTATTGGCTCGCGGAGCACGGTGGTTTGTGCTCACACTGGCTTTCACAACAAATCCAGAATCAGAAATCAGATCACTACGCCTCAGCGACACGAGTGGACATGATGGCATAGAAGATGAAGATGTCAAGGGCTAGGTCGCGAACCTCCAGTTGGCTGCCTGTGGGCATGTCCTAAGGGTCCCACCTGTGTGCTTCGTTTCCACTGCTTCATTTTATTGTTGTCGGCCTAATTGGCCCATGTGTAAGTTTTCTATTATATTTATGCTTCCACATGATATGTATTTTTGGGTATTCATTTCTGTATCTGTGAGCACTATCTACTGATCCAGGGAATAGTGCGGTGGAATCACAGAGGATTCCGGATTGTAAAATCTAGGTCTGACAATCGAGTAGCAGTTGCTCCTCAACCAGATTGCCCGATGTCCAAATTTGTAGAATTTACGAGGACTAGACCGCCAACTTATTCCAATTCATCTGAGCCTTTGGAAGCAGTTGATTGGATTCATTCAGTGGAAAAGAAGCTAAATCTTGCTCAGTGTATTGATCGAGAAAAGTTCTCTATGTCGCTTACTAATTGGAAGGAGCCACCATAGAACGGTGGGAGAACTAGCACGCCACTCATAAGGACCAAGATAGTATCACGTGGGCATAGTTCTCCATAGCCCTTTGTCATACCCTTATCCTGGATGGGGTGGTCGAGATGAAGAAGGAATAATTTCCTGAACTGTAACCAAAGAACACGTCAATAAGTGAATATCTCAACCAGTTCATTCAGCTAGCTCACTTTGCCCCAGAGGACGTAGCAACTGATGATGCTCGTTAGAAGCGATTCCAGAGAGGTCTCAACCCTGCACTGAAAGTTCAAGTAGTGGACAACGACTATGCCAGTTTCTAAAATATGGTGGACAAAGCTATACTCATTGAAGAAAGTCATCGTGAACTAGAAGAGACTCATAAAGAAGGATGATGCGACAGGGAGCTCACATGCATCAGACTCAGAAGCCTCGCTTCAATGCTTACCATGCTGCTCGAGTGCCACAACAGTCAGTATTCAGGACTCCGGCACCTGCACCTCGCTTCAATGCTTCAGGGCCACGCCCAATCAGCGGAAGCAATCAGCCTCAGAGGAATGCCAACCTACAGTAGCGATTACCTATTTCAAGTGTCATGAGCCCGAACACTATGCCAATAAGTGCCCGCAGAAGCAAGCCCCAACGCTAGTTCGTTTTCAATCTAGGAGCTACACCAGATAGAACTCTTGCATCAGGAACAACACGTGGAACGATACAATTTTTAGGTCAAGTCAACCATACACAACCATCTATTGCCAAAAGATAAGTGAATCACATCATCGCAGAGGAGGCCCATGCAACACCAGATGTTGTGATGAGGAAGGCCAATGCGGTAGCCGATGCGTTGAGTAGGAAGAGCGACTTCAATGCTGTGATGATCAAGGAAAGTCAGCCAGCTATATATGAGGAATTTCAAAAGCTTAGTTTGGAGTTAGTTGAGGAAGGAATTCTAGCCACCATAGAGGTGAAACCAACATTAGATGATCAAATTTGGTGAGCACAGGTTGACAACAAGGGTATTTAGAGAATCCAGGTCAACCTTAGCTAAGGAAAAGCTTATGGTTTTGCTAAAGATGAGCAAGGTACGCTACGATTCAAGGAACAGTTGTGTGGGCCAGATAAAAAGGAGTTAAAAGAGATGCCCATGAAACTTCGTACTCTACCAAGATGTCAAGGACAAATATTAGTGGCCTAGTATGAAGCGTGAGATAGCAGAGTATGTTTTACTTTGTGATGTATTTCAAACAGTTAAAGCCGAGCATCAGAGACCAGCAGGTCGGTTGCAACCACTAAGAATTTCTGAGCAGAAGTGGGAAGAAGTTGGTATGGATTTTATCATCGGATTACCTAAGGCTAAGGAAGGGTTTGATTCCATCTGGGTAATTGGGGATCATTTGACGAAAGTTGCTCATTTCCTTCTAGTTAAGATGACTTACGCTGGTGACAAGTTGGCAGATCTATATATGTCAAGGATTGTAAGTCTGCATGGTGTATTTAAAAGATAGCGTCAGATCGTTGATCACAATTCACACCAAGATTTTGGGAGAGTTTCCATGAATTCATGGGTACCTATCTGAATTTCAGTACAACGTACTACCCTCAAATAGATGGGTAGACAGAATGTGTGAATTAGATTCTTGAGGATATGTTAAAAGCTTGTATGCTAGACTATGGACCTAAGTGGGACAGATGTTTACCTTTCGTAGAGTTCTCCTATAACAACAAGTTTGCAAACATCACCGTTCAAAGCTTTGTATGGTAGAAAATGCATAACCGCTCTCAATTGGAAAGAGACCGGGGAGGGTCAATTCTTTGGTCCAGAATGTTTGAAAGTAGCTGAAGGCAAGGTCCGTCCAATTCAAGGACTAAAGACAGCTTAGACGAAGCAGAAGAGCTATGCAGATACTTGCCGATGAGAATTGAGATTCGAGGCCAATGATTATGTGTATCTTAGAATTATGCCATTCAAAGGAGTTAAGAGGTTTCACATGAAAGGAAAGCTTGCACCAAGGTACGTGGGACTGTTCAGGGTTTTGAGGCGAAAAGGAGAAATTGCTTATCAGTTAGAGCTACCTGCAGCCTTTAGTGGAATACATGATGCCTTCCATATGTCTTAGTTAAAGAAATGTTTGCGAGTGCTAGAGGAGGCAGTGCCAGTGGAAGCCGTCAATCTTCAAGAGGATTTGTCTTACAAGAAGCACCCTATTAAGGTCTTAGAAGTGTCAGAGCGCAAGACAAGGAGCAAGGTCATCCGCTTTTGTAATGTCCAAGGGAGCAACCACTTAGAGGAGGAAATAACCTGGGAGCGTGAAGAGGATCCCATAGCAGAGTTTCCTAATCTATTCTCTTAGCTGGCTAGAATCTCAGAGTCAAGATTCTGTTTAAGGGGGAGGTTTGTAACATATTGATTTTCAGAGCCTTTTTGAAGCTTTTAAAATAAATCCACCATTTGGAATTTTTAGAATTAATTAAAGCTTAAATTGAATTTTATTAATTAAAAGTATTTAATATGACAAAATAAAACTTTAAAATTTGCTGGAAGTGTTTTATTTGGGTTCCTTGTGTTACAAGGGAATTTTTATGAATTTTTTGGATTTTATTCAGATTTATTTGCTATTATTTAGAGCTCAAATGAATTTATTTGAATTTTTAAAAATAGAAAACCTTTAGAATACCCAAAAACCTTTTGGGCCAAAACCCATCTCCTTCGGCCCATTTCCCATTGGCCCAACCTACTTCACCCCGCGCTCGATGCGTGTCGCGCATCCGGTTGTCGCCCTCTCCACTGATGGTTGCCACGTGTCAATCATCGGTTGTCTTCCCTCGCGCGCGCCCCTGCATCTCGGCCATCCACCTATTGCCACGTGCGTCATCGTCCTCATGGACTCCATCTGCCATCGTAGCCGCTTCGGACTCTGTCTGCCACTGTAGCCACCTCGGAGATTGTCTCGGCGTCCGTGTGCCTACCATCCTGGACTCTACTCTCAGCCATCTCTGCCTCGGACTCTTGGCGTCCATGCTATAAATAGCTGCACCGCCCCACCTTTTCTCCCTGTCCCAAGTTGCCGCCCATGTCAAGCTCGCCCATGCGCCAACGCCTTGGAGCCATCGCCGTTGCCGTCATTCCGACCACCGCCGGTGAGCCCTCAGTTCATCCGCCGCCCTCGCCATCCCGCTCAACCTCGCCGGCCAGCCGTTGTTTGCCGTCCGTTGCTGGGAGCTCGCGCCGCCTCGCCTGTCGCTCCGGCCACCGCACCGCATTGCTCCACCTCCCTTGGTTCATGCACCGCCCCTCGCTAGCCAAGGCAACGCCTTGTTCCACACGTTGGCCATGTCACCCCCACCCCGCGCTGCGTGTCGCTTTGGCTTCTCTGCGAACTCAGTCCACGTGCACCAAGAGACTAACATGCGGGTCCCGCTTATTAGATCTACTATGCTATTAGCCAGTCGAGTCACCGAGCCACGTCAACCTTAATCCTGCATGTCTGCCACGTCAGCCCTAGATGCCATGTCAGCAAGCCAGTTGTTCATACACTGTTTCATAAGCCGAGTCCACCGTAGACTAGCTATTCCATGCACCGAGTCCATATCATAGTAGAATTTATGAATTTTTAGCCTCTTCCTTAGATTGAATTTTCTTCCGAGAGCCCGTTCTTCTCTGTCCTAACTCTGATTGACCCGATTCTTTTTCTAAATTCATCTAAAATTGAGCTCTATCTTTTGGTTCTAATTTTGTAGTTATTGGAATTCATTGGAATTTTATTTTATTATATTTATTCCTCGTTCATTTTCTCTCTCTTAGATAACGTTTTCGAAGGAGCAGAAGCAAGACCAAAAGATTAAGAAATTGGTAACTGAGCAAGGCCAAGGCAAGTCGTGTTCTTTGATCATGTTGAATCTAGTTTTCAATTCTATATATATATATATTATTTTATTTTAAATTATCATACATTGCTATTTTATTACAAACCCTTGTTCTTGATAGTTATTATCCTATTTGATTATTTTCTCCTTAATAATTTGAATGCCATGATTCCATTGTCACCATAGGATGAGTATTTATCTAGTGATACAATATTAGTTATCACATAGGTTGTACATTTAGTATGCTTAGCCGTACTTGTAGTACGTTAGATTATCATCATATGTGATCAATTAATTAATTTTGACTTAATAAGATATTAAATTGTGGTGGTCAGCCATAGTTATAAAATTGGTGCACCTTGGTATGGGTAGTGTCATTGGTGGTGGTTATACAAATTGATTTTCACTTGTTGAATGATCGTGCACTAAAGGGGGAAAATGTGGTTAGCACTTCAGAAATCAAAGAAACTCTTAATGGATCGTGAAATCTGTTAACTAGCTGGTTAGTCTATTTGATCGTGAAATCTTAATGGATGAAATTGTGTTGAGATTGAACTTTGTAATAGCCTTGTCATGAACTCTTTGCCGCACATCAAAGAAAGTGTGTTAATCGCGTGGCACTATGAGATGATCATGTATTGTAGGTAAAGTTGTGCAAACTCTACAGAGTGTAAAACTATTCAAATAACTGTATCCCCGGTATGGATAATACTCGATGATTTCACACGAGGGGTAGATTTTTCATAAAAACTTAGTTGGATTAAGTTAGAAAGTGAATAGTTAGTCCACTGGTGGTTCATTACGTGAATGGTTAGTTCACGGATGGTTCATTGGAGTGAATTGTCAGTTCACTTGTGGTCACTCTCAATTTCTTTATTTATTTACTTATTAATCATTTTTAAAGTTCATTTTCAATCTATTTATTGTATTTTCTTTAAATTATTATTTTATGCAAAATAACCATTCAGCCTTCATTTGGTATGTCTTACATACTATATTACATTTTTGTTACAAACGACTTGTTGAATACCCTATGTACTCACAGCTATATCGATATTTGCTCAGTTAAAGAAGAACCATACTAACCAGAAGTGCGTGAAGGAGAATACTTCAACGACTTCTCGAATTAGAATTTCGCTCCTCAGTCGATTGCCTGTGGGCATGTCGAATGATTACTTCGTCTTCGTTGTGTTTTCCGCTCCTAGCTTTGTTAGCCTTCCAGCTGTTAAAGTGTAAATTGAACCTAAGGTTGCTACTCTGATAATTAATAATATTTGAGTATTTTCTTAGTAAATCGTGATATCGTTGATATTTTATCTATGTTAAATACACAGAAGAGTCCTAATTCGTATATTGAGTCTCGACACACTGCCACCCCTAGTTCCGGTTAATCCTTTGCTGAAAAATGTAAACATTGCTCTGTTTTGTGTCATCTCTTAACAGCTGGAGCAGGTCCTTCTCCATGTTTTGTTATTCCTTGAGCTGATTATCATATACTTGTATCCGTTATTGTAGTTTCTCTAGTACCGCATAATTCCTTGCATAAAACACTACCCATAGACAGTAGCTGTTAATGCGCAAATTTTAACATAAACTTCTGCTGCATGTACAGAGCTTCAGGAAAACGCATACAGACGTCATCTTTAGCAGTTCCCTGTCCACATTTTTAACTCGTAACAGAATGCAACTAAAATCCACAGTTCATGCATCATATTATCTTTTGCTTGGGTAACTAAAAGTTGGTAACTGTAATGATAGAAGCACAATGGAAACTTGGTAAGAACAATAGTCCTACAGGAGTTGCACGGTTGCACCACTGCGCAGTATGAACAAATAACACGTTACAACCAAAACAATGGTCAATGGAGACAGCACAAGCAACAACAGACATTTGGGAATATAGAAGGATATTCATTAACAGTTCAAACCAAGGTCTCCACGACGGTGAATCATATTTGCAGTAAGATCAATGTCTGGTCCTCAAACTCCCTAGAACACGCAGCAAAGTTCAAAATAAAAATTAAATTTGCACATACATATTTACATGTTCTCTGGGCAGTACACGCTGTTCTGTACACATCATTAGTTCCTTGTAAGCATATAGCTGATGATGATTGACAGAAAAGCATCTTCCAAACCGGATGGCAGCATTGCTCATCTTCAGCTAAAGCGAGTATGAATGCCCACTATTCAACACTCTCCTAAGAACATCGGTGTTCCATCCAAACACAGAATCCGAGGAGCTGTCAACACGTCCAAGGAAAATGTGTCACCTGGGGATCCAGATATACATAGAGAAACTCAACAAAATATTATTTGGGACTCAATAGTTGTTACCACAGACTGACCGCACATTATGCAGCCTTGGATATATAATTATACACAATACAGCACACACCTTGGGATGGAGATCTCATGATTGAATATTCTATCAGGGTTTGCAGGAATGTGATCCTTTTTCTCATTGGCAAAGTTTATGATTTGGAATAGTACTTCATGAATTGAAGATTCCAATGCAGCACGTCTTGAGCTAATCTCTTCCAATGCTTGCCCTAAAAGAATGTTGCATCACATGTTACCTCTACTTTGAGACTAAGGATAGGCGAATGTATTTGATAAAATTACCTCCAATATTTGTCAGTGCTTTAGAGCTATGTGATTTGCCATGTCCTTTTGGGGTTATGACATGCAAACTGATGAACCATTGTTCCCAACAAATACGCTCTGTTTTGTTGCCAAACCAACCTGGGTGTTTGTTTTTCTCGTCAAAAAAGGAGAGGCACACCTGAGACATTCATCTTACAAACTAATTAAAATTGGAACATAGATTAAACAAATTTAGCAGAAAAGGAAGTAAACTGCTGAACATAGAGATGGGAATAGCAACCTGGGTTCTGCGATTTGGATGTTTGTCTACCCAAGTAATGAACTGCTCAATCTTTTCATCAACTTCCTTTTCTAATTCAGGAAGTCCACATTGTACCTAAGCACACACAAACACAAAAGTAAGGAACAACAAAGAATAATGCAAAACAAAAATATTGTAATCATAATAAAAATGTTAATAGACCACACAAGACATAAACATGGGTAAGTACTAGATATTTGAACAAAACAAACTCACATTAATGCTTGTTCAATTGTCATAGTCTCATAGAGTGAAACCTAGATGCAAAAGCCAGTGTGTAATCTTATACTTAAATAGTCAGGCTTTTTGATAGACTTCATTACTACTCACCTTCTCAATGCTCGTACAGTTATGTCAAAGACTCATCATTACACAAAACAGTGTGGATCAATCCATTTCTATTAGGTTCAGCAGTGGACCCAGAAGCATGTTGCTCGCTAGATTCCTAGTAAAGGGTTAGGTTGTAAGAATTGAAGGTTCGCAAAAATGAAGATCTAAAAGAAGCACAGTTTATTCAAGCTTGACCTTCGGATTGCTGAACTGCAGGTTACCTTGCCACTGTCAAATTCACATCAAACCTGTTTCACCGATTACCCGCTGCAGCCAACAAGTTGCCATAGTCTGCAGCGCTGTTAAGGTTGAGCAGTTGTGTTTATGTCGGTGTTTAGCTGGCTGTCATCATGTGCTGCATGCTGATTTGAGCAGTTGTAGGAGTGATGAGTTGATGGAATTGCGAGTGAATGGTGTTTAGCCTAATTTGGAATTTGGAGCCACACAGCATGGATTGGCATGTGGCAGACTTTTCTTTGAATGCAAAAAAAATAGACCAATAGCACAAAACATGTGCAGGTGGGCCAGTTGTTGTCCTGAATATGACGCGATGGGCTGAGGAATGTGAAGAGGGAATTTTGGGATGACATGCACATGGATGGGCTGCAGGACAGGCATTGGGCTGAGGTTGCTGGGAAATTGGGTTCCTTAATCTGTTTTGTTGGCCTAGATGACGGAACAGAACACACACACACACGATGGTCGTAACACACATGAACACCTTCAGTCAACTCAAGACACAAGAGTTTTTTCGCTGCGTCAATCCGCACAGCTTTTTCCATTCTCTCTTTTATTTATAGACTCAGATTACAAGTATACACGCTAACAAAACTACCCAACTCTTCTGGCCACGATTCCCATGACTCGCACTCTCCCCACTACCCGATCGATTCGTTCCACTAACCAAGTCACTCAGTTTAGTAGACACGACTAGTTATGTGCAGACTAGCTGTTACTTGGCACGGTCTATGACCGCACACAATCCTCCCGGTCCTGCTTCGGGTCCATTGACGAGTCCTTCGACCACGCTACTTCGACCACAGCTGCTATACCACGGCTTCTCGACCACGTCTTGTCGACCATGGCAATCCGACCGCTTCATCGACCACGGCTTGCTGACCACGTACTTCAACCGTATCTCCGACCACGGCTTCCCTTCGACCGCTTCACTGACCATGGCTTGTCGACCATGGCTGTTCGACCGCTTCTCCGACCACATAGGTCTTCCGAACACCGACCGGTCTACTGTAGCTTCAACTACTGTAGCTATGACTACTGTAGCTACGACTATTGCTACAATACTCCTCTGAGTACCGACTGCTATAGTACTTCTCTGAGTACCAACTGCATTGACACATGACTATACCACTGTGTAACTCGATTTACGACTGTCATTTCTACGACCAGTCTTCGACTCCAGGTCTTCGACTTGTCCTCGGACACACGAGTATTCGACACATGACTACAAAGTACTCGAACACACCAAGCACTTGACACGACTATATAGTACTCGAACACACCGAGTATTCGACACATGACTTCTCAGTACTCGAACACACCAAGTACTCGACACGACTACATAACACTCGAACACACCGAGTACTCGACACCGACCACTATGCACAATACAACAAGATTAGTTCCAACAATCACCCCCCTAATCTTGTTGTCATTATTCTTGAGTACCTCTTCGCCGACCTTTAGAGTAGCGCTGGATGGTCATCGACATCAGCCGTGACGAGATGCACATCTTCCTTCTTCGGCTTGCAGCACTCGCTGGCAAAGTGTCCACGTATGCCATAGTTGTAGCACTTTACCTTCTTCTTGTTGGACTTGCGCTTACTGGTGTCAAAGTCGTTGTCATCATCATCATCATGGTAGTCTACGACCACCACCATCTTTGGCACAGCCACCGCCATGATCACGGTTCTTCTTTGCGGCGCTCTTCTTCTCCTTGTTGAAGGTCTCCCATTGCGTGTGCGTGAGCAACAGATGCTTGCTCTGTTTTGTGTCGCTGAAACTGATTCAGACGCGCTCGTCGTAGACTTTGTACCGCCTGACGAGATCTTCGATGGAGGTCACGAACTGCATGTAGCGCACCGGAGCAGCACGAAGAAACCTGTGAACAATGGTAATCTCATCAACCGTGGTGTCGCCCAACGCTCGGATGCCGGTGACGACCGACGTCACCCGACCGACGAAGTCTTCAACGGACTCTCTTTCCTCCATCTTCAGCCCCTCGAAGTCTCTCTTGAGGGTCTGAAGCTTGTGCTCGTGCCCCATGTGGGCCGTCTTGATTGCCTCTCATGCCGACTGCGCCATGTCTTTCCCGGCGAGAGAAGACATGACGTCCTCTGGCAAAAACTGGTATATGGTGTACAACGCCAACCAATTCTTCTGGTACTCGCCGGCACCAGGTTTGACTGCTTCCCACACGTTCTGAGCATGAAGAGCCACCCGCATCTTCATCGCCCTGATCGTATAGTTTGTGCGGGTGAGCTGCGGGTATGACGTCACCACTCTCCCTCTTCACGACCACTTACGAGCTAGAGGACGACGAATCACCTTGTAGCAGGCCTCATATTGCCGATGGAGGCACACTCCTACCGTCTCTCGGCATCTTTTCCGACTCACGGGAATCACCAAACTCCTCCAACACACAGAAGTCTTCCCTCGGCTTCTCCTACACACGGAGAACACCAAGGCTCTGATACTAATTGTTGGCCTAGACAACGGAACAGAATGCACACACACGGTGGTCGTAACACACACGAAAACCTCCTGTCAACTCAAGACACAAGTTTTTTTGCTGCGTCAATCCGCACAGCCTTTTTCATTCTCTCTTCTATTAATAAACTTAGATTACAAGTATACAAGCTAACAAAACTACCTGACTCTTTCAGCCACGATCACCATGACTTGCACTTTCTCTACTACCCAAACGACTCGTTCCACTAACCAACTCACTCAGTTTAGTGGACACGACCAATTGCGTGCAGACTAATTGCTACCTAGCCCGATCTACGCACACAATCCTTTGGGTCCTACTTCGGGTCCATTGACGAATCCTTTGACCACGCTACTTCAACCACGATTGCTCTACCATGGCTTCTCGACCACGTCTTGTCGACCACGGCAATCCTCCTGCTTCAACTACTATATCTACGACCACTGCAGGTATGACTACTCCTACAATACTCCTCCGAGTACTGACTGCTACAGTACTCGACTACGACTACTGCGCAGCTCGACTTACGACTGGCACTGCTATGACCAGTCTCCGACTCTGGGTCTTCGACTTGTACTCGGAGACACGAGTACTCGACACGACTACAGAGTACTCAAACACACCGAGCACTCGACACGACTAGATGGTACTCAAATACATCGAGTACTCGACACACTTCTCAGTACTCTAACACACCGAGTACTCAACATGACTACACAGTACTCAAACACATCCAGTACTCGACACCGAACACTATCCACAACACAACATGATTAGTTCCAACTGTTTGACTTGGGGTTGCTTAGCCTAGGTTGTTAACTACCACACATAAAAAAATGTCTCTTTGGGAAGGGCAATGTGGTGTCAGGGTCACAGACTCGCAGGATTCCAATGCATGTGCTATGGCCTCAGGATCAGCCCATGTTCAGAACTACGTCATGCAAATAGACCACTACATTAGAGGCAGGCAACACGGGATATGTGCAATGAATTTCGGGATTTTCCGACAACATTCTTATGGTGTTCAGCAAGTATGGAGAGGTCTTAGAATGGGTTAATCAAGCTACTAGGATAGCAAAGGTTTGATTTTATGATTTATCCTCAAGATTTTGCAGAATTCTTTAGGCCTTGTTTTCACAAAAGCCTCTAGTCACTTTCCAGACACTCTTCTGAAGCTCAATGACTTATCAAAAAATAGAATAGAGGACATTACATCAATAAAAAAGACATGAATGTGTTAATATATAGTTAGGATATACAATATTTTTTTAGTTTAGATTAGTCTTGTGTCATCTTTACCTTGGGCTCTTCCTTACACATGTGCTCTATACATATAGACCTATTGGTCTACTGTAATAATGCTAATGCATCAGTTGTTGACTTGAGGGTTCCATCAATTCCTAATATGGTATCATACCTAATCCATAAATATCCTAACTATACCTTCCCAGTAAAATAAATTTCCCTGTTAATGACAACAAGAATAAACCATGGTTCAGGACGCACAACTATCAAGCATGAAGACCCGACCGCTAGCAAACACAAAATATGTGCAAAACCATAGTCATTCCTACAAATAGCCAATTGAAGTAGGTATGAATTTGTGTACTTTGGTCGCTAATATCACAAAATATGTGAAGTGCCAGCAAACACCAGCTAGCAAGACGTTACAAGGAAATAAGACATCAATAGACTTACTTGCAGCATAACACCACCAAAGACGTTCAGTAAACTAAACAGTTGTAGATCATTCTATGGGGAAATACTCACGTAGGTGATCACAAAGAAATTGCAATCGACGTCTTTGGGCCGAACAAGGCTTAGGGTTCTGTGGAAGAATATGGTGTGTAAAATGCCTGCAGCAGAGTCATATAGAGCATATCCATCAGCAAGGATTTCATGATATAGAGAAGGATACATGCATACTGCTTTCAAGTTATTATTTTAATAACAAATAGGAAAATCTAGCTCTCCGTATTATTGAAGGAATTCAAAACTAAAAAAAGTTCAGGAATTCACACTTCACAACAAACATAAAAAAGAACTTCTAAAGAACAGTATTCATTAAGCATGTGATATTATGATCCAAAGTAACAAAAAGAAAAATATTGGAAAGCTAAGAATCCCAGTGCACGATTAGGCTATATCCAACTCTTGAATTTCCTTTGGCATCATCTACCTGGTATTTTTTTCCATATGGGAACACATCGGTGATAATTAGGCCTAGTACACCACATCTCAATCACGATTTTTCAAATGGGAGCTTTACTGAAATTACATGACACCACAAATAACTGAGCGCAAAACAATGAATAAGCACCTTATAATTCCATTGTTCCAGTGTTTTATCTTAAGGATGTGTTACAACGATTTCATGGGACTGCAGATTCTTGAAAGAAACAAAGAACATATTTTTTTAATGAAGAAATAAAGAGATATAGTAAGGGGAAAGAGACCAACACTCACATCGCAGCACATCCTTGATCTCCACAGGTTCCAGCTCCTGCGACACAAACAAGCAACACAGAGAAAATAAATTAACACAAAAATCACGCCAATAATCCCGGGACAAAAAAAACCCGAAAAGAACCATAAAAACAGGGGGTGGAATTCGGATCCGACCAGCTCCTTCAGCTGACAGGTCTCGCAGTTCATCTCCGCAGCCCCAAGCGTCTGCTGAAGAACCTACCATACGTACGGACGGATCACATCAGTACCATCAAGCAAACAGATCCGCAGCAATTCGAACAGAACAATGGAGGCGATTGCAAGAACTGGACATAATTAAGCACAAAAGATTCGGGCTTGATTGGCAAAACCACTGAGGTTAGGGCTTACCAAGAAATAGCCCGGATGGATCACCAGTTGGAGGGAACTCGCGAGAGGGCCGCGGGGGTGGGGTTCGGTTGTCTGCCGTCTGCGTCTTCTCAGATCGGATGCGGCCTCGGAGGGTGAGACCGGCTGATTGCTGTGGATTCCGTGTCCAATTGTGAATTTGCTGAGAGGAGGCGAGTTAGGGCCTGTTTGGGAGAGCTCCACCAGCTTCAGATCCACGAAAAACAGATTCGAATCCACTTTTTTAAGCCAAACACCTCTAGCTCCAGTAGCTCCACCGTGGATCTACTCCACCAAAACTATGGATCTGGCTCCAGATCCACCAAATCCATGGAGCACCTCAAGGGGTGCTCCACCAAACTCAAGTTGGTGGAGTTGGAGAAAATTACCCACCATGCCACTGATTACACACAAAAAAACGGTTCGATCTTTTATTTCCCGTCTCTCCGTCGCACCGTCTCCAACCCTCCACCGCGCCCGCCCCTTGGCCGCCCAGCCGCGCGCCGTGCTCCGCCTCCTCCTCTGCCGTGCCGCCTCCTTCCGGGCCGACGCCGCCCCCCCCCCGCCTCCGCCTCCTCCCGGGCCGGCGCCGCCTCCGCCTCCTCCCGGGCCGGCGCCGCCTCCCCCGCCTCCTCCCGGGCCGGCGCCGCCTCCCCAGCCGCCGCTCCGCCTCCTCCTCTGTCGCGCGCCGTGCCCGCCCACGGCCAGCCGCCGCGCCGCCCCCGGCCAGCCACGCCCGCCCCCCAGCCGCCGCTCCGCCTCCTCCTCTGCGCGCGTGCATCTCAGCGGGAGGAAGAAGAATGGAGCTCTCCACTGACGCGTGGGGCCTAGGTGGAAGTGAGATAGAGAGGGAGGTGGAGCTGTACCAAACACTTTGACGAATCCCAGATCCACGGTGGAGCTGCTCCACGGTGGATCCAGGTGAATCTGGTGGATCTAGGTGGATCTGGAGCTGGTGGAGCTCTCCCAAACAGGCCCTAAAGGAGGTCGGAGTCGGAAACAGGGCGGAGGAGTTCCGCTAGGAGCCCATGAATCGGGGGATGAAAGCGATACAAGGAGGCCTAAATATACTTTTGAAGGGCTTGCTTGGGAAGCTTAAGCCCATCTTCCCGTGTTGTGTTTTAATCAGTTTCAATAAGAAGAAAAAAAAGCATTAAATCGATTTAATATATTGGAGAGATCGATTCCAACAAAAAAGTATAGAACCGGACTCTACTTAGGAGTCGATTCAAAACATTAAACAATTCATATGAGCATTAAACAACTATATAGAAGAGAGTACGGTTGAGAGAGGATATAATTATTTTATGGTTTTTAATGCAACGTGGATCCCAGTTATTAGTAGAAACCGGTTCAATACACTGGAGAAAAACAAGCTTAGTTTCTAGCCAAACTCCATCTACGCCTGGGAGCAGATCCGCGACCGCCTCTACAACAGCTTCCCAGGAAACTACATCGAGCGCGTCGACGCGGAGCAGCTCTTCGCTGTCAAGCAGAAACCCTCGGAGAAGCTCCGGGACTACTACAAACGCTTCGCCAAGGTACGCTGCCAGGTCAAGGATGTCAACGAAACAACCATCATCAATGCAGCGATACAGGGTCTTCGCCTGGGGCCGCTTGCCGAATACAACACTGAGAGACCATGTGGAGGTCATCCCATGTGTGTGATGAGTAATTGACATCGGTTTAGGAAAGTCGAGTTTGATTTGGTTGGTTCGGACTTTGACGGTGCGTGGTGCAATCGGGCTCGGTCGGACTTGGTCAAACCTGGTCAAAGTGCTTAGGATGCATTTTCTGATGATTCGATAGGTTTGGACTCTTTTACGCGTAAGTATGATTTGTTAATGCTATTATGCTTTCATGTGTCGAGCGGTGCTATTTGATGTGTTTCTTTTCTGTGATGGCTACAGGACGTTGAGGCGGAGTCGTGGTGAGACACGAGGTGACCAGACTAGACACAGGCGATGTCGAGGTCAGAACGGTCGGATGTGTCGAAGACAGCGGAGATTCGATATGGTTGCGAGTCGTGGATGACAAGGAGCGCGGAAGCTTCCCGGAAGGTGCAGGAGGGGCGAATTGGTAATTTCGCAAGGCTGCACAAGCGGGAGACGGTTCCGTTCGGGTTTAGCGGGCGTAACGGATTGGAAACCCGTTAGCCAAGGGCTATAAATAGGTGTTGGTGGCTGCATGTATTCCTATGGCTTTAGGAGAGAATTAGGGTTTGCTAGAGTCAAAAGAGGCTTTGTGAGATTGTTTTGGGTTTAGGCTTTAGTTGGTAAGAGTGGGTGTGGAGCACAGGCTATGTCTCCTTCGATGTCCCCTATGTGAGAGCTCTGTGGTGTGTTCTCCCCTCCAAGCATGTAGAGAGTGGGTGTGTTCTTGTGTTTGGGAGAGGGAGAGGATGGATTGAGACCCTTGTAATCATTCCTCTTGTTCTAATGTCCATGCGTATGGGGACTCATCTGTAGTCCTCTTTTGATTTGGAATGAAGTTCTGAAATTTTCCCTCGTGCTCCTGTGTTCTTCGATGCCTTCTCTGTTGAATTCTTGAGGTTTTCGTTTTTTGTTGTTTCTTGCTGGTGAGGGTCAAAATGGGGTTGCTCAGTGATGGGAGTAGGTCACAAGATAATTTGATTGTATTTTCCCAAGAGCAAAGTGAATGAATCAAAGATTTGCATTTTTCCTCTTTTCCTGTTCTTCAGTTCACCTCTAGGGTTTTGGTAGTTTTTGTGATTCCCTTCATGAGATGGCACAAAACTTGGCATGTTGAGTCTAAAGGCTATTAAGTAGCTATCCTCAAAGTTTCGTGCCCAAAGGATCCGAGATGAAATGGGAATTTGAGTTTTTGCGCTGCTCTCTGTACTTTTCAATTTTTGGGAAAAATCCTAATTTCTTGGCCTTGAGTTAGTCTCCTGGTTCTCTAGGCTCCTTTGGCTATTTATGTCATTATCTTTTATTTCTGCGCAGAGAAATCCAGTAGAAAGACCTTAATTTTCTCTCTAGGTGAAGTCTTTGTGTTGCTCTGAAATTTCAGCTCTCTATTGCCCTGAATTTTCGTCGAGCGGTCAGACCGGTGTGGGTGAGGCGGTCTGACCGGCGTTATACTACCGGTCAGACCAGCCTTCAGCGGTCAAACCGCCCGGTCTTCAGCGGTCAGACCGCCCATGCTACTTCTTCTCCGGTCTTTGTATTTCTTGGCTCTTTTTATTGGTCTTGCTTTTCTCTCTGGTATTTTGAGCCTTCAGTGCGCATGAGCATATTCCCTTCATAGTTATTGTAACTATTGGAGGGGATTCTCGTTGTGAGGTACTTGTGGGGCTCAAACTGTTTTTAAAAGTCGACATTCACCCCCCTCTGTCGCCATTTCGATCCAACAATTGGTATCAGAGCCGGTTAGCTCTTCTCAATAGATCTTAACCAGTCTCTAAGCCATGGCGACGGACAAGTACTTGACCAAGCCTCCCGTCTTTAATGGCATCGATTACCTCTTCTGGAAGAGCCGAATGGAGACATACATCCAGGCTTAGGGGTACGCCATCTGGCGTAAGGTCAAGGTCCGGTTTGTTCCTGCCGATGTGAACATCAATGCTGGAAATATGCATGATGTTGAGCCAAACGCTAAGACAAGGAACATAATAATCCAAGGCCTGAGTCGTAGCGAGTTTGACCGCATATCACATCTTTCGTCCGCCTTCGATATTTGGGAGACCCTCGATGCTTACCATGAGGGCACCACCCAAATTAAGACGGTGCGACATGACCAGTTCAAGCGAGATTACAACAAGTTTGAAATGCTCGCTGGCGAGTCCCTTGATGAGTGCTTTGCGCGTTTTCACAAGATTCTGAGCAACCTTCGAGCGGTCGGTCTTACATACCCCGACTCGGATAACGCTCGACAGATGCTCGCTGCACTTGACTTACGCGTTTGGAAGATGAAGGTGACTACCATCAAGGACACCACGGACCTCTCGACTTTGACTCTTGATGCGCTGTACTCGCGCCTCAAGACTCACGAGATTGACATTGTCTCTTGCAAGTCGAAGTTGCAGTCGATGGCCTTAGTCACCGATCCCAATTTGGCTTCCGGTTCTTCTTCTGATTCTATCTGTGGATTCTCCCTTGCTGCTCTCTGTGATATAACTGATGATCAGTTAGAGCAGCTTGCGGATGAGCAGTTAGCCCTCCTAGCTCGGAGATTTTCCCATGCTTACAAGAGGAGGAGGGATGGAAAGAGAGGAGGACCCGTGATTTTCTTTGCGTGTGGTGACCCCAACCACATTCGGGCAAACTGCCCCAAGCTGGGGAAGGGCAAAGGTGACTACAGCGGTTCGGGCAAGAACAACTACATCGACAAAAATCGCAACAAGAAGCCCTCAGTTCCCGCACAAGGCAAGAAGAAGTTCCGCGACCTTGGCAAAGCCAAGAAGCTCTTCCACCGCGTCCTCACCGCCTTCGACGACCTCGATCTCAGCAAGGTGGAGGGGTGGAGTGACGACGATGCAACGGACGAGCAAGAACCCAAGGGCGGTGACGACTTCTCCGGCATGTGCTTCATGGCCCTTGAGGGCGAATTGAGCGACATCGAGCTGTACTCCGACTCCGACGAGGTATCCCCCACCTACGACCAGCTTAATGATGCTTTTCTTAAGCTAGGTAGATTCCATGTTAGATCTAGAGCTAGGTGTAGCGAGTTGGAGAAGGAAGTAGAGAGTTTGTCACGGGAGCTTACTTCACTTAGATCTTCTCCCTCCCTTGACGATTGTGATGTATGTTCTGCTTTGCTGGATGACATGGAGAAGCTAAGGACCTTGCATGATAGTGTGTCCTCCGAGCTTGACATGATTAAGGTGGAGAACATTAGTCTTCTTGCTGAGCTTGAGATGAGTAGGTAGTTCCTGTTTCATCTACTACTGTTGAGACTAGTGCATGCACCTCGTGTGAGGATAAGGACAACGCATTTAGAGGTCTTTATACTATGCTTCTCGATCTGCCCGAGACTTGTGAAAATTGCAATAATTTGAAGATGAACCTAAAATGGGCAGATCATAAAATTGCTGAATTACAAGCTTTTCTTCTTAAGCCTATTGCTTCTTGTGTGAATTGTCTTAAGCTTACTGCTGAGCTTGAAGCTGTTTCCAAACAGTTTCAAGAATTAGTTGATGACAACAATAGTTTGGCTCAAAATGCTTCTAAGGACTCTGTTAGCTCACCATGCATTAATTGTAACAAACTAAAATCTGACTTGATTGCATTGGATGAAAAATGTGTGAAGCTAACTAAGGACCTACTAGAGAAGCCACCTTCTGCTTGTAATGTGTGTGCTGTTGAGGGGGAGAAGCCCAAGGGTAAGGTAGAGACGCCTAGCGACGTGAACCAATTGGCTAGCAATAGGGCTGTCCATTCTGAGTCGGCTGTGCGTGCACAAGCCATTCGTTCCTTTGCTGTTGGTTCTTCTTCTTCCTCTACTCCCTTACCTTCTGCTACTCCTTCTTCCCCCTGCTCTTCTTGCACCTCTCTCTTTCGGGAGTGTCAGTATCTTATGAACACTCTCGAGAGATTTGTAGGCGGCAAGAAGAAGCTTAATCTTATTCTAGACCAATCCAAGATTTGCAGATTTAATCAGGGTCTAGGATACGATTTCTATGAGGACATGAGGAAGCATCCACCTGCTGTGCTCAGACCCATAGCACCAGGTGTGATCGAGGTTGAGCCCAGGACCGAGAAAGTCCAATTTAAGTCAGCGGGCTTTGTCCAAGGGATTTCTGACAGCAAGGTGATTCCACTTGCAGCTTCGGCTTCTCAGAAGGCGAAGCCTCATCATGCTACTTCTACCTCTCAGAAGGTGAAGTATCATTGCACCTTCTGTCAGAAGGATGGACATCTGATCGATCGATGCTTCAGACGCGCCAAGATCGTGTTGAGTCTTTTAGGCATATTCAGGGTCAGCCCCAGACCTTGAGTGCACCTAATACCAACACGATGTTTAGGTTTGTTTTAGCTGATGGGTTTGGGCAGCATCGAGGACTTGGTTTTTCCGAGTTTTCTGGTTTTCGTCCCCATGCTCCCTTTGGTTGTGACTTCCGCCATTCTGAGGGTAGATCTCATTTTCCCCATCGAGATGGCTACCCACGGCGTGATCAGCATGTTGTCGGTGCTCCGACTCGCTCTCCCGTAGCAGTCGGACCCAGCAACAGTTTTAGGTCTACACGTAGACCATCTGCTTCTTTGAGTGACATAGAGCGTAGGGTAGATAGAGGTCAGTCGTGTTTGACTACTTCATCTGCTCGATGTGTTACTTAGTATTGGGTGCGAAAATCACTCTTGATTTGCCCCAGTACTGAGACTTTACTCTCTGTTTGACTCAGGTTCGCCGGGCAGGGAAGGGAAATGTTTGGCTTGTAGACTCCGGATGTTCACGACACATGACCGGAGACTCCCGGTGATTTTCTTCCCTTGCCCGTGCTCCAGGTGATGAGACGATCACCTTCGGAGACGCTTCATCTGGGCGCGTCATCGCCAAAGGTACAGTGCGCGTTAATGATTCTTTCATTTTGAAAGATGTTGCTTTGGTTAGTAAGCTGCAGTATAATTTGCTTTCTGTTTCTCAGCTTACCGATGACGGTTTCGAGGTGAGCTTCAAGAAAAATGCTTGCAAAATTCTTGATTCTTCGGGTAGTCTGGTTTGCGGGATTTCTTGTTTTGGGAGGATCTTTCGTGTTGATTTTTCTGAGTCTTCTGGTGATCCTCTCAGGTGTTTAGTTGCTTCTGAGTCTCGCGACCTTTCTTTCTGGCATAGGAGACTTGGTCATATTGGATTTGACCATTTGACCCGAGTTAGCGGCCACAATCTCATTCGTGGTCTGCCGAAACTCAAGATGGTCAAAGATCTTGTTTGCGCTCCATGCCGGCACGGCAAGATGGTTGCCGCTTCTCACCCTCCGGTCACAGTTACTATGACCGATGCACCAGGACAGCTGCTCCATATGGATACCATTTGTAACATCCTGGAAATTAAATCAGAATTATGTAAAGCTTTTGAATTAATGTTGCAATGTATTTCCATTTGCATTTGGAGTTAAAATGTTTTCCTAAAAATTGGGTAAAAGGATTTAAGAGTTAAAAGGATCCAAAAAGAAGCATATGTGTTTGAATAGTAGAGATTTAAAAATCTAAATTAAGAATCTGAAAAGATGATCCATAAAATATAAGGAGAAAATTTTAATTAAGCATAAAATGTCATCTACAAAGATAAGGGTATGAATAGCACGGAGCAAGCAATTAGGAAGGTCAACATTTATGAACATATATATATATATATATATATATATATATATATATATATATATATATATATATATATATATATATATATATATACATGTATATATATATATTCATAAATGTACCCAACAAATAAACCAGTTAAGAGGGAATAAAAAGAATGTATATTTACCACCAAATACATCCCTAAGTATATGTGTATACATCCATGCACAAGTGTTGATAATAGTAATAAAAATAAAAATAAAAATAAAAATAAAAAAAAAGAAAATAGAGAAGGGGGGGATCCAGACCGGGCCAGCGCCCAGCCCAACTCCCCGCTCGCCCCTTCTCTCAGCGCGGCCGCCGTCCACTCTTTCTGCCCGAAGCACCCCCTCCCAGCGGACATTTTCTTCATCCCTTCTCTCTTTCCGTTGTGCAGCCGAGCTGTCTCCACGTCGTCCCCTTCCTCCGCGCCTCCTTTCCTCCGCCTCACCTCGGAAACGCTGGACAACGTCGCCTCTCCCCATTGGTCGGCCGCGTCAAGAACTCTGCCCCGCTCTCTTTTTCTTCACCGCACTGCCGCCGGCTCTCTTTTTCCTCCCCGCGTTGCCTGAGCCGTCCCTCTAGGAGGATGGATCGAGTCCCCTGCCCTCCCTCGAGCGGCACAGCGGCATCATGCCCTTCTCTGCACCTCCGTTGCTTGCCGAGGGGATTGTGCAGGCGGGTCTCCTGGTGCCAGCTCCAACCGCGCAACTACAAAGGCAGCCGAGTTCACCAAACCCTTCCTCGCACCTCCCTTTTACTCCCCCCAGAGCAATCGGCTTCCCTTCCCTTCTCCTCGCCGGAATCCCCTCTCTTCCTCAAGTCCGACCGCCGAGCCATCTCCCTAACCGCACCACTATTTCTCGATTCCTGACATCCACACCCTCTCCGTGACGTCGTGAAGTTAACCGTGAGGTCGGCCGAGCCTCTCCGACCCTGTAGCTCGCCAGCGACGACCTCCTCCTTGGGCCACCGCCACCGCACGATGCCGGCCCGCCTCGACACTCCCCGGCCCCCACAACCGCCTCCACCGGCCTCACCTCGGCGCGCACGACGCGTTTTGGCCCTCACCCGGCCCTCATCAGCCACCCCTCGCCGGCAACCTCGCCGTCTTCCATCGCCCTCGGCTTGCTCTGCTTTGGGCCTCTGCTGCCGCACGGCTTAAGTGTTTTGTTCCCCCTCCCTAATCAGGTAACACCAGCGACCCACCCGGCTAGCAGCGTGTGCTCTCATTTCCCCCGCCCGTGTTCGAATCCCCGGCCGCAATAGAGAGTTAGGTTTCTTTTTTTTTGATTTTGCCAGTGGCTACAATGAAGAAGGAAACTTAGGAAAAATCCAGAAAATTTAGGGAATAATCTAGGGAGTGTAATAAATTTAATTAGTATATAAACTAAGGTTACTTAACATTTTAATATGTGATTATTTACTATATGAGCCACTGATATAGTCTAGATATTTAGATGAGGTTTAGTTGTTGATTAGAGGTATTAATAAAATGTGGTTTAGTGTATAGTCCAAAAGTAATAAGAATTCTAATTAAAAATACATCCATAGGAGGTACAAAATTTATTAGTATATATACATGAACTTAATAAATGTTTAATCATGGATTAGTTATTATTATCATATCTGTATGATTAGTAAGCCAATAGCATATATTTTCCCAAAATTAAAGGGAGAACTTGAGAAAAACTGGTGAAGCTAATAAAATTTAAATAAGGCATTAGGGAGTTTATGTGTGATTTAAATTCGGAATAGTTGCCATGATAAATAATTAGTATGACTTAAACATTCAAATTGTAAATCTAATTATTTAATAAAGGCTTTGGATAAATGTCTATACCTAATAATGGTGGCCCTTAATTAACATGTAAACATAGAGGCCCAATAATTGTCGTGCCACCATTAAACAAACCCAGTGCCATACCCTAATATAATAGCCCTAGGTCATCATGATTCAAAATCATAACACGGACATATAAATACTCTAAATTGAACGTGTAACCAATGACACGAGTAAACAGGGTCGCATAAAATGCTACATACCAAGTTTTGCCAGATAACTAAGTTTAAGCTAAAATTAGGGATAAAGATAAGCCTAATAATAGCTAAAGTATGAGCAAGCTAATAATAGTGCCATTAATTAAATCTTATTCCTAACGCTAGCTTTAGTGCATAATAAAAGTAAGCACAATTGTATATAGAGCAAGCTGGGACCCGTGCCAATGGATCCTAATTCGAATTAAAACTTAGGCTAGCGATAAATGAAAATGCGTAAGATATGATAATGGGATTATTAAAGCTTGAAATTTTAATTAAATTACCATATATGAATAAATAATGAGCCTTTACTATTTATCTTAATCTAATTAATAAGAAAAGGCATATATAAGAGATTATTTCAAAACTTAATAAAGATATCCAAGTTAAAGTTAAGGAAATAAAGTGGGTTATATTGATTCGTCGGAAATTATGATTTAAAAAAGGACTTAAGTTCTAATATAAGAAATTCCTAGACCTAGCTTTTTGAACAAGTGTTAGAATACTTTTGATTAAAATATTTATAGAATAAGTACAGATCTCATCCATCCGTCCAGTTTGCCTCCACCATAACCTAAGTTGCAAGGAATACATACCCAGCCAGACTTGTACATCGATACATAGGTCTACCTAACTCATGGAACTTCCTTGATAAATATAAAAATAATAAAAAGAAGTTATTAAATTAAAAGATCAAGTTATCGTATTATACCATTGATCTTGCCTCACATCACCCGAATCACCCCTCAGCTCAAAGTAAAACTAAATTGAGTTATTTGGAATTATTTGGATCTCTTGAGTTATTTGATTTTATTTGGATTCAGTTGTTCGTAGCATAATTAGAAATTGGAAGTCGTGAAGATTCAACGGATCAAGCGAGATCAAGCTCAAAGTGAAGATAGAGACCAAAAGATCAAGATAAAGCATTGTGTGAGCTCAAGACCGCAGTAAACCGCGCCAGGCGAGTCAATACTTTGATCATTTCGAACCTACATTTTCTGCAAATTACTTTGGTTTAAATTATCAAATTGCATGCTATTACTTTATATGCAAATACATGTTTAGTTTAATCTCCTAGTTATATGCCTACTGTTTACATTGAATAATATTATCCTTCATTTGGAATATTTGAATGTGTGAACCTTGTCGCCCTAGCAAAAATTTATATTAGTAACCTTTCGAAAGTAAGTCTGTAATTATATGCCATGCTTAGCATTGTTTAGATTCTCATGGGCGCGAAAGCGCCCAAGCATCACTTTTAATCCTGAGAAAAATTAGTTGGGCAGTCATGGTGGTAATGACTGGTGTATGTTGGATATAGTTATTTTATATTCCCAAAAACCTCGAATTGCTTAATTATCTGGGCGGATGGTTCGGGGGTATGGTGCAGGTGTGCACGAGAGTGTGGTTTGTGGTAGAACCGCCCAGATACCACTAAGGACCGAATCTTGTCTTGTCAACCCATGTAAAACAGTACAACCACAAGTCTGTAAAATACAACTTGGCTAAGTAGACTTATCGAAACCCCGGACTCATCTCACCGGTAGAGGATAGAAGTGTTAAGCTATGGCAAGGGGGCCTGAAGGGACACCAGTGGAGGGTGAAGTTTGCCCAGCTGTCCTAACGTTGCGGGGAGGGGAGCCCGGCTGCGTTAGTGGCTGTGGGGAACATCCCGCGCATAGATGGGACCCACCGCAAGTGGGAGAAGCCCATAAAGTGAGATGAGAAAAGGGACTAGATACTTTGAAAAGTCACTGTGATGGTCTGCTCAACCACACTTCTAAGGAATCGTGTGGGGCAATGAGTTGATTGTCTCTTGTGGTGAAAGTGTACAAACTCTGCAGAGTCAAAACTATTCGAATAGCCGTGCCCACGGTCAAGGGCGGACATGGGAACTTAACCAGATATAGTTCTATTTCAAAATGTTTTGTGGGTGGGATGAAAAAGTGGAGGGCAGTGAAAGGCCCTGATTTGAGTTGTCCTGGGTGTCGTCCCAGTGGTAAGTTAAGCGGCTATAACGCTGAAGAAATTGCTATATGGTGCAGATGCCATGTAACGGTGGATGGAATCTGAATCGATATTAATAATGCATTTCCTTGTACATTATGATTTGTTCCAAAATTGCTAAGTTATAGGGCTTTTTAATTAATTGTATTCAAAAGCAGCCTACGCAAAATAAAATAGCCCGAGCCTCTCCTTTGTTAAGCTATGCATACTATTTATTTGTATTCTGTGTATTGGCTCGCGGAGCACGGGGTCGGAGTGCTCACGCTCGCTTTTGCGACAAAATTCAGAATCAGGAATCAAATCACTGCGCCGCAGCAACAAGATTGGACAAGCTGGCAGAGAAGATGAAGATGTCAAGGGCTAGGTCGCGAACCTCCAGTTGGCTACCTGTGGGCATGTCCTGAAGGTCCCACCTGTGTGCTTCGTTCTTCCGCTGCTGCAATTTAATGATTTCGGCCTAATCGGCCCATGAGTAAGTCTACTATTAAATTTTACGCTTCCGCATGATATGTATTTTGATATTCATTACTGTAACTGTGAGCACTATCTACTGATCCAGGGAATAGTGCAGTAATCACAGAGGAATCCGGATGTTAATATCTGGGTCCCTACACCATTGGACCAGCTCGAGTGCAGTCAGCAGGAGGGAAGTGGTATGTTCTTGTCGTGGTCGATGACTTCTCGAGGTACTCTTGGGTGTTTTTCTTAGCCTCGAAGGATGAGACGTTTACACATTTTCGAGGTCTTTTAAGTAGGTTTTCTGTTGATCTTCCGGGTGCCTTACGAGCGATCTGCAGTGACAATGGCACGGAGTTCAAGAATTCCTACTTCGAGAGATTCTGTGATGAGTTAGGTGTAGAGCACCAGTTCTCTTCTCCGCATGTCCCACAGCAAAATGGCGTCGTGGAGAGGAAGAACCGTACCTTGGTCGAGGTGGCCAGGACGATGCTCGATGAGTACTCTACATCGCGAAAGTTTTGGGCTGAGGCTATAGCTACCGCGTGCCATGTCTCAAATCGAGTTTTTCTTCGGGCACACTTGCACCGCACTTCTTATGAGTTGAGATATGGGCGAAAGCCCAGTGTATCTCATTTTCGTGTGTTTGGTTGCAAGTGCTTTATTCTGAAGTCCGGGAATCTAGATAAGTTCAAGTCACGTTCTTGTGATGGGATCTTTCTAGGTTACTCGACTTCTTCGTGGGCTTATCGGGTTTGGAACTGTGAGTCTAGTAAGATGGTAGAGACCTGTGAGGTGACCTTCGACGAGGCCAATCCGGGGACTAGGCCCGATGTCTCAGGTTCTTTAGAGCTGTTCGAGCCCATCTTTGTGGATGATGAGGACGATGGAGATGAGGATTGTCTACCCGATCTAGTCCCTCATCCACCCCTTGAGGTGCCTTCTTCCACCGCACCTCGAGGCGATCAGCCCATGCCTTCTGCCTCTTCTGGAGCTAGTGGCTCTGTTCCTACCTCTTCAGCTCATGATGTAGAGGCCACTTCTTCATCTCATCCAGGACCTCCTAGACATATCCAAAAAGACCATCCTTCTGAGCAGATTATTGGAGACCTCTTTGAGCGACTCACTCGTTCAAAGTCTAGCATGTCACATTTCTATCTCCATTCTGCCTTTGTTGCACCTTTAAGCCCAAGGATGTTAGTCATGCTCTGTCTGATGAGTCTTGGGTCAATGCCATGCATGAGAAGCTAGAGAATTTTGAGAGAAACAAGGTCTGGTCGCTTGTTGAGCCTCCCCGAGGTCACAATGTCATTGGGACCAAGTGGGTGTTCAAGAACAAGCAGAGTGAGGATGGGGTTGTCATTCGAAACAAGGCTAGACTGGTAGCTCAGGGGTTCTCCCAGGTTGAGGGTCTAGATTTCGAGGAGACCTTTGCCCCTGTAGCTAGACTTGAGGCCATTAGAATCCTGCTTGCCTTTGCAGCTTCTAAGGGTTTCAAGCTTTACCAGATGGATGTTAAGAGTGCCTTCCTCAATGGCTTTATTGAGGAAGAAGTCTATGTCAGACAGCCTCTAGGTTTCGAGGACCCCAAATACCCACACCATGTCTTCAAGCTTTCCAAAGCGTTGTATGGACTTAAGCAGGCCCCTAAAGCTTGGTATGAGAGGCTTAAGTCCTATTTGTTGAGTTATGGTTTTGAGATGGGTAAGGTGGATAAGACCTTGTTCATTCGCCGGCATGGCATCGACCTCTTACTCGTCCAGATTTATGTGGATGATATTATCTTTGGCGGCTCTTCTCATGCTCTCGTTTCACAGTTTTCGGATGTCATGAGCACCGAGTTTGAGATGAGCTTGATGGGTGAGTTGACCTTCTTCCTTGGCTTCCAGATCAAGCAGACTCAGGAGGGTACTTTCTTGCATCAAGGCAAGTACATTCGTGACCTCCTGAGAGCTTTGACATGAGTGATGGTAAGCCCGTGTCAACTCCCATGGCATCTTCCGCCACACTTGACCCAGATGAAGACGGCGAGCCAGTTGATCAGAAGGAGTATCGTAGCATGATAGTCTCCCTCTTGTACCTCACTGCCTCGAGGCCGGACATACACTTCTCCGTGTGTCTGTGTGCTCGATTTCAGGCTTCTCCTCGCATATCTCACCGCTAGGCGGTGAAGCGCATTCTTCGGTACCTTCGAGCTACCATTGACTATGGTATTTGGTACTCTTCCTCGTCCTGTCTTTCCTTGAGAGCCTATTCAGATGCAGACTTTGCTGGCTGTAGGATAGATAGGAAGAGCACTTCTGGCACCTGCCAGTTCATTAGCACTTATCTTGTTTCATGGTCTTCAAGGAAGTAATTCGGAATTGCACAGTCCACCGCAGAGGCCGAGTACGTTGCTGCCGCCAGTTGCTGCAGCTAGGTGCTTTGGATGGTCTCGACCTTGCGGAACTTTGGGTTAGTTATCGACAGTGTTCCACTCTTTTATGATAATACTTCTGCGATTAACAATGCTAAGAACCCAATGCAGCATTCTCGGACCAAGCACATTGATATTCGCTATCACTTCCTTAGAGACCATGTAGAGAAGGGTGACATCGTGCTCCAGTTTGTGGAGAGTGATCACCAGTTGGCTGATATCTTTACCAAGCCTTTGGATAGCTCTAGGTTTCAGCTCTGCGGGGAGAGCTTGGGGTGGTTTGTCCTTATGGACTGTTGTGAGGGGGAGCTTTGTGCTTTACTGCTTTATTTTATTAATTATGTTCTTGCTCCTTTCTGTTACATTGCATTCGGGGTGCATGGGGTAGTCCTTCTAGCATAGGTTAGAGTGGTCTTCTTGTCTAGCTGTTTAGACTTCTTGCTCTTATCTTGTGATTCTAGGATGCTGCTTATTAGCTGTTTCTCTTCTCACTAGGTTGAGCTCACCCACTGCTTGTAGGTTCTAGCTCGGGTCGGGCCGCCCTCAGGTAGACAGGGTACGTGTTTGCTCCTTAGCGTGTTAGATGATCAGCTGATAGTCCTAGAGTCTCATGGGGTAGATGAGAGTCAGTTGAGCCGTAGTATCCTCTATATCTTGTCTATGCTTTAAGGACTGCCCTTTTGGTTTTTCTTGCCAGCTTCTCGTATTTACTGCTTTGGTTCAGGGGGAGTTCATTTGGGAGTTTCTGGAGCTTAATGTTGACATAACTTAACCTGAACTAAACGTTGCATCACATGTTGAGAGGGAGCTGGATTTTCTTGGATTTTCAGCATTTCAGCATTGTAATATAACTGCATGGAGCCTTGATTATTATCCTTTTATGACATGTTTACAATGGTTTACATCTTGCCATGACTTGTGCTTATTTGCTAGATCTATCATGACTTCATATGTGTAAGACTAGCTTTTGCCATGATAAGTTCATTAAAATTACTCAACTTGAATTAAAACTTGTCATGCTAGCTCTCGAGATTAGTCTTTCTCTAGCTATCCTCTTATGATGCATGCCATGTCAAATAGGCTGAGTTGAGTCTTTAATATTTGTTGAGCGTTAGTTTGAGCTATGCTAGTTTCTTGTTGAAGCATGAGTTAGTACAATTATTTAAGAATGCAAAAAGATCTCTTTTGTGCGAAAAAAACTGATCTCACCAATTCTTTCTCATGAGACTGCTTGCCATTGCACTAGGCATGAACTCAAGGGGAGTTTTGGATGATCAAGACTATCTCCTTAAGCTCATTGCTTGGAGTGGTCGCATAAGGCTTGAGATCTAGCACATGACTAAACAAAAATTTGGTTGGAAACAATCATTAGTTTCTCAAAGTAAAAATATGTCATTTGTGCTCAATTTACTAAAATTTCAAAGGTTACAAGTACTTAAACAAATGTTTCACTCTTAAGCTTGTAGCACTCTAATATGACTTCCGCTTAGCTTATTGACATGGTTTGCATCATCCTTGGATACCTCTAGCTAGACTATGATCATGAATGGCTTGACATGCTAAGAATTTGCACTAAAATTTCATATTGTGACTTAATTGGTTTAGCTGGCTTATACATGTCTTATCATGATCTAGATAGCATGTTTATGTGTTATGGCTTGGTGTAATACTTGATGGTCATCTTGGATAATTCTCATGGCTCGACATGCTTAAAATAATCAAACTTCAGCCATTTCATCCAATTCCATGTCATATTTTCTCTTCCTTGCATCCTTGATGTGTTTATTACCAAAAGGGGAGAATAGTCATAGAAAAAGCCATTTTGGGAGCTTTGAGGAAACCTTGCTCTTTCTTTTGCGCCTTGTTGACATGGTCATTAGCTTCATTCTCTTTCCTTTGGACCATGTTTGACTTCTTTCTTGCATTTCAAACTCAACTTTGTACTTTTTCTGGGTTTGTCAATATACTCATCAAGGGGGAGATTGAGAGACCATGTGGAGGTCATCCCATGTGTGTGATGAGTAATTGACATTGGTTTAGGAAAGTCGAGTTTGATTTGGTTGGTTCGGACCTTGACGGTGCATGGTGCAATCGGGCTCGGTCGAACTTGGTCAAACCTGATCAAAGTGCTTAGGATGCATTTTCTGATGATTTGACAGGTTTGGACTCTTTTACGCTTAAGTATGATTTGTTAATGCTAATATGCTTTCATGTGTCGAGCGTTGCTATTTGATGTGTTTCTTGTCTGTGATGGCTGAAGGACGTTGAGGCGGAGTCGTGGTGAGACATGAGGTGACCGGACTAGACACAGGCGGAATCGAGGTCAGAACGGTCGGATGTGTCGAAGACGGCGGAGATTCGATGTGGTTACGAGTCGTGGATAACAAGGAGCGCGGAAGCTTCCCGGAAGATGCAGGAGGGGCGAATTGGTAATTTCGCAAGGCTGCATAAGCGGGAGACGGTTCCGTTCGGATTTAGCGGGCGTAACGGGTTGGAAACCCGTTAGCCAAGGGCTATAAATAGGTGTTGGTGGCCACATGTATTCCCATGGCTATGGGAGAGAATTAGGGTTTGCTAGAGTCAAAAGAGGCTTTGTGAGTTTGTTTTAGCTTTAGGCTTTAGTTGGTGAGAGTGGGTGTGGAGCACAGGCTGTGTCTCTTCGATGTCCCCTATGTGAGAGCTCTGTGGTGTGTTCTCCCCTCCAAGCATGTAGAGAGTGGGTGTGTTCTTGTGTTTGGGAGAGGGAGAGGATGGATTGAGACCCTAGTAATCATTCCTCTTATTCTAATGTCCATGCGTATGGGGACTCATCTGTAATCCTCTTTTGATTTGGAATGAAGTTCTAAAATTTTCCCTCGTGCTCCTGTGTTCTTCGATGCCTTCTCTGTTGAATTCTTGAGGTTTTTGTTTTCTTGTTGTTTCTTGCTGGTGAGGGTCAAAATGGGTTGCTCAGTGATGGGAATAGGTCACAAGATCATTTGATTGTATTTTCCCAAGAGCAAAGTGAATGAATCAAAGATTTGCATTTTCCCTCTTTTCCTGTTCTTCAGTTCACCTATAGGGTTTTGGTAGTTTTTGTGATTCCCTTCATGAGATGGCACGAAACTTGGCATGTTGAGTCTAAAGGCTATTAAGTAGCTATCCTCAAAGTTTCATGGCCAAAGGATCCGAGATGAAATGGGAATTTGAGTTTTTGCGTTGCTCTCTGTACTTTTCAATTTTTGGGCAAAATCCTAATTTCTTGGCCTTGAGTTAGTCTCCTCTGGTCCTCTAGGCTCCTTTGGCTATTTAGGTCATTGTCTTTTATTTCTGGGCTGAGAAATCCAGTAGAAAGACCTTAATTTTCTCTCTAGGTGAAGTCTTTGTGTTGCTTTGAAATTTTACCTCTCTGTTGCCCTGAATTTTCATCGAGCGGTCAGACCGGTGTGGGTGAGGCGGCCTGACCGGGTATTGATCGGCGGTCAGACCGGCGTTATACTACCGGTCAGACCGGCCTTCAGCGGTCAGACCGCCCATGCTACTTCTTCTCCGGTCTTTGTATTTCTTGGCTCTTTTTATTGGTCTTTCTTTTCTCTCTGGTATTTTGTGCCTTCAGTGTGCATGAGCATATTCCCTTCATAGTTATTGTAACTATTGGAGGGGATTCTCGTTGTGAGGTACTTGTGGTGGTCAAACTGTTTTTAAAAGTCGACATTCACCCCCCTCTGTCGCCATTTCGGTCCAACAAACGCGCGGAAGCCAGTCAAGTCGGTGGCGAAGCTCTTCGACAAAATGGTGGAGTACACCCGGGCAGAGGAAGATGCGCGAAGACGCAAGGGCAATGACTCGTCGCAAAAAGGAAACGCGAAGGACGACTCAAGAGCAAAACGCAAGCAAGCATCCAGGGGAGACGTTCCCGAATGCGTTGACGCCGGGGCGCACGAAAACTCGTCAAGTGGCAGGCGCAAGCCCCGGTGTAACTAGCGAAGGTCCCAAAAGGCTCGCCACACAAGGCATTCCTCGGGAACCTATCCTCGCCCCGCGCCTGGGGGGGGGACGCGGAGGAAGCCGTGATGCGAGACCGCGCGCGGAGCAGGAAATCCTGTACTACGGTAGATGGTGCGAGGTGCATGGCTATGGTGACCACTTAACGCGGGCATGCACCGAACTTATGGCGCTGCGACAACCGACTACCCGAGTTCGGGCCCTGGAAGCGCCAACCGCCGCAGCAGCCCACATGCAGCCGCCGCAAGGAAGTCCCCTGCGAGCTGGGACCCCGGGAGGGACCCAGCGCTGCATCATTAGCGCCATCTTCGGAGGCTCCTCGTCGAGAACCTCCTCGGCGCAACCACCCCAGGGGATGCCGCACTGCAACATCACCTTCACGCCAGCCGATGCCCAGGGCGTGGAGTTCCCCCATCAAGATTCCTTGGTCATCCAGGCCGACATTGCAGGCCGCGATGTCAAGCGCACCCTCATCGATGGAGGAAGCTCCGCAAACATCTTGTTCGCGGAGGCCCTCGATCGCATGGGAATACCTCGGAGTCGCTTGATAGCATCGGAGACCCCTCTCCAAGGTTTCGGCGGCCAACCCCTGAAGGCCTTGGGTCAGGTACGTCTCCGAGTCTCCTTGTGCCAGGCCGACAACGCCAGAAGCGAGTACATCGTCTTGATGTCGTGGACATCCCGCACTCATACAACGCCATACTGGGCCGACCCGCCATCAAATCCTTCGAGGCGGTCCCGCACCACGCCTTTTTGTGTATGAAGCTCCCGGGCCCGCGGGGTGTCATCACCATCTTCGGCGACCAGGACCTCGCTAGGTGTGTCGAAGCCGACGCTAGGAGTCCGCACCGCAAGGTGCACGTCCTCGCCGACAAATCTAAGGCGGCACGCCATCCGCTCCAGGATGGACACCTAAGCCCCGCCTGGAGGGCTGTAACATCCTAAAAATTTAAGTCTGAAAATGTGAAGCTTTTTGGCAATATACTTTATTTGAATTTAGAGTTTGTGGTATTTTTCTGAAATTTGGCTGAGGTTCCAAAAATTTTAGAAGCTCAAGAAAGAAAACCAAACACTAGTGATATCATAAAAGGAGAAGTTCAAATAATAAAGAACACGAATTTAAAATACGAATATGAAAAGATGATCCATAAAATGATGGGATGGCCTGAATTTAAAACGTAAAATTTCATTTCTGGAAATAATGGCACAAATAACAAATAAATGGAATATAGATACATATGGATAATACATATAAATGTATCTACAAAATTGTGCACATGCAATGACAACTTTAGCAGTAAGAAAATACCAATATGAAAAGTATGTGGGCTAGCAAAAATGACAATAAGAATTTGAATTTTAATTTACCTAGGTAAAAGAAAAATGGAAAAAAGAATATTCCCAACATAAGTCACAAAATAATAATAACAATCAAAGTGCAGATTAAGATTCAAATTTGAAATGCCATGTAAAACACCAAAAGTCAGTAAATCATAATGCAGATTAAGATTTAAATTAAAAGTCTAAATTTATAAACTGGGCTTAAACCTTTCCTTCTCTCCTGTTTTCTCCCGCACGCGCCCCCCTCATCCCTCACTACCGTTGGGCCCCAGCCCCTCTCTTCCCTTTTCCCTTCTCTTTCTCTGTCTTGCGGGCTCGAGCGCCACAGCTTCTTCTTTTCTCCTCCCACCGCGCAGTCCTCTTCTTCCTGCTCCCATCCCTTCATGCCGTCGCCTCGCGCCTGCGCTCAACCACCCCGCGCCATACCCTGCTCAACCCTGCCCCGTCGCATCCCCACCTGCGCTCTGCCCCGACCTGCGTCACGCTCGGCCACCCCGTCCTCTCCACCGAACTGGAGCCATGCCGCCGCTGAGCTACGCTATGCACCGCGCACGGTGCCCGCTCTGTCCAGTGCCTATAAATGGGGAATCGCGCTCTCATCCGCCTCGCCACATCCTCCTCTCCCTCCCACCGCAAGGAATTAGCCATTGGCGCCCACAAGCTCGCCAGTCGTCGCCTCTTCTCCAACTCCGGCAAGCCCGTGATCTAACCACCTAGACCACCACGGGCCAATTGCTTTTGACCAAAGCATCTTCAGAGCATCCCAACCCCACGCCCATCCCTAGCCGGAGCATCCCAACCACCTAGACCACCACAAGCTCGCCGGTCGTCGCCTCTTCTCCAACTCCGGCAAGCTCACGCCGCCGGCCCATCGCGAAGCTGCTCGGCCAACGCTAGCACCTTCCTCGGGTTCCTCGTGCTCGCAGGAGTGTATTTCATGGGTCGCGGCTTCCCTCCAGCTGCCCCCTCTCCGGCGGCGCCGCCTTCTACCAGCGCCGCCGCTTCCCCTGTTTCGGCCGACTGAGTGTCTGTTGGGAGCTCGGTGCTAGCAATTGCTTCAGTTAAATTGATTCTCCCCAATATTACAAAGCAGGCAAGTGCCCAGCTGGTCACCAGCGCCTGATGCTTAACACTATCCCGTGAGGTCCCAGGTTAATGCTCTTACGATGTACAAGCTAAGTGCCGTGCAAGAAATAACAAAGCTAGTATTATAAAGGAGCACGTAGGCCTACCCTGGCTCATAGAACTTCCTTGATAAACACAAAAATAATGAAGGAAACTATTAATGCAAAGATCGAGTCATCGTACTCTGCCATTAGGTATACCTAGTTGCCTCCGAGCACTAAACAAAATAATCTCATGAATATACCTTTATCATGACCTATCCTTTGACTTCCATTTTGGCAAGTTTCCCTGCCATTCCCCACTTTACTCCAATCACTGACATCGACAATACTCCGCATTCGATCAACCATGTCTCAAATCACCTGTTTAATCATAATAAAAATTAACCGAGTTCAATTGGGTTTATTTGGATTTATTTGGATCTTTTGAGTTATTTGTTTTTATTTGAATTCAGTTGCATAGCACGTAATTAGAAATTGGAGTCCGGAAGAATCAAGGAGCAAGCGAGGCTGAGATCGAAGTAAGGATAAAGACTCGAATCTCAAGATCGACAAATGAGAAAGCTTTGAGTGAGCTCAAGACTGCAGTAAACCGCGCAAGGTGAGTCAATACTTTGATCATGTTGAGCCTACATTTTCTGCAAATTATTTTGGTTTAAATTATCAAATTGCATGCTGTTATTTTATATACAAATGCATGACTAATTTAATATTCTAGTTATATGCCCATTGTTCAACTTGATTGATATTACCCCTCCTTTGGAACATTTGAATATGTGAACCTTGTCACCCTAGTAAAGTTATAATGGTAATCTTTCAAAAATAAGTCCGTAATTATATGCCATGCTTAGTACTGCTTAGATACTCGGGGGCGTTGAAATGCCCCAAGCATCATTATCATTTTTCAATCATGAGAAACTGGTTTGGGAAGTCATGGTGGAAATGACTGGTATATGTTGGTATGATTATTTTATGTTCCCAAAAACCCTAACTTGCTTAAATATCTGAGCGGATGGTTCGAGTGTGTATGTGTATGTGGTGCAGTGGAAGCACAAAGTGGGTAGTGGTAGATCCGCCCAGATACCACTAAGGACTGAATCTTGTCATGACCTCCTGTGTAAAACAAGTACAACCACAAGTTTGTAAAGTATAATTTGGCTTAGTAAATTTACCGGACCCTAAAAGTCATCATCATGGCAGTAGTGCAAGGGGCTGTCTGGGTGGCGGACTTGAATGGGACACCCACAAGTGGCATGTCTAGGTGGCAGACTTGAGGGTGAAGTTCTTCTGCGGCGTGCTAGTAGTGTGGATAGCCAGCTGCTAGGCGCATAGGAGGGGAACATCCCACACAACCTATGAGACCTGCCGCAAGAGGGACAAGCTCATAGGGGTGAGATGATGGAAGGGGCGAGTTACTTTGAACGGTTATTGTGATGGTTGGCTCAACTGCACGACTAAGGAATCGTGTGGGGCAACGAGTGAACTGTCTCTTGTGGGTAAAGTGTGCAAACTCTGCAGAGTCAAAACTATTCGAATAGCCGTGCCCACGGTTAAGGGCGGACATGGGAACTTAACCAGATATAGTTCTATTTCAAAAACAACTTTGTGGGTGGAATTGAAAAGTGGAGGGCAGTGGAAAGCCCTGATTTGAATTGTCCTGGGTGTCGTCCCAGTGGTAAGTTAAGCGGCTATAACGTTGAAAGACGCTATATGGTGCGGATGCCATGTAACGGTGGATGGAATCTGGACCGCTATTATTATTGCATTCCCTACACATTATGTTTTTGTTCAAAACTGCTAGGTCTCAGGGAATTTTTATGTATCATATTTCAAAATAAAATATTTTCCCTTCTTACAAAATAAAATATAAGGAGGAATAAATAGAGTCACAAGTAGAGGAGATGAATGTTTGTAGTAAACACATAAAAATGTTGGTGGAGTCATGTCGATCATAAGCAGGAAACGGTGGTGTAGATTCTGGTAGAAATAAATTGGTAGAGTCTAAATAAGTATATAGGCTAGATAGATGATTTAATTGATTTATGGAGAATTAGGTAGTGTGATAGTAATTGCTGGGTTACAACACAGATAAATAATATAAAGTCTTGGGATATGTTGGTAATGTTTGGATTAATAGAACTGATTGGTTATTAGAGGAGTCAATTGAATTTTTGGGAATTTGGAGATATGTCACTCGCTGTTTGGAGTTTTAGACAGCAATCAATATAGAAAGTATATGATCGGTGGATTAATTAAATGATATGATCGGTGGATTAATTAAATGATGTCAGACGCTGTTTGGAGTTTTAGATAGCAATCAATATAGAAAATATGTGATCATTGGATTAATTAAATGATATGATCGGTGGATTAATTAAATGATGTCAGTCGCTGTTTGGAGTTTTAGACAGCGATCAATATAGAAAGTATATGATCGGTGGATTAAGTAAATGATGACACTCGCTATTTGGAGTCTTAGACAGCAATCAGTAAGGGAAGTGTGTCTTTGGTGGATTAAGTCAATTATGGCAATCGCCGTGTGGAGTTTTAGGTAGTAACAATAATACTACGATTAAACGATAATAATGCTACCAAAAAAGATTTTTGGCAAATAAAATAACCCGAGCCTCTCCTTTGATAAGCCATGCATACTATTTAATTGCATCCTGTGTGTTGGCTCGCGAGCACAGTGGTTTGTGCTCATATTCGCTTTCCCCACAAATCTAGAATCAGGAATCAAATCACCACGCTTCAGCAATACTTTTGGATCATGATGACGAAGAAGATGAAGATGTCAAGAACTAGGTCGCGAACCTCCAGTTGGCTGCCTGTGGGCATGTCCTGAAGGTCCCACTTGCGTGCTTCGTTCTTCTGCTGCTGCAATTTAATGATTTCGGCCTATTCGGCCCATGAGTAAGTTTACTATTATATTTATGCTTCCGCATGATATGTACTTTGGTATTCAGAACTGTAAACTGTGAGCACTATCTACTGATCCAGGGAATAGTGCGGTGGAACCACAGAGAAATCCGGATTGTAAAGTCTGGGGTCCTGACAAGGGCGGGGTCAAAAGGGTGCCTCTCCAAGCGGAAGGGCAGTTCGTGTCCATCGGCGAAGGTCTCCCCCGGAGGTGGAGCAAGAATTACTCCAGGTTCTTCGGAGTAACGCAGATGTCTTCGTGTGGTCCCTGGAGGATATCAAAGGTGTGTACCGCGCCCTCATCGAACACAACTTGGCGGTCTGCCCCGACGCCAAGTAGAAGCTTCGCCGTATGTCCATGGACCGGCAGCAAGCGGCCAAGGTAGAGGTAGCGAAGCTTCTCCAGGCTGGAGTTATTCGCGAAGTCTAGCATCCGGACTGGCTCGCCAATCCGGTGCTGGTCAAGAAAGCCAGCGGCGCCTGGCGTATGTGCATCGACCTCACCGCTCTCAACAAGGCATGCCCGAAAGACGACTACCCTTTGCCGCGCATAGATCAACTGGTCGACGGCACCGCGGGGTGTGAGCTCATGAGCTTCCTGGACGCCTACTCCGGCTACCACCAGATCTACATGGCCAAGGACGACGAGAATAAAACCAGCTTCATTACGCTGGTTGGGACCTTCTGCTTCGTCAGGATGCCCTTCAGTTTGAAGAACGCGGGTGCAACCTTCACCCGCCTCGTCGCGTTGGCATTAGCTGCTCAGCTCGGGAGGAACGTGGAGGCCTACATCGACGACGTGGTAGTAAAAACCAAGCAGCTCGCCCTCCATGGTCGGGATCTCCAGGAGACCTTCGACAACCTCAGGAAGGCGGGCATCAAGCTCAGCCCAGACAAGTGTGTTTTCGGTGTACAAGCGGGCAAGCTCTTGGGCTTCCTTGTGTCCGGACGAGGCATCCAGGCGAACCCCGACAAGGTCGACGCCATCCTTGGCATGGAACCACCCAAGACGACAAGGGAGGTCCAGAGGCTGGCCGACCGCATGGCGGCTCTGAGTTGTTTCTTGTCTAGGGCGGCGGAGCGGGGCTTGCCTTTTTTCAAGACTCTCTGCGGCTGCGACGGGTTTCATTGGGATGACGATTGCGCAAAGGCCTTCGACGACCTCAAAAAACACCTCGCAAGCCTTCCCACTCTAGTTGCCCCATCACCAGAGGCTCCCCTCCTGCTCTACCTTGCCGCCTCAGCGACGGTGGTCAGCGCTGTCCATGTCCTCGAAGAGGGCGCTCTCCAACGACCCGTGTACTTCGTCTCCGAAGCCCTTCAGGCGCCAAGATGCGGTATACGGAGCTCGAGAAGCTCGCCTACGCGCTGGTCGTGGCCTCAAGAAAGCTCCGACACTACTTCCTAGCCCATCCGATAACGGTGCTGTAGGACCGAAATGGCAACAGAGGGGGGGTGAATGGTGCCTTCAAAAACTCACCAAGAATTCTCACCTACTTCTTCTCCAATAGCTACAGAAGCTACGAAGACAGAAGATGAATGCTCGCTGGAAACTGAGAGGAAGTGAACTAAGACTAAACAAGAATGATGGAGTCGGCCAAAACCCAGAGCAGTCGATACCTTACTATGTAGTCGAACGACTCCCTGCTGTGACCGAAGCAGTTTCAGAGCAGTCGAGACTTCACAGTGAAATGTCGATCGACAAAAGAAAGAACACAGTAATGACCGAAGACAGAGAGAGCACGCACAACCATTTGCACAAGGACCCGATCGAAATCTCTGCTCTCGGGAAGAACCTGACCAAATGGTCTTGAGTATGGATCCTAGTTCAGAGCAGAAAATAGCAAGGTAACTTGAGCAAAGAACTTGCTCAGATCAAGAAAGCCAGAGCACAAATGAGAACCATCATCTTAGACATACATGGGACAGGATAAAGCAGAGAAGGCACACACAAACAATCAACCAATTCACAGAACAAAAACTCAACATAGAGGAAGAGAGATGAATGATTGATAATGGAGGTTTCTACAGCCACTCCAACTGGGAGATACACGAGCACACTTACTCCATCCCGAAAACCCACACACTCATAAATAAACAAGGAAGAACAGAGCAACTTAGGGATCAGAATCTCACAGAGCACCCGAGCTCTACCCTCTCTATTTATAGCCTTCTGCTACCGGGGGGAACCCGTAAACCCCTACCTAACATCGGGTTTTACCACTCGCTTTACCCACTAGCGAAAATAAGCTTCCAGTTCTTTACCTGTTAAACCCAACGGCTCCACTGCTTTGCCCGTTAGCGCCAACAACTCCTGTGCATTGGCAGAGACACAGCTTCCCTTTGCAGCTTTCCACATTTCTCCAAAATGCCACTCCGCTGCCTTCCTAGAAGCTTCCTCCTGCCTTGCCGATCATGCTTGCAACCACCTCACAGACCTCGTCGTCTTTGGCATCTCCCGGCCGCTCACGACCTCAGCACCCCCTGTGCTTAGTCTCGACCATCCATGCCTCATTACGACTAGTCTCAAAGTCCTGCAAACCATCACAGACAAGCAAACATTCATAGCATCGCACAACACAATGTGTACAAATATCTGTATCAGAGAAACAGAGCTCAAACTACACTCCACACAGTTGTACTTACATTACAACCGATCGAAATCACTTAAACATTAATGCACACGGTCTACGACCCTCTCATAATTCTTTACGACTGATTCCCAGCTGATACGACCGCTTCCGGAAGCCATACGACCAGACAACAGAAGCTACGACTTTTAGCCTAAGTCTATAACGTGATCGAAAGGGCTTCCGACCGCGCTACGACTTCACCCAAGTGCTTCTGACCGCTTCGTGCGATAACGTGGTCGTAGGCCACAACTACTCAACGTGGTCATAATTTCGAGCGCCGACTTTCGACCGTTGCGGTCGTAGCTCTGACTGACGGCTTCCAACCACTACCAACGTAGTCGTAAGTGCGCTCGACCACGACCAGAGTGGTCGTAAACGACACAACATGGTCGTAAACTGCGAACCAAGTTTTCGACCACAACCAACGTGGTCGTAGCAGCGTTCGACCATGGCCAACGTGGTCGTAAACCTCTCGGAGACTTGTGATCACAACCAAACGTGGTCGTAATCTTTGCTGCTGCCTTTAGACCACGGTCTTAGTGGTCATAAACCACCCAAGTGACCTACGACCACGGCCAGAGTGGTCGTACAGCCTTTCGACCACGGCCAGAGAGCTACGACAACGGTCAAAACCGGTCGTACACCCTCTTGAAGACCTACGACTTTGCAGAAAACACTCAAATCAAACTCAAACTTTTAGAGACAAATGTCAATCACTCATCACAAACATAGAGCATGTCCACATGATCTCTCAATCTCCCCCTTGATGAGTATATTGACAAACCCAGAAAAAGCGAGAAATGAGTTTGTTTTGAAGAGTCCAACATGGTTCAAAGGAGAAAAAATGAAGCTAATGACCATATCGACACATGGAGCACAAGAAAGAGCAAGTTTTCCGCAAAGCTCCCAAAATGGCTTTTTCTACCCTATTCTCCCCCTTTTGGCAATAAGCACATCAAGGAAGCAAGGAAGAGAATCAAGACATGAAAATGGATGAAATGGCTGAAGTTTAATTATTCTAAGCATTTAGAGCCATGAGAATTATCCAGAATGACGATTATGTATTACACCAAGCCATAACTCAATAAAAGGCTATCTAGATCATGACAAGATATGTATAAGCAAGCTAAACCAAGCAGATGACAATCTGAAATTAAGTGCAATTTGTGAGCATGTCAAGTCATCCATGATCAAAGTCTAGCTAGAGGCATCCAAGGATGATGCAAACCATGTCAATAAGCTAAGCGGAACCAAGAAGCTAGTATTGAGCCTAATTAGAGTTCTACAAGCTCAAGAGTGAAACATTTGTTTAAGTACTTGGTTTTTTTTGTAGATTAAGCTAATGAAGCACAAGTTACATATTTTCTTTTGAAATTCATGGTCGTTGCCAACCAGATTTTTGTTTAGTCATGTGCTAGATCTCAAGCCTTATGCGATCATGCCAAGCAAGAAGCTTAAAACAATGATCTTGGTCATCCAAAACTCCCCCCTAAGTTCATGGCAAGTGCAATGGCAAGCAGTCTCATAGGAGAGGATTGGTGAGATCAGTTTTTTCGCACAAAAGAGATCTTTTTAGCATCCATATAAGATTGTACTAACTTATGCATCATCAAGAGACTAAAATAGCTCGATCTAAGGCTCAATAGAGATTCAACGCTCAACTCAGCCTATTTGACATGGCATGAATCATAAAAGGACAACTCAAGAAAGACTAATCTCGAAAGCTAACATGACAAGTTTTAATTCAAGTTGAGCAATTTTAATAAACTTATCATGGCAAAAATCTAGTCTACACATATGAAGTCATGATCAATCTAGCAATGAAGCACAAATCATGGCAGGATGTAAAACGATGTAAACATGTCATGAAAGGATAATAATCAAGGCTCAATGTAGGTATTTACAATGCAGAATGATATGCAAAAAATCCAGCTCCCCCTCAACATGTGATGCAACTTTTAGTTCAAGTTGAGTTATGTCAAAATTAAGCTCCAGAAGCTCCCAAATGAACTCCCTTTGAACTAAAGCAGTAAATACGAGAAGCTGGCAAAAAAATAGAATGAGCAGTCCTCAAAGCATAGATAAGATAAAGAGGATACTAAGGCTCAGACGGACTCTCATCTACCCTATATGACTTGAGGACTATCAGCTGGTCTACTAATAACCTAGGGAGCAAACACGTACCCTGTCTACCCGAGGGTGGCCCGACCCTCGCTAGAACCCACAAGAAGTGAGTAAGCTCAACCTAGAGAGAAGAGAGACAGCTAACAAGCAGCATCCTAGAGTCACAAGATAAGAGCAAGAAGTCTAAGCAACTAGACAAGAGAGACACTCTAATCTATGCTAGAAGGACTAGCCCCAATGCATCCCGAATGCAATGCAACAGAAGAGAGTAAGAGCACAATAAATATGATAAAGCAGTAAAGCACAAAGCTCCCCCTCACAACAGTCCATAAGGACAGATCACCCCAAGCTCTCCCCGCAGAGCTGAAAACCTAGAGCTATCCAAAGGCTTGGTGAAGATATCAGCCAACTGGTGGTCACTCTCCATAAACTGGAGCACGATGACACCCTTCTCTACATGGTCTCTAAGGAAGTGATAGCGAATATCAATATGCTTGGTCCGAGAATGCTGCACTGGGTTCTTAGCAATGTTAATCGCAGAAGTGTTATCACAAAAGAGTGGAACACTTTCGATGACTAACCCAAAGTCCCGCAGGGTTGAGACCATCCAAAGCACCTGGCTGCAGCAATTGGTGGCAGCTACGTACTCGGCCTCTGCAGTGGACTGTGCAACACCGGACTGCTTCCTCGAAGACCAGGAAACAAGAGAAGTGCCAATGAATTGACAGGTGCCAGAAGTGCTCTTCCTATCTATCCTACAGCCAGCAAAGTCTGCATCCGAGAAGGCTCTCAAGGAAAGACAGGAGGAGGAAGAGTACCAGATACCATAGTCAATGGTAGCTCGAAGGTACCGAAGGATGCGCTTCACCGCCTGGCGGTGAGATACGTGAGGAGAAGCCTGAAACCGGGCACAAAGACACACAGAGAAGTGTATGTCCGGTCTCGAGGCATTGAGGTATAAGAGGGAGCCGATCATACTACTATACTCCTTCTGATCAATTGGCTCGCCATCCTTATCTGGGTTGAGTGAAGCTGATGTAGCCATCGGAGTGGACACCGGCTTACCATCACTCATATCAAAGCGCTTCAGGAGGTCTCGAGTGTACTTGCCTTGATGCAAGAAGGTACCCTCCCGAGTCTGCTTAATTTGGAAGCTAAGGAAGAAACTTAACTCGCCCATCATGCTCATCTCAAACTCCGAGCTCATGACATCAAAAAACTGTGAAACGAGAGCATGCGAGGAGCCGCCAAAGATAATGTCATCCACATAAATCTGGACGAGCAGAAGATCAGTGCCATGCTGGCGGATGAACAAGGTCTTGTCTACTTTACCCATCTCGAAACCATGACTCAACAAGTAGGACTTAAGCTTCTCATACCAAGCTCTAGGGGCCTGCTTAAGTCCATACAAAGCTTTGGAAAGCTTGAAGACATGGTTTGGGTATTTGGGGTTTTCGAAACCTGGAGGCAGTCTCACATAGACTTCTTCCTCAATGAAGCCATTGAGGAAGGCACTCTTGACATCCATCTGGCAGAGCTTGAAACCCTTAGAAGCTGCAAAGGCAAGCAGGATTCTAATGGCCTCAAGTCTAGCTACAAGGGCAAAGGTCTCCTCGAAATCCAGACCCTCAACCTGGGAGAAGCCCTGAGCTACTAGTCTAGCCTTGTTTCGAATAACCACTCCATCCTTGCTCTGCTTGTTCTTGAACACCCACTTAGTCCCAATGACATTGTGACCTCGCGGGGGCTCGACAAGCGACCAGACTTTGTTTCTCTCGAAATTTTCTAGCTCCTCATGCATGGCATTGACCCAAGACTCGTCAGATAGAGCATGATAAACATCCTTGGGCTCAAAGGAGGCAACAAAGGTAGAATGGAGACAGAATTGAGACATGCCAGATTTTGAACGAGTGACTCGCTCAAACAGATCTCCAATAATCTGCTCAGAAGGATGTTTTTTTGATATGTCGAGGTGGTCCAGGATGAGATGAAGAAGTGGCCTCTACCTCGTGAGCTGACGAGATAGGAACAGAGGCACTAGCTCCAGAAGAAGCAGAAGGCATGGGCTGATCGCCTCGAGGTGCGGTGGAAGAAGGCACCTCGAGGGGTGGATGAGGGACTAGATCAGGTAGACAAACCTCATCTTCATCATTCTCATCATCCACAAAGATGGGTTCGGACTGTTCTAAAGAACCTGAGATATCGGGCCTAGTCTCCGGACTGGCCTCGTCAAAGGTCACCTCATAGGTCTCTACCATTTTGCTAGACTCGCAGTTCCAAACCGGATAAGCCCACGAAGAAGTCGAGTAACCTAGAAAGATCCCATCATAAGAACGTGACTCGAACTTGTCTAGGTTCCCGAACTTCAGAATAAAACACTTGCAACCAAACACAAGAAAATGAGAGACGCTGGGCTTTCGCCCGTATCTCAGCTCATAAGAAGTGCGGTGCAAGTGTGCCCGAAGAAAAACTCGATTTGAGATATGGCACGCGGTGGCTATAGCCTCAGCCCAAAACTTCCGCGGTGTAGAGTACTCATCAAGCATCGTCCTGGCCATCTCGACCAAGGTACGGTTCTTTCTCTCCACGACGCCATTTTGCTGTGGGACGTGCGGAGAGGAAAACTGATGCTCTACACCTGTCTCATCGCAGAACCTCTCAAAGTAGGAATTCTTGAACTCCGTGCCATTGTCACTGCAGATCGCTCGTAAGGCACCCGGGAGCTCAACAGAAAGCCTACTGAAAAGACCTCGAAAATATGTGAACGTCTCATCCTTCGAGAAGTGTGGCATGGGAGAGTGCAATCCATGCAAAATCCCAATGGAGAAGTGTGGCATGGGAGAGTGCAATCCATGCAAAATCCCAATGGATAATAACCTGAAGTTAAGCAAAACAGGCCCAGGATCGCCAGTTGATACCACGCAATACTGGAGCATTGTCGGAAGTCTGCGTTATTTGACACATACCCGACCTGACATCACGTTCGCGGTGGGATACGTGAGTCGTTTCATGGAGAAGCCGACCCAGGAGCATATGAATGCTGTGAAGCATATTCTGAGGTATATCAAAGGTACCTTGAACCTCAGGATTCAGTACGAGAAAGCAGGAGCAAACGGCTTGTCGCTGATGGGCTACAGTGACAGCGACATGGCTGGAGATGTCGACGATCGAAAGAGCACGACAGGCGTAATGTTTGTGCTAGGAGAAAGTCCTGTCAGCTGGCAATCACAGAAGCAAAGAGTAGTCGCATTGTCGTCCTGTGAAGCTGAGTACATTGCAGCAAATGCAGCATCGTGCCAGGGAGTTTGGCTCGCTCGCCTGTTAAGCGAGTTGTTGAACGAAGCAGTTCAGAAGGTGACGCTCAGGGTTGATAACAAATCTGCAATATCACTGAGCAAAAATCCGGTTCTACATGATAGAAGCAAGCATATAGACACAAGATATCATTTTATAAGAGATTGTGTTGAAGAAGGGAAGATCGCAATTGATTACATCAGAACAGAAAAACAGAAAGCTGATATTTTGACGAAGCCGCTGGGGCGGATAAAGTTTTCAGAGATGAGGAGAAGAATCGGCATGATCGAAGTCGAAAAACAAGATTAGGGAGAGAATGTTGGAAATAATCTTGTTTAGAAATCATGTACAAAGTTTGGTTGTAATCGAAATCGAATTGCAACCGTAATTAGAAATCGTAGCCGGAAATAGAGTAGAAGTCGTATCGGAAGTGGAGTCGGAGTCCGAGTTGTAATCGTAGTCGAACCGGAGATGAAGTTGAGAAAACCGAGTATAAAAAGAGGCTTTGAGCCGTGTAATCTGTACTGCCAAGAAATTGAGAAGAAAAGAAGCGAAATCCCTGAGTTCAAATATTCTTTGTGTGTTCTTGCAGGCATTGTCAAAGTGTTCTACGATCACGACAAAGTTGCAGTAACTTTACGACCATGTTGAAGGAGCAAAAATCGTGGTCGTAAAGCTAGCAGGCGTGGTCGAAAGGCGGTCAACCACGGTAGAACCGAAAGTAGGTGTGATTGGGAGTATCTACGACCACGAACACACAAAGTCGAAGGTGGGACGTACGACCTCTAAAAGCATTGTCCTTATCCTCACATGAGGTGCAAGATGTAGTCTCAACAACAGCAGATGAAATAGGCGCTACTCTACTCATCTCAAGCTCAGCAAGAAGACTAACATTCTCCACTTTAATCATGTCTAGCTCAGAGGACACACTATCATGCAAGGTCCTTAGTTTCTCCATGTCATCCAGCAAAGCAGAACAAACATCACAATCGTCACGGGAGGGAGCAGATCTAAGTGAAGTAAGCTCCCATGACAAGCTCTCTACTTCCTTCTCTAACTCGGTACACCTAGCCCTAGCTCTAGCATGAAATCCACCTAGCTTAAGAAAAGCATGATTAAGCTGGTCATAGGTGGGGCATACCTCGTCCGAGTCGGAGTACAGCTCGCTGCCGCTCAGTTCACCCTCAAGGGCCATGAAGCACATGCCAGAGAAGTCGTCGCTGCTTTTGGGTTCTTGGTCACCCGTCCCGTCGTCGTTGCTCCATCCCTCCACCTCGCTGAGGTCGAGGTCGTCGAAAGCGGTGAGGACGCGGTGGAAGAGCTTCTTGGCCTTCCAAAGTCGCGGAACTTCTTCTTGCCTTGAGGGTGCGCTGGAGGCTTCTTGTTGTGGTTCTTGTCGGTGTAGTCATTCTTGCTCGAACCGCCGTAGTCGTTCTTGGCTTTCTCCAGCTTGGGGCAGTTTGCCCGAATGTGGTTGGGGCCACCACACTCGAAGCAAATCACAGGTCCTCCTCTCTTTCTGTCCCTCCTCCTCTTGTAAGCATGGGAAAAATTCCGAGCTAGGAGGGCCAGCTGCTCATCCTCAAGCTGCTCTAACTGATCATCAGTTACGTCACAGAGAGCAGTGAGAGAGAAACCACAAAGCGAATCGAAAGAAGAAAGACCTGAAGCCGAACTGGGATCGGTGACTAGAGCCATCGACTGTGACTTCGACTTACGAGAGACAATGTCAATCTCGTGAGTCTTAAGGGGCGAGTACAGCGCATCAAGAGTCAAAGTCGAGAGGTCCGTGGTGTCCTTGATGGTATTCACCTTCATCTCCCAAACCCGCAAATCGAGAGCCGCGAGCATCTGACGAGCGTTATCCGAGTCGGGGTATGTGAGACCGACCGCTCAGAGGTTGCTCAAGATCTTGTGGAAGCGCGCAAAGCACTCATCTAAGGACTCACCAGCGAGCATTTCAAACTTGTTGTAATCTCACTTGAATTGGTCCTGTCAGACAGTCTTGATCTGGGTGGTGCCCTCATGGTATGCGTCGAGGGTCACCCAGATGTCGAAAGCCGACGTGAGATGAGAGATGCGATCAAACTCGCTTCGGCTCAACCCCTGGATTATGATGTTCCTTGCCTTAGCGTTCGCCTCAACACCAGCCATGTTCCCGATGTTGATGTTCTCATCGGCAGGAACAACAAATTGCACCTTCACCTTCCGCCAGATGGCATACCCCTGAGCCTGGATGTATGTCTCCATTCGGCTCTTATAGAAGGGGTAATCGATGCCATCAAAGACGGACGGCTTGGTGGAATACTTGTCCGTCGCCATGGCTCTTAGAGACCGGTTAAGATCTATTGAGAAGAGCTAACCGGCTCTGATACCAATTGTAGGACCAAAATGGCAACAGAGGGGGGGGGGGTGAATGGTGCCTTCAAAAACTCACCAAAAATTCTCACCTACTTCTTCTCCAATAGCTACAGAAGCTACGAAGACAGAAGATGAATGCTCGCTGGAAACTGAGAGGAAGTCAACTGAGACTAAACAAGAATGATGGAGTCGGCCAAAACCCAGAGCAGTCGATACCTTACTGTGTAGTCGAACGACTCCCTGCTGTGACCGAAGCAGTTTCAGAGCAGTCGAGACTTCACAGTGAAATGTCGATCGACAAAAGAAAGAACACAGTATTGACCGAAGACAGAGAGAGCACGCACAACCATTTGCACAAGGCCCGATCGAAATCTCTGCTCTCGGGAAGAACCTGACCAAATGGTCTTGAGTATGGATCCCAATTCAGAGCAGAAGATAGCAATGTAACTTGAGCAAAGAACATGCTCAGATCAAGAAAGCCAGAGCACAAATGAGAACCATCGTCTCAGACATACATGGGAAAGGATAAAGCAGAGAAGGCACACACCAACAATCAACCAATTCACAGAACAAAAACTCAACATAGAGGAAGAGAGATGAATGATTGATAATGGGGGTTTCTACAGCCACTCCAACTGGGAGATACATGAGCACACTTGCTCCATCCCGAGAACCCACACACTCATAAATAAACAAGGAAGAACAGAGCAACTCAGGGATCAGAATCTCACAGAGCACCCGAGCTCTACCCTCTCTATTTATAGCCTTCTGCTACCGGGGGGGAACCCGTAAACCCCTACCTAACATCGGGTTTTACCACTCGCTTTACCCACTAGCGAAAACAAGCTTCCAGTTCTTTACCCGTTAAACCCAACGGCTCCACTGCTTTGCCCGTTAGCGCCAACAACTCTTATGCATTGGCAGAGACGACTGATTCCCAGCTGATACGACTGCTTCTGGAAGCCATACAACCAGACAACAGAAGCCACGACTTTTAGCCTAAGTCTATAACGTGATCGAAAGGGCTTCCGACCATGCTACGACTTCACCCAAGTGCTTGTAACCGCTTCGTGCGATAACGTGGTCGTAGGCCACGACTACTCAACGTGGTCGTAATTTCGAGCGCCGACTTTTGACCGCTGCGGTCGTAGCTCTGATTGACGACTTCCAACCACTACCAACGTAGTCGTAAGTGCGCTCGACCACGACCAGAGTGGTCGTAAACGACACAACATGGTCGTAAACTACGAACCAAGTTTTCAACCACAACCAACGTGGTCGTAGCAGCGTTCGACCGTGGCCAACGTGGTCGTAAACCTCTCGGAGACTTGTGATCACGACCAAACGTGGTCATAATCTTTGCTGCTAACTTTCGACCACGATCTTAGTGGTCGTAAACCACCCCAGTGACCTACGACCACGGCCAGAGTGGTCGTAAACGCCACAACGTGGTCGTACAGCCTTCCAACCACGGCCAGAGAGCTACGACAATGGTCAAAACCGGTCGTACGCCCTCTTGAAGACCTACGACTTTGCGGAAAACACTCAAATCAAACTCAAACTTTCAAAGACAAATGTCAATCACTCATCACAAACATAGAGCATGTCCACATGATCTCTCAAGTGCCATCCTCGTTCCCCCTGGCGGAGATACTGCACAATAAGGAGTCCACAGGGCGGATCGGCAAATGGGCAGCCGAGCTTGCCCCATTCTCCTTAACGTATGCTTCCCGAACGGCGATCAAGTCCCAAGTTCTGGCCGACTTCCTCGCGGAGTGGACCCCTCCAGCTCAGCCTGTCCACCAGCCGGAAGACTCGGTGTGGATGCTCAACACTGACGGAGCCTATGGCGTTGCGGGCGCGGGCGTCGGCGCAGTCATCACTACACCTGAGGGGCACCGCCTGCTGTACTCGGCGCGCCTCGCATTTCCTGCCACCAACAACACGGCCGAGTACGAGGCGTTACTCTTTGGCTTCGGGAAGCTCAAAGCGCTGGGTGCGAGGCGCGTCCTCGTCCGCATTGACTCACGACTGGTGGCGGGCCATGTGGACAAGTCATACCAAGCCAAGGACCCGGAGCTAGCCAAGTACCGGGCAGCCGTAAGAGCGAAGGAGCGGTATTTTTGGGTGTCACGGTGAAAGCCGTCCCTCGGGCGAACAGCGAACAAGCCGATGTCCTTGCAAAGGCCGCCAGCCAGCAGCTCCCAACTCCCGGGGGGGCATTTTACGAAGTCCTGCCAGCGGCAGCCATCGCGCAGGACAACCGCGATGCAGCCCTCGTCCACCAGATCACTCAGTAGAGTGACTGGCGAGAACCCATTTTTGGTTTTCTACAGGGCATCGCGGAGCCAGACGACCCTGTCGAGCTCCAGCGTTTACAGCACCGCGCTAGGTCCTTCCAGGTGCTTGACAGGGTGCTCTACAAAAAAGGGGTCTGTGCACCGCTTTTACGATGCCTCTCACGTGAAGAAGGAAAGCAGCTCCTTGCAGAAATTCATGCGGGACTCTGCGGTTCGCATCTTGCACCGAGATCGCTAGTCGGCAAGGCATTTAGGCAAGGTTTTTATTGGCCAACAGCCATCGCCGACGCCCAAGATCTCGTGCACCGGTGTCAAGGTTGCCAATGGATGGGGCGGGCCATTCACAGGCCCCCGACGAGCCTCAACCCTATACCCCCGGTATGGCCCCTAGCACGATGGGGCATCGACGTCGTGGGACCACTTCCCAGGGCTCCAGGCGACCTACGGTTCATAGCGGTCGCTTTGGAATATTTCTCCAGGTGCCCGGAGGCGGTAGCTCTGGCCAAGATTACCTCGGCAGCCATGCAGCGCTTTCTCTAGTAGAACATCATATGCCGCTTCGGCGTGCCCAGGGAGATCACTATCGACAACGGCCTGCAATTCGACGCAGCCCCGTTCAAAGAATTCTGTGACAACATGGGCATCACACTCCAGTTCACCTCGGTTGGACACCCATAGTCCAACGGCGCGGTAGAGCAGGCAAACGGCGCCATCTCCGCCGCGGTCAAGAAGCGCCTTGTCGGGTTGCCAAAGGGCAAGTGGCCGGGCGAGCTCCACAGCGTCCTCTGGTCCCTCCGCACAACGGTGACACGCCCAACGGGGTTCATGCCATTCAAGCTCCTCTTCGGCGACGAGGCGGTAACACCCGAGGAAATAAAGGCTGGCTCGAGAAGGTTCCTCGTCCAGGCACCAGAAGAGGAGCGCCAATTGTCCATGGACCACCTTGATGGAGATCGGGCAAGCGCAACCCAGCACGTCATAAAGTATGCGCGACAGATGGTGCTCACTCGGGATCGTTCCATGTACCCGCGCGAACTCCAGCCGGGGGACCTTGTCCCCAGGATGGCACTCCACGTGGAGACGGTAGGCAAGCTGGAATCAAGATGGGAAGGCCCATACATCGTCGCGGAGGCCCTCCAGAAGGGAGCATACCGCCTCACCACCTTAGAAGGGCAGATGTTTCACCATACATGGAACGCAGACAGGCTGCGGCGGTACTACTGTTGGTGATATGCCCTAGAGACAACATGGAGATGTTGAATATATCGCATACTATGTTTATGATACATTGCTTTGTTCCTTGAAATAGACATTATCATTATTGATCAATGAGTATGTGACTTATTCATGAGACTCTTAATGCCAAAATGTTGCTATTTCTAAATGATCTCTGATTATACATCATATGAGGAACAAATATGATTCAAAGATCAGCATATGTATTGATTGATGATCATGTCTCATGGATCATGGTATGGAGATACCAAATCAATAATATGGACATATGTTAGTGAACATATGTTGGATAGACCCACCATGAGACACTGCAGAGATTCCATGTGTCATCAGTTGGTCTCAAGTAGTGTTTATGTAGAATCCTTAGACTTGAGATCATCATGGTTCCCAACATGCGTAGTAGCCTATTTTGGGACTACTAAACACTACTCCGTAACTGGGTAGTCATAAAAGTAGTCTTCGGGTTTGCTATGAAACATGTAGTGGGATGTGAATGATCAAGATAGAATTTACCCCTCCTTATGGGAGAGATATCTCTGGCCCCCTCGATGTAATGGATTATGAAAGTGCATGGCCATGCTAAGGTGATTGAGGAGTCAATCACGAGTTTATAATCCATCACAGAATCGAGAGAGTGATTGAGCTATTAAGAGGATGACACAGGTCTCGCCTTGAGCTCAATCTATATCGTGAGGCAAAGGGATTCGTACATGAGAACATTACAGGTTCAGCCGATATGATCTTTACGTATACTTTGGGGTTAATATGTCTTACTAGAGGCCGCTATTAACAGGGTGACCGGAAAGGCGTTTCCGGGTCGCGACCAAGTATACGTGAACCTACAGGGTCGCACACTTAACGGGTTGGAACACTAATTCGAATGTGATTCGGATGTGGGCTCAATTCGGATAGAGATCCGGATAGACTCCTATTGGGCCTCGGTCCACGAGGCCCAAGTGAGGAGGTCTATATATATGGAGGCGAGGGGCTGAGGGGTGCATGCTTCTATTAATCCCGAGCCAAACTCTAGCCGCCACCTCCCGAGCCAAACCCTAGCCGCTCGCGAGTGCTGGTACACTCGCGATCGGCGTTCCAGCCCCGGACGTGTGGATACCGGTGGAGGCGCTGCTCGTTGCGGCGTTGATCGGTATCAACAACCTACAGATTGGATCTGCTCGTGGTGTGGTTGATCGTGTGGAGGAGATGATCTGTTCGGGACGATCGACTACTTCCACTACTACCTCGACGTGCGTGGTTGGATCGGCTTCTCCAACTCTTCTTCCGCTGCGCTGCGCGTCTAGTGGTAACGATCCATGATCCCTCCTTAGCATGATGTCCTGGTGTGCGCGGTAGAAAAGTTTTGTTTTCTGCTATCGTAGCCTACGCGCATTCCTTCAACTACGCCTAAGCCAAGTGTGCAAGCGCGAGGACCCTTGGTGGCTTCGGGAAGCACCTCGCCAGGCTCCTACGCGGGCTGCTCTAGCACTAGAGGCTCACACCGTGCACTGCCTCACCATTGGGCAACGACAGCTGCGGCCGTTTCCGCCTTTAAGCGGTCAGTGGTTAGTACCTCACCTTTTGTAATCGCTCACCCGCGCAAATGTGAAATTAATAAAGATTATTGTTTGCATAAACTTGTCTTGTTTCCCGCAAAAGCGTGCGAAGGGTTACCTTCGCGCGCACTCTCCATGAGTATAAACAAAGACGCGTGGGGGGACGCCTCCGCGCGCACTCTACGGAGTATAAATAAGCCGTAGCGTTGAGGTCCGCCTCCGCACGCACCTTCACCGCCCGCAACGCGCGGAGGCGAGCCTCCGCGCGCAGCCTACGGACTATAAATAAGACGTAGCATTGAGGTCCGCCTCCGCACGCACATTCACCGCCTGCAATGCGTGGAGGCTCGCCTCCGCACGCACTCCACGGAGTATAAATAAGACGTAGTGTTGAGGTCCGCCTCCGCACGCACTCTACGGAGTATAAATAAGACGTAGTATTGAGGTCCGCCTCCGCACACACCTTCACCGCCCGCAACGCGCGGAGGCTCGCCTCCGCGCGTAGTCTACAGAATATAAATAAGACGTAGCATCGAGGTTTGCCTCCGCACGCACTCCACAGAGTATAAATAAGACGTAGCGTTGAGGTCCGCCTCCGCATGCACTTTACGGAGTATAAATAAGACGTAGTGTTGAGGTCTGCCTCCGCACGCACCTTCACCGCCCGCAACACGCGGAGGCTCGCCTCCGCGCGCAGTCTACAGACTCTAAATAAGACGTAGCATTGAGGTCCGTCTCCGCACGCATCTACGGTCTCTAAATAAGACGTAGCGTTGAGGTCCGCCTCCGCACGCACTCTACGGAGTATAAATAAGACGTAGCATTGAGGTCCGCCTCCGCACGCACCTTCACCGCTCGCAACGCATGGAGGCTCGCCTCCGTGCGCAGTCTACGGACTCTAAATAAGACGTAGCGCTGAGGTCCGCCTCCGCACGCACCTTCACTGCCCGCAACGCGCGGAGGCTCACCTCCGCACGCAGTCTATGGACTCTAAATAAGACGCAGCGGGGGGACGCCTCCGCGCGCACTCTACGAAGTATAAAGAAGATGCAACGTGAGGCCTACCTCCGTGCGCAGTCTATGGAGTATAAATAAGATGCGGATGTTGTCCCTGCGCACTCTACTGAGTATAAACAAGACGCCGCGCACGCGCAGGCACTGTCCTTGCGCGTACTCTCCGGAGTATGAATAAGACGTGGTCGAAGTTCCCACGCGCGCAAGCTCTAATAAGCATCTACTTCGACTAGGCGCCAGCTCCGCTGCCACCCCTTCGAAAGGTAGGGGACGGAGCGCTCGCGTGTCTACTTCGACTAGGCGCCGGCAGCCACCCCTTCGAAAGGTAGGGGACGGAGTGCTCGCGCGTCTACTTCGACTAGGCGCCAGCTCGGCTGCCACCCCTTCGAAAGGTAGGGGACGGAGCGCTCGCGCGTCTACTTCGACTAGGCACCAGCTCCCCTGTCACCCCTTCGAAAGGTAGGGGACGGAGTGCTCGCGCGTCTACTTCGACTGGGCGCCAGCTCCGCTGCCACCCCTTCGAAAGGTAGGGGATAGAGCGCTCGCGCGTCTACTTCAACTAGGCGCCGGATTCGCTGCCCCCCTTTGAAGGTAGGGGAAGGAGCGCTCGCGCGCCTACTTTGACCAAGCGCCAGCTCCGCAACCGTCCTTCCGGAAGAGAGGACGGAGTGTTCGCGAGTCTACTTCGGCCACTACTATGTACAAGTCTACCCCACGTGCCAATCTTCTAGAATAGGGGCATGCAACGACGAGAAGATGGCAGGCACTGCTTCATTCATATAAAAGACTAGGTTGCGGGGCAACCATACAAAGAGGTGTATATGACGCAACACACCCAACCCCGGCATTACACTTGATCTGCGCCGTTTTCGTTGTGCCGAGGAACCTCCTCGAGCCACCGAAGGAGGTCCCCCTCTCCACGCAGAGTTCGCCGCAACGCGATCTTGGTTGTGTCCTCCCCGACATAGCCTCATATTCGATTATAGAAATTCTGTGCGGCTGGCTGGGTGAAGCGGATGGCATCAGACATCACCCCGGGCTCGATCGGCAAATTCAGCTGAGAGTTCGCCAGCTCGCTGACGTGTCCACATTCCCGGGCGCGAAGCAAAGTGAGGGCGAAGGAGGCACCCATGAAGCCGCAGTGATCGCCGAAGGACTTGGCACCGCGAAGGGCGAGGTCCGAGCCCTCTTCAATCCGCCCAAGCGTCTCCGCCAGATTTTTGGGGCCATGCATAACTTCTGGTACGTCGATGACAAGGTCTCGGAGGGCCCTTTCCAATGACTCCATCGCCCTCCATGCCGCCATGGATGCATTGTCCAGGGCCTCGGTCCTCTCTGCAAGGGATGCGGCGAGTTGGGTCTTCTCCTCCTCCAGCGCGGAGATTTGCTGAAGAAAGGCGGTATGCTCCTCCGTCGCAGTTCGCTGGACCTCCTCCGTGGCGTGTCGCACCGCCGCCACGGCGTCCTCCGCGTCGGAAGCTATCATCGCCTTTTCTGCCTCTAGCCTGCGGATTTGCTCGTCCTTGGCAGCGTGAGCATCGTCCGCAGCACAAAGTTCACTCTGCAGGGCTCTCCGCTCGCGAACGCGAGTCTCCTCCAAGGCTTGGTTGAGGGCAAGAGTCTGGGAAAGACCGCGTGAGTTAGAAGGACATCGAACAGTGGCACATGCCATAAACCACTTACCCTTATCTCCAAGGCACCCAACGCGAGTGCCAGAAGGTCTCTCCCGCATGTCGCCAGTGCCGGCACATCCAAGCTGCTGCCGACGCGCTTCGTGGCCTGGTTAAGAACGCGAAGCATCTCCGATCGCGGGATGAAGTCGGAGATGACGGGCCTCAGCCCAGTAGCTTCTGTAGCACCGGACATCCACGCCAAGTCCTACATAGCAAGGTCGGTGACTTCGCGTGTACCTCCGTTGCTCGATTCTTGATCGTGTCCGGGAGACCTCGTCTCGCCTGATGTTGACGGCGGAATGAGCGAGCAAATCAGAGAGAGTTTCATGAAGTCATGAGCGGAAAAGAAATTGCGCCTAACTTCGACACCCTCTGCCAAGGCACGGGAGGGTGCCCGCGCAGCTTCCATACAGGGCATGGGGGCTTCGTCGGCCCGAGGAGCGGCGCCTCCTCCCCCAGCCTCACCGACCTCCTCACAGGGCGCCAGGATCCTAGTGACTGCGCCAACAACCCCGAATCGCCCCCTTGTAGGCGGAGACGACTGTACCCAGGGCGCTTCGCCCTTGGGGACACGGGCGACCCTTCCTCAGCCGCTCCGGTCGTAGGCGGCAGACCCCCGGTGGCCATCGTAGGCGGCAAATCCCCGATAGCCGTCGTAGGCAGCAGACCCTCGTCTCCAGGGTCAATAGCACCGAGGCCCGTCACCTCGTCGCCATCTAAATCGTCAGTAGGGGCAACGTCCCCCAGAACCGACGGGTTCGGACCCAGCGTCGGCCGCGCCTCCCGCTTCGGTGATACCTTCAGCAGTGCAACCAGCGGGCCGGGTTTGGTGGCCTCAGATCAAACCTTGCGCCGAGGCGGCCACGCCTCCACTTCGCCATCGTCATCATGGTGGCTCGGGGTCTCCACCGGTACCGTGTGCTCGGGCACACTAGTCCCCAAGACCTTGCAGACCCGATTTATCCGCCCCTGTTTCGCCGAGGTGGTCGCGGCCTCGCGCAGCCTGTGCTCCTTTGCCGTGTATGGCCCGAGGAGCGCAACAACTGCGCGCTCTGCATCTTCTAGCCGGGGCACTACGCACAAAAATGGAGCATCATCCAGAAAAAATCACGTGATCATGCGAACGTGCGCACATCCAACGGTCGAAGGACTTACAAGGAGCGAAGGGTCTTAGAAGGCAGGACACAGTCGGATGGACGCCATCCTTCTAGATATTGCCCTGTACATCGTACTGCCACCGACCGGAGAGCGGCGCCGCCCCATACATGGTAAACTCCTCGGCAAGGTCATGCATGTTGAACCGGCGGGCGATACCGGCAAGCCTCCGTGCCTTCTGCACGTCGTCGAACATCGGCTCCACGTCTGGCGAGCTGTTGAACGATATCGGCTGTCCCCGGCACGACAGACTGCTCTTGCTCGTCACGAGGTAGTAGAACCACCGACGCATCCAACTAGACTCCCATTTCCCTCATGCAGCCCATGCAGAAAAGAGCCCCGCACACTGCTTCCTCAGCACGAAGTTGATGCTGCCGAAGTTCGATTCCGCTCCCCCTCGAGCTTCTTCGGCTGACAGCGCACATCGTGCAGAATAGCGAACAGACTCGCACTGGGACAACGACCCTCTGTTCGCAGTGCCCAAGCGAACACAGCCAGGCGGACTATCGCACTGGGGATCAGCTGCGCTAGCTCCAGCTCGTACGCCCGCAAGACCTCACCTACAAAGAGTGTCGAGGGCATCCGCATCCCGGCATCAAAGAATGCGACAAAGACAATAGCCTTTGTCTCCGCCAGTTGCGGTTCCATCTCGGTGGGGCCGGGTAGACGAGCCCCGTCACGTTCCGCGATCTTCCCCTCCCGGACGAGTCTCTGGAGCATCTCTTCAGTAGCGCGGCTTCGCCCCAACATGCGGGAATAGCGGCCTCCCGAGTGCTCCATGGCGCCCCACCGCTTGTTGACGTGCGCTCTTCCTCGCACCACCAGTGAGTACTCCCCCGGGGGAGGTGACAGATTGTACCGGTCGGACGAGGCGCTGCCGCTAAGCCGGCGAGCGGGATCGTCATGGCAAGCCATTCCTCTCCGAGATAGGGCGCCAAAACAGTAGGAGCAGGGATGGGTTGCGCGGGCAGCAGAAGAAAGAGACAGACCAGACCGACCAGTGCGAAGGAGCGTCCCCATGCTGATGGCGACGCCTTATAAAGCTAGCTCAACCCCCCTACCAGCGCGGCGCAACCGGCGAGAGTCCAGCGGTTCGGCTACCCACGATCAGGAAGCGCAACCGCTGGCAACTGGGGGCGCGCGCGGGTAGGTGGGCAGACGGCGCATGACGCGCCCATGGCACCCCGCCACGTGTCCCGCCCTTCTAGGGAAGGGGCGAACAGCCACGGTCGTGCGACCGCTGACAGCCCACGACGCGCCATCATGGGCCGCCGCGTGTACACCCCGAGTGGGAAAGCACGTACGGCTGCAGCAGCCTGCTCCTGCCATCCCATGCGTCGGCGTGATTCCAGGAGCCATTAAGGCGCACCACCAGACTACGGAGCCGCACCCACCTCGCGCCCACAAAAAGCCATTGGCGCGAGGTCTGCCTCCGCTCCAACTTCGCCTTCGCAGCCCAAAGAATCCGCGGCTGAGGGCGGCCCGGGCAACTACCGACCCCGCCAAACCGGATGCGATTTCGACTCCGACTTCGACCTTCGGCTTGGAGGGCAACCTCGACCCCACTACTGCAGGGCCCTGTGGACGACAAAGACTTCGCCAACCCGCATAGCGCCATACCCTCGCGGTAGGGCGAACACTACACCAAGCAGTAAGGCTCCGCCGAACGTTGGGAAAGCTCACAGGCCGCAGGGACAGAGGGGGACAGAGGGGGCCAAAGGGCTCGGCAACATGGCTTCGGCCCATGAAGCCCTTCACCATAAGAGGCTCCTGTGGTAGGGGTGGCCCCCACCTAAGCCCAGCAGGCCTGTTAGAGGAATGTAAGGCCCAAAATGGGACATGTATAATGACATAAGTGCCCTTGAGGGGAATACTCGGATGTTAGGGTATAATTGTAAAAACACTCCCCATGTGGATATATATACAACACAGGCCATAGGGAGAAACCCTAAGCCATTGCTCACCTAACTCTCAGGTGTTTAGTTGCTTCAGAGTCCCGTGACCTTACCTTCTGGCATAGGAGACTTGGTCATATTGGATTTGACCATTTGACCCGAGTTAGCAGCCACAATCTCATTTGTGGTCTGCCTAAACACAAGATGGTCAAAGATCTTGTTTGCACTCCTTGCCAGCACGGCAAGATGGTTGTCGCTTCTCACCCTCCGGTCACAGTGACTATGACCGATGCACCGGAACAGCTGCTCCACATGGACACAGTTGGACCAGCTCGAGTGTAGTCAGCAGGATGGAAGTGGTATGTTCTTGTCGTGGTCGATGACTTCTCGAGGTACTCTTGGGTGTTTTTCTTAGCCTCGAAGGCTGAGATGTTCACACATTTTTTAGGACTTTTCAGTAGGCTTTCTATTGAGCTTCTGGGTGCCTTACGAGTGATCCGCAGTGACAATGGCACGGAGTTCAAGAATTCCTACTTCGAGAGGTTCTGTGATGAGACAGGTGTAGAGCACCAGTTCTCTTCTCCGCATGTCCCACAGCAAAATGGCATCGTGGAGAGGAAGAACCGTACCTTGGTTGAGATGGCCAGGACGATGCTTGATGAGTACTCTAGACCTAGGAAGTTTAGGGCTGAGGCTATTGCGACCGCGTGCCATGTATCGAACAGAGTTTTTCTGAGGGCACACTTGCATCGCACTTCTTATGAGTTGAGATATGGGCGAAAGCCCAGTGTCTCTCATTTTCACATGTTTGGTTGCAAGTGTTTTATTCTTAAGACTGGGAACCTAGACAAGTTCGAGTCATGTTCGTGTGATGGTATCTTTCTAGGTTACTCGACTTCTTCGCGGGTGTATAGGGTCTGGAACTACGAGTCTAGTAAGATGGTAGAGACCTGTGAGGTGACCTTCGATGAGGCCAGTCCGGGGACTAGGCCTGATATCTCAGGTTTTGTAGAGCAGTTCGAGCCCATCTTTGTGGTCGATGAGGAGGATGGAGATGACGGTTGTCTACCCGATCCAGTTCCTCCTCTCCTTGAGGTGCCTTCTTCTTCCACCGCTCCTCGAGGAGATCAGCCCATGCCTTCCACATCTTCTGGAGTTAGTGGCTCTGTTCCTACCTCGTCAGCTCATGAGGTAGAGGCCACTTCCTCATTTCATCCAGGACTTCCCTGACATATCCAAAAAGACCATCCTTCAGAGCAGATTATTGGAGATCTCTTTGAGCGCGTCACACGCTCAAAATCCGGCATGTCTCACTTCTGTCTCCACTCTGCCTTTGTTGCCTCATTCGAGGCCAAGGATGTTAGTCATGCTCTTTTTGATGAATCTTGGGTCAATGCCATGCATGAGGAGTTAGAGAACTTTGAGAGAAACAAGGTCTAGTCACTTGTTGAGCCCCCTAGAGGTCATAATGTCATTGGTACTAAGTGGGTGTTAAAAAACAAGCAGAGTGAGGATGGGGTTATCATTCGAAACAATGTTATGTTGGTAGCTCAGGGTTTCTCCCAGGTTGAGGGTCTAGATTTTGAGGAGACCTTTGCCCCTATAGCTAGGCTAGAGGCCATTAGGATCTTGTCTGCATTTGCGGTGTCTAAGGGCTTCAAGCTTTACCAGATGGATGTCAAGAGTGCCTTCCTCAATGGGTTTATTGAGGAAGAGGTCTATGTTAGGCAGCCTCCAGGTTTCGAGAACCCCAAATTCTCAAACCATGTCTATAAGCTTTCCAAAGCCTTGTATGGACTTAAGCAAGCCCCTAGAGCTTGGTATGAGAGGCTTAAGTCCTATCTGTTGATTCATGGATTTGAGATGGGTAAGGTAGATAAGACTTGTTCACTCGCAGGCATGGCAATGACCTTCTACTCGTCCAGATTTATGTGGATGACATCATCTTTGGCGGCTCCTCCCATGCTCTCGTTTCACAGTTCTCGGATGTCATGAGCACCGAGTTTGAGATGAGCATGATGGGCGAGTTGACCTTTTTCCTTGGCTTCCAGATCAAGCAGACTCGGGAGGGTACTTTCCTGCATTAGGGCAAGTATACTCGAGACCTCCTCAGGCGCTCCGATATGAGTGATGGCAAGCCGGTGTCCACTCCTATGGCTACATCAGCTTCACTCGATCCAGATGAGGACGGCAAGCCAGTTGATCAGAAGCAGTATCGTAGCATGATTGGCTCTCTCTTGTACCTCTCTGCCTCGAGACCGGACATACACTTCTCCGTGTGTCTGTGTGCTCGTTTTCAGGCTTCTCCTCGCGTTTCTCACCGCCAGGCGGTGAAACGCATTCTTCGGTACCTTCGAGCTACCATTGATTATGGCATCTGGTACTCTTCCTCTTCCTGTCTTTCCTTGAGAGCCTACTTGGATCCAGACTTTGCTGGCTATAGGATAGATAGGAAGATCACTTCTGGCACCTGTCAATTCATTGGCACTTCTCTCGTTTCTTGGTCTTCAATGAAGCAGTCCGATGTTGCACAGTCCACCGCAGAAGCCGAGTACGTTGCTGCAGCCAGTTGCTGTAGCCAAGTGCTTTGGATGGCTTCGACCCTGCGGGACTTTGGGTTAGTCATAGATAGTGTTTCACTCTTTTGTGATAACACTTCTACGATTAACATTGCTAAGAACCCAGTGCAGCACTCTCGGACCAAGCACATTGATATTCGCTATCACTTCCTTAGAGATCATGTAGAGAAGGGTGACATAGTGCTCCAATTTGTGGAGAGTGACCACCAGTTGGCTGACATCTTCACCAAGCCTTTGGATAGCTCTAGGTTTTCAGCCTTGCGGGGAGAGCTTGGGGTGGTTTGTCCTTATGGACTGCTGTGAGAGGGAGCTTTGTGCTTTACTGCTTTATCTTGATTATTATGCTCTTACTCCTTTCTGTTGCATTGCATATGGGTGCATTTGGGTTTAGTCTTTCTAGCATAGATTAGAGTGTTTCTCTTGTCTAGCTGTTTAGACTTCTTACTCTTATCTTGTGATTCTAGGATGCTGCTGATTATCTGTTTCTCTTCTCACTAGGTTGAGCTCACTCACTGCTTATAGGTTCTAGCGAGGGACGGGCCATCCTCGGGTAGACAGGGTACGTGTTTGCTCCTTAGCGTGTTAGATGATTAGTTGATAGTCCTAGAGTCATATGGGATAGATGAGAGTCAGTCTGAGCCATAGTTTCCTCTATATCTTGTCTATGCTTTAAGGACTGCCTTTTATGTTTTCCTTGCCAGCTTCTCATTTTATTGCTTTGATTCAGGGGGAGTTCAATTGGGAGCTTCTAGATCTTAATATTGATATAACTCAACTTGAACTAAAGTTACACCATAGGTTGAGGGGGAGCTGGATTTTCTTGCATGTCATTCTGCATTGTAATATAATTACATGGAGCCTTGATTATTATCCGAATATGACATGTTTCCAATGCATTACATCTTGCCATGCTCTGTGTTTACTTGCTAGAGTTATTATGACTTTATATGTGTAGTCAAGTCTTTGCCATGATGGGTTGATTAAAATGCTCAACTTGAACTAAATCATGTCATGTTAGCTCTTGAGACTAGTCTATCTTTAGTTATCCTTTTATGATTTATGCCATGTCAAATAGGCTGAGTTGAGTCTTGAATCTTTATTGAGCTTTTGTTTGAGCTATGTTAGTTTCTTGATGAAGCATGAGTTAATACAAGTCTTATGTTCATGAAACTGCAAAAAGATCTCTTTTGTGCGAAAAAATTGATCTCACCAATTCTTTCTCATGAGACGGCTTACCATTGCACTAGGCATGAACTCAGGGGGAGTTTTGGAAGACCTAGACTATCTTCTTAAGCTTCTCGCTTGGAGTGGTCGCATAAGGCTTGAGGTCTAGCACATGACTAAACAAAAAAATCTGGTTGGAAACAATCATGAGATTTCTAAAGAAAAACATGTCAATTGTGCTCAATTTGCTAAAATTACAAGACTTACAAGTACATGAACAAATGATTCATTTATGAGCTTGTAGCACTCTAAATTGACTCAATACTAGCTTCTCGGTTCCACTTAGATTATTGACATGGCCTGCATGATCTTTGGATATCTTTAGCTCGACTATAATCATGATTGACTTGACATGCTAAGCAGTTCGACTAATTTTCAGATTATGACGTCATGAGCTCAGTGTTTGAGATGAGCATGATGGGTGAGTTGAGTATCTTTCTTGGCTTTCAGATCAAGTAGACTCGGGAGGGTACCTTCTTGCATCAGGGCAAGTACACTCGAGACCTCCTGAGACGCTTTGATATGAGTGATGGTAAGCCGGTGTCCACTCCTATGGCTTCATCAGCTTCACTCGACCCAGATGAGGACGGCGAGCCAGCTGATTAGAAGGAGTATCGTAGCATGATTGGCTCCCTCTTGTACCTCACTGTCTCGAGACCAGACATACACTTATTCGTGTGTTTGTGCGCTCGATTTCAGGCTTCTCCTCGCGTAACTCACCGCCAGGCGGTGAAGCGCATCCTTCGGTACCTTCGAGCTACCATAGACTATGGTATCTGGTACTCTTCCTTATCTTGTCTTTCCTTGAGAGCCTACTCAGATGCAGACTTTGCTGGCTGTAGGATAGATAGGAAGAGCACTTTTGGCACCTGCCAATTCATTGGCACTTCTCTTGTTTCCTGGTCTTTGAGGAAGCAGTCCGGTGTTGCACAGTCCACCGTAGAGGCCGAGTACGTTGCTACTGCTAGTTGCTGCAGTCAGGTGCTTTGGATGGTCTCGACCCTGCGGGACTTTGGGTTAGTCATAGACAGTGTTCCACTCTTTTGTGATAACACTTCTGCCATTAACATTGCCAAGAACCCAGTGCAACACTCTGGGACCAAGCACATTGATATCAGATATCACTTCCTTAGAGACCATGTGGAGAAAGGGTGACATAGTGCTCCAGTTTGTGGAGAGTGACCACCAATTGGCTGATATCTTTACCAAGCCTTTGGATAGCTCTCGGTTTTCAGCTCTACGGCGTTCGCTCTTCCGCCCGGTGCAGAAATGGTGGGCGGTTCCGACGGTAGCGCGGGCTTAGTCCCCGGCTCCAGAGTTCTTCACGCCAGCGCAGCGGGCAGTCAGGGAGCGCAGGCCGTGGTTGCCGCCGCTCCGGTCGCGCCTCCAGATGCGCCGATGGCCACAACCACGGAGCCCACACCGGAGAGGGCGGATAGCCGCGACGCCCCCACGTCCAGCCGCATCCCGCTACGGCGTATGGACCCGGAGTCCCCGCTCTCGGCGGGCCTGCAGCAGGCGGCATGGCCGGAAGACTTCAAGTTCTCGAGTGTCATCGAGGCATACAAAGGCGACACGGACCCATGGGAATTCGTGCGTGTGTATGACACCACGAAGGCAAAGGGACTCCCCCTCGCGTTGCAGAGGGTGGCGCTCTCATGGTTCTTCACCATCGATCCACATTCCATCTATGCGTGGGAGCAGATCCGCGATCGACTCTACAACAACTTCCAGGGAAACTACGTCGAGCGCGTCGATGCGGACCAGCTCTTCGCAGTCAAGCAAAAACCTTCGGAGAGGCTTCGGGATTACTTCAAGCGCTTCGCGAAGGTACGCTGCCAGGTCAAGGACGTCAATGAAACAACCGTCATCAATGCAGCGATACAAGGCCTCCGCCCGGGACCGATGGCCGAATACAACGCGCGAAAGCCAATCAAGACGGTGGCAAAGCTCTTCGACAAGATGGAAGAGTACGCCAGAGCAGAAGAGGACATCACGCTCCAGTTCGCCTCGGTTGGACACCCACAGTCCAACGGCGCGGTAGAGCGGGCGAACGGCACCATCTCCGTCGCGGTCAAGAAGCGTCTCGTCGGGCTGCCGAATGGCAAGTGGTCGGGCGAGCTCCACAGCGTGCTCTGGTCCCTCCGTACAACGGTGATGCGCTCGACGGGATTCACGCCATTCAAGCTCCTCTTCGGCGACGAGGCAGTAACGCCCGAGGAAATAAAGGCCGGCTCGAGAAGGGTCCTAGTCCAGGCACCGAAAGAGGAGCGACAGTTGTCCCTAGACCTCCTTGATGGAGACCGGGCGAGCGCAACCCAGCATGTCATAAAGTATGCGCAGCAGATGGTGCGCATGCGGGATCATTTCGTGTACCCGCAAGAATTCCAGCCGGGGGACCTCGTCCTCAAGATGGCACTCCATGCGGAGACGGCAGGCAAGCTGGAATCCAGATGGGAAGGCCCATACATTGTCGCGGAGGCCCTTCAGAAGGGAGCATACCGCCTCGCCACATTGGAAGGGTAGACATTTCACCATACATGGAACGCAGATAAGCTGCGGCGGTACTACGCCTAATCTGAGTGTGCAAGCGCGCGGATCCTTGGCGGCTTTCGAAAGCACCTTGCCAGGCTCCTGCGCGGACCGCCCCAGCACTAGAGGCTCACATTGTGCACTACCTCATCACCGGGTAATGACAGCTGCGCCTGTTTCTGTCTTTAGACGGTCAGTGGTTAGTACTTTACCTTTTGTAATCGCCGACCCGCACAAACGGGAATTTAATGAAGTTCACCGTTTGCACAAATTTGTCTTGTTTCCTGTAAGAGCATGCGAAGGGTTACCTTCGCGTGCGCTCTCCATGAGTATAAACAAAGATGCATGTTCGCGCGTGCACTCTCCATGGAAAATGCGGGCACGAGTATAAAAAAGACACGCGTTCGTGCATGCACTCTCCATGGAAAACGCGGGCACGAGTATAAAAAAGACACGCGTTCGCGCGTGCACTCTCTGTGCAAAACGCGGGCATGAGCATAAACAAAGACACGCGTTCGCGCGCGCACTTCACGGAGTATAAATAAGACGTAGCGTTGAGGTCCGCCTCCGCACGCACCCTCACTGCCCGCAAGCGCAGAGGCTCGCTTCCGCGCGTAGTCTACGGACTCTAAATAAGACGTAGCGTCGAGGTTCGCCTTCGCATGCACTCCACGGAGTATAAATAAGACGTAGCGTTGAGGTCCGCCTCCGCACGCACCCTCACCGCCCGCAACGCATGGAGGCTCGCCTCTACGCGTAGTCTACGGACTCTAAATAAGATGTAGCGTCGAGGTTCGCCTCCGCATGCACTCCACGGAGTATAAATAAGACGTAGCGTTGAGGTCCGCCTCTACACGCACCCTCACTACCCGCAACACGCGGAGGCTCCCCTTCGCGTGCAGTCTACGGACTCTAAATAAGACGTAGCGTCGAGGCCCGCCTCCGCACGCACTCCACGGAGTATAAATAAGACGTAGCGTTGAGGTCAGCCTCCGCACGCACCCTCACCGCCCGCAACGCGCGGAGGCGAGCCTCCGTGCGCAGTCTACGGACTCTAAATAAGACGCAGCAGGGGGACGCCTCCGTGCGTACTCTACGGAGTATAAATAAGACGCGGATGTTGTCCCTGCGCACTCTACTAAGTATAAACAAGACGCGGATGCCCCCACGCACGCATAGGCATTATCCCTACGCGTACTCTCCGGAGTATAAATAAGACGCGGTCGATAGTCCCACGCACTCCGCGGAGTATAAACAAGACGCGGATGCCCCCGCGCACGCATAGGCATTATCCCTATGCGTACTCTCCGGAGTATAAATAAGATGTGGTCGATAATCCCACTCACTACACGGAGTATAAAACAACGTGTGGTCGATGCATCCATATACCTTGAGTCTCGGTAAGATGCACTAGAGGCTGGCCTCCACGTGCACCTCGCAGCGATCGCGCCAGAGGCAGCAGAGGCTCGCCTCTGCAAGCACCCCGCAACGTTCGCATCACACGGAGTGCTCGCGCGTCTACCTCGACTAAGGCGCCAGCTCCGTTGCCACCACTTCGAAGGGTAGGGGACGGAGCGCTCGCGCGTCTACCTCGACTAAGGCGCCAGCTCCGCTGCCACCACTTCTAAGGGTAGGGGACGGAGTGCTCGTGCGTCTATATCGACTAAGGCCCCAGCTCCGCTGCCACCACTTCGAAGGGTAGGGGAAGGAGCGCTCGCCCGTCTACCTCGACAAAGCCGCCAGCTCCGCTGCCACCACTTTGATGGGTAGGGGACGGAGCGTTCGCGCACCGACTTCGGCTAGACCCAGATTGCCGGTGCAAGCGAGTGCGGGGTAGGTTCCTGAATCTACCACGGGGCTACATGGTTGTAAACAAGGATGGAGGCACGGGCGATATCTTTCAAACTAAAACCCTTCCCTCCTGTTGAGAGACCATGTGGTGGTCATCCCGTGTGAGTGATGAGTAATTGACATCGGTTTAGGAGAGTCGAGTTTGGTTTGAGTGGTCGGACCATGTCATTGCGTGGTGCAACGGGCTCGGTCGGACTTTGGTCAAACTTAGTCGTGTGGGATTAGGATGCATATTCTGATAATTTCGACAGGTTTGGACTTCGGCATGGTAAGTGATGTTGTTTATGCTTTCATGTGTCGAGCGGTGCTATTTGACATGTTTTCTTGTCTGTGTGACTGCAGGACGTCGAGTTGGAGTCGTGGCGAGACACGGTGGACCGGACTAGGCGCAGGTGGCGCTAAGGTCAGAACGGTCGGGATGTGTCAAAGACGACGTGGACTCGAGGTGGTTGCGAGGCGTGCGAGGCAAGGAGCGCGGAAGCTTCCCAGAAGGTGCAGGAGGGGCGAATCGGGAAATTCGCAAGGCTGCACAAGCGGGAGCGGGCTCCGTTGGACGTAGCGGGTGTAACGGGGTGGAGACCCGTTAGCCAAGCGCTATAAAAGGAGAGGAGGGGCTGCATGCCCACTTGAGCACTTGTGAGAGAATTAGGGTTTTAGAGTCAAAAGAGGCTTTGATGGCTTGCTTTGGCTTTAGGCTTTAGTTGGTGAGAATTGTGGCAGTGGCAGAGTAGTGCTCCCTCTGTCCTCTACGATGGTTTCAATGTGAGACTCCTCTCTCTGTGTGTTCTTCCTCCCAAGAAGTGGTGAGATTCTTGGTGTTCTTGAGGATTGAGAGGGAGGTAAGGGATTGAGAGACTTGTAATCACACCTTGTCCTAATGTCCATGCGTATCGAGACTCATCTGTATTCCTTGTGATTCAATGAATGAAAATCTGGAGTTTTGGTTTTTCTCTGTTCGTAGCTTCTGTTCTTCGTTCCCTTTCCTAGCTTGATTTGTGAGTTTTTGATTTCTTGTTCTTATTTGCTGGGAAGTGCCAAAATGGGTTGCTATGACATGGAAGATGCTCAAAAGCCATTTGGCTAGTCAATTCCATGAGCAAACTTTGTGTAATCTCAGATTTTCATTTTAAGCTCTCTCTGTTCTTCACTTCTCATTTCTAGGGTTTAAGGCAAATTTGGATTCCCTTTGGAAGAAGGTCTGATTTTTGGTCTGAGTAATCCTCTTGCTATTGCTAACATATTTGCAAAATCTTATTAGCAAAGGATTTGAGACCATGGAGTAATTTGGGATTTTCGTGTGCTCTTCTCTGAAGGTTTTCAGGCTTTGGGCTTTCTAGGGTTTAAGGTTTCTCCTGTGTTTCTCTTGAGAGTAGGTGGCCATATTTGAGTTTCAGAGTCTTGATGCTATTTCCTTGCTATTCTTAAAGTCTCATGAGCAAAGGTCTTGTAATCTGAGAGGAATTTAGTTTTGTGTGGTGCTCTCTGTCTTTTTCAGCATTTTGGAGAAGTTCTGAAATTCTTGATTGAGAGTTGTGTTTATTTAGATCCTTGTGCTCCCATTGGTATTTGAAAGGTTTTCCTTCAGTGTAGGTCTATTATTTTCAGAGAATCTCCTCAATTCTTTTTGCAGTTTGGAAGTCCAAGTCTTTTCTCTGAAAATCCTGCTGTTTTCAGCCAAGTGCACTGCTGTTTTCAGCAGCAATTTCAGCCAAACTGCACTACTGTTTTCAGCCAATTGCAGTGCTGTTTTTCAGCAAAACTGCAGTGCTGTTTTCAGCAAACTGCAGTGCTGTTTTTCAGCCAATTGAGGTGCAGTTTTCAGTCCAATTGAGGTGCTGTTTTTCAGCCAATTGAAGTGCAGTTTTCAGTCCAATTGAGGTGCTGATTTCAGCCAATTAAGGTGCAGTTTTCAGTCAATTTGTGGTGCTGTTTTCAGCCAATTGAAGTGCAGTTTTCAGTCCAATTGAGGTGCTGATTTCAGCCAATTGAGGTGCAGTTTTCAGCCAAAGTCCATTCTATTTTTTGCCTTCAGTTTTCAGCAGAAACCAGTCCTTTTAGGGTAGCATTAGTTTCTCTTGTTGTATGCCCTGTTTGGAGCTTGTCTTCCAGTGATATGTCTCCTTTTTTAGCAAAGTTTGGTTGTGTGGTAACAAGACCTTTCAGTGAGTGTGTTTCAACTGTTTCATAGCTTTTGTAGCTATTGGAAGAGTAGAGTTCTTGTGAATACTTTGAGGGGAATTCTGAAGAGGTCGACATTCACCCCCCCTCTGTCGCCATTTCGGTCCTACACCTGTTTATATTCATCGGAAGATGTTTACAAAAATAGGAGTATACAAATAGCCTCGGAGGCTCGAAGTCGCTACTCGGTCGGCTCCTCTTTAATGCGCGTTCGCGCCAAAGCTTCACGCGAAGAAGCCCGGCTTGCCCAGAAGTCCAGCGACTCCTCGGCCCTCCGCCACCGTCGAAGACGTCGTCGGGTCACACGGTCAGAAACTAGTAGCCAGCCCGGGTCGGGTAGCTGCTCGGGACATGCGGGCACACAAGTTAGAACACCGGGGAGGCAACTTGTACTTTATTCATAAGGCAAAGGGCTCGTGTTTTACAACGCACACCAACACACGGAGACCATGGCGTCACACCTGAGGGTTTGTGCCACCCTCTGAATCCGCGGGACCGCCCTCGTCGCGACGCGGGACTTCATCCAGCCACAGGCCGAGGTTCCCCTCGTTGTACAGGCTATTTTGCAGCTCGACCCTCGCCGCAGCCCCCCAATGTACTCCCAGATCCTCTCGTGGAAAAATTGCACGGGGCAGTGAACAGCGTGCACAGCATTAGACATCACCCCGGCCCCGATCGGCAACTCCAAACGAGGATCAGCCAGCTCGCTCACATGCTGGCAGCCCCGGTGTCGCAGGAGCGTGCATACCAGGCACGAGGTCACATAGGAGCAGTGGTCGCCGAAGGTCGTCGCGGAGCTGCGGGCAATGTTGGCCGCATCCCCGATCCGCCGAAGTGTCCGCGATAGCTCCTCAGGCCCGAAGGAGCGAGGCGGTACTTTGGCAATGAGACCTTCAAGGGTGACCTCCATGGCCAGCATGGCGCCCCACACGGTCACCGAAGCCTCGCCTAGGGTCCAGTCTCGCTCTGCTAGAGATGCAGCAAGCTCGCCCTTCTCCTTCTCTAGCGTAGCAATTTGCTGGAGCAAGCCATCCCGCTCCTCCGCAACCTCTCGCCGCGCTGCCTCAGTGGCTGATGACCGCGTCGCTGCCACGAGCGCCTCCGCCTCCGACTTCGTCTCCGCGCACTCGGCTTCTAAGCGGTGGATGCGGTCGTCCTTGGTGGAGTGCGTCCCCCTGGCTACGTGCAGAGCCTCCTCGGTGGCCCACAACCGGTTCTCTAGCGCCCCTTTCTCGCAGGCGTGAGCCGCTTGCAATGCCTGGGCCAAGACGAGAGTCTGCACGACAAACGAGTCAGCGAGCGGCTACGTGACCACTTAAAGTTACAAGGTCAGATACTTACCCTCACTCCTGATACCTCCAGTGCGTCCCCAAGGTGCCCCGTCCCGTAGGCTAATAGTGCCTGCTGATCAACGCTGGTGGCCGCGTCATCCACGATCCCGCGCCACGCCCCCAATGCCTCCAAAGGAGGGACGAAGTCCGCTAAGCTCGTGGGCGCGGGGTTCGCGTGGGCAGCCTCGGGAGCGCCGGACACCCTTCTCGAAGGAACGCCCCCACGCCTCGAGGATCGCCCGTCCTCGGGGATGAGTTCCACTGCAAGAAGATGTACCACTCTGTCCTATGAGAACACCGCAAAGCTACGCCAAAGTGTGGCAAGGCAGCATACCTTCGGTGGCTGACGGCGGACTTCGCCGAGGCGTCCCCCAGATGCGGGTGGGATAACAGGGGCGACAGTCCCCCCAGGCGATGTCGGCCCTGGGGACCGGGGGGTCTCCGCATCAGGGCCTATAGCCAGCAGCCCCCGCCCCCCGGCCGTTGCGGCCTGCGTAGGAGCCGAAGGGACGCTGCATATGGGGGCTTCGGCGTCGGAGTCAGAGTCCCACAAGCTCCCAACGCGAGTCGCCACGGCAAACCCCCTCGAAGTCTGATGAAGGGGGGATCGCAGGCGTGGCCGCTTCGCCCTGGGAGGAGAAGGTGAGGGTCCCGCCTCGGTGGCCGCCGCAGAAGGCTCCACGGCAGCAATGCTTGCGGGCAGGGGTCCCACCCTTGTAACCTCCGTGGGAGGCACCTCGGTCTCGGCCGCCACTATTGGCGGAGACCTCGTTCCACCGGCCTCCGCAAGGGGCATCTTCGACGCTTCACCGCCGCAGGCGGCGACCTCACTCCGGTGCCAGCAGACGGTGGCTCCACCTCGACGACCGCCGCGGGCGGCGGGACTTCCCTCTCCCGGTCATCCATGGCACACTCCTGACCCCTGGCACCGCTCGGAGACTGTCAGACCCAGATTTTACAATCCAGAATCTTCTGTGATTCCACCGCACTATTCCCTGGATCAGTAGATAGTGCTCACAGATTACAGTTCTGAATATCAAAGTACATATCATGCGAAACCGTAAATATAATAGTAAACTTACACATGGGCCGATTAGGCCGAAATCAATAAATTGCAGCAGCGGAAGAACGAAGCACACAGGTGGGACCTTCAGGACATGCCCACAGGCAGCCAACTGGAGGTTCGCGACCTAGCCCTTGGCATCTTCATCTTCTCGGCCAGCTTGTCCAATCTGGTTGCTGAGGCGAGGTGATTTGATTTCCTGATTCTGAATTTTGTCGCAAAAGCGAGCGTGAGCACTCCGACCCCGTGCTCCGCGAGCCAATACACAGAATGCAAATAAATAGTATGCATGGCTTAACAAAGGAGAGGCTCGGGCTATTTTATTTTGCGTAGAGTGCTTTTGAATACAATTAATTAAAAAGCCCTATGACTTAGCAATTTTGGAACAAATCATAATGTACAAGGAAATGCATTATTAATATCGATTCAGATTCCATCCACCGTTACATGGCATCTGCACCATATAGCAATTTCTTCAGCGTTATAGCCGCTTAACTTACCACTGGGACGACGCCCAGGACAATTCCAAACCAGGGCGGTCCATCGCCCTTCCACTTTTCCATTCCCAGTTTTCAAATATTTTGTAAACAGAACTATATCTAGTAAGTTCCCTTGTCCGCCCTTGACCGTGGGCACGGCTATTCGAATAGTTTTGACTCTGCAGAGTTTGTACACTTTCACCACAAGAGACAGTCAACTCGTTGCCCCACATGATGCCTTAGACATGTGGTTGAGCAGACCATCACAGTGACTTTTCAAAATATCTAGTCCCCTTTTCTCATCTCACTTTATGGGCTTCTCCCATTTGCGATGGGTCCCATCTATTGCACGGGATGTTTCTCTCCGCTACTAGCGTACGGGCTTCCCTCCCCTCTACGCTAGCGCAAGACTGAGAAACTTCACCCGACCTGGTGTCCCTTAGGGCCTCCTTGCCCGCGCATATCCACTCCCTATCCTCTACCTGTGAGATGAGTCCGGGAATTTTGATAAATCTACTGGGCCAAGTTGTATTTTACAGACTTGTGGTTGCACTGTTTTTACATGGGTTGACATGACAAGATTCAGGCCTTAGGGTTATCTGGGCGGTTGTACCACAAACCACACTCTCGTGCACCCTGCACCATACCCCCGAACCATTCGCCCAGATAAATAAGCAATTTGAGGTATTTTTGGGAGTATAAAATAACCATATTCAACATACACCAGTCATTACCACCATGACTGCCCAACCAATTTTTCTCAGGATTAAAAGTGTTGCTTGGGCGCTCTCGCGCCCATGAGTATCTAAGCATACTAAGCATGGCATATAATTACGGACTTACTTTTGAAAGGTTATTACTATAAATTTTGCTAGAGCGACAAGGTTCACACATTCAAATATTCCAAAGGAGGGGTAATATTATTCAAGGTAAACAATAGGCACATAACTAGCATATTAATTTAAACATGTATTTGCATATAAAATGATAGCATGCAATTTGATAATTTAAAACAAAATAATTTGCAGAAAGTGTAGGTTCAACATGATCAAAGTATTGACTCGCCTGGCGCGGTTTACCGCGGTCTTGAGCTCATACAATGCTTTTACTTGGGCTTCTAATCTTTATCTTCACTTCGCTCTTGATCATGTCTGGTCCTTTGATTCTTCAGGACTCCACTATCTAGCTACACGCTAAATGACTGAATACAAATAAAGGCAAATAACTCAAAAGATCCAAATAAATCCAAATACTTTAAATGCCCGATTTACTTTTAAATTATGCATTTATTATGGTTTGAGAATAGGAGGATGATTCGGCTTAGTGCGTTGCAAACACAGCAGTAGCTGGGTTTGAGTGAGAGAACGAGTTATCTGAATAGCTTTACCGTGAGGGAAAATTTTAGGATAATAAGGGATCATAAGTGAGGTAGTATCTACAGAGATTATTTACTTTGGAAAAGAAGTGGCCAAACATAGCCGATTGGAGAAAGACGAGGTTCGATCTTTTTATTAATAACCTCTTTTATTATTTTTTTGTATTTATCAAGGAAGTTCCATGAGTTAGGGTAGACCTATGTATCGCAGTACGAGTCTGGCTGGGTATGTATTCCTTGCAACTTAGGTTATGATAAAGGCAACCTGAATGAGATCTGTACTTATTCTATAAATCTTTTAGTCGAAGGTATTATAACATTTGGATATCTTTATTAAGTTTTTAGAATAATCTCTGATATAGGCTTTTACTTATTAATTAGATTAAGATAAATAGCAAGGGCTCAATATCTATTCATATATGGTATTTAATTCAAATTTGAATCTCTAATAATCTCATTATCATATTTTATGTATCTTTATTCATAGCTAGGCTAAATTTAAGTTGAATTAGGATCCAATCATATGGGTCCTAACTTGTTATATATGCAATTATGCTCAATACTATTATTTACTAAATGTAGTATTAAGATTTAATTAATGGTTCCATTATCATTTTTATCCATGCTTTAGTTACTATTAGGCCTAGCCTTATTTCTAATTTAGCTATCGGAACACATTTGGTAAGTATCACTTTATGTGAAATGTCAATCTAAATACCAATTGTCATTATTAACTAAATCTAGCTTCTGATATTTATTTATCGGCGATGTACTAAGGGTGGGGTCTGCATTATGAATCCTGACTTTCCAATTTAAATATGTATTTTATTTAATTTGGTGTTAGCATGAATCAATAACTATTTAAAGCTTAACCATAAGTCAGTTGCATACAAGGCAGCCTCTATTTCAATTTGAATATCATGGCCTAAAGGTTTGTTTATTAATGTTCACATTATTTAATAGTCAAAAGGATTCTCCTAACTGCTAGGGTATAAGACAAGGGTTTATGGTTTAAACTTTACAGAGATTAATTTTATAACATTTACTAATATGCAAGGTTTTAGGTTTCATTGATTAATCAAATTTCATTTGCTAAGTTGTCATTCCAGGAGAGCATACACCTAACAACATCTCTACTAAGCCTTTAATTAATAGTTAGGATTTAATTAATGGCACCACTACCATTTTGTCTATAGCTCGATTATTATTGGGCTTAGCGTTGATTTCAATTTAAATTCTATTCATCTATCATGGGTTCATGTTTTGACATAGCTATTAATTAAATCTACAAAAAGGGAATTTGTTGAAATGACAGTAGGATAAAGGTTAAAGCTTACATTTTAATTTCATGCAAGGGTAATCTTTATTTAAACTTGGATATTTTAACCAAAGGCACTTTTCTTTATCTATGTCTTTAATTTAGTATTTAGTCTTTTAGACAATTATTCAAACCGTATTAATTAATCATGAACTAAAGTCTCCATATAATCTCATTTATGCCCTTAGTAGATAATTAGATTTAAAATTTAAATATTAAAGTCACACTAATTATTTATCATGATAACTAGTTCAAATCTAAATCATACATAAACTCTCTAAAGCCTTATTTAAATTTTATTAGCTTCCACAGTTTATCCCTAATTTTTCCTAATTTTTCTTCACTGTGTGTCGCTCTGCAAAAAGATTAAACCTACTGCTAATTACTGCGAGGGAGGGGATCGAACGCAGGCGGACGAAGCGAGCGCTAGCGCTGCTAGCCAACCGAGCACCGGGCTTACCTGATGTGGGCGGGGATACATTGCCCAAGAGCAAAGTGGCAGCGGGGCCCGAAGCAGCGGAAATCGGGGGCGGCGTGCGGGCAGCGGTGCCGTCGTTGAGGGGCGGCCGGAGAGGTGTCGGTGAGGGGCGAAACGGAACCCCGGCGGCACGTGGAAGGCGTTGGAGGGGTCGTCGGTGATCGGGGTCGCCGGAGAGGGGTTGGCAGCGCTGAGAACGGCCGGCGGCGGGGGTGGAAAGGGGCGGCGGCGCTGGCGTAGAGGGGGAGGAGGAATTAGCAAGCGCATGAGCAAGGGTGAGGTCGGAGGAAGCTCACTACGTGGTTGGCCGAGTGGGAAGGTGGCCGTGGCAAGCCGGCGACGGGAGCCTTCGGTGGCGCAAGCGAGCCCACGGCGCCGGCGAGCAGGGGTGGCGGGGAGCATTGGCCGGCGGTTGGAGGAGGTTCGGGGTGCCGAGCTGTCACTCCCACAGCGAGGAATCGAAGCGAAATCGACAGAGGAGGTGGCGGCAGTGGAAATGGCGACTGCCGGCCGGAGACGGAGGAGGAGCGGGCGCGGCGCTCTCAGGCGATGATTTTTCAATTAAACCAGCGGGGAGGTAGGGGACGACCGGGGGAACGCCACAACGCAATCCAATCGTGGAGGAGTGGACCGAGGGGGAGGCAGCGGTGAAAGCGGCGGCGGCCAGCTTACGGGCGGAAGCGAGGGAAGCAGAGAAGAAGGAGAGGAATGTAGTGGCGGCAGAGGGAACTCGGCTGCTTCTTATGCTCGCGGGGTGGCCGGGGAAACCGTGGGCACGCGGGGAAAACCTCGGGCGGGGGCTGCGCATGGAGGCCACGTGGAAGAAGGAAGCTAAGTATGGCAGAGGGTGACGCGGTGCTCTGGGGAAGAAAGGAAGAAAGAGAGGGAGGGGGAAGCGGTCCCGCGCGGTGAAGAGAGGGAGCGGGCGCGGGTGCGGGGCCACCGGGCAGAGGGAGCGGCGCGGGTGGAAGGCGGGGCCCGCGCGCCAGAAAGACGAAGCGAGGGGGAGGCGCCGGAAGAGTTGGGCTGGGCCGGGCGTGGTGGCCGGCCGGCTGCACTCTTTTTCCTATTTCTTTTCTTTTTCTTTTATTTTTAGTTTAGGCATTTGTATTTTCATACATGTATACAATTCCAATTTATTTGCTCTCTTTCTCACTCCTATAAATTTCTGTACTTTCTTTTTAATATAAATTTTATAGGTGCCATAATTTATGAAATACACATGTACTTATTTATTTATGTATATATCCACATTTGTTGACTTTCTTAACGTATTTACTTCCTTGTTATTTATATCACCATTTACAGAATTAGGGTTTTATATTTTTAGGCCAATTCTCTCCTCTCTTTTCTGGATCATCTTTTCAGATTCGCATTTTAAATTTTTGTTTTCCATTATTTGCATAGTCCCTTTTTGGCATCCCTAATGCTTGTTTTTGTCTTTTATGAATTTATTCAACTTTTTGGAATCTCAACCAAATTCAGGTAAATACCATAAAATCCAAATTCAAATAGAATATATTGCGAAAGTAATTCAAGAAATTCATATTTTCAAATTTTAAATTTTCGGGATGTTACAAACCTACCCCCCTTAAATGAATCTCGACCCCGAGATTCCGATAGAGCAGAAAGAATGGAGGTCGGGTTATATTGGCTAGCAATGGGTTTCTGGATGTTGCTTGACGTAGATTTCTTCAGCTTCACAGAGAGATAAGAATCTACACAACAGGGGTTAACACGTGGAGAAGTCAAAAGGGAAGAGAGAAGCCTTGTTCTTCTGGATAAGTCGTAGACTTCCAAATACTTGCACTTTGACGTTGTTGTCTTCATGTCGTCATGGAATGGAGTAGTTGCATCGTCTATTGGACATATGGTTGTAGAATTTCCTTACTAATAGGTAGGTAGCAATGGTCTGTGACGTAGGGGTAAACAGAAGGGGAGAGGACCTGCACTTAAAGGAGGCAAAAAGGGAGGGAGGAGATCTTTATTCTTCTGGAGAGGTCGTCGTCTTCAGGGTGCTTGCTCTTTGATTTTGCCGACATTATATCTCGTAGTGCTACCCCCCTTAAATAAATGACGATTGTCATTAATCATCCATTGTACTCTAGCTGTCTTGGTCATCACGAGATTGGCAGGTGGTCCTCTTCACAGTGATGTTGTTTTCCTTAAATACTGGAAGGTTTCAGAGTCTTCACATCTTCTTGACTGCACTGGTTTTGGGTTACTTGTTATTTCGTTCCTTTGAATCCGATGGGGTTTTCAGAAAAGGTGAGAGGGAATAGCATGAGATGAGGATTAAATCGCGGAGATAAGGTGTTCTAACCCATTTTACTTTAAAGGAAGATACCCCGGAAGCTAGGGTGATACAGAACCACACAAATTTTAAAAGCAAGCTTTTTCCTGTGACTGCGAAATAGGATGCCCGAGGGCAAGAGGCAGTGCACAGAGCCAAATAGAATCTTGCAACAATACAACGCCTACTCGGGGAGCACACATAGGAGGGTGCAGGGTTCATATGCACAGACCGTCTAAAATGAGACCATCTTATCTTCATGATTATCTTCGACGTTCCTAACCTTAATATTTGGAGTAGGGGTACGAGAAAAAAGGATCAAAATTTTCCTTTTGTAACTAATAGAAAGAAGTGGAAAGTATTTGGGGTAGTTTCACTAGTTTTAGCACTCACTCTTCTTTTTTATAAATGATCCTTGTGGCTAAATATTTTTTTTGGTATCCTAATCTCTTCCAACGTTCAACTATCCATCACTGAATCAATTCACTCCCATATGATTTTTTTTGTACATAAGGCTTAGAATCCAATGGCCTTTATGATTTAACTTCCACTTTTGCAACCTGCACTTAGGCTATCTTTCTCCATTAATTGTTCATGGTATTACTGCCATCTAAAACTCCAAACAGCGTAGGAGATTATTTATTTTATTCGATCCACCCATCATACTCTTCCTATGGTATCATCCATCATTTCATTAACCTAGTCATGATTATCTAAGTTCCACATAAATCTTTGACCTTCAATCATATATTTGTGGATTAAATATCATATTTTCACTATGACTGTATAATCAAAATCTCGGATCCACTATTGGTCAACTTATTAACTATACAATCCAATGAAAATCCCACGCCTTCACTTTAGATCCACCAATATAATTCTTCCATCTAAAATTTTATTAATCGAATCGAAGTTACCAAATTCTTATATGCGCCTGAATTTCTCCACATCTTCATAAATCCAATCTCAGGTTCGTGATTGCCTATTTTATCAGCTTTCCAATCCTATAAAGATCTAGCTTTCTTTATTTAGATCCACTGATGTCTTTCGTATCGCGACCTCCTAATAATCCAATCTGGTGTCATTGATCCAAATCCATAGTTTGCTTCTCCAATGATCAACCTGAATCTTTATTGTCTATCTACTCCTCAATTCTGAATTCTAATGATTATCCATCATTATTTCTTTTAAGTCCACCAGTGTTATGTGTATCAGGACTTCCTAATAATCCAAGATTGTATTCAAAATCATAATTACTCCTCTAGTAACTAACCTAAATCTTTACTGACAACCTCCGAATTAATTCAGTATTATAAACATTCTTCGGAAGTAATGTTATTAATCAAGCATGTACTCCGATAGTTGTTATCATATCTCCAATTTCTCAAAACTCTAGCAATATATCTAGCAATCGATCATATTCCATTATTCCACTATTGTAAATATCTCCCAAGAATTATGTTATTTATCAATGTGCAATCCTTTAGTCAGTTTCACACTTTCTATTTCTCCCTGAATTACTTAATTCATCTATCTGATCAACCTATTCAATTAAACTCCACCGATGCATTTACCCAAAATTCGCACTATTGTTTCACCCCAGAATAAAACAATTAAGTCTCAAGGGTAAGCTTCATAATTCTTGGCCTAAGGCGTGTTTTCATAGAATGGTTACAAGAGGAGTACTGGATTTTTTTTATCACTTTGAATTCGGGGTAAGAGAGCTTCAGAAGTAAAATGGCTAGGGCAGCATATGGATGAGGGGGAATCATCTTAAGAGAGATAAAAATGAGCAGTGTAACTTATATTTTTGGAAATAGTATTTTAAAGAAATATTTCTAGTCATGAAACTAACGGCCTGGCTAACTAGGTCACGACCTGCAGTCGATATGCTCTGATACCAAAGCTGTCAGACCCAGATTTTACAATCCGGAATCTTCTGTGATTCCACCGCACTATTCCCTGGATCAGTAGATAGTGCTCACAGATTACAGTTCTGAATATCAAAGTACATATCATGCGAAACCGTAAATATAATAGTAAACTTACACATGGGCCGATTAGGCCGAAATCAATAAATTGCAGCAGCGGAAGAACGAAGCACACAGGTGCGACCTTTAGGACATGCCCACAGCCAGCCAACTGGAGGTTCGCGACCTAGCCCTTGGCATCTTCATCTTCTCGGCCAGCTTGTCCAATCTGGTTGCTGAGGCGAGGTGATTTGATTTCCTGATTCTGAATTTTGTCGCAAAAGCGAGCGTGAGCACTCCGACCCCGTGCTCCGCGAGCCAATACACAGAATGCAAACAAATAGTATGCATGGCTTAACAAAGGAGAGGCTCGGGCTATTTTATTTTGCGTAGAGTGCTTTTGAATACAATTAATTAAAAAGCCCTATGACTTAGCAATTTTGGAACAAATCATAATGTACAAGGAAATGCATTATTAATATCGATTCAGATTCCATCCACCGTTACATGGCATCTGCACCATATAGCAATTTCTTCAGCGTTATAGCCGCTTAACTTACCACTGGGACGACGCCCAGGACAATTCCAAACCAGGGCGGTCCATCGCCCTTCCACTTTTCCATTCCCAGTTTTCAAATATTTTGTAAACAGAACTATATCTAGTAAGTTCCCATGTCCGCCCTTTACCGTGGGCACGGCTATTCGAATAGTTTTGACTCTGCAGAGTTTGTACACTTTCACCACAAGAGACAGTCAACTCGTTGCCCCACATGATGCCTTAGACATGTGGTTGAGCAGACCATCACAGTGACTTTTCAAAATATCTAGTCCCCTTTTCTCATCTCACTTTATGGGCTTCTCCCATTTGCGATGGGTCCCATCTATTGCACAGGATGTTTCTCTCCGCTACTAGCGTACGGGCTTCCCTCCCCTCTGCGCTAGCGCAAGACTGAGAAACTTCACCCGACCTGGTGTCCCTTAGGGCCTCCTTGCCCGCGCATATCCACTCCCTATCCTCTACCTGTGAGATGAGTCCGGGAATTTCGATAAATCTACTGGGCCAAGTTGTATTTTACAGACTTGTGGTTGCACTGTTTTTACATGGGTTGACATGACAAGATTCAGGCCTTAGGGTTATCTGGGCGGTTCTACCACAAACCACACTCTCGTGCACCCTGCACCATACCCCCGAACCATCCGCCCAGATAAATAAGCAATTTGAGGTATTTTTGGGAGTATAAAATAACCATATTCAACATACACCAGTCATTACCACCATGACTGCCCAACCAATTTTTCTCAGGATTAAAAGTGTTGCTTGGGCGCTCTCGCGCCCACGAGTATCTAAGCAATACTAAGCATGGCATATAATTACGGACTTACTTTTGAAAGGTTATTACTATAAATTTTGCTAGAACGACAAGGTTCACACATTCAAATATTCCAAAGGAGGGGTAATATTATTCAAGGTAAACAATAGGCACATAACTAGCATATTAATTTAAACATGTATTTGCATATAAAATGACAGCATGCAATTTGATAATTTAAAACAAAATAATTTGCAGAAAGTGTAGGTTCAACATGATCAAAGTATTGACTCGCCTGGCGCGGTTTACCGCGGCCTTGAGCTCATACAATGCTTTTACTTGGGCTTCTGATCTTTATCTTCACTTCGCTCTTGATCACGTCTGATCCTTTGATTCTTCAGGACTCCACTATCTAGCTACACGCTAAATGACTGAATACAAATAAAGGCAAATAACTCAAAAGATCCAAATAAATCCAAATACTTTAAATGCCCGATTTACTTTTAAATTATGCATTTATTATGGTTTGAGAATAGGAGGATGATTCGGCTTAGTGCGTTGCAAACACAGCAGTAGCTGGGTTTGAGTGAGAGAACGAGTTATCTGAATAGCTTTACCGTGAGAGAAAATTTTAGGATAATAAGGGATCATAAGTGAGGTAGTATCTACAGAGATTATTTACTTTGGAAAAGAAGTGGCCAAACATAGCCGATTGGAGAAAGATGAGGTTCGATCTTTTTATTAATAACCTCTTTTATTATTTTTTTTGTATTTATCAAGGAAGTTCCATGAGTTAGGGTAGACCTATGTATCGAAGTACGAGTCTGGCTGGGTATGTATTCCTTGCAACTTAGGTTATGATAAAGGCAACCTGAATGAGATCTGTACTTATTCTATAAATCTTTTAGTCGAAGGTATTATAACATTTGGATATCTTTATTAAGTTTTTAGAATAATCTCTGATATAGGCTTTTACTTATTAATTAGATTAAGATAAATAGCAAGGGCTCAATATCTATTCATATATGGTATTTAATTCAAATTTGAATCTCTAATAATCTCATTATCATATTTTATGTATCTTCAATCATAGCTAGGCTAAATTTAAGTTGAATTAGGATCCAATCATATGGGTCCTAACTTGTTATATATGCAATTATGCTCAATACTATTATTTACTAAATGTAGTATTAAGATTTAATTAATGGTTCCATTATCATTTTTATCCATGCTTTAGTTACTATTAGGCCTAGCCTTATTTCTAATTTAGCTATCGGAACACATTTGGTAAGTATCATTTTATGTGAAATGTCAATCTAAATACCAATTGTCATTATTAACTAAATCTAGCTTCTGATATTTATTTATCGGCGATGTACTAAGGGTGGGGTCTGCATTATGAATCCTGACTTTCCAATTTAAATATGTATTTTATTTAATTTGGTGTTAGCATAAATCAATAACTATTTAAAGCTTAACCATAAGTCAGTTGCATACAAGGCAGCCTCTATTTCAATTTGAATATCATGGCCTAAAGGTTTGTTTATTAATGTTCACATTATTTAATAGTCAAAAGGATTCTCCTAACTGCTAGGGTATAAGACAAGGGTTTATGGTTTAAACTTTACAGAGATTTATTTTATAACATTTACTAATATGCAAGGTTTTAGGCTTCATTGATTAATCAAATTTCATTTGCTAAGTTGTCATTTCAGGAGAGCATACACCTAACAACATCTCTACTAAGCCTTTAATAAATAGTTAGGATTTAATTAATGGCACCACTACCATTTTGTCTATAGCTCGATTATTATTGGGCTTAGCATTGATTTCAATTTAAATTCTATTCATCTATCATGGGTTCATGTTTTGACATAGCTATTAATTAAATCTACAAAAAGGGAATTTGTTGAAATGACGGTAGGATAAAGGTTAAAGCTTACATTTTAATTTCATGCAAGGGTAATCTTTATTTAAACTTGGATATTTTAACCAAAGGCACTTTTCTTTATCTATGTCTTTAATTTAGTATTTAGTCTTTTAGACAATTATTCAAACCGTATTAATTAATCATGAACTAAAGTCTCCATATAATCTCATTTATGCCCTTAGTAGATAATTAGATTTAAAATTTAAATATTAAAGTCACACTAATTATTTATCATGATAACTAGTTCAAATCTAAATCATACATAAACTCTCTAAAGCCTTATTTAAATTTTATTAGCTTCCACAGTTTATCCCTAATTTTTCTTCATTGTGTGTCGCTCTGCAAAAAGATTAAACCTACTGCTAATTACTGCGAGGGAGGGGATCGAAGCAGGCGGACGAAGCGAGCGCTAGCGCTGCTAGCCAACCGAGCACCGGGCTTACCTGATGTGGGCGGGGATACATTGCACAAGAGCGAAGTGGCAGCGGGGCCCGAAGCAGCGGAAATCGGGGGCGGCGTGCGGGCGGCGGTGCCGTCGTTGAGGGGCGGCCGGAGAGGTGTCGGTGAGGGGCGAAACGGAACCCCGGCGGCACGTGGAAGGCGTTGGAGGGGTCGTCGGTGATCGGGGTCGCCGGAGAGGGGTTGGCAGCGCTGAGAACGGCCGGCGGCGGGGGTGGAAAGGGGCGGCGGCGCTGGCGTAGAGGGGGAGGAGGAATTAGCAAGCGCATGAGCAAGGGTGAGGTCGGAGGAAGCTCACTGCGTGGTTGGCCGAGTGGGAAGGTGGCCGTGGCAGGCCGGCGACGGGAGCCTTCGGCGGCGCAAGCGAGCCCACGGCGCCGGCGAGCAGGGGTGGCGGGGAGCATTGGCCGGCGGTTGGAGGAGGTTCGGGGTGCCGAGCTGTCACTCCCACAGCGAGGAATCGAAGCGAAATCGACAGAGGAGGTGGCGGCGGTGGAAATGGCGACTACCGGCCGGAGACGGAGGAGGAGCGGGCGCGGCGCTCTCAGGCGACGATTTTTCAATTAAACCAGCGGGGAGGTAGGGGACGACCGGGGGCACGCCGCAACGCAATCCAATCGTGGAGGAGTGGACCGAGGGGGAGGCAGCGGTGAAAGCGGCGGCGGCCAGCTTACAGGCGGAAGCGAGGGAAGCAGAGAAGAAGGAGAGGAATGTAGTGGCGGCAGAGGGAACTCGGCTGCTTCTTATGCTCGCGGGGTGGCCGGGGAAACCGTGGGCGCGCGCGGGGAAAACCTCGGGCGGGGGCTGCGCATGGAGGCCACGTGGAAGAAGGAAGCTGAGTATGGCAGAGGGTGACGCGGTGCTCTGGGGAAGAAAGGAAGAAAGAGAGGGAGGGGGAAGCGGTCCCGCGCGGTGAAGAGAGGGAGCGGGCGCGGGTGCGGGGCCACCGGGCAGAGGGAGCGGCGCGGGTGGAAGGCGGGGCCCGCGCGCCAGAAAGACGAAGCGAGGGGGAGGCGCCGGAAGAGTTGGGCCGGGCCGGGCGTGGTGGCCGGCCGGCTACACTCTTTTTCCTATTTCTTTTCTTTTTCTTTTATTTTTAGTTTAGGCATTTGTATTTTCATACATGTATACAATTCCAATTTATTTGCTCTCTTTCTCACTCCTATAAATTTTTGTACTTTCTTTTTAATATAAATTTTATAGGTGCCATAATTTATGAAATACACATGTACTTATTTATTTATGTATATATCCACATTTGTTGACTTTCTTAAAGTATTTACTTCCTTGTTATTTATATCACCATTTACAGAATTAGGGTTTTATATTTTTAGGCCAATTCTCTCCTCTCTTTTCTGGATCATCTTTTCATATTCGCATTTTAAATTTTTGTTTTCCATTATTTGCATAGTCCCTTTTTGGCATCCCTAATGCTTGTTTTTGTCTTTTATGAATTTATTCAACTTTTTGGAATCTCAACCAAATTCAGGTAAATACCATAAAATCCAAATTCAAATAGAATATATTGCGAAAGTAATTCAAGAAATTCATATTTTCAAATTTTAAATTTTCGGGATGTTACAGAGACCCTTCGCCCCCGCCATCCATACCAGTCTCCAAGTCTAAGTCGGCGTACTTCGCCGAATTAGACTCCGCACCCGCCACGTCGATGGGGGCAACGGCAGCCGTCGTGTCGGCCGCGGCCGCAGAAGTCCGAGTCTTCCCGCGAGATGGCGCCTTTTTTCCTTGGGCACCGTCATCTTGATGACGCGGTTGACTCGGGGCCGGAGAGGCACGTTCCGGCACGCGAACGCCCAAGGCCTCGCACGCGCGGTTAATCCGCCCCAGCCCCGTCTCCACGACTGCAGCCATACGCTGCTCGTGCTCCCTAGCCGTATATGGCCCAAGGAACATGCTTGCCGTGCGCTCCGCGTCCTTCAAGCGCATTCCTACGCGAGACATTATGCACGGTCAAACGCAACGCAGCAAGCACAAATGGAAAGGAGGACATGGTTAAAGCTTACGAAGGCCGAAGGGCGCTGGTAACGAGCAAACGGACGGGCGGACGTTGTCGTCCCGGAGTTTCTCGGCAGGGAGGCGCCACTCATGGGCAAGCGGCGCCACGCCGTACATAATATACTCCTCGGCGAGGTCGCGCATGTTGAAGCGGGCAGTGACCCCCACGAGTCTTCGCACCCTTCGCCTGTCCTCGGGGTTGAGCGTTATGCTCGACGTGGTGTTGAACGCCATTGGCTGGCCCGTACACTCGAGGCCGCTACCGCTCCCCACATGGTGGTAGAACCACCGTCTTGTCCAGCCAGACTCCCACTTCGCTCGAGTTGAGTTTGCGGGGAAGAGCTTCCCACACGGTGACCGCAGAATGAAGTTGACGCTGTAGAAGTTCGATAGCGTCCCGTCCTTCCGCTGGCACTGGGCATCGTGCAGATAGGCGAACATCAGGCGCTGGGTCAGTACGCCTCCAAGCGCAAGGCCCAGCTGTAAACGGCAAGGCGGGCTAGCGCGTTTGTGATATGCATCATTTTTGTAGTAAACTTTTATATCATTACCCTGTGATTAGTAGTGCAAACTGCCTTAAATTCATGAATTATATAAATTTTGCCTCCTGTTTGGACTTTTTACATGGTTATGCAACTTCCTTGCAGGTCGGCGCGAAATAGGTGCAAAAATCCACAGAATCAGCAGTGGGGAGGAGTTAGGGTTATAAATCAGTACAAGGAGAGGGACCGAACTGCAAATACACTGGGAACCCTAACCACACCCTCACTGGAAACCCTAAGCCACCGCACTATATAAGCCTCCAGCTGCCTCTTCATTGGGGGAGCCGGTCATTCCCATACCCGAAAACCCTAGCCGCAATCCACTGAGACAAAAAAAAGCCATCCACCTGTGTTCCTTCTTCACCACCGAGATCCAACACCCTGCCTCCCCACTCCATCTTCTCCATAGCCTCCACCGATCTCCCATCTCCCCTTTCCCATACACCAGGCCGCCCAAATCCTCACGCCTCCATCGCGCCTCACCATCTCCATCACCTCCAAGGGCCAGATCCCCATTTTAGCTTGTCTCCCCTCTCCTAACACCACCACTTAGACCGCACCTCCAGGACCCCATCGATCCCCCATGGCATCTCCTCCATTCCAGCGCCCAGATCCATCCACTGAAGCCCTACTGCTGTTTTGGATCTGTTTCAACGTCGGCCATTTCTTCTGCTGACCGAAGGCCCCTGCTACTCTTCTACTACAACATCTGCTCTTCCACGGCCGGATCTGCTCTCCCACAGTCGGATCTGCTCTCCTGCGCCTGGATCTGCTACTCCCCCACGCCGGAGCTGCTACTTCTACTCGGCTACCGGTGACGCTTCCTCTTCTTCCCGGATCTGCTACGTCTACACGGCCACTCCTTCGGCATCTTCACCAGCTCTGCTTCATTCTGCCTGCATCCTCTACAAAATGAACTTCAGCGGCTCGGATCTTCATTTTGGGTTGTTTCGCCCCCCCCCATCTAGGATTTTGTACTGTGATGGCATGCTTGGAATGTTTACATGTTGAATCTGTGATGTGCATGTAATGTCTGTGTTGATATGGGTACTTTGAATGCTTTTTACATGTTCTTGCTTTGCCTGAGATGCTCATGTGTTGGATATGTTAAATGCATGTGCTATATATATTTCGGATCTGGGACTATAAAGTGTTTTGCATGGTTCTTGCGCAAGTGAGATGGGTATTTAGCTTATATCTTCATGTTTAGATGTATAATTTTTACTTGATACTCTAGTAGTTTTTCATATGTTATTAATTCTGCTAGTAGTTTAAATCTCTTGCCTGGATGAATATGTTATTTGTCTTTTAGATTCTCTCTTTAAGCTAGGGTTAATTTTGTGTTTGCTGTAATGCTAGAATCTATTAGTAGAAAAGAAAAAAAATAGTCTAGATGTATTGTTTGCTGATTGTTCATGTGTTAGATATATTTTCTTGCTTACTGAAGTAGTTTGGGTTGCTTAATGGTTGCACTGCTAGATTTATTTACTTCTGTTTTCTTATTTATTTTTGTTAGCTGTGATGTGTTAACTATAGCAGTAGCACTCTTCTCCCCCTATTGATCTCTTTGCAGTGTCTTCCTTCTCCAGTAGATCCCTCTTCTCTCGGTAGTCTTTCCCTTCTAGTATTCTCCTCTTCTTAAGTCCATTTCTGTCTTCTTTCTCTGGTGCTAGTTCTCCAGTCCTTTCTTCCATTACTCTCTTCCCGTCTAGCTCTAATTCTTCTCTCATTCTTCAGTCCCTTATTTCTTCCTCTCTTCTCTCAGATTCTCTCTCTTCTTAAGTTGTCTTCTATTTGTCAATCTCTTCTCTTGTCTGTTGGTATCCCGTGCTCTCCTCTTATCTTTGCCTGCTTTCTTCTTCTCGTCTACTAGCCATATTGTCTCCTAGCCATCCTCTCTTCTCTGTTCTTTCTCTCCCCTTAGCTCAACTTCCCTTATTTCTAGCTAGTCTTCCTATTGTCTTCTCTCAGTGGAGTTAGATTCTCTGGTTTCTCCCTCTTCTTCTCTTCTCTAATCCATACACTCTCATTCAGAGCACCTTCAACTCCTCCTTTCTCAAGCTGTCCTTCTTTTGCTAGAACTGACCACCAGCCCTTAGTTTGTATAGGTTCAACAGTCAGTCTTAGAATCCCTGTTCGTGCGACTTAGCTTTGGTTAAGGGTAGTGTCACCAGTAATTTAGTCCCTGTGGAGAACATGACTTTCGCTGCTATCTTAGCGGTAGCCCGTACACTTGCGGGTCTGCAGTTTTGCACGATCAGTTTGGAGTCAGTTGCGCCAGCTCTAGCCGGAAGGTCTGCAAAACGTCGCGGACAACCATCGCGGCCGGGATGCGAAGCCCGGCTTCAAAGTAGGCGACGAAAACAATCGCCTCCAACTCCCTAGGCCGCAGTTCCACCTCGTCATCGGTGGGTAGCCGCACCACCTGGCGGTCCGACAGCTTCCCCTCGCGCAGCAGTGTACGGATCGTCTCCTCCGTCACTAGCATCGGACCCAAGAAGCTGGAGCACAGGCCCTCCTTCCTCTCCGTCGCCACCCACCATTTGTCCGCCGCGGCCAGGTCGTGCCCCTCGAGTGTGTACTTCACATCAAGCGGCGAGGACCGCCAGCGGATGGCGCAGCCGCCGACCATTTGAGCACGCTCGTCGCCGGGCGCCATCGTTATCCAGGAGCTAGATGACGGCAGAAGGAAAGAGTAGTGGCAAGAAAAGCAAAGGAGGAGGAAACGAGATGAACGATTAGAAAGCGCGTGGAGGAGGCCCAAACGTGGTACCACGGGGATATTTAAAGACCCCTCTTCTCCCGCACCGCCAGTAAGCGTAACCGACGGATGACGAACGCTCGCCTCCCCATGGCCGAAGCCGAAGCGTCACGACCGAAGCTGAAGCGTTGCGACCGAAGCCAAAGCGTCGCGACCGCCCATGCGTGTCGGTCACAACTGCGATCGTGCATAGACCTGTCTACACATCACGCGCCAATAGCGCCCCACCGCGTGTCGGCTCCCACCGGGAGTAAATACAGGTCATACGACGTAGCGCAGCCCCCGGCGCGGGTCGACGCAATTCTCAAAACCAATCAACCGCAATAATTCCGACGGGGTCTCCGTCCTAACAGTAAGGCCCTGGCTTCGACTTCGGCCCCGTCCCCGCGAAGAGACACCTCACTTGGACGCAGCGAAGATGTCGGAGGTCACCGTGACTTTAAGGTCTGCACAACCTTCCGGCTTCGGCAAGCGAATGCCCAACCCCGCGCCTTCAGGACTAAGAGGTGCGATCGCTCTCCGGCAACAAGCTTCAATATTCCTCACGAGTGGGCCACCTTTTGTTCACCAATGCTCAGAAAACAATCATTAAACGAGGGCGAACAAAGGCCGATCAAAAGTGCAACCGCTGGCAACTGGGGGGCGCGCTAGTAGGCGGGCAGCCGGCGCGCGATGCACCTGTAGCACTGCGCCGCGTGTCCCGCCCTCCTAGGGAAGGGGCGAACGGCCGCGGTCGTGCGACTGCTGATAGTCCACGATGCACCAACCGTGGCCCGCCGCGTATACACCCCGAGTGGAAAAGCACGTATGACTACAGCAGCCTGCTCCTGCCAGCCCAGGGGTCGTCGCGATTCCAGGAGCCATTAAGGCGCACTACCGGACCGCGGAGTCGCATTCACCTCGTGCCTAGGGAAAGCCATTGGCGTGATGTTAGCCTCCGCTCCAACTTCGGCTCCGTCGCCCAACGAACTCGCGGCTGAGCGTAGCCCGGGCCACCAGGCCGCCCCACCAACGCGGGCACGGCCTCGACCTCGACTTCGACTTCGAGGAGCCCAACGCGGGCACGGCCTCGACCTCGACTTCGACTTCGAGGAGCGGACTCGTGTGCGGGGATTCGTCCGTTGGTGTTCCCCACATATGATAAAGGCGAAGGTCACGTTGCGACAAGTTTTGGCTTGTTCTCATAAACAGGCCACCTTCAGTACATCAACATTCTTTGATAGTAATGCAGATGGGCACGATCAGAGAACACAACTGAAGGTGGGCCTATCTACGAGAATAGGGCAAACTTTTCCGCTATATGCAGGAACACAGCGCGAAGGCAGGAAGCGCGTCCAGCTACCGGCGACAGACGCTAACCAAGCTCCCAAGAAAAACTGGCCTCCAGCAGTGCATCAACATCCCCCAAGCCACATAATGCCACTATGGAATGTGGATGCACTGAAGAGGCCCATTTTAGGGGAGCAGCACCTATCCGAACGTACAACGCAGGTACGATGCCACACCAGCATGATATATATACTCGATCAGCGGGGGAGCCCAACCGGCAGGAGTCCAACCGGCGGGAGGAAAGTTAACTGGCGGAGGAGTGTCGCAGCATCGTACGGCCACGACGCTTCATGCCCCGCGCCGCGCCAAGCATATTTTGCCACGTGGACCGCCAGAAGAACGAACGTCACAACACGGTATGGCCACGACGCCTCAAGTCTCACGCCGCGTCAACCAGGCCTCGCCAGGCAGGCCATCAGTCACTTATCATCAAGGGCACTCGACGCCGGAGTCCGCTGTCACTTGACGCTCGTGCGACGACTTAGGGGCCCGCTTCGCCTACCTCTGCCGACACATCCGACTCTACCAACACCTCTGATTCGGCCCCGACTCCGACTCCGACTCCGATTCAAGCTCAATCCCACTACTGCGGGGCCCTGTGGACGACGAAGGCTTCGCCAACCCGCCCGGCGCCATACCTTCGCGGTAGGGCAAACACTACACCAAGCAGCAAGGCTCCGAGGAACGTTGAAAAAGCTCACAGGCCGCAGTGACGGAGGGGGCCAAAGGGCTCGGCAACTTGGCTTCGGCCCGTGAAGCCCTTCACCATGAGAGGCTCCTGTTGTAGGGGTGGCCCCCACCTAAGCCCAGCAGGCCTGTTAGAGGAATGTAAGGCCCAAAATAGGACATGTGTAATGACATGAGTACTCCTGAGGGGAATACTCGGATGTAAGGGTATAATTGTAAAAGCACTCCCCATGTGGATATATATATACAACACATGCCATGGGGAGAAACCCTAAGCCATTGCTCACCTAACTCTCGACTACCATACTCTCTCTTTGTTTGGTCTGTAACCACAACAATACTCATCAAGGGGGAGATTGAGAGACCATGTGGATGTGACCCCATGTTTGTGATGAGTAATTGACGAGTGTTCTGGAAAGATTGAGTTTGGTTTGTGTGGTTCGTGCCAAGTCGGCTCTTGTCGCAGTCGGGTTTGGTTAGACGGACTTGAGGCGTATTCTTCTTCCTGATTGGTCTTTTGGGCAATTTCATGCTTGACTACGATTTTCTGATGCTAATCATGATTACATGTTTCGAGCGGTGCTATGTAATGTATTTCTTGTCTGTGATGGCTGCAGGACATCGAGGCGGAGTCGTGGCGAGGCACGGGATGACCGGACTAGGCGCAGGTAGTGCCGAGGTCAAAGCGGTCGAGGTGTGCCGAAGACGGCGAGGACTCGAGGTGGCTGCGAGGCTTGGAAGGCAAGGAATGAGGAAGCTTCCCGGAAGGTGCAGGAGGGGCGTTTTGGTGAATACGCAAAGCTGCACTAAAGGAAGTGGATTTAGTTAGAGTTAGTGGGTAAAGTGTAAAGCTTAATGGGCAAAGCATTTTTGAACCCTCTAGTGCAAAGACTATAAATAGGAGGTGTGTCTCCTGGTTGTTGTATGGCTTGTTAGAGGGGTTAGAGTCTTTGGGAGTTTCTTTGCTTTGTGCTTAGTAGTTGAGGAGTGGGTGAGAGCAGGAGAGGTGCTTTTCTTGTTTGTTGCCCATGTTCTCTTGTGTGAGTTCTTGGCTTTGAGAGTTCTTGGGTGTTCCTGAGATTGTGAGAGAGGGAATGAGTTCATACTCCATGTAATCTTTCCTCTGTATGCAATCGCGTATGGGGACTTCTATGTAATCTTTGTATTGTTGGAAATGGATCCTCTGAAGTTTATCTCTCGTGCTTGCCATTTTTCTCAGTTCGTTCTTCTCACTGCCTCTTTTCTTCTTTTTGATGGTTGAGTTGTTTCTTTGAGCAAGGAGTAGCAAAATGGGTTGCTTTGAACTAGGAGATACTCAAAAGCCATTTGGCTAGTCACTCCTGAGAACAAACCAATTTTAATTTCAGATTTCTGTAACTCAAACTCCTCTGTTTCACCTTTTTCTAGGGTTTCTCAACAGAGGTTCCTTGGCCCCCTTGATTCCCTTTTTAAGATGGCATGATATTTGGGTTTTCAAGTCTTGAGAACTTTGGTAAGCTAATTGCAAAAGCTCATGATCAAAGGACTTGTGAATGATGGGTAATTTGGGATTTTACCTCATTCACCATTCTATTTTCAGGTTTTAGTGAAAATCTTCAATTCTTGTTCTTGAGGTGGATTCTCTTGGTTCCCTAAGTTCCCCTTGCTATTTTGTTTGTTGTCTTGCTGTTCTGGGATGAGAAAACCAGAGGGAAATCCCAAATTTCTCTACTGTCTGGACTTCTCAAGATTGTCTGAAAAATTCAGCCTGCTGTCTGTTCTGAAATTCGAGGGGCGGTCAGACTAGATTCTCCTTGGCAGTCTGACCGGAGAACACATGACGGTCAGACCGATGTACTTAGAGCGGTCAGACCGGACCCGAGCGGTCAGACCGGCCACATAAGGGGGGTCAGACCAGCAGCCAGGGTGCGATCTGACCAGCCCATATGTGGCGGTCTGACCGGCCCCCCTGCAGCCTGAGCTGATCTCTATTGAACACCTTGCTAGGCGTTTCTCTTTCAATTTGCTGGGTTTTTCTCTAATTGCCAGTGAAGTTAAGCATCCCTTCTTCGTAGTTCCTATAACTATCGGAGAAGAGTTTGTGGTGGATACTTTTAGGGACAAGTTTTGGGGGCAAGTTTTTTGAAAGCAACATTCACCCCCCCCCCTCTGTTGTCGATTTCGATCCAACACCTAGACAGCTCTCTCAACGTCCTCCAAGTGTCGCGGTTTGGTCTCGTCACCATTTTTGGTATGTTGGCCTCCCCGCTAAACCACATTGCTTTAACCATGGACTCTACCTCTTCTCTGAGCCTAGTCCATAGTCATGTCCTTCTTTGCAAGTAATCCCTATGCTTGCAACGTGTAAGTTCCCATTGACTCACACATTGGCAAGTCTCTCCATGTTGGTTCTCTCAGATCATGCCTCACTTGCACCTACCAAACCATTCGATGAATCGTTGCTTGAATCTTCCCTTCAATATCCCCTGTCTTCCCTGTGCCTTGTTTGAGCTCAACCATTCTGACCGACTTCCCTGACTGTACCTCAACTCAACCCCAAGACTAGTCCAACCCACGCCATCGATCATTTTGCCTCCAAACTTCCTACACATCAAAGGCCAAGAAATTGTCTCTGGGCATAAATTCTTCATAACTTGACCCACATTAGTCCAAACAAGCTTCATACACCATGAATGCAATGACCTAGAACTCTAAAACTCAACCCATGACCATTTCCCACAAATCTCAAAACTAGTCTGACCGTAATTGGACGGTCGGTCAGATCGCTGCTCCCAGTCGGACTACCCCATAGAAAAAAGCGAGAAAACACCTCTCTGGAAAAAGGTAGTCGTCAACTAGAAATCGGTCACACCACACTGGCGGTCTGACCACCAACCAAAATCCAGTCACACTAGATCTATGATCAGACCACCCATCCTAGCCGGTCAAAACCACCCAGAGAGGCAGCAGCTTTGAAAACTTGCAAACTCTCACAAATTCAAACTTCAACTCGACACGACTACCAATTGTTTAGTGCAAATGAACAATGGATATTCTAAACATAGTTCTACAATCTCCCTTTTTATGAACACATTTGCAATACCACCAAAAATGCAAAAGAGAGCATAATCGAGTTGATTTTGGAAAAACAAATTCATTTTGCGAAAGAGAGCTACACTTGGTGCATAAGATGTAAACAAGACCGAAATAACCAAGTAAACAAGAAATAAAGTGAAGCAACTGGAAAGAGCAAGTTTTCCACAAAAAAAAGCTTCAATTTTACAATAGGATTGCACTCTAGGTCCATATAAAAGAACCATTGCTCTATTTGACCCCGATTATGGTGAGAAGATATCAGTAAGATCAAGAAATGCTTGAGAAAGCCAAAAAAACTCAAAACCACTTTTAGCACTTCTCTCTTTATGCCAATGCTCAATTTTACCATTTTAGGATTAATTTTCCCTTTTAAAGAACAATGAGCATTTTTTGGCATAAATTCTCGCCCTTTGTTAATGGATTCATCAATGTTCGAATTCTTCTCTATTTGGTTAATGCAATTAATTAAAGAGACAAATTCTCTCTTTTTGAAAAGATAGAGGACCAAGAGGAAATATAAGAAAGAGCATGATGCAAATAGAATACCTGCAAAACATGTGCTTTCTTATGTTTCCTATGAATTCATGCCTAACATTGGTAAGCCGTCTCATAAGAAATAATTGGTGAGATTAATTTTTTCACACATAAAGGAGATAATTTTCATTTTAGTTTCTAGTTTAAGAACAATGAACTACTCCTGAGTCTATAAGCAATACCTGACCATTGCCACAAAAACCTAGAGAAGTAAACTGATGCTTAACAAAGTACTAGCATAGTTCAATCTAAAGCTCAATTTAAATTCTAGATTCAAAAAGGCATATTTGACATGATATGAATAATTAAAGGGCCACTAAAGCAAAACTAGTCATGAGATCAAACATTGACATGCTTTACTTTAAATTTTGCATTTTCAGTTTGCTAGCATGGTAAAGAGCTAAGCTACATATGGAAAGTTATGATAAATTAAGCTAAACTAGCCCAAACCATGGCAAGGAGCAATTTCATGATAGAATATCATACATGATTAATAATCAGAGCTTTATGTATATTAACTAGTTCTAGTTGCAGAAAATTAGATATTCGATATCTTACAATGAATGCAACAAAGATTCAAACTCCTCCTCAAACTAAGCAAGAAAGGGAAATAACCTTAAACTCCTTGCAAGAAGTAAAATGAGAGAAATGAAAGGCTAAAAGAGTGCAAATGAGTTAAAACTCAAACTCGATACAAGAACACTACTCTACTCCTCTCAACATGGTTTCTAAGGGAGGAGAACCAAAGCAAGACAGAAAGATATCAATTATGGAATTGATACCACTTATGCGAAAGAGGTAAACCAATTAGATAAATAGATACAAGATAAGAAACTGCAACCAATTGGAAGATAGGGTTACCAAAACCTAAACAACAAGCACAAGACAGTTAGTCCAAATCACAACCCTCTGCTCCACAAAGTGAAGGAATGCGTGTAGGCTACGATAGCAGAAAACAAAACTTTTCTACCGCGCACACCAGGACATCATGCTAAGGAGGGATCATGGATCGTTACCACTAGACGCGCAGCGCAGCGGAAGAAGAGTTGGAGAAGCCGATCCAACCACGCGCGTCGAGGTAGAAGTGGAAGTAGCCGATCGTCCCGAACAGATCGTCTCCTCCACGCAATCAACCACACCACGAGCAGATCCAATCTGTAGGTTGTTGATGCCAATCAACACCGCAACGAGCAGTGCCTCCACCGGTATCCACACGTCCAGGGCTGGAACACCGATCGCGAGTGTACCAGCACTCGCGAGCGGCTAGGGTTTGTCTCGGGAGGTGGCGGCTAGGGTTTGGCTCGGGATTAACAGAAAACATACACCCCTTAGCCCCTCGCCTCCATATATATAGACCTCCTCACTTGGGCCTCGTGGATCGAGGCCCAATAGGAGTCTATCCGGATCTCTATCCGAATTGAGCCCACATCCGAATCGCATTCGAATTAGTGTTCCAACCCGTTAAGTGTGCGACCCTGTAGGTTCACGTATACTTGGTCGCGACCCAGAAATGCCTTTCCGGTCACCCTGTTAATAGCGGCCTCTAGTAAGACATATTAACCCCAAAGTATACGTAAAGATCATATCGGCTGAACCTGTAATGTTCTCATGTACGAATCCCTTTGCCTCACGATATAGATTGAGCTCAAGGCAAGACATGTGTCATCCTCTTAATAGCTCAATCACTCTCTCGATTCCGTGATGGATTATAAACTTGTGATTGACTCCTCAATCACCTTGGCATGGCCATGCACTTTCATAATCCATTACATCGAGGGGCCCAGAGATATCTCTCCCATAAGGAGAGGCAAATTCTATCTTGATCATTCACATCCCACTACATGTTTCATGGCAAACCCGAAGACTACTTTTATGACTACCCAGTTACAGAGTAGTGTTTAGTAGTCCCAAAATAAGCTACTACGCATGTTGGGAACCATGATGATCTCAAGTCTAAGGATTCTACATAAACACTACTTGAGACCAACTGATGACACATGGAATCTCTGCAGTGTCTCATGGCGGGTCTATCCAACATATGTTCACTAACACATGTCCATATTATTGATTTGGTATCACCATACCATGATCCATGAGAAATGATCATCAATCAATACATATGCTGATCTTTGAATCATATTTGTTCCTCATATGATATATGATCAGGGATCATTTAGAAATAGCAACATTTTAGCATTAAGAGTCTCATGAATAAGTCACATACTCATTGATCAATAATGATAATGTCTATTTCAAGGAACAAAGTAATGCATCATAAACATAGTATGTGATATATATAACATCTCCATGTTGCCTCTAGGGCATATCACTAACACAAAGGTCTCTGAGCCAAGCAAAACTTAAGCTAAGGAGTGAATCAACAACACTAAGTATTCTGACTACTAGATACTAGTAACTAAAGAAACGAGCTCAACTAATACAGGATAAAAGACTCTAGAAAACCTAAAAGAGAGGGGACACTCCTGAGAAAGACTCAGCTCAAAGAGACCACAACCTATCCAAGTCCAGACCTCAACTAAAACCCTATATGATATGCAATGATGAAAATGGGAGTTGAGAATATGAAAAAGCTCAAGCAATTATACTGTAGTCGATGGAGAGGAAGTAGGAGTAGGGTGTTGTCTCAAAGGTGATAGAGATCACTAGAAGTCTATGTGAGGAAGATCCAAAAATAGTATCTAAGATATCGACGATCTCCTCATCACCTGAAAAGTCTATCTCAAGGAGACAAGAGAGCCATCGGTGTCTCAGTACTAGGATTAGTTATAAGAGACTTGGGAATCTAATACTGAGACACACAACATATAGGAACAACAATATATGAACCATAAGAGGGATTTATCATAAAAAATCATGAGAATGCACACAGTCACTACCTAGATCTCTCTTGGGTGCTCTTCTAGGTGCACTAGGCAAAGACCTACGCTCCTCCTATTTAGTAGACACTCATGATCTAACCCTATCCTCTTGGTATCCTATACCCGTGCGCTGCCGAGCACTATCAAAGGAGAAATAGAAGCCATCTACAAACTTTCACTCAGATTTGACACTAGGAACCACAATAGCTTTAGGCCTAGCTCTAGATGCACTTTGGACTAATGGCACTCCTCTAATGCCATCAGGATTGGATTTTCGAATCTGAATCCTCTATGTATTACTGCACTAGCTCTAGATCAAAGCTAGTATACACAGTTGAACAGTGATGATTACATAACAAAATAACAACTTATATTACAATAATACAGAGTATTGACCTTATGCCCACTTATTACAGATACGGCTACAAAATCTCATAGAAATACAAAACTCAGCGGAAGCAAAAGAAAATAAACTCCAAAGATAGCCTATCAATATGCAACAGGCAATTGACTGGGGAAGTGCGACCTGAAACACCGGGAATCCTTCATTGAAGCCATACATGAAGTAGTCATAATCTCCTTCTATGTCTCCATATTTCTTTGAGATAGTTTTTTAGATTGCAAGGTGAGTACATAGAGTACTTTGCAAGTTTTGAGAAAATACAATTATATGTAAGGCTTAACAAAGAAAGAATAATATGGTTGTTATGCACAAAACAATATTTTATTTCAGAATTACCATTATATATTTTTCAAAGCATCAATTTAAGAAAGTAATTGCAACAGCTGGAACTAGATTAAATTTTCTACTGAAGGTTCCAACCACCTACACTAGTAGATTGGCTCTAACTGGTTCTATCCACCTGCACTGGCTCCATCCCTCAAGACACATACCTAAGAGTTCCAACCACTCCTGAGTTCCCAAAAGACTTTAATTTGAAACCAAAACCAAAGGTCAACCATGTGAAAGCGTACATTCCCATCTTGACTGGGGGCATGGCTATTCGAATAGTTTTATACTTTATAGAAGTTGTATAGCTTTACCCACAAGAGATAATCAAATTATAATGTTCGTCTGACACACTTCTAAAGGTGTGCGACTAAGGGATTATCACAAGGCTTTTACAATGAGCTGACCCAACTAGATTTCGCCCGCTATGGTTTCAGTGCTGAAGGGTTCCATCCACCCAGTCAGAAGCCTTCTCTTACGTCATGTGACTAACAAAGGAAGATTCCTTGGAATCTTGTTTTTGGGGTGGTTTTTGGAATATACATGTGTATGACTAGTAGGGCCCAGCTATTATTGGCTCCAGGCAAACCAAAGAAGAGCTAATAGAGGAAATAAAGGAGCTCCTCCATAACAAACACGATGGCTCTATTGGTGGCTGGCGCCGACAAGTGGTGGTGTGGGAGGTGCGGTCGAAGACCAAAATGGGTCGGAGGCACTCCAAGGAAGGTATGGCCAGTGGTGGCACAGCGAACGGTGGCCAGTTGTGCATGGGGCAACACAAGAAGCGGCCGGTGATAGCAGGTCTACATTGGTGATGGAGCTCCTATGAAGAACACATGAACATGGGCACGACCTCGGCCCAAGGAACACATAGGTGCGGTTGGCTTGGCTGGAACAGTTGGCGACGGTGACGGGTGGCCAGCCGAACATGGCACATGGTAACGAGCCTCCATGGTGACACATTGGACAAACCAAGGTATGAAACATGTAGAGAATGTGATGGTAATGGTGCAGCAGTAAGGGATTGTATTTTGGATCACCAGAGGCAATGAATTGATGACCGAATTTGATTTCATCTAACTTGGGGAAAAACTCAATTCCTATCAATTGGCAGTACGAAAATCATATTAACTTTAGATGAGGGCATCAAATTAACTTTAGATGAGGGTGCAAGATACTCAATAACATGATGTGACACGAAAGGAATTTGAAGAACTTTACTGGAGTCCTCGAAATGTGAGTCGGGGAGACGAACAATCTTGAGGACGATGGTTTGCGGTGATGCCGGTGTTCTAGATTTTGAGGTGGATTGACGGAGGTGTGAAGGGGTTGAGAGAGGTTATGGGGTTTGTATTTAAGGGTTTGGAGGAGATGGAAATGGTTTGATTTGTTGGCGTCAGTTTTGGATCGGTTTGTGTATTGAAGGGATAAAGGAAGAATGGAATAATAAATCATGAAGAATCAGGAAGGGATGGATTCCTTATGTGATTTGGAGTGTTTTCCATTGTAGCACAAAGGGGATATGAGGCTTGGCTTGCTTGCCATGGCTTGGAGTGGGTGGCACCATGGCCATGGCCGTGTTCGACCGAAACAGAGGAAAGCCACATGCAGGAAAGGAAGAAAGGAAGAAAAGGAGGAGAGTGAAAAAGGAAGGGAAAAAGAGCAAGAGAAAAGAAAAGATGGGTCTGGGCTAGAAGAAATCGTTCATGGGCCGGAAGAAAATGGGCTTGGCCTGAGGAAGAAAATATTTTCAGATTTTGGACTTAGATTTGGATTTTGGATTTGAATTTGGAAATTGAATATGGGATTGAAATTGAGATTACCTTCTAGGATTACACATAAAATCTAATTAAGATCCAAGTATTTGAAATAATTAATTTGAAAAATAAAGTTTAAAGGAAGCCAAATTTTTGGATATTACAAACCTACCCTCCTTAGAAAGCATCTTCCTCCCGAGATTCAGATGGACTAGGAAAAAGAAAGGAGAGGGAATCTTAGCTCTAGATCATTCTTGCGCTCCAAAGTTGCTTGTTTCTTTGAACTGTAAAAAGTTAGGCAGGTACCGGATTAACAAGAATCTTACCAAGCATGATTGCTGCCTCGGAGCACCTTTCACAGTGATGTGGTTAATTCATCCTCTTCGTTGCGATCGTGGGGTTCTTGGAGTTTTTCCTGAAGTCTGAGATACTTCTCGACCTTGTGCTACTGCTGGAGCTCACGCAAGCATAGTCCCTAAGTTGAAAGGAATTGGAGTGATAGCTTGATGCTTCTATGGGCAATTGATAGCATAATGCTCCACCCATCTTGTGACAATAAAAATATTGCACTCCTTCTGTTGACGTGTTGCTTTTCTAAGGTCGGATACTGGTATAGACTTAGGATCCTTGCATCATTGAACCTGGAGTTTTTGGTGCATCTATTGCTGTTGGAGCTTTGTTGAACCAGGGTTGATTCATTTCGAGGTCTAGAACTGCTTCCACTATACTACGCCTAAAAAGCCATCTTTCTCTTATGAGAATCTTGCAGATGATGTTGAGCATCTTCTTGAACAAGACTTTGTTGACAATGTGCTAGAACATCCAGTAATCATTTGACACCAACTACACCTTGAGGTGGGGGTCAAGTCCTTCCATGAAGCGCCAGATCTTAGCTTCATCTATTGCAATAACTTTTGGTGCATACCTTGACAGCTGAGTGAATCTGTTTACATATTCAGAAACACTAAGATTGCCTTGTTGTAGCTTGTGGAACTCTCCCTTCATCTCCATCATTCCGATATGAATGTGTGTAGTGCGAAAAGCTTCTACAAATTCCTGCCAGGTGATGGTCTGCACATCCTAGTAAGCGGTATAGTAATTCTCTCACCAAGTAGTAGTAGTACCTTTGAGTTGATGAGTGGCGTACAACACCTTCTCATGGTCATTGTACTGGGCCAAAAGCAGTTTCTTATCAACATCCTTGAGCCAGTCATCAGCTTCCAAAGGATCCACTGAATCGGTGAAGGAAGGTGGTCTAGTCCTCATGAACTCCCCAAATTGGACTACGGTGCTTAGATAGATGCTTGTTGAACTTGATTAACTTGGTTCTGAGCAAGAGCTTGCAAAAGATGCAAATGCAAAGCCATCATTTGCTCCAAATTAGATGCTTGAGCTAGAGGTGGTGGCGGCACTGGTGGATCCTCTTGCATTTGTGGTTCTAGCTACATTGAGGTTCTGGTGCCTGCTGAGGTATTTGACCTCTACCAATTCAATGGCCTCCTCTATGACCTCTTCCATGGCTTCTTCCAGGGTTGACCATCTGCAGTGTTGACCAGGCAAAACAGAAGAAAAGAGGGAATAAGCATATATAAGAGATCAGTGAAATAACTAAACAACATCCTAAACAAACATACAAGGAAAAAACAAACATCAACTAGGAGAAACTTCGACTGAAATCAAAATAGTTTTTAAGGAGGGTTGTACCACAAATGTACAAAGACTTGGTATAGTGCACCTAATACACTAACTATAATATAAAAGTGTTCTAAGGACATAGAACTTTATTTGGATCCTACAGACTAAAAGAACCACTCCTTAGACTCATCCTCACTGATCCATCTATAGAAATTACAAAGAAAAGAGGATCCAATTACCATTCTAAAAAGGTGAACAAAGAGCTAGATAAGAAAGAATACCACGATGAAGGTAAGGATAGAAAGATGAGAAAAGATGAGGATAGCACATTATTAAATTTTGTGTTATAAAATAAAATTTGAAGCTTTTCTAATAATGATCATTCTAACTAGGTCACGTCTTAAAGTCAAATTGGCTCTAATACCATCTCTATTGGGACCGGATTTTCAAATTCAAATCCGAACCCTCTATGTATTATCACACTAGTCCCAGATCAAAGTTAGTGCACATAGTCAGATCAAAGTTAGTGCACATAGTCGAACAGTGATAATTACATAACAAAACAATGACTTATTACAATAATAGGGAGTATCGACCTTATGGACACTTATTACAAATGAGGACACAAACCTCATAGAAATACAAAACTCAGTTGAAGCAAAAGAAAATAAAGTTTGAAGATAGTCCATCAATACGCCACATGCAATTTACTAGGGAAGCGTGACCTAGAACTCCAGGAATCCTTCATCGAAGCCACGCGCGAGGTAGCCGTAGTCTCCTACATCTCCATATTCCTCTGAGATGGTTTTGTAGATTGCAATGGCGTAGGATTCAAAAACTCAACCCATGACTATTTTTGACAAATCATTGAAACCCTCTCGTCTTCTTCAGACAAAACTGGTTTGACCGCCATTGCATAGCCAGTCAGACCATTGCCCAGATGGGACTGCTTCTATGGTTGGTCGGACCGCTCAGGTCGAGCACTTAGAAAACACCTCTTTGGAAAAAAGCAGTCGCCCAACTAGAAACCGGTCACACCGCACCGGCATTCTTACTGTCATTCAAAATCTGGTCACACCAGATCTGTGGTTAGACAACCCACCTCGGTCGGTCCGAGAACCCTATCAAGTAGCAGCTGTGAAAATTTGCAAGCTCTCACAAATTCAAGCTTCAACTTGAGACGATTGCCAATTGTTCAACACAAATGAATTATAGACATTCTCAATATAATTCTACAAAGTGCCATTAACACAATCATTGCTGATGCAAAAATGTTGTGAAGGTGTGTCATCTCCTTGACCCATCAGTCAAATACAATCAAGAACAACTAGAATATGATGGATTGCATAAGTCACATGTGAAGAGACTAGCATATTTTGCATTGTATACTAATCTATTTATTGGAAGCACTATTTCCATTGCCGTTGGTATGATCTGCGGGTTATCTATGAGGCGCTTCTTGAACCTTGCTTAGCATGAGATTAATTAAGAGCATTCGAGAATTGATTACAAGATGACTGTTAGACTAGTTTAATTCAAGAAGCCTATATCTAAATTTGATGCTCCTATTTCAATTCAAGCATGTGTATTAGATTAGCTATATAGAGTTTTGAATTTGGATCAAGAGAAAAGTTAATTCTCTAGGGTTCGAAAGGTCATGATGTTTGTCATAGTACTTGGTTGGTAGTGCTTGGAACAAAGGAGATTTGGTTTGAGAGCCATTTGAACTATACACACTTTTCTAGTTCTCTAAGATGCTTCCGGAGTACTATATGTGTTCACAGCCTTCAGAACTTGTATGTGCTGCCTAGTACATATAATTTTCCTCTTAAATTGGTATGATGAATTGCTCCAATTTTTTTGAATATCTCTTATTTCCCTTGAATATTATTGAAAATTTGAATTTATTTGTTTTTCACGGAATTTTTCTATTTTTTGTATTTTGCCAGCATTTTTGTGAATATTTTTAAAGTTTCCTAATTTTCTTCAAAGATTTCTTTGAATATTTTCTAAATTTTCTTTTGTTTCTTGACTGCCCGGGATTTTTTATCCATGTCTTGCCAAACAATGGTTAGGGTAATTTCCTGGGAGGGAATATTTTCCCTAGGGTGGAGGAGGATCCCTTGTGCCCCATGAAATCCCCCTAGGGATTTATTTCTCTGGGTTTTCTCCCCTAGCGTTTGAATAAGGCTGAAAGCGAAAAAAATAGCTATAAAATAAAAGCCTTCAAAAAATCCACTGCCTTTGCTTGTTCTCACGATCTAACTTCTCAGTTCTCACATGCATAGCTACAGCCTAGGGGTTTCTTTGTTACGGGGTGTTTGGCACGGTTCCAACGACAAGCTTCCTTGTAAGAGCTGTGTGAGCTAGGCCAAATGGGCTAAGCTTTGGAAATTGGGTTCCACGAAGCCAGCAATGAGCTGAGCCCTTCGCAGTGCAAAATCCTGGAGCCACGTGTGGATGGCCTGTTGTGGGGAGCCATGCTTCTAGTTACAGAACAAGCCTTGAAGTTAGCTTAAAATTACCCACGATATTTTTTTGTGAGGAAAATTTCCCGCGATATGCCATCACATAAAAAGGTTGTTTCATGGAGGCTCAAGAGTGGGATTCCACTTCCTATCGGTGCAAAACCCCTTGCGTGCAAAAACCTTAGCAGGACATGCATAAAAAGGAAAACATCACCACTACCACCATCACATCCAGAACACCTCCATCATTTACACATTTCCACCATATTCCCTGCATTTTTCATCTATTAGTGCATCCTTGTAATCATCAATCTTCAAGTAATCTAGTCGTCGAACAACATTCACTACTACAAAGCAAGCTATACTAGACGTCTCATTACAAACAGTTCATGTAGAGCCATCTATGCTTTGATTATTACAGACGGTTCATGGTTAAAACCGTCTCTAAAACTATCACAGATGGTTAGGTTTAAAAGCCGTCTGTGATATACGCATTATCACAGACGGTTTTTAATTAAAACCGTCTATACAACTATGACAGAAGGTTTTTATTTACAACAGTCTATATTTTATCCTTTGTCTATGAATTACAGAAGCTACTGAGATGAGAGACAAATTCAAGGCAAATTTGTTACAAAAGTCCCAAAAAAGAGATTCCTAGATCTTAGTCTTCTGGGCTTCATATACTTCTTCTTCGACTTTTGGAGTTCGAGGATCAGCCACTGAGTTATCGAATGCTGTGAAGATTGTCCTTGCCCTCTGCACTTCCTCCTCTAGCTTGGGCAAATTATCAGCATGGTCTTTAATCTCATAGAGGATGTCATGATAAGCTTTCTCAGAATCGGCCGCTTCTGCTTGATCGACATTGTTATCCATGTGTCTCTCTACTGTCGCAGGAGTTTCTTTCGCTTTGTGCACATTGCAGAGAAGAACAAAGCTGAGGGCGCTTTTCCTTTGCTGAGCAGCAACGAGACACCTCCGTCGATGGTGGATGATGAGATCCAGCTGATGGATAGAAGCGAGTCGAGGAAGGAGAGCAAGGCGTAATCGAAGGAGCTGCTCCAGACGTAAATTGTTGGCCGCCTGTGTAAGGTTGCAGCCGAACAACTCATAATGGATAGATGAGAGGAAGAAGATCAAAAGAATATTAAATGCCATTATTGAGAATTCTAGTGAAGAAGATGAGAGGACAGTTTAGAAGAGCTGGATTAGGGCGCACATATTTAAGCGTTATCACAGACGGTTCGTATACCAAACCGTCTCTGATATTAATATCATAGATGATTTGTATAACAAACTATCTCTGATATGTGCCTTATCACAGATAGTTCATATAACAAACTGTCTTTGATATGTGCTTATCACAGACGGTTCATATAACAAACCGTCTATGATAATTACACGTCACTGATCCGTGGCGTGTACGCCGGGATTTCGATCTCACTCGTCCATTTTCTCCACATCGAATGGCAGGCACCGGTTCCTCCCACCGCTCGGCCCTTATTAATTACTCCCCATCTACCTTTCCACCGGCAGTCACGCGTGAGTTCATCCACTATATAGCTTCCTGCATCCTCCCCTCGATGATGTCGACTACCACCGTGAGCTAGCGCCTCCGTTGTGACACCACGGTCGACTGCAGAACACACTCTTCTCATAGTGTCGTAAGAGTGTCTTATATAGTCTCATCGTCGTGCCACAAAGGTGGCACTACCGCCGTCCAATGCATTCGGCTTGTTTCTCACCGACACCAACTACCGACGTAAGCTAGCGCATCCGTTGTGACACCACAGTCGACTGCACAACACACTCTTGTCATAAGTGTCATAAGAGTGTTTTGTGTAGTCTCACTGTTGTGCTACAAAGGTGGCGCTACCGCCACCTCTCCATTGCCGGTGATATCCGGCCGCCATCCGATGCATTCAGCTTCTACTGTTTGCTAGGATCTCTGCTTATTATATATTTTTATCATGTTAAAGAGTTGGGTTCGTTATCTTGTTATGCTGTAATGGTGGATTCTAATTTTAATGGAAATGGAATGTGTTGTTGTGTTTGCTACTGTGTTTGCTTGTTTTCAAAGGGCATATGTAACATTATTTCTCGAGGCTAACCAAAAAAGAAAAAAATTAGGTATAAAATGAACTATCACAAAAAGTTTGTGCTATAAACCATCTATGAAGGACTATCACAGACGGTTCGATATACTAACCGTCTGTGATACTCTCTAATCACAGACGGTTGGTAACTAGAACCATCTGTGATATGTGAGTATCACAGACGGTTTTTGGTTCGAGCCGTCTGTAATAGTTTTCTTCACAGACGGTTCTAGTTATAAACTATTTGTGTTGTTTTTATCACAGACAGCTCATAAACTATCTGTGATAATCTCCGATTATCACTGACACATAAATACAGACGGTTTAAAAAACCGTCTGTGATGACAGTTTTGAACTGTCTGTGATGACCATTTTTATAGTAGTGATTGTAGAACATAATATCCTTGATATTCAAATCATTGCCATTTTTTCTATATTTTATTCTCTATAACCAACAAGGGTAAAAAGATAGGATCAAACAAAATGCCAATCAAAGGCAAACCTTTATAATTCATAGACGAATTATAGAGGTTGATGAGTTGAGTCTACTGACTATTTAACTATGAATTACTCCTAGGGTAGGATAGGTAGATGCGTATTGTAAAGGTAGCGTTCACTGTCCGCGAAAGAATTGTTCACATCTGTTAATCCAGGGCAAGGGATCCTCATATCCTCTGTACGTCGGAAAACTTAGTTTGTGATAGTGTGCAGTGCTTCTTCTTTCCTCTTCCCATTTGTCCCCTCTGATATGGGACCCTTCCGGCGAAAAATTCTGACCCCTACTTTCTAGGATACTCGAATGTGCGCTTTGGTTCTCCTGCTGCAACCTGGGTATGGCGTCGTCATGCTGATTTTGTTTGTGCTTCACCTCCTTGATGTCCTGCACAAGTATGGCCAGCATCTTGCCAATATCCTCCAGGGTCTTCGGTTCTTCCATGGTCGTGCAGGTGGATGGCGGCTCTGATACCAAGTTGATGTGGCAGGGCTTTGAAACTGGTTTGCGGTGGTTTGAGAGAAGAGGGAACAGATGCAATCTGGAGACAGGAAGGGAACGCAGTGGATAACAGGGTAGAACAAACTTATCCTCCGGCGACTGGGAAGGATTTTCTCCTGCCAGCGTCGAGGCTCTGAGCCGCCAAGGTAAGGAAGATAATTCTTTATTGCTTGCCTTCAATTGTTACAGCATAGAGTCCTTTATATCAGACTTCAACCAAACCGACTAGAAATCAATCTCTAACTAATACCATATCTATCCGACTAGTACACCAATCGGAAACCTATCTAAGACATAACTCTGATATCTGAACTTTCCTAACGTATGCTATCTCCTTCTAAACCGAGCCCAATGTGACCGGCTGTCACACGCCAGCACGCAGGTTGTAGCTCGTCTAGCTTTGTCAACCTCCGCAACACTGTCCTGGTCAGCCGAGTTTTCAGCCAATGCCGAAGGCCTCTTGCCAGATCGCCTTGTATAATACCTACTTCAATAAGGGTCCATAACATAGATGTGAAGTCTGAGCTTGGATCAGTTGAAAAGTGGTAGTCACTTTTGCAAACAATAATGTCTTCTCGATTCTGTTATACTCACTTTGCCTCGGTCCGTGCAATATATCCGAGGATTTCGAATTTATTTGATTTGTATGGAATATTTATGATTTCTCTATTTTTCCCAGCATTTTCATGAATATTTTTAAAGTTTGCTGATTTTCCTTGATGATTTCTTTGAATATTTTCCAATTTTTCGTGTGCTTCTTGATTGTCTGGGATTTTTTCCCATCTTACCAAACAGTGGCCAGGATAATTTTCTGTAATGGACTATTTTCCATGGGGATGGGGGGATTCCTTGTGCCCCATGAAATATCCCAGGGATTTATTTCCCTGAGTTTTCTCCCCTTAGCATCCCAACATGCCCTAAGCTTTAGTTAGGAACCTTCAAGTGGGTCTCTGCGATGCATGCATGTTGTGAGAAGACCCATCGTAATTTTCTAATGTGACTTCATCAAAATAGGGCTTGCATGCAAGTTTGCTACTTGTTATATCAACAACCTTGCCACACCAAACGATATACTGCAAGTCTATCACTTGTTTTTATGGAATAATGGATCTCAAGTCTCCAAATAACATGAACTGAAATCAATTAGTACCGGAATGGGAATTTTTGGCATATATAATGTGTTTTGCATCTGTATTTACAAACATAACCGTATTGGCACTTTTACTGTCCGGTCACTGGACGGTAGCGGCCTGCAGATGACACATGACATCTTGGGCACGTGCCGCCCGGCCACCAGATGGTCACGCGTTTGACGTCCGGCTACCAGACAGCAGGTAGCCTGCTGCCCCACCACAATACGGCAGGTAATTAATCTGGCTTAATAACTACCTAAATACTATTTTATGTGTCATATTTGTTTACATTTTTTAATGTAGCAAATGAGCTTAAAAATTCTGAAATTTTATATGCATCTTTCTGACACAATGTGCTTCATTGTGTTATTTTTTAACAATTTTATCCGAATGTTCTTCAAAAAATTGCACTATTGAGATATTTGCAAGAGTTGTTATATATAGCAAACAAGCTCCAAAAATTATGAAATTTTATGTAAAGCCTCCTGACATAGTCCACCTAATTGTGTAATTTTATGGGAATTTTATGTACTCCAAATTTACCATGTTAATTTATGTTAATTTAATCGTAATTAGCGACACGTGATGCATCTTTTGTGGTGCGTGACATCTGTCCTTCGCACATATGTCAGGTTGCTGCTGCTATATTTTCTTTCCCACTATATCCTTCGCACAATTGTCACTCTGTCCGTACCATCCCCCCTCACGCGATCCCTTATCCGCACCGATGTTGTTATGTCTATGCCATCCCCCTCGCCTGCTCGCTCGTCTCCATATTTGTTAGTGTTATCATACCGTCTCTGTAACACCCAGCCATACCATGGCCTGGAATGCTACCTAACTAAGTAATGAAACAAAGATAAACTACATTCACCTCACCAAAATTTCGGCAGAGCCTCCTATGTGTAGTTACCTAGGTCGGAATTTCCAACAAACAGTTCTATTAAATAAAGATAAACCAAATGGTAATGTAATCAAGACCTAATCAAAACTGACTATTCGTTGCTATGACATCCATAGCAATTAACATCTTAAGGTATAAATCATGAGCATCCTGAATCTTCTAATCGTTTATTACAATTTACTTCTAGCAAGCTATAATCATAAAAGTACTAAAAGCAATTCATTCATCTACTAATTAATTTTTCCTTTCTTTCCATTATGGGTAGATCGTGCAAAAATGCAATAAGACTAATCCTTCTTTTCCCCCATGCATGCCGATCTCATAAAGGTACCTAAAACACAACAAACAACAAGAGTGAGCCTAAAGACTCAGCAAATATAATAAACGGTAACAATAGCATACATATACACAACTCCATAAGAAACACCCAACAATTGCTTTACAAACACATGCTATGCAATATGCCCAACAAGATCTTTATCTTTTCTCTTTCTCTTTTGCATTTTACAGATAATACAAAGTGTGCATCCGTCGATGCACACCCATGCCTGTACCATCTGGTACAGAGACCAATGCCCATACTACGCAAGTGTGGGGACCTAAGCCCATGCTCTTCAAGCATGGGGACCTTTTGCCCGACTTCAACATGACGGGCACCTCAGTAGTTGCTTGGTCATCACATGACCAAGACTTCAATAATCCAACATGATGTATATGTATGAAAGTCTCAATTTAATAAAAACGTGCATTCACAACAACCTTGCACATGAAAGACCTATTCATACTACACTATTTACAATCATGGACCTCATAACTTTCAAATAACCATGAACATTACCAATTACGCCTTCATCACAATCATGAACACACAATTGCTCATAATATATATCAAATATTGACATTCTATAACATGTATAATATCCATCATTATACTCGCCTCTACCGAAGGAGCGAAGGGATCAAGCACGGTCAGGAGCGAAGCCACCTATTCACAAGGCACCACTCAGTACAAAACCATAATACAATATTCATAACTAAGAAGTAAACACCTCTACGCCCAAAACCCGCAACTCCCTCTCAAACAGTTGTTCGCACACTCTGTTCTCTGCAGCAGCGCTACTTGTCTTTTCTGTATCTTTTAATCTACTAATCAAACAACAACGAAACTAACAAATTACAGAAACTAGATCTCTGTATTCCCTACAACTTTTGTGTTCAAGTGTTCCACAGGAAAAATCACCTTCTATTTGTAATCTTTTAATTCCCACTGACTGCCTGAAATTGAATGATCAGACTGCACAGCAACATGGTAAAGCTCATAACACCTTAACCGTACATCGGAACGACATGAACGACCACTCTACAGAAAGATAATGAAGTCCTCTACAAATCTATAGTAGGTGAAATCCCTAGATTTCACACGAAAAGTCCCCTAATCGGCCGAACACAGCAGATAACGCAGATCGACCGGTTACTCGAAAACTAGCCTGATCGGGAAAACGCTAAGAACAAAAGTGGTAGAAAATTGTTTTTTACCTTTGGATACCACAGAAATAACTTCTGAATACCAGCACAAATCACCCCTTCTTCTCCTTTTAACTTCCTTCTTCGTCTTCCTCCTCTTCCTCTTCTTCCTCCCCTCCTACTTCCTCTTTTTTTTTTTGCATAGTTGCTAAGGGAGGAGAAGTGCTGCGTGGGGGAAGGCATGCAGGGGAGAAGGGGACGTGGGGGAGGAGGGGGTGGCGGCCACAGTGGGAGGAAAGAGGCACCTAGGGTTGGGGAAAAGAAGGGGGGTCGACTTGGGCCAAGGGGGCGACTTGGGCTTAGGGGGGAAGGTGGAAAGTCTGGCCTCCCTCTCTGGACAGCCCAACAACCCTCCTCTTTCTTTTTTGTTTCTTTTTAGACAAGTCTGCAGCCCATACCCGTCTTCCTAATTTAACGGAAGAAAAAGAAATCTACGTGAATCCGCTAAATACTTCCGAAAACGCCGAATCGATATCTAGGGCATTACATTCTCCCCACCTAAAAAGGATTCGCCCCCGAATCTAACCCTCAGAACCACGAAAACAGGAGTACGACAAAGGAGAGAGCAACAAAGATAAACAGCCACTACAAGTACTCACCAGCCTAAAAAAGCTCGAGGTACTTCTTCTGCATTTGATCCTCAAGCTCCTATATCGCCTTCCACTGGGACTGATGTGACTAAAGCACCTTGACATACTTCGGTGCCTTGTTCCTCAGAATTCGCTCTAACTCCTCCAAAACCGCATTAGTCGGGACTCAAAAGTATGGTCTTACTCATTGATCCATGACTCTAATGAAACTCACACTCCAGATCTTTCAAGCACTTTCCCAACACTGGGTCATACGAAAATGTTGTGTACCCCACTCTAGGACCCAAAGTGGTCTTAGCGAAACACCAACCTCCAAATCCTCGCAACTAACAGAAGCGATTAAATATACCCCGGGTTATCATTCCCTTTGGTACCAACCCATACAACCTGCACAACACATGTAACTCTTATTCCAACTCTCAATCGATCTCTTTACCTTAACAAGGAGCACCTCCTTTAACCACGGATGCACAACAGTGCTCATTATAAACAAACTCTTTTATAAATAGAATCCAACTAAAAATAAAGGATTCTCATCGCAACGACACATCACCAACTCCCCACTAGAAGAGTCAAATCAAAAGAAAATTGAGGATTCAACACGAGAACCTCTCCACATTCCAAGTAGGTAGTTTGCAAATAAACAACACATAAGTCAAAGGAGAATCACTCCAATGTCAAACCCTTCCTTTGTTTTCCTGAACCAGAAAAGCCACACATGCCAACATAAAGTCAACTCAAACCACAAAAGACTTATGTTATCATCACATAGCTCAAACAAAAATCAAGAGAGCATCTCACTTCCCGAGAAAATGTTCTTTCCTCATTTTTTTCTTTTAGGAATAAACTCTTGTGAATCATGAGATTCCAAATCATCCCATACCGCACTAACTCATTTCTCTTAAATTAGCAATATCAACACTACACTCAAAACCGAGTGCATCAACCACACCTTTGTAGAGAGACTCTACTGACCTCACAGTAACATACTGTAGCCAACTCCTCTACCAACAGGGTTACTTTGATAAATAATTTCCAATGCACCTAATCATTGTTTTCACCCACAATCACTTCACCACAATCCTTTAAGGATAATCAACTTGAAATTCTCAACACACATACTCATTTACTACACCCAAAGGATACTATCAAGGAGCATCACACTATTTAGAATCCACTTGTTCCACAATTCCCACACAGCATCATTAGCCTCCAAGGTTCTAGCATAGAACACCAAACCAAAATTTTCCATCTCCAGGGCTCCTATATATGTACTTCGATATAATGATGCGAAGACTCTCGAATTCGATGACTAAAATTCCCACAATCAAATATGCTCAATCATTAATAACCACATGAAAGCATATTCTCAACCTAATTATTTTTAGGAAGATTCTAACTCCTGGAGGGTTATTCACTGAAGCCAAGTCATACATGGCAATAATTCAACAATCCCTACTATCCCAATAATTCCCATAACGATTAGACTTCTTCACAATTATAATCTCATTAACTACACCACCATAATCCTCCTACTAAACCTTGCAAAGTACCCAATCACGATACTCTAATAAAATTGATCAAGATTCTCACACTTTCGATAATTTTAATGTTCCATCAAAATGAACAAAACATTCTTGAACCATAATTCATTATAGGTTCTTCTAGTTGCAACAATGTTACCAGTTAACTCCAAAGACAAACATCTTCTTTAAATCAAATCCTCACCAAGAATTATTCCAAGGAATCAATTTATCACTCCATGAATCTCAAACAACTTGACACCCACAATCTCATCAAAATCAATCACATGACCACACCAACCAGTTGCCATACACATCCTAAAAGACTTTACAACCTAAATCAGTTACCCCTTTCTTAGAAGAGGCAAAAAGAAGTATATTTCAGAACATGGGAAGATGTGACCATTCGCAATAGACACCAGACCAAGGGAAATAGCAATGATCTTGGAAAACAAAAGATAAGATCACAGTTGAAGGCATATGCCCCTCAAGAAGAAAATATCAAATCTCAACCAATAAGAATATAGTATTGCCATTTAAACTCAAGAAACTCTTATGCGGCGAAAATAAGAAGTCAAGCACATCACTAAAAGTTACACAACTTGACTTCAACCTCAAATACTTTTACCACACTCTTTCCTTTAACAAAGAGAACAACTTTCTTCTATTACAATATTGCCTTGACCATTCCAACAAAAGAGATTTGAAGACCACAACACATTAATCCATTAACAACTAATAAAACCTCTCAACGCGTCACTTTGCTCAAAACAATTTCAGCTGCCACATAAGACATGAGGTCCAAAAGATTGCGTACGCAAATCTCAAAACTTTTGATTTAAGTAGTATCATGGAAGTTATCAAATTATTTTATTTATGGAACATTCAACATTATCATCACAACCACATACTACCGATCATACTAACATCAAAATAATACATTCTTAACAAGAATCATCATATCCTCATGTCCCTTCATAAACTTTTCCAAAAGGAACACAATAAATCATTCATCATGTTTTTATTATCTAAATAAGATCGCAACTACTTGATCTAGGAAAAGCCTAGTGCACAAGCCATAATATTGAAACAAAACTCTTTTAACCAGCTGGTACTAGAACATGACAATCTCAAAAACCGTTATGAGCATAGATTCAACATTCCACCTTATGTTCAGCAATTAGCATGAAATATCTTCAAACTTCAATAACATAAGCTCTATAAGACAAGGTTTTACAAGTCAATACATCAACCTTCCTCTATTTCTTTATACATATTTTAACAATTTAGCACAGTGAAAGATAGATGAACCTAGCAGTTGTACATGCTCATAAAGTATCTAAATAAAGAACAGATTAAAGGTTAATATTACTAAGGCAATATTCCAACACCTCCTTACTTAATCATCCCGAACAGTTAGATTAATTACCGAAGACAAAAAAAATAATTCAATTTATCCAACAGGATAGAAATTTAAACAATCATAATAATCATACCAATTCTTTTTGCACACTTCTCAATTAACTCCATGAGTTCCAATCATGTAGAGACAAATTCTTAATCACAATTTTTCAAGAAACCATTACAAGGCGATATCAAATTAATCAACTACACTTCCAAGATGCTAGTTGAAATTAACTATGCACCACGCTACATCTCAACTGGATAATTCATACCTTATGAATTAATTTATATGATTACCACCTTCCACTTAAGCACAACAAAACACCAGAAAAGGTTTTAACACTCTCTTTCAGAAAGGAGAGGAATTAAACTTCAACACTCGAAATAATAAAAAAGAAATACATAGATCCAAGGCTTTCACATGTTAACGAATTTGCAACATAAATCTTTCATTAATAAAAATACCAAGCGAACAAATGGATCATGTTTCACAACAAGACAAAATTCCCACGAAGGAACCAACCTTGCAAATCAACAATGTTCACAAGTAGCAAAAGTGTCTCATTAGTTCGAGAAACAATAATTGCTTCAAAGAACAGGTAGAGACCAAAAGAAAACCCTCAACTGCAATGAACCACAAACCTAAGATAAATTCATCCACCCCCATAGGATAAGAATTGACCAGATTCAACTCAAGGAAGAGAGAAACTTTTATAAATAACTCATTCCTAACCTCTGAAACTAAGTTGCCCAAGGAAAAATCCTTCCCCATTTCAATACCATGAATAATAATATAACCTGGCCATGCCTATGGCCGCACCACAATCTCTATCTCTCAACATCAACTATCACCACACATAACAATCTTATAATCGAATCATAGGCACAAAAGATATCTCATAACACAAATCATCAATACAACGTATTGGAAGCATAAATGCAATGCTTGACCCATCCCATCCTACTATGCACCAGTGTGTCAATTTAATAATTCAATTACCAACTGCAACACCCCAGCCATACCATGGTCTGGAATGCTACCTAACAAAGTAATGAAACAAAGATAAACTACATTCGCCTCACCAAAATTTCGGCAGAGCCTCCTATGTGTAGTTACCTAGGTCGGAATTTTCAACAAACAGTTCTATTAAATAAAGATAAACCAAATGGTAATGTAATTAAGACCTAATCAAAACTGACTATTCGTTGCTACGACATCCATAGCAATTAACATCTTAAGGTATAAATCATGAGCATCCTGAATCCTCTAATCGTTTATTAAATTTACTTCTAGTAAGCTATAACCATAAAAGTACTACAAGTAATTCATTCATCTACTAATTAATTTTTCCTTTCTTTTCATTGTGGGTAGATCGTGCAAAAGTGCAATAAGACTAATCCTTCTTTTCCCCCATGCATGCTGATCTCATAAAGGTACCTAAAACACAACAAACAACAAGGGTGAGTCTAAAGACTCAGCAAATATAATAAACGGTAACAATAGCATACATATACACAACTCCATAAGAAACACCCAACAATTGCTTTACAAACACATGCTATGCAATATGCTCAACAAGATCTTTATCATTTCTCTTTCTCTTTTGGATTTTACCGGTAATGCAAAGTGCGCATCCGTCGATACACACCCATGCCTGTACCATCTAGTACAGGGACCAATGCCCATACTCCGCAAGTATGGGGACCTAAGCCCATGCTCTTCAAGCATGGGGACCTTTAGCCCGTCATCAACATGACGGGGATCTCAGCAGTTACTTGGTCATCACATGACCAAGACTTCAATAAGCCAACATAATGCATATGTATGAAAGTCTCAATTTAATAGAAACGTGCATTCACAACAACTTGCACATGAAAGACCTATTCATACTACACTATTCACAATCATGGACCTCATAACTTTCAAACAACCATGAAGATTACCAATTATGCCTTCATCACAATCATGAACACACAATTGCTCATAATATATATCAAATATTGACATTCTATAACATGTATTATATCTATCATTATACTTGCCTCTACCGAAGGAGCGAAGGGATCAAGCACGGTCAGGAGCGAAGCCACCTATTCACAAGGCACCACTCAGTACAAAACCATAATACAATATTCATAACTAAGAAGTAAACGCCTCTACGCCCAAAACCCGCAACTCCCTCTCAAACAGTTGTTCGCACACTCTGTTCTCTGCAGCAGCGCTATTTGTCTTTTCTGTATCTTTTAATCTACTAATCAAACAACAACGAAACTAACATATTTAAATCTTCAGAACAAAAACTACAAATTTCATGAAGACACCATAATTTTATTATATAGTTTTAAGGACGTAATTCTCACTGGAAACACAGAGAACAGACTCTGCCTTCGAGTTCTATGCAGCAATTTCCACAGACCACCATTGACAGCCCACTGCTCCAAAAATTATAAAATTATACCAGAAGCTAGTTCTAGATGTTATCTACCACTTTTGTTATTATGAGTTAATTCATAAAATTCATTTGGACCTCTGAATCAGTCCACGATCAGAAACTGGATTCTGAATCCAGCTCTGCTGCACAGTCGACTTCAATCCCTTGTTGCACCAAAACCCCGCGTCCACAAATTCTGAAACAAATTACAGAAACTAGATCTCTATATTCCCTACAACTTTTGTGTTCAAGTGTTCCGCAGGAAAAATCACCTTCTATTTGTAATCTTTTAATTCCCACCGACTGCCTGAAATTGAATGATCAGACTGCACAGAAACATGGTAAGGCTCATAACACCTAAACCGTTCATCAGAACAACATGAACGACCACTCTACAGAAAGATAATGAAGTCCTCTACAAATCTCTAGTAGGTGAAATCCCTAGATTTCACACGAAAAGTCCCCTAATCTGCCGAACACAGCAGACAGCGCAGATCGATCGGTTACCCAAAAACTAGCCCGATCAGGAAAACTCTAAGAACAAAAGGGTTAGAAAATTGTTTGTTACCCTTGGAGACCACAGCAATAACTTCTGAATACGTGCACAAATCACCCCTTCTTCTCTTTTTATCCTCCTTCTTTGTCTTCCTCCTCTTCCTCTTCTTCCTCCCCTCCTACTTCCTCTTTTTTTTTGCATAGTTGCTAAGGGAGGAGAAGTGCTGCATTGGGGAAGGCATGCAGGGGGAGAAAGGGGACGTGGGGGAGGAAAGAGACACCTAGGGTTGGGGAAAAGAGGGGGTCTATTGGGCCAAGGGGGCGACTTGGGCCTAGGGGGGAAGGCGGAAAGTCTGGCCACCCTCTCTGGACAGCCCAACAACCCTCCTCTTTCTCTTTTTTTTTCTTTTTAGACAAGTCTGCAGCCCATACCCATCTTCCCAGTTTAACGGAAGAAAAAGAAATCTACGTGAATCCGCTAAATACTTCCAAAAACGCCGAATCGATATCTAGGGCATTACAGTCTCCCTTCCCTGAAGTGCTATGTGTCAACAAGGAGTCCTTAATTTGTGGAGTGAGCGCACAGGGTTTCTTTTTCGCTCAGCCATAAATACAAACCTCTCACAGTTGGTCATTGGTCATCTCAGTCACTCGTTGCAGATGCTCATTCCACGGTTGTCACTCAAAATTAAAAGTGCATAGCTAATTAATTTGAGAAGCCAGTGCGTAGCTCATTGAGGGTGCGGTAGGAGGACGCGGCATTGCTTATTGCTTTTCCCGAAATGCAGGTAATTTTTGTTGCATGCTTTCGACGTTATTTCTATAATTCTAGTTAATTAATGTTATTCAGTTAGTTGTAATTAATATAGTTTGTATTATGAAATAAGTAGGTCGTAGTAATTTAGACATAGTTTTTACCATTTTTGTGTACGGTACCTATAATTTGTTATTGTATGGTAGCGTGTAATTAAGCAGTCATAATTACTGTAGTGGCAATTAGTTATGGTTAAATAATGAGTTAGTGCTAAGTAATTAAGTGATATGGATGACAGTAATGAATCACTCGTAATTTTTTTGGACAGGTAATCAAATTGTCAGAAATTTATGAATTATTCGTATATAGTTACACGCATGTAATCACTAACTTGCGTGCTACTTGTCATGATTTTTTGTTGTAATGCTTACTGTGGATATGGTTGTTGTGGCTTTAGATAGTCGTATACATGGAACACTTGACGATGTTCTACGACAGTGGTCTTGTACGGGCTGGACCCGATGGGTTGGACCTATCGACATACCAATACAATGTGCTCCGGGCAAAGGGGCTCAGTGCAATGAATATTCACGAGCTACTAAGCTACATTCGAAGGGAGTTCACAACAGAAGCAATGGTGATGAAACATACGATCGAGGGGATCACCTGCACGAATGGTATGTGGGAGCTTATGAAGGTGAATGGCACCATCGCATGGAGGTAGTACATGCAAATTGCTTTCCAACCCGAGGTGGCTATTTATAGGAGGCCGACGGTGTACCTCAGTTTCATGCATTGGGCATCGAAAAATGGTGATGAGCCAAGCTCCTCAACACCCAAGGAACCATACGCAGAGTTTTAAGATGATACCACTGAATGTATTGTGTCGAAGGGAAGACTCGCCCCTGATTTCATGCGGAATGATGGGGTGGGCATGTGGTGGTCAGCTTGCATTGATTGCCACAAGTATATACCAGACCAAGTGCTTGGGTTGGAGTCTTACGAGGACATGACCCAGGCTCTGATGATACCGACTACAACTCACAGCAGATGGCTGGTCCACCTGGGGGAATTGTATCATCGGAGTTGCCCTATGTGTCCTCCAGACTCGACGATGTTGCAGTGTGTTCCCTCGTACTACCGCAAGAAGGGTCCTAGTGGGGGTTTCAAGCTAACACCCTCTTAGTTGGGCAGCCTTCCCTAGCAAGGTGGCTATGCAACAAGCTATTGCATGGTACACCTTGCCTATCAGCTGTGTGTATTGTGTGCACCAGTCCAACCCAGCCAATTACATAGTGAAGTGCGTAGTGGTAGGCTACCCTACAAAGGTCAGTGCTCAATGAGCCAAGATTTTTGGCTCGATCTTCTCGATCAAGGTGATGATCGACCACACTTACACGATTAGCAAGCCCCTGCACCATCATCGGAACGTGACTTCTGCATATGTGGCAAGCATCATCAGCCACCTAGTTACGGCAAACATGTCCGTCTCCCCAAGATGCTCATGCTGGAAGTCGCTAATGTGGTTGGCTATCCAGTCAGGTATAGTAAGGTCCGGCGAGGCAAGCAGAGGGTCATCGAGTCCATGTATGGGACGTACAAAGAGGCGTACAACCTTGTGCCAAGATTGCTTCACCAGATAGCCAAATCAAACCCTGGCACGTACGTAAACAAGCTTGAGTGTCCAGATACTGATGGAGGGCCCAACTACTTCATACTAGACTGGTTATTCTGGGTTTCCGCCCAGGCCGTTGGGGGCTTCAAGTTTTGTCATCCTGTGCTCATGATGAATGGCACTTTTCTCATAGGGAAGTACAAGGGAACCATTCTCGCCATGGTGGCTGCCGACACGAACAACCAGCTTCTCCCAGTGGCATTTGCCATTGTGGAGAGTATGAACATGTCTAGTTAGCTCTGGTTCTTTGTGAACGTGAAGCAACCGGTGGTTGGCGACTGACCCAACATTTGTGTCATCACGGATTGCAATGCTGGGTGGATGGCCCCACTGAACACTGTGTAGCATGGGACCAAACCCCATCAGTAGTTGAACAACGTTTAAACTCAGTGGTGCATGAGGTATTTTGCATCTAATTTGTTCACACGGTTCTGTAGCAAAGAAGCTCTGAATATGTTCAAGGCATTGTATCTGCAAAACCAGTGGTGGAAGTTTGAGTCCATCTAGACAGAGCTAGAAAGGCGAACTACGAAGGGAGACCAACCCCACAGCGTCATAAGTTTCTCAGAGTGAATTTGTCGCCACACTCTTGAATTAGAGAAATGGTGCCTTCTCTATGACACAAATGGTGAGAGGTATGGGATTATGACTGTTGTAGGGGTGGCCCCCACCTGAGCCCAGCAGGCCTGTTAGAGGAATGTAAGGTCCAAAATGGGACATGTGTAATGACATAAGTGCCCCTAAGGGGAACACTCGGATGTAAGGGTATAATTGTAAAAGCACTCGCCATGTGGATATATGTATAACACAGGCCATGGGGAGAAACCCGAAGCCATTGCTCACCTTACTCTCCACTACCATACTCTCTCTCTCTGTTTGGTCTGTAACCACAACAGTTGGCGAGCCTCTTCTGCCTCTAGCGTGATCGCTGCGAGGTACACGCGGAGACCAGCCTCTAGTGCGTCTTACCGAGACTCAAGGTGTATGGATGCATCGACCACACGTTGTTTTATACTCTGTGTATTGCGTGGGACTATCGACCACATCTTATTTGTATTCCGGAGAGTACGCGTAGGGATAATGCCTATGCGTGCGCGGGGGCGTCCGCGTCTTGTTTATACTCCGTGGAGTGCGTGGAACTATCGACCACGTCTTATTTATACTCCGGAGAGTATGCGTAGGGATAATGCCTATGCGTGCGCGGGGGTATCCGCGTCTTGTTTATACTCAGTAGAGTGTGCAGGGACAACATCTGCGACTTATTTATACTCCGTAGAGTGTGTGCGGAGGCGGACCTCGGCGCTACGTCTTATTTAGAGTCCGTAGACTGCGCGCGGAGGCGAGCCTCCGCGCGTTGCGGGCGGTGAAGTTGCATGCGGAGGCGGACCTCAACGCTACATCTTATTTATACTCCGTAGAGTGTGTGCGGAGGCGGACCTCGGTGCTACGTCTTATTTAGAGTCCGTAGACTGCGCGCGGAGGCGAGCCTCCGCGCGTTGCGGGCGGTGAAGTTGCGTGCGGAGGCGGACCTCAATGCTACGTCTTATTTATACTCCGTAGAGTGCGTACGGAGGCGGACCTCGGCGCTACGTCTTATTTAGAGTCCGTAGACTGCGCGCGGAGGCAAGCCTCCGCGCGTTGTGGGCGGTGAAGTTGCGTGGGGAGGCAGACCTCAACGCTATGTCTTATTTATACTCTGTAGAGTGCGCGCGAAGGCGTCCCCCCACGCGTCTTGGTTTATACTCATGCTCGTGTTTTTCACGGAGAGTGCGCATGCGAACGCGTGTCTTTATTTATACTCATGCCCATGTTTTTCACAAATAGTGCGCGCGCGAACGCGTGTCTTTGTTTATACTCATGCCCGTGTTTTTCACAGAGAGTGCGCGCGCGAACGCGTGTCTTTATTTATACTCATGCCCGTGTTTTTCACGGAGAGTGCGTGCGCGAACGCGTGTCTTTATTTATACTCATGAAGAGTGCGCGTGAGGGTAATCCTTCGCGCGCGTTTTGCAGGAAACAAGACAATTTTTTGCAAACGACGAACTTTATTAACTTCCCATTTGCGCGGGTGAGCGGTTACAAAAGGTGGGATATTGACCACTGACCGTTTAAGGCTGGGAACGGCTGCAGTTGTCGTTGCCCGGCGATGAGGTGAGGCACGGCGGGAGCCTCCGGTGCCCGGCGGGGTGCTTTCTGGAGCTGCCAAGGATCTGCGCACTTGCACACCCAGCCTAGGTGTTTCGTCGAGCCTCGTGATGCGGACCTCTGGTGCCGAGCTCTATGCGTCGAGCCATATCCTGGTCGTCGTGGACGGTGATTATGGCTCGCGGTCCGGGGAGCTTCATACACAGGAAGCCGTGGTGTGGGACTGCCCCGAGAGAGTTTAAGATTGGCTGCCCCAATATATCGTTGTAGGGGTACGAGATGTCGACAACGTCGAAGGTGGCGTCCTCACTCCTCACATTATCGTCTCGGCCGAAGGAGACTTGGAGGCATATCTGGCCCAATGCCCGCAGGGGTTGCCCTCTGAAGCCCTGCAATAGGATGCCCGAAGGGCCCAATCGACTTCGGGGGATGCCCATCTGATCGAAGGCTACTGCGAACCAGGACGCGCCTGACCTCGCATCCCACGATGGCGACCTGGACGACCAAGGGATCTTGGTGGGGGAATTCCACGCCGTCAGCGTCAGCAGGTGTGAAGGTGATTTCGTGTTGTGCCCACTCCGGTGGCGCCTGCGCTGGGTACGCCGCAACGTGGTGCAGCCTCCTCGCATAGGCCTTCCGCTGTCGCGCCGAGGCGAACTCCAACGAGGAGCCCCCGGAGATGGCGTTCATGACCCTGCGTTGGACTCCTTCCAGGGCTTGTAACTGCAGGAGGCCCTCTTGAGGTTGTTGCACGTGGGCCTGAATCCGCAGCGGGCCTTCCTGGGGTTGCATTCCTTGGTCTTGGGGGTGTTGGACGTGAGCCACGACGGGCGCACGCGCCTCAGGGTTTTTGTCTCTGGCGATGCTCTACCGGAGTGCTGCGATGGTGACGCACGTGTGTCGTGGCTGCCCCGACCGTGGACTTCGCATGGTCGTTGTATTCTTCGCGGGCTTTGTCGTCGTGACCCCGCCCGCGCCCCCGTCCCCGGCCACGGCGCCCTCTGCTGCCACGACCAGCAGGGGCATTATCTTCGGAACCACCCTCGATGTCGAAGACGTAGCGAGGTTTCTGGGATTTGCGTTGGTCGCGTTTGGGCCTGTCGCCTGATGGATCTTTGTGTTGGGTATCCTTGCAGTCGGAGGCATCCTTCGATGGCTCCTGCTTGCGCTTGCCTTTCGAGGAGCCTTCCTTTGGCGAGCCATCATATTTTGCCGAGCCCTCCGCGTAATTCGTATCGGAGTCATCGCCATGTCGTCGCCGCGCGTCCTCTTCCGCTCTGGCGTACTCTTCCATTTTGTCAAAGAGCTTCGCCACCGTCTTGACTGGTTTTCGCGCGTTGTATTCGGCCATCAGTCCCGGGCGGAGGCCTTGTATCGCTGCATTGATGACGGTTGTTTCATTGACGTCTTTGACCTGGCAGTGTACTTTCGCGAAGCGCTTGAAGTAATCCCCAAGCTTCTCCGAAGGTTTTTGCTTGACTGCGAAGAGCTGGTCTGCATCGACGCGCTCAACGTAATTTCCCTGGAAGTTGTTGTAGAGTCGATCGCGGATCTGCTCCCACGCATAGATGGAATGTGGATCGATGGTAAAGAACCAAGAGAGCGCCACCCCCTGCAACGCAAGGGGAGTCCCTTTGCCTTCGTGGTGTCATCCCCACCAGCGGCTTCGATGGCGGTCTCATACACGCGCACGAATTCCTGTGGGTCCGTGTCGCCTTTGTATGCCTCGATGACACTCGGGAACTTGAAGTCCTTCGGCCATGCCGCCTACTGCAGGCCCGCTGAGAGCGGGGACTCCGGGTCCACACGTCGCAGCGGGACACGGCTGGACGTGGGGGCGTCGCGGCTGTCCGCCCTCTCCAGCGTGGGCTCCCATGCGACCACCGGTGGGGCCGGTTGGCTCCGAGCCTCTTGTATGTCTCGCACGGCCCCACGGAGATCCGTTAGCTCCCGCTGAAACGCGCTGAGGGCCGCCAGCAGGGCGTTCTCCACCGTGGGCGTGGTTGCAGCCATCGGCGCGTCTGGAGGCGCGACCGGAGCGGCGGCAACCACGGCCCGCGCTCCCGGACTGCCCACTGCACCGGCGTGAAGGACTCTGGAGCTGGGGACTAAGCCCGCGCTACCATCAGAGCCACTCACCATTCCTGCACCGGGCGGAAGAGCGGACGCCGTGCTAGCGTGGGAATCGGCGTCGCTACCTCTGACCACCCAAGTGACACCGTCGGTGACTGTCGCGGTACCTGCAGTGAGGTTACCTGCCATGCGTGGAGCGGTTACGACCGTCGCAGTGGCGGTGGCGGGGTTGAGCGTTGCAACGGTGACGACGGGGCCGATCGTCGCGGCAGTGATGACGGGGTTGGACGTCGCGGCGATGGTGGCAGGGTCGATCGTCGAGGTGGTGATGGCGGGGTTGGGCGTCATGGCGATGGTGGCGGGGTCGGTCGTCGTGGTGGTGGTGACGGGGTTGGGCATCGCGGCGATGGTGGTGGGGTCGATCATCGCGGCGGTAATGACGGGGTTGGGCGTCGCGGCGATGGTGGCGGGGTCGATCGTCGCGGCGGTGAGGACGGGGTTGGGCGTCGCGGCGATGGTGGCGGGGTTGAGCGTTGCGGTGGTGACAATGGGGCCGATCGTCGCAGCGGTGATGACGGGGTTGGGCGTCGCATCGTGAACACCGGTGCTCATGACCGCCGCACCTGCATCACCACCCACGCCCGCAGCTGCCAATACCGAAGCCCTGGTATTGACGCGAGATACCGCCGCTCCCGCCTTCTTCTTCGCCGCCGATGATGAAGCTTTCTTTGGTGCCATCCTCCTTCAGATTTGGAGGCTTGCTCTTGTCCTCCCCACAGACGGCGCCAACTGTTGTGGTTACAGACCAAACAGAGAGAGAGAGTATGGTAGTGGAGAGTTAGGTGAGCAATGGCTTAGGGTTTCTCCCCATGGCCTGTGTTATATATATATATATATATATATATATATATATATATATATATATATATATATATATATATATATATATATATATATATATATATATATATATATATATATATATATATATCCACATGGGGAGTGATTTTACAATTATACCCTTACATCCGAGTGTTCCCCTCAGGGGCACTTATGTCATTACACATGTCCCATTTTGGGCCTTACATTCCTCTAACAGGCCTGCTGGGCTCAGGTGGGGGCCACCCCTACAACAATGACGATCAACAGGTCTAAGGTGTACAACAATGTCCTGAAAGGCGTGCGGTGTCTCCCCATCACCGCGATCGTGGAGGAGACATGGACTCACACTGTTGGTTATTTCATCAATAGAGCCACCGCGGCCAGATGACAAATATATGAAGGTAAGAAATGGTCCGAGAACATGCAGAGGCACATGGACCATAAGATGGAAAAGGCCCAAATGCATGATATCCAGGTAATCGATGGCCTCCAAAGGAAGTATGAGATCAGATTTCAGCAGGAATATGTGAACAGTCATGCCAGGGGTGAAATAAAATAGGCATGCGCCCTGGGTGATGTTGCAACATGCACCTGCAATAAGCCAAATCTCCTGAACAAGCCATGCTCGCATATGTAAAAGGCATGTGCGCAAATGAGGCAGATGTCAAAGTCGTACATCTCTGGGTACTATGACATGCAACACCTTTTTAGTACATGGAGTGCAGAGTTTCACTCCTACGCCTTAGACATGAACTACAGGGATCTTTGGCCAGACATGCTGCAATGGGCCCCCAACAAGGAGTTGAACATAACTACGAAGGAATATCGGCAGACGCGGCACTTCCAGAACAACATGGATGTGAGCCAACGTAGCAGCATTACCCGCACAGTGAAATGTAGAATATGCAAGACTTCTAGGCACTCAATGAAGGATTGCCCAACAGACCAATCTCGTCTAGTTGCCATTCAGTGTTATAATTTCATGTATCTTTTACTGTATTGCATTAATTCATATTTGTACCAATTTGAGATGTAATTGGCAATTAATCAATTAATTACCTGAATGATTAACTCCATAATCTATTATCGCACATGATGTATGTAATGTTGTTGCGTTCTTATTTGTACACCTTTGTGTGATGTATGTTTGTTCAATGCATATCAGCCCCTCTAGCTTAATGCATGCAACATAGCATTTGAATAGTCCACTCAATAAATACTAGTCGTAATGACGCGTACGACAATCAGTTACATGCTTTAGGAGATTGAACATAACCATTAACTACATGTGAGAGTACCATGCTGCAAGCTTCTCTGTGCGGCTGGCCATCATTATAGTGGCACACAAATATGCAGTTAAGGCTCACGCAGCAGCATGTGGGATCATAGGAACTTCCTATGTTGGCGACCTCCTCGTTGCCCCTCTTGCACTGCATTTGTTGGCAGAGGTCATCGTTCTCCTCATTGAGACTATCAATTTATACCTCCATCTCTAATATTCGCTCCCATAGTATATCCACGTACCTCATAATATAGCGTTCATGGGGAGGATCGAGCCAGCGAACAAAGTCGCATTTTGCCATCTGCTGGAAATGAGGGTTAACATGGAAGCTCTATTAGCAGTAAGAGAAAATAAACTATTAGCTAATTGTACCCCAGAGTGTGGGCATCGGAAGAAACGTTGCCCTCTATCGAAATGGCCTTCGACGACCTGCACGACCGTGTCCTCCCTGTGTCTGCATTTTGGCCATACCAGTTGAGCCCGCTTGTTTGGCATCAAGCGGTAGTTAGGGCTAAACTCCCTCCTTTCCATGGGAAGGTCTTCCTTTGGTGACCTCGCTCCGACTAGCCCCTCAGGGTGTACCATGCTATGTTACTGTATGATGAAGAAGGTTCTTCTTCTTATAAGAAATGAAATGCAGTTTACATGAGCGATGAGCAATTGCGAGAGCTCCGTATTTGAAGCCGAGAGAAATGGGAACACGGTGCATTGCCATTAGAAATTACAGACGCATCGACACGCAGCACTGTGGGCGATGGGGGACAACATGGTAAGAGTGACATATGTGCACACGAGGGAGCGGGCGAGGCGGGATGACATGGACAAACTGATATTTGTGCGGACAAGGGGGATGGCACTGACATAAACAATATCAGTGCGGACGAGGGAGTGCGTGAGGGGGGACGGCATAGGCAGAGTGACAATTATGTGTAGGGCACAGTAGGAAAGGAAACATAGCAGTAACGGGCCGACATATGTGCGAAGGACAGAGGTCACACACTGCAAAAGATGCATCGCATATCGATAATTACAATTAAATTAACATGGTAAATTTGGAATATATAAAATTCCCATAAAATTACACAATTACATGGACTGTGTCAAAGGCTTCGTATAAAATTTCGAAATTTTTGAAGCTCGTTTACTATATGTAACAACTGTAATGCCTATGATTGAAAATATATTTGTATTTGTTATACAAATAGCTGTAATATCTCCAGCTGACTAATCTATGTTATATTCTAGGCCCACCAAAATAAATGGTATATATCATTATCCTTTTTTCTCTTGATTAATGAGAAAATTTCTAAGAATTTTTTTATGGATTTTATTGTGGGAATGTCTAGCTCTCCAAAATAGACAAGTCGCATTTAAGCTGCTAGACAAAGCACTTCCTTGTTGTGAATAGCTATACGAAACTATTTCTGTCATCCATGCATGTCACATATAAGTAATACAGCTCCAGGATTATATGTAACTGAACCTACAAATCTTGTACTGACTCTCCTAACATTGAACATGCTTCTTATGCAAGAATAAATAACTAAAATAATCGCCAGTGTGTATCTTTCGGAGCAATGTAGAGGATAACAAAAAGAATACGTACATTCTGCAACAAATCGCACACATAATCTGATCAAGAACCCAAGCAGAAGCCTCTTTCAGCTTATAAGCAACATCAAACACAACACGTATAGACAAGACTAAAAAAATGCACGATCTACAAAGCAAATAAACATGTTACCTAAGTACTGGCGGCAATCAGATCGGTGGTGGTGTGGGTCGTGTTGGGCTACTTTGTAATTTATCGTGTTGGGCTACTTTGTAATTTACCTCCTTTTTGGGTAAAGAAAAAGAAAATTGCCCATAAGGCCCACATGTAAGAGAGGGAGGGAAGAGATTAGAGGGGAGACGACCGTTCGGCTGGATCCAGATCAGGCGACGCTTTCTTATCCCCTCTCATCTCCTTTTCTTCGGGCGGAAGCTCCGGTTTCCTCGGTTCGTGGCGCCACCGAATCCGTCTGATCGGTTCGGCCTCTTCAGCTTAAATCAGATATGGGAGTTGGGGGTTCAGAGAAGAAAGCTGACCACCTGATCTAGTAATCGTGGGCTATTCGGTCTTTGGGATTTTGGCTAGGAGAGCTTGGCAGCGGCCGTGCTTTTGAGGTCACCGAGTTGTGGCATTGGTGCTCTCTGCTCACTGCTCCGTTCTATGCACCATGCGCTTGTGTGAAGTGAGTCTCTGGTTCCTCAGCTCGGCTTTGGCCAGGTGGAGTGTGATGGGATTTCATTTTCTTCTTGGCTTTGTGCGACATCGTCTTGTACCACGGCTTCACGAATCGGTGAGTGTTGATTTGCGGAGTAGGGCTTTGTATCATTGATTGCCTATCCGGTGACATCCGGGTATTTGCCAGTGATTGATTTTTCTGGGACATCGTTTCCATGAGCCTAGCCTCTTTTTGTTGTCACGGTGGCTTGGAGTGCCGCCACTCTGTGAGCTTGCTCTCTACTCCTTTTACTGTCTATTGCACATTTGTCAGCCGTGCTAGTTGATATTTCTATAATTTGTGGTAAGATCTAGCACTGGATGGACTTTTGCATAGTAGAATGTGGGCTTGAGATTGCTTAATGAGGAATTTTGTCAAGTCTAAAATCACAATGACAATCTAAATTCATTCGGCTAGTTTGATGTCTCATGTGTCAGTAGTATACTTCTTCGAAGTATAAGTTGCAGCTCTGTGATGTCTCATGTGTCAGTAGTATGCTTCTCCGAAGTATAAGTTGCAGCTCTATCAATTGCTTATGCTATAACACATGGCTTAGTACTGCTTACTGTCATGGTTAGTCTTTGCCAAAAATATATACACATCTGTTGATTCTACAATTGCCTAATGTATATGTTGCTGCTGCAGTAGCTTTACTCTGTGAGTAGTGACTAATTTAGATTGAAATATGCTATTCTTGTAAGCTCTTGACATTGATACTACACTCAGGTGATGTTTACGTAGACAAACTAGCAGAATTTTGAGGATTTGTCATTGTGATTGTTGAAAATTGACAAGAGTGTTAGAAGGCCAAGTTTCTTTTAACTTGTGCAACTTCTCACCTGAGAGCAATACTTCAATTGTTAAATTTGTACATTATACAAATTTTATATGCTCACATGTGTGTTTTGTTAAGCATATTATAGCATGTTAATGATATGAATTATTTATCTATTTTGGGAGATAATATATATATATATATATATATATATATATATTGTCATGTCATTTTCATACCGTTGTATGTATGCTTTCTTGTGCTTAATCATAATTGGAATTAAAATAGAAATATTACTAAATCTGCTTACTTTCCAACAATCCAGAAAACCAACTTTTGTTGAAATGGCTTTATTGTCTGATTTTGTTAAACCGGAAGCCTTTGATGGCGCAAACTTTAAGCGTTGGCAAGCTAAGACAAAACTGTGGTTCGTTGACCTTAAATTATTTTGGGTCATCTCAGATCCTGTAGTGCTTTCTTTGGAAGGCGAGGATAAAACTTGTTGGAAAGATGCGAACTTCTCTGTTTTGGCTTGATTGTTGGCAATCTTGTCGAACCGGCTTTTCGATGTTTATGTCAACTTCACGGAGGCCAAAAAGCTGTGGGATGAACTGAATGAAAAGTATTCAGAAGGGGATAATGGGAATATGTACTTGAATTACAAGATGGTAGAGGGACGGTCGGTGATGGAGCAGCTCCATGTACGTGATTTAAATCAGTACGACTGTCTCCTGGTAGATAGTTTTCAAGTAAATGTGATATTGGCCAAGTTACCGCTTTCGTTACGAGACTTTGTGATTTCTCGGAGACACATTAAGGAGCACATGATGATTAATGAATTGTCAAACGTGATTAATGTGGAGGAGCATGCTAGGGCCAACAGTGATGAGATTCCCATGTCCATGCCCATCAGGTGGAGATCAAGAACTTTAAGAGCAATGGGGAAAAAGTCAAGAATCATCCCCAGAACAAGCCAAAGACCCAACCAATAAAGAAGAAAAAGGTGATCTTTACCTGTTAAATGTGAGGCAAGGAAGCCATAAGGCCAGTAAGTGCCATGATCATAAAGGCAAAGGACCATCTCTAGATCAGCACAAGAATAAGGTAGAAGCCAATGTGGCTATAGCTAGTCCCGTTTTAGATGTGTATGTATCTCAGGCCTTTATGGCAAATTCATCAATTGATTGGTGGATTGATACAGGTGCAACTAGACATATCTGTGTTGATTGTTCATTTTTCTCTTCATTTTAGGGTGACGCTGGTGGCTCCATCCTAATGGGCAACGGCGCTGCTGCAACATTATGAGGGATTGGCAAGGTCTGTCTGAAGCTCACTTCTGGCAAGATGCTCAAAGTTAGAGACGTACTGTTTGTGCCTGCAATGTCCTGTAATCTAATTAGTGGGTCTATGCTTTGTAGGCAAAGAATAAAGCTTGTCTTGGGTCTAATAAGGTCGTACTAACCAAATTTAGTACTTTTGTGGGAAAAGGCTATGAAAGTAGAGGCATATTCCGCTTATCCATTCTTGATTTTAGTAATCCAAACATTTTTAGTGTTATTCATTGCAATAAAGCTCATGACATTTGGCACTCTCGTTTATGTCATGCTAATTTTGAAACCATAGAGCGGTTAAGCAAAATGAGTTTAATTCCAAGTTATAAGCGTGAGAAGGGCTCAAAATGTGAAGTGTGTGTGCAAGCAAAGCAGCATCGGAAACCTTTCCATAGCGTTGAGAGGTGAGGCACTTCTCCACTTGAGCTACATTATGATCTTTGTGAGATGAATGGCATTTTAACCAAAGGTGGCAAGTGCTATTTATTTACCCTCATTGATGATGCTACTAAGTACTGTTATATTTACTTACTTAAGTCAAAAGATGAAGCACTAGAACATTTTAAAATATATAAGGCTGAGGTGGAAAATCAACTAGAAAAAAAATCAAATGGTTGAGATTGGATCAAGGAGGTGAATACATCTCTAAGGAATTATCTGAATTCTATGAAGAAGGTAGAATAATTCATGAAGTTACTCCACCATATTCTCCCTAATCAAATGGAGTAGTCGAACGAAAGAACCGGACTCTTTGTGACTTGGTGAATGCCATGTTATAGAGTTCAGATATGTCAGACTCATGGTGGGGTGAGGCAGTTTTCATAGCTAACTATGTCCTAAATAGGATATCTCTCCATAATAGCGAAGAAATACCTTATGAAGGATGGCAGGGGAGAAAATCGAACATGTCTTTTCTTTGCACTTGGGGATATCTTGCAAAAGTGCATGTGCCTTTGCTGAAGAAAAGCAAACTTGGTCCCAAGACTATTGATTGTGTCTTTCTAGAATATGCCCACCACAGCATAGCTTACAGGTTTCTAGTGGTCAAATCCAAGGTTAGAGATGTCGCTAATAATGTCCTTATAGAATCTCGTGATACAACATTTTTTGAGAATGTGTTTCCTATGAGAGCAAATGAAGTCATAGTCCCTGATGGTTCTTATGAACACTCTATTCCTCCTAGTGTGGATGACACAACTCCTGAATTGGAGTTGAGGAGGAGCAAGAGACAGAGGACTGAAAGTCTTTGGGTGATGACTTTGTCACCTGCCTCGTGGATGATGAGCCACGTACCCTTTCAAAGGCATACGCATGCTCAGATGCAGAGTACTGGAAGGATGTAGTTCGTAGTGAGGGATTCAATCATAGCTAACGGAACTTAGGAGATTACCAATCTTCCAAGTGAATATAAGCCAGTGGGCTACAAATGGATCTTCAAAAGAAAGCAAAGACCCGATGGTACTATTGAAAAGTACAAGGCCCGTCTAGTGGCTAAGGGCTTCAAGCAAAAGGAGGGTGAAGACTATTTGATACATACTCGCCTGTGAATCGACTACCTACAATCCGCGTGCTTTTAGCACTAGCTGCTGCATTTGAACTTCAAGTACATTAAATGGATGTGAAGATTGCTTTCCTAAATAGAGAGTTGGATGAGAAGATTTATATGTAACAGCCTAATGGTTTTGTGGTTAAATCCTTATACGGTCTAAAACAAACTCCCAAGCAATGGCCTGAGAAATTTGATAATACGCTGACTTCGGTCAGCTGTTGTGTTAACGAAGCTGATAAGTGCATATATTATCGATTTAATGGGAGTGAAGGTATCATCCTCTGTCTTTATGTAGATGACATACTATTGTTTACTAACATGGATGTAATCAATAAAACTAATTCGTTCCTCTCCCAAAACTTTGATATGAAGGGCCTAGGTGAAGTTGATGTTATTCTAAATATCAAGCTATTAAAGGGTGAGAATGAGATTACCTTAATACAATCTCATTATGTGGATAAGATCCTGAACAGCTTTGGATTCATGGACACTAAGCCTGTAGCCACACCCTATGATCCAAATGCAAAGCTATATAAAAACACTGGATATGGAAAAGACCAGCTTAAATATTCATGAATAATTAGATCCTTGATGTATTTAACTAGTGCAATGAGGTCTGACATTTCATATGCTATAAGCAAATTGAGCTGATACATGGCCAATCCAGGAGATGACCATTGGATAGCACTAGAAAGGGTACTTAGGTATCTAAAAGGAACCAAGAATTCTGGGTAACATTGTAGGACCGAAATGGCAACAGAGGGGGGGTGAATGGTGCCTTCAAACCAACCCAAGTATTTGCACAATTCTCTCCTCCGATAGCTATAGAAGCTATGAAGCAAGAGAAAGAAAGCTCACTGGAAAATGCAATACAAATCAGATACCGAAGGGAAAACTAAAGCAGATTAGAGAATAGGCAGCCGAAAACAAAACTTGAGGCCAGTTTGACCGTAAGAAAGACAGCGGTCTGACCTCCGGTGCACTACCGGTCTGACCGCAAGAAGACTAGCGATCTGACCGCCATTGTGCCGCCGGTCTAACCGCCAAACCCTACTGGTCTAACCACTAAGGAGGGAGCGGTCTGACCGCCGTTGAGGTTTCAGGCTGATCAAGCACAGAGACAGTTTCAATTTCTGTTTTGCATTTTAGTTTCAGAAGACCGAACATAGATGGCATAGGGATTTCCAAACTGGCAAAACAACTACCAAGCAGGAGTCAAGAAGCAGCACAAAAGCATAACTGAAAAAGTAAATCTGAAAGGTGAAGGGACAGAAGACATGAAGAAAACAAACAGAGGCTGACTGAAAAACTGATGAAATAGTAAGAACAGAAGGAAAACCGAAAATAGAGAAATTGTCAATTGCTTGCTTCTCCTCTCAGGCCAATTGAATAAGTCTCCATCCTAAAGATCACATCGACCTCAGGGAGAAGAAAATGCAGACAAAGAGCAATTGAGAACAATGAATACTGCATTTGCCGAGAAGAAAAACAGCAAGAGAGACAAAATCGAAATTGCTTGTGATTCTTGCATTTTTTAATCATGAGACTTTTGATTTCAGCAAGGGAATGATCTCAGATCGAAAGAACCCACAGCTCAAATAGCTTTTAGTTGGCACAAACATGAGCACATGATTCCTCTGCCTCCAAACCCTAGAAATCTAAAAACAGAGGAAGTGCAGCAAATGGTCATACTGGAAGAAGGCAGCACTTGAAATCTTTTCTCTCAGGAATAAACTAGCCAAGGGGCTTTGAGGAGATTCCCAGTTCAGAGCAAAAATAGTTCTGCAGCTACTCGATCAAAATCTCAACATGGACTGAAAGATCACAGAGAGGAGCAGCAAAGAAAGACATGGAGCAACCAAAAACAGAAGAGACGCAGAATGGAACGAATAACCAGAACATCTCAAACACAAGACTTCTCATATTGAATCAGAGAGATGAATGATTACAAAGGATTCTTCTACACTCAACTCAATCCATCTCTTACATTCTCAGCAACACACCCAAAGGAAAACAAGAAGACTAGAACTACTGAAACAACCACTCATGCATACATGAAGAAAAGCAAAACTAACACTGCTCTGCCCAACAACTCCTCAACAGAGAATGAAAAAGAGACACAAAGCAAAAACTCCCCACCCCTGCACTAGAGAACAACCTCTCTATTTATAGCCTTCTACTACCGGGTTCACATTTTGCTTTGCCCAATAACACCAAGAACTTCTGCGCTTTACCCATTAGTCTCAAATCAAATCCGCTTCCTCTTTGCAGCCTTGCGCATTTTACCAAAATGCCACTCCTGCACTTTCCTGGAAGCTTCCTCGTTTCTTGCTGTCCAAGCCTCGCAACCACCTTGAAACCTCACCGTCTTCGGCATCTCTCGACCGCTTCGACCTCAGCACCGCCTGTGCGTAGTCTGGCCATCCCATGCCTCGCCACGACTTAGCTCCATCACAGACAAGAAAAATCACATAGCACCGCTTGAAACAATATAATCATACAATAGCATCAGTAGAAAGTACTCAAGCACGAAATAGCCCAAAGACCGGTCGAAAAAAGAACAAGCATCCCAAGCACGTCCTCAAACTCAAACTTTCTAAAGCAAGTGTCAATTACTCATCTCACACATGAGGTCACCTCCACATGGTCTCTCATACATTATACTGGCTATCCGATTTAGTGACTCTGAGAGACCATGTGGAGGTCATCCCGTGTTTATGATGAGTAATTGACATCGGTTTAGGAGAGTCGAGTTTGGTTTGAGGGGTTCGAACCTTGACGTTGCGGGGTGCAATCGGGCTCGGTCGGACTTGGTCAAACTTGGTCGTATGGGATTAGGATGCATATTCCGATGATTCGACAGGTTTGGACTTCATCATAGGTAAGTATGATGTGTTTATGCTATTTACGCTTTCATGTATCGAGTGGTGCTATTTGACGTGTTTCTTGTCTGTGTGACTGCAGGACGTCGAGGCAGAGTCGTGGTGAGACACGAGGTGACCGGACTAGACACAAGTGGTGTCGAGGTCAGAACGGTTGGATGTGTCGAAGACGGTGGAGATTCGATGTGGTTGCGAGTCGTGGACGACAAGGAGCGTGGAAGCTTCCCGGAAGGTGCAGGAGGGGCGAATCGGTAATTTTGTGAGGCTGCACAAGCGGGAGCGGGCTCCGTTGGGTCCAGTGGGCGTAACGGGTTGGAAACCCGTTAGCCAAGGGCTATAAATAGATGTTAATGGCTGCATGCCCCTCATGGATCCTAGGGTTTACTTTAGTCAAAATAGGCTTTAGAGGGTTGTTTTGGCAAAGTCTTTAGTTGGTGGGAGAAACAGGAAAGCTGTTGGCTGTGTCCCCTTCGATGTCTTCTATATGAGAGCTATGTTCTTGGAAGGATGTAGTGTTCTTGATCATTCCAAGCATGTATGGGGTTGTAGGGATTGTATGAGCTGATACTTCTTGTAATCATGTATCTCTCTTCCTCATTATCAATCCAAGATAGTTTTATTTGAGTTTGATTGAGTCTCTAGTGCTTATTTCTCTTCGCATGTGTTTGGTTCATGGGACCATGAGGGATGGGATGGGGCGGTCCTCGTTCCAGAGCTGTTTGGTTCAGAGTCAGGTGAGATGGGGGATATCCCTCTAGGGAATATTCTGTGGATATGCTCTCAAATTGGGGATGATCCTATCCCCCAAAAATGAGGGGATGGTGAGGGATGAAGTGGGACGAGTGGCTGACAGGTAGGCCCCGTCCCTAAAAAATGGGTTGGATCCATCCCGTCCCACCATGACTCTGAACCAAACAGAAAACAGGGACCGTCCCGTCCCGTCCCTAAAAAATAGGTTGGATCCATCCCGTCCCACCATGACTCTGAACCAAACACACCCTTCGTTGCTCTCCATGCCTGAATTTTGAGTTTTTTCTATTTCTTGTTGTTTCTTGCTGAGGAGTGGCAAAATTGGTTGCTCCATGATGGGATAGTGCCTTAAGGTCACTTGATCGAGTTTTCCCAAGAGCAAATCAAGTCTATTCTCAGATTTGAGTTTTTGGCCTCCTCTGTTCTTTATCTCCGGTTCTAGGGTTTGAGGTGGTTTGTGTTTTTCTTCATGAGATGCTCTAAGATTTGGACTCTCAGGTCCTTAGGCTATTGCTAATCTTCTTGCAAAATCTCATAGGCAAAGGTCTTGTGAATCAAGAGCAGTTTGGATCTCTGTGCTCTCTCTGAAGTTTCCCTTGCATTTCTAGGGTTTTAGTGCATTTCATGTTTCCCTTCTCAAGATGGCTTGAAATTTGGGTTGTATAGTCCAATGGCTATTGCTATCTTATCTGCAAACTCTCATGAGCAAAGGATGGAGAAATCTCAAGCAATCTGAAAACTAGATCTCTCTCTGTCATTTTCAGATTATGGCTAAAAAGGTTGATCTCTTGATCTTTTGTTGAGTTATTTTGTTCCCAGAGGTCTTCAAGCTATTGAGTATGTAATCTTGGTCTTTAGCCCTGAAGAGAGCAGCAAGATCTCACCAAATTCTCAGTTTTCAAGTTGCAGAAATATTTACTATTTTTAGCTGATTCTTCAGTTCAGGGCAGATTTCGGTCTGCAGTAGTTCACTGCTGTTTGGCAGCAGTATTAGCCCCCTTTTTAGTCTCTTGTCTCTGTTAATTGGTTTGGCTAGTGCATCCCTTGAGTTTCCTCCAGTTCGGTTCAATCTTCCTGCTCAATCTGCATTCTTTGCAGACAACAGTCTCTCTGCTTGGTCTGAATTTTTGGCTGGCAGCAAAACCAGCTCTTTTCTCTGCCGTGGCAGTAATTTTCGCGAGCATCTCTGCCGTGGCAAGTCTTTCCAGCAGGTTCTTCACCGTGGTTGTTTCTCAGCCAAATCAAGTTTTTCGGCTGGCAGCAAAACCAGCTCTTTTCTCTGTCGTGGCAGCAATTTTCGCGAATATTCTTTGCCGTGGCAAGTCTTTTCAGCAGGTTTTTTTGCCATGGCTGTTTCTCTATTTTCTTGTTCTTAGCTTTCAGATTTTAGTTTCTTGTTTTTAGCTTCCCTTAGCTATAGGAGAAGAGACTCGTTTGTGGGTACTTTTGGGAGCAAGTTTTTAATAGTCGACATTCACCCCCCCTCTGTCGCCAAATTCGATCCAACAGACTCCAACTGGATCAGTGACTCGGATGACATGAAGGCTACGAGTGGTTATGTATTCACTCTAGAAGGTGGGCTGTTGCGTGGAAGTCTTCGAAATAGACTATCCACACATAGTCCACCATGGAGGCTGAGCTAGTAGCACTTGACTCAGCAGTAGTAGAGGCGAAATGACTCAAAGAGCTTCTCTCCGACCTACTAATACTAGAAAAGTCAATACCAGCTATCTTAACCTACTACAATAATCATACTCATCTGGTTAAGGTGAAGAGTAGGAAAGACGACATGAAGTCCTCACAACACATTAAGAGGCGACTTAAGTCAATTTGACATACCAAAGAGACCGGTGTAATCATTGCAGAATACATCCAGTCTGAAAGGAATGTAGCAGATCCTTTCACTAAAGGAATGGCGCACAAGGTCATGCTTGCAGCATCAAAGGGAATAGGGCTTATACCGGTTTAATGGTCTTGAACGGTGGTAACCTAATCTAGATGAGCGGAGATCCCGTGAACTAGGCTCTAGGAAAACAAACTACAAAAGACTAAGAGTACACCTTAGAGTCCCTTTAGCTACACTACTCTAAGCTGTAAGGCAGGTTGAGTAATAGCTCGTAATGAATTCGATATTTTATATGGCAACAGGAACTGTCCTACAGAGTTCTCTACAAAATTTACCTATGTGAGTATGGTCGTGGGGTCACAATCAAAAGAAAGTCTGGGTATGCTTTCTTAAATACTAATGAAAAGATACGGGAATATGACCGTAACATTCCAACTCGAGAGGTACGATCTAAGCTGCCCTATACAAAGAGCAACATGAGTGAAAGCTCTTACACCAAGACACTAGATCAAGGCATGGTCCTCCATTGTCTGTGTAGAGTCATAACTTTTGCTGCTAGACATTGTGTTCAAACTCGCAAGGTACCACTGTCAAACTACTGTATATCAAACATTGGTTCTTCAGGAAGGATAATATGTCACAAATGAGGAAAATTGGTGGGGATTGTTGGGTTATTTTGTAATTTACCTCATTTTTAGGTAAAGAAAAAGAAAATTGCCCATGGGGCCCACATGTAAGAGAGGGAGGGAAGAGATTAGAGGGGAGGTGACCATTCGGCTGGATCTAGATCTAGCGACACTTTCTTATCCCCTCTCTTCTCCTTTTCTGAAGGATCGGATATAGCAACAGAGAGGGGTGAATAGTGCATCTTTAAAAATATGCCCCTCAAAGTATCCACATGTGAATCTCTCCTCTGATAGCTATGAAGAGCTATGAAGTAGGTGATTCATGCTCTCTGGAAGTTCAAGCTAACCAAAGAAGAAGCATGGCGAAAGAACTAAAGCACTGTAGCACAAAACCTAAGAAAATCAGCAGAACCAGCTCGGGCCGGCCAGACCGCCTAGCATGGGCCGGTCAGACCGGCCTGGCCCAGTCAGACTGCCCTTGAGGGGCCAGTCAGACCGCCCTTTAGGCGCAGGTTGGACCGCCCTTTAGGCGCCGATCAGACCGCCCCCCAAACCGGTCTGACCGCCACACTTTATCTAGTCTGACCAGAGGCAAATAAGCGGTCTGACCGCTAGGGTTTCGAGGCCCAAAGACAGAGCAGTCTGCAACTTTTGAAAATGCTGATAGTTGCTCAAATCAATGAAATTTGTGATTTTCCTTTGTTCTCCTCAAACCAAAAGAGCAATAACATGTTCTAAATAGCATCAAGGCCTTAGGGAACAAAGGAACTCATCATCTGAGCAAAGAATCAAGATTTTTGCTGAAATCTGAAAAAGAGTAGGAAGTGAAGCTAATTTTCAAATTTCTCATGTTCCTTCCATTTTTTGCTTATTGAATCTTGTCTTTCAACTGGAGATGGTCACACAACCACAAAGGACAAATCTTAGGCCATCTTATGAAGAGAAATCAAGAATGACCAAGGAGCTCTGCCTCCAAACCCTAAATTCCTAAGTACAGAGGAAATCTTGCGAAGGACTGAGAAAGCAAAGAAATCAATGATTCTTCCATTTGCTCTTGGGAATGGAATGGTCAAATGGCCTTGAGTATTCTCCCATCACAGAGCAAACCAAATTGGCAGGAATCAAACAAGAACTCTCAACTAAACCTCAAGAACAGAACAACTAGCAGAAACACAAACTGAAATTGAAATCCATCACAGAGAGAAATAAACAGGTCCAAGCACTCAAATGGATTCATTACACTTGAAGGATTACATAGGAGTCCCCATACGCAATTGGATAAAGGAAATGCTACCTCCTCACTACATGCTTGAGAGAGAGGAGCACGTACACACCCAGAGGCTGCTCACATACTTTGAGCTCACTCTCTACTCTCTATAGGATACACACACTCCCTTGCTTACATACTTGAATGAGCTAAACCTGCTGCCTCCCTCTGCACAATTTGAAGGCAAAAGCTCACCCCAAAGAAGCAAAACAAGAAATGTCATACAATATCCACTCCTCCACCTCACACATCATATGAGGCAAAAGTCAAGGTCAACATGACAAGGATTTGGAGGGAAAACCAGCCCCTCCTCTCATTGCTTGAGTTAAATCTCTAATTTGCCCCTCAAGCACCTTTCCAGAAGCTTCCCGCAACCGGCACCTTTGACCGTCTGGACCTCGACTCCTCCCTGAGTCTAGTCCGGTCCGCTTCGCTGCACAAGATCACACCCGTCATCCTGACCGTCTGGACCTCTGACTCCTCCCTGAGTCTAGTCCCGATCCACTCGTCGATGCCCGTCGTGTTCACCCGACACCGACCGAGACCTCTGACTCCACCTGAGTCTAGTCCTGGTCTGTTCCATCGCACACGACCGCAACGACACCCAACCATTTGGACCTCCGACTCCTCCCTGAGCCTAGTCCCTGTTCTCTCGTCGTCGCCCGTCATGTCCGTCACCGGTAGCTCCAGCTCCGGTTCCTTGTCTCCCGACTCGCAAACACCTCACCAGCCTCGATCATCTTCGGCATCACTGATCCTCTGGACCTCAACACCTCCTGTGCCTAGTCCCGGTCCTCCTCGCCTCACCATGACCTAGCTCTGAAGTCCTGTAGTCACACAGACAAGTAAACCATCACATAGCACCGCACGAAACAGCATAATCAACATTAGCGTAAATGAAAGGTACTCAACCCCAGAATACCCAAAACAAACTCAAACTCTCTAAACCAACCCTCAATTACTCATCACAAACATGGGGATACCTCCACATGGTCTCTCATTTTCTTCAAACAAAAGCTTCGACTTCCTTGGTTTGTGGCACTGCTGAATCCTCCCAATTGGTTTGGCCTCTTCGGCTTAAATCAGAGATGGGATTTGGGGTTTCTGAGAAGATAGGTGACCACTAGATCCAACATCTATGGACTATTCGGTCTTTGGGGATTTTGGTTGGGAGAGCTCGACGACGGCTGTACTTTTGTGATCGCCGAGCTGGGGCATTGGTGCTCTCTGCTCACTACTCCGTTCTCTGCACCATGCGCTTGTGCAAAGTGAGTCTCTAGTTCTTCGGCTTGGCTTTGGCTGGGTAGAGTGCGACGGGATTTCATCTTCTTGTTGGCTTTGTGTGGCATCGTCTTGTACCTCGGCTTTACAAATCGGTGAGTGTTGACTCGTGGAGTAGGGCTTTGTATCTCCGCTTGCCTCTTCGGTGACACTGTGGTATTCGCCAGTGATTGGTTTTTGTGGGACATCGTTTCCATGAGCCTAGCCCCTTTTGGTCGTCATGGTGGCTTGGAGTACTGCTGCTCTATGAGCTTGCTCTCTACTCCTTTTATTCTCTATTGCGCATTTGTCAGGCTTACCAGTTGATATTTCTGCAATTTGTGGTAAGATCTAGCATTGGGAGGGCTTTTGCATGGTAGAATGCGGGCTTGAGATTGCTTAATAAGAAAATTTGTCAAGTCTGAAATCATTAGGGGTGCAAACGGAGCGGATAATTTCTGTCCGTCCGACCAACCGAAAGTATACGGAACGGATATGGAAGGGGTATATGGGTATCCGGCACTATCCGTGTCCGACTCTGACTCCGAGGAAAAAATATGGAATAGGATATGGGATAAGTAATATCCGTCCGTATATATCCGTGTGTCAAATGATATGAGAAAGTCTATTGTGATTTCACCTAGGAACAAAATAACATATAGACATATTATCATATCTAAACAAACAGGAGTACTGAGTGTTCTTTCTTCAACATCTCAGTAATTAGACTCTCCATGTCCGCTATGATCGTACCATACTATCCAATGTCTTGTGCAAAGAAACGGATAATTTCCGTCCTACCGACCGTCCGAAAGATTATGGAACGGATACGGAATGGAGAAATAGATATCCGATATTATCCGTATCCGACTCCAACTCCGAGGAAAAAATGTGGAATAGGATACAGAATAAGCGATATTCGTCCGTATCCGCTCCGATTGCACCCCTAGAAATCATAGTGGCAATCTAAATTCATACGGTTAGTTTGATGTCTCATGCGTCAGTAATATACTTCTCTGATGTATAAGTTGCAGCTCTGTTAATTGCTTATGCTATAACACTTGGCTCAGTATTCCTTACTATCATAGTTAGTCTTTGCCGAAAATATATACACATCTGTTGATTCTACAATTACCTAATGTATATGTTGTTGCTGTAGTAGCTTTACTCTGTGACTAGTGACTGATTTAGGTTAAAATCTGCTATTCTTGCATGCTCTTGACATTGATACTACACTGAGGTGATGTTTACGTTGACAACTAGCAAAATTTTGAGGATTTGTCTCTATGATTGTTTAAAACTAAAAAAAGTGGTAGAAGACCAAATTTCTTTTAACTTGTGCAACTCCTCACCTGAGAGCAATACTTCAATTGTTAAATTTGTGTATTATGCAGATTTTATATGCTCACATATGTGTTTTATTAAGCATATTACAGCACATTAATGATATGAATTGTTTATCTGTTTTGGGAGATAATATATATTGTCATGTCATTTTCATACTATTGTATGTATGCTTTCTTGTGCTTAATTATAATTAGAATTAAAATAGAACTATTGCTAAATTCATTTATTTTCCAGCAGGTCGTGCGTCGTGAGATGGAGCGCTAGCATTGATGATTCGGTGCTCAATAGTTGGGGGCGGCGGCGGCAGCCACTGAGGTACATAATTCTGTGGTGTGGTGCATCTCCACCTGTCGCGCCCAATTTGATCTTTTCCCCACGGCCCACCGTAAAGGCCTTCTTCCGGTGGCCAGAAGCTCCGCGTAGGGGTGCAATCAAAGTGGATACGGACGGATATTGCTTATCATGTATCTTATTCTATATTTTTTTTCTTCAGAGTCGGAGTCGGACACGGATAATACCAGATATCCATTTCTCCATTCCGTATCCGTTCCATAATCTTTCGGACGGTCGGTCGGACTGAAATTATCCACTTCTTTGCACAAAACATTGGACAGTATGGTGCAATCAGAGCGAATATGGAAAGACTAATTACTGAGATATTGAAGGAAGAACACTCAGTATTCCCGCCTGTTTAGATGTGATAATCTGCCTATATGTTATCTTGTTGCTAGGTGAAGTCACAATATACTGTAATACCCCAAAAATTAAATCGGGAGAGAATAATTAAAATCGGGAGAATATTTCTTTTAGCAAAGCGATTGAACAGGAGAAAGAGTGGTTTTAATGTAATACTCCAATTTATTCTACGAAAGAAAGCGTTCAAAAGAGAAATTAGACAAAAAAAGGGGGGGTTTCTGTAGTTTTTCGGCAACTTGGGCCTTGGGCCTTGGCCCAGGAGGCCCATGAGGGGTCGGCCACCAATAAAAGGAAGGGGGAAAACCCTAGATGCACTGTAGCTACAGTACCGCCGCACTGTAGCACGGCTACTGTAGCACACCTCTCCTCCATGGTGGTGCCCCCCTCCATTGGTGCCTCCCTTCCTCGCCGTCGGTGCTCCCTGCTGCCGATCAAGTGAAGAAAGGAGAGAAGATCAACTTCGTGGGGAGAGTTCATCATCTTGCTGCGATTCTACAAGGGTAACGTCGCGTGTTCTTCGTTGTTTGATGCGTAGTAGTTGCGGTTGATGTCGTTTGGTAGATTGATTTGCGTCGGTTTAATAGATCGCGTTCTGTCCAGATTATTGCGCGGTCAGTTTCGTGTGTTTCGAGGCCGAATTAGGAGTTTTGGTCTCCTAGAGTTATGTAGATAATGTTCTTAGCTTTCAGTGGCTGCCAAGAACGCCAAAATCCGATTAACGGTTAGAAAGTTATGAATTGTTTAGTGCCGCTGTCTGGTTAATCTGTCAACATCCTGACAGTCTGTAGAAAACTGAGTTAATATATTAGTTAAAGATGAAATCAGAGGATCTCAATATAACGAATATTGTAGGTAATTTTCATACCTTTTCAGAGAGATAAAGAACGCAAGATTTGGACTTTCGTACCAAAAGTTATGGTGGTTTTAGTGTAATGTCCAGAGAAGCCGACGTGAAAATTGTTGTTCTGTAGTTTGGCTTGGTAGGGGCAGTGGATGGCTTAATCAAAAGGGCTCCCCAAATAAGTTTATTTAGGTAATTTAATTGCCTTTCCAGAAAGTCTAAGAACACCTCATTGGACTCCTGAGCAGAAAGTTATGTATTTTAGAAGTTGACTGTCCACAGAGGGGACAAAGCGACATCTAGAAATTGGGGCTGGGTTCGCGCTAAAGGAACTTTCGTGAGTCCGTGTTTACTTTTATGGTTTGAGTGGTCCTCTATTGTTGTCTTAGCATTTCTTAATTGAATGTTTAGGTGGGGGACTGGTTCCGGAGGCGGCACCCTCTTCTCGTCCTTCGTTCCCGCTCGGTTGAGGCAAGTGCATTGTTTGATCCTTGTTTGTGATTGCTTGGATATGAATGCGGGTTTGATGCTTGTTAATGTCGTGTGGCTATTGATAAGTGTGCATAATCAGAGTGGTGAATGTTCAAACTATGGATATGCTTTATTCATGAATGTTGTTATTGCCTTTATTCATGAATGTTGTTATCGCCTTAATTCACGAATGTCGTTGTTGCCTTTATTCGTGAACGTTGTTACCGCCATTGGTGCTTGATGTTGAAAAGAGATGGTGCATATGCATTTTGATATCATGTTGAGGCCTGGTCTTGTGATGACCAAGTATGCACATCTTTGAGGTCCCCGTCATGAATGTGACGGGCTTGAGATCCCCACACTCGTGGAGTGTGGGCATGAGGTCCCCAATACTTGCGGAGTATTGGGCAATTGGTCCCTGTGCGTGCGCGCACAGGCATGGGTATGCAGCGACGGTTGCATACTTTGCATTACCAGTGTAATGCACAAAGAGATAGAGAAAAGGAATCCTTGAGCATTGCATTTGCATGTGGAATGATTTAGTGATGTGCTCCTGAATATGGATGCTGACGCTATGGATTGAATTATGCATCTGTTTATTTATGTACTTGTTGAGTCTGTGGACTCACTCTTGCTTTCTTGTTGTTTTTAGGTACCCAGTTCAAGCGCAGTATGCAAGGGAGGGAGTAGCGTTATGCTTTGCACGCACACTGTCATGAACTTTAATTCTCGGACCATGCCTTATTAATTAAGCTACTGATCAAAGATTTGACCTGTTTATGTTATCGTATCGGATTATTTGTAATAATGATGAGTAGTCTAGTTGGAAGTTTGAGGATTTGTTCAGTCGATTAGTAAGTTCATGAGTACTTCTTGTTGATCTTGAATATTGCAGTACTCCGTTATAACTCCCTTTTAACTGTTGAAACCCATGTGATGTTAGAAATACAAAGGAGACTCTGCCGAATTTTAGTAAAGTATCTTAGTTTAGTTTTGTGTAAGGTTACTTTAGTAGCATTCTTGGCTCTTGTGGAGTTGGGGTGTTACATATACTTCCTCATATCACTTGACATACGGATATATACGGACGGATATCACTTATCCCGTATCCTATTCTATATTTTTTCTCAGAGTCGGAGTTGGACACGCATAGTACTAGATATCCATCTACCCCTTCCGTATCCGTTTCACAAGCCTTTGGTCGGTCAGACGGATAGAAATTATCCACTCCGTTTGCACCTCTAGCTCCACGAGCTGCTTGTTGGGTGGTTTCTTAGTTTAAAACGGATCCGTGCTCCATTTGGCAATATTTGTCCAATTCTTCCCTACACACACACTACATGGGTACTCCCTGTAGTCACGACAGTGTGTCATTTTTTAATATCAATATGGTGTGCAGAACGCAGCTTTGACGACAAATTTTCATTGTAATTTCTTTTTTATGAAACGTAGTAGTAGATTTATAATATTATAAAATTACTTTTCATGAAAAATATACATATATTATTTTCATAGGTTCAATCAATCTCAGTATTCTTTTTTCATGCAAGTACAATCAATTTTCATTAAAAGAAGAGTGCTCTGACATCCAACCAAAAGAAGCCCCGCACAGGAGTCAAAACCAACATAGTAACCCACATGGGCGACAAAAGTAACAGAAGCTTATACACACAGGATAACAAAAGGAACAGTGAAATAAAAATCTTGCAAGTTGTTCTAGTAATTCACCACCAAACTCCCCACCGAACAACAGCTTTCGCTGAAATTAAGTGTTAGCCTTCCTTTCGATTCGACAACAATGGTCCCTCCTCTATGTCCGCAGCCTTGACAGAAATTATTGGTAAGAATCACAACCTTGTTAAGAAAGAAACCATCTTCTTGCAGCAATGGGATAAGGAGTAAGCAGAACAATATCATCAGAAGGCTGCTAATAACTGTTAGCACGCTTACAAAACTCGATCACTGTGATGATAGAGAAAGATCACGCATAGGGAAAAATATACGGTGCACAAGACCATATTTGCTAACATATGTGATGAGGACACCCCTGCTAGTCATAGTTCATCCACTCCTGTGCAAGAAGCTTCAAGTCCTCCAATTGAATCAACAGGGTCGATTACACGAGCACAAGCAAAGAAGCTGCAACAACAGGTGAATTTGTTCTTTAAAGAGTATAATTTTGATAAGAATTTGCTACTACCTAATTCTAGTGTGTTGTGCGTGCTTAGGTATGAGGAGGAGCTCACTCACGAAGGTCGATGCGGTCGAGAAAAGAGATTATGCAGTCCGGAAACTTCGGAGGCCATTTTGAGAGCCTAAACGACGATTTTTTGGAGATGCATTGTTTTTCGGAACTTCGCGAATGAATCAACTTATGGATTGTTGGATCAAACTCTTCGTTAGCTTCGAAACAAGTACAAAAACATCGAAAATGGAGCTCGTATGCAAAAGTTATGGCTATTTCTTTGAAGGTCGCTCCAAAACATAAGAAAACACGTGCCCGGCCTGCGTGCCACTTGGGCTGACTGAAACCCATCTAATTTCGGTCATGTATCTCGTTTTTATGAGTTGAGTCTGAACCATATCAAGTAGTTGTGTCCGAGTTGTTACGGGATTGAATAGTAGAGTTTGATTCAGTCTCTTGGGCCGAGCCAGATTGGAACTCAGCCTTAGGCCCAAACTTGTGCATGCGTGAGGTTAGGGTGTGCCTTTAAATAGCCGCCACCCCCTCCATTAGGGTTCAAGACCACTTTTTCAGATTAAAACTAAAACAACATATTGCTTGTTTCTTTTCACTATAGTGTCTATGCGAGAATTACTTGAGAAGAATTGAGCGATCATTCTCGACTCAAGGTCGTGTTTGCTTTTCCATTGGAAATTGAGGGCACTGCGTTTCTCCACTCGTGGTCTCGTGGAGAAAGTTGGGTGTATCTTAGCAAATTTCCAAAGAGCTGTGAGTCCATACATTGGCATAGGTATGCAACTAGAGAGATTGGTTAAGAGGCACTAGTTATCGTGATCTTATATCGAGAATATCAGGGCTGTCCGTATCAATATGCAAAAAACTCACTCCCTACCATCCGAACTGAACTTGGCCGCCCATGTTGCAGCTGGGAGCTCTAGGGGTGAAATACATGCAAATAATTCCGGCCGTTCGAACAGGATCAAATCCGAGAAGCTATTTTACAGATCCGAGACTGAATACAAATAGTTAAATGTTTGATCCTAGGCCGAATCCGAAACGACTACTATCCATTGGATCCTGATTTTTCTCGTATTATGTCGGATATTTCCCGTATTGTAGGAAGAAGAAAAAATTCTAGAAAGGGATTTTGGGCTTTGAAAAATAGCAAAAGACACTAAACAATTCTAGAAAAATTCACAGAGGTATTTTATAATATTTGGAACCAAAATAAAATATTTTTATACATTGAAAAAGTTTTTGTTAATTCTGGAAGAATGCTTTTAGTCTCAAGGAACAGGAAAAAGTTTTTATAAATTTAGGAAAATTTCAGAAAATGCCTCAAAAATTCAAAAATGGATAAAATAGTTATTTTAAGTTAGAATTAGAAAATTGAGGCTGTTACATCTTATGTCATTGCGCCCGTGTCAAATTTATGTATGAACTTATGTTGAAGCGTGTTATACCATTATGTCGAGGATAAGGCCGATCTTATAAAGGGGCGTTCAAACAAGAGTCTCTGCGGTTAGCTATGTCCCTTTTGAACAACAGTTTTTACTATTCAAGAAAGATATTTTAGGGAAAAAAAAGGAGCGAAGTTGACTCAATTGGCCTACACCCACCGAACACAGCCCTTGCTTCAATTAGAGCAACATACGAACCTGCAGACACTGGCGGAGCTACAGGGTGGTCCCTGTGGGCCACGGACCACCCTGCGCTCGGATAATAAGGTCTTCATGTATTTGATCATAATGCAAAAACTTGTTGAATCACAGCAACATTTTACCTCCCGCTAAATCATTTAATTTGCTCTATATGTGTCAAGCTAATGACACGCAACATGGGAATCTAGATGTACAGTAAAATCGTTGGCTAGCTTGGCATCTAGATGTACAATAAAATCGATGACTAGCTTGGCATGTTCATATTGAACGACAGTTGATGATTTTTAGCTAAAATAAATAGTAATAACTAAAAAATGCTTTTAGTGGGAGGATACGAGTGGTGGGGAAAATAAAAAAGAGATGCGTGTGCGAGACAGGAGCGAGAAGAGTGAGGTAGTGATATGTCTGTGTCCCATAACTTATTTTCAGGATGAGAGAAATAGAGAAATTATTTTAGAAAGTTAAATATTTATATTACCTTCTTTCTTCTGTGAACAGAAGTCGGTGTAAACGGTCTTGTAAATTTGCCGAGGTAGGTATTTGTTGTCTTAGCTTGCGTTTGCTCCAAATGCGGCTTTCAGGAAGTTACCCATGCAAGCAAACTCTTTTGATCTACTCCTTTATAAAATGTATTTTTTAAATAGCTTTGTCCATAAATATAGAATGTATTTAATGTTCTAATATAAAATTAATGTGATGTCCTCTTTATATCCTGACAAGAAGAAGAAGTAGTGACATACTGTTCTTCAACTACTATGGGTATGTAATATTTCAATTCTATGTTAAGAAAGTTATATTCGTCTATTTTATGAAGTTCGTATGCCCTTTTTCCCTTAATTGTATTTCGTAATTCATATACTTGTGTACCGACATGTTAAATTTATAGCGGTTAAATAAATTTTAGACAATGGACCACTATAGCTACAAATCCTGGCTACGCCACTGCCTGCAGAAGCATCCAATAGAGATCTGAGAAATTTGTTTCATTTCAATCTGACTATTTTATATATTTCCGAACCAAATTCATCGTGTATCCGCCCCATGTCCATATCACAATACTCCGAATTCGTATTCGTATCCGCTTTGCTCGTATTTGGCTCTGAATTTGAAAAAATGATTTAGGATGTGGGATACCCCCTGTGTCCACAAATATAGATTGCAGTGGGTTTCGTGCGGTCAATCTTTTCAAACTTTGACTATTAACATATTTTAAAGTATATAGATTGATTACATAAAAATAATACCATTGAATTTGTCTTGCAAAATATTTTCATAATATATATTCATTATTATTTTCGATAGTATATTATGATAATAAATTATAGTCAAAATTTTGCATTGTAGACCTAAAGAAATATTAAAAAAATATCTATATTTGTGGACGAAAGAAGTAATATCCGCCAGTATTGGACAGGGTTACACCCAAGGTTAGAAAAGGCGCTAGGCGGTTTCTAGGCGGTGACCCACCGCCTAGAGCCTAGGCGCGCCTAGGCGTTTTCTAGGCATTTTGCCAACTTTGCATTCAGCATGTATAGCTGAATAAATTATATAAATATAGTAGCTGAATGAATTATATAAAAAGAGAAAAGGTCCAATAGACATACCTTAGTTGATACAAAACAAAAGTGATGTTCCTACTTAGTTCATAGTTGATACAAATGTGATGTTCCTACAGCAATAGAAGTGGACAGAAGACCATATCAGCAGCATACAAGTGGACAGCAGACCATATCAACAATACAAGTGATACAAAAATAGGAAATAGCAGGTTAGGTACTTATCTGAATGATCTCAGCCTTTTCCCATCCATCAGACATTATCAGCAGCAAAGGATAGCCATTTGAAATCACAAACATGTAGGGATAGTAGCAAAGAAAATTAAATGGATAGCAGACTAGCAGTACAGTACAACACATGATTCTCAGTTCACAACACAGAACACAGGCACACAGCAGGACTGCAGGAGTTCTAAGTTTATAAAAGATACAATTTAAAGATAAAACATGACATGATAAAGCCCACTACCATATCCTCTTCAGTAGGGTTCCATATAATCATCCTCATCTTCATCAAACTCTTCTTCTTCAGAGTCAAATTCTTCTCCTTCATAAAGTTGTCTCACTCTTGCACTTCTACGCAGCTCAAGTTGTTCTTCTGCTCCCATTGCATCTCCAATAACAGACCAAGGTATCCCTGTACCTGGCATCTCCTCATCTTCCTCATCTCTAAAGACAACTGTTGCACAATCATCTCCCTCCTCATGCAGAAAACCTTGAGCTTCAGAAGTATCACTAGACATGAGGACATCAGTGATTTTCTTTGCCTTGATCTTTTCTTTCTTATTTATCATCTTGGAGTTGAATTGAATAAAGACCAATTTGTTGAGGCAGGATGTAGTAAGCCTATTTCTCTTCTTAGTGTGCACCTATAAATTAAACATGAGAGCATTTTCATTTCTATAATTGTAGTGCTGAACATGTTGAAATCTTGACAATTGACATCAAATAGGTACTAACCATTTCAAATGTGCTCCAATTTCTTTCACAGCCAGAAGAGCTTGATGTCAAAGATAGGATCCTTGTAGCCATCTTTTGTAAAGCTGGTGTTTCAGTTCCATACAGTTTCCACCAAGATGCTGAAATAAATGTACAAATAATTTTCAGTTAACAGTACAATGTAAAACAGCTATGTAACATTAGTTACAATGGATGCAATGAATGGAGAATGAGTTACCTGGGTTGTAATCAAAGTTTTCACAAGTCTTTGCAAGCTTCTTGTTAAATGGTCCTTCTCTATTCTGGAATTTCTTTAGTTCAGTGTTGACAGCCTGATCTTGCTTATCCTCATCATGATGATAAAAGGTCTCCACACAAGAGATAAATCCTTCTGTTATTGTGGCATCATCAAAGATTGATGGGTTACCATAACTATAGTATGGATTCAACAAATATGCTGTCAAATGCAATGGAGAATCAAGCCGCCCTTTCATCTTCTTATCAATAATAGCAAGGACATCCTTGTAACGGGACTCAACATTGCCATAGGCCTCTTTGATCTCTCTCTTTGCCTTCAGTAGTTCTCCAAATAGGAAACCCATTGATGGCTTCACATCCCCATCAACCAAACGTAGAACTTTGACCAATGGCTCAAAAACACACAAACACAGCTTCACATCCTTCCAAAAGGTTGGATTCATCATTATTGCTGTTGCATCTTTTCCTTTCTTTGATTTCACATCCTTCAATGTGTCCCACCTACTATGAACCACCATCTTTCTTAGCTGGTCCTTCTTCTCTAGTATGATGTTCAAAGTGAGAAAGGCTGAAGCAAACCTAGTCACTCCTGACCTTATTATCTCTTTCCCCTCTGTGAAGTATCTCAAGCACTCCAATGTTCTTGTGTGCCCATAGACAAATATGGTGAATGCCTTTGCTTTCTCAATTACCTTCTTGAACCGTGACATGTTGCCAATTCCTTGAAGCATCAAGTTGATTGTGTGAGTTGCACAAGAGGTCCAAAAGATGTGTGGTCTCTTCTCAAGCAAGAGCTTCTTTGCTCCCATGTTGTTAGAAGCATTGTCCGTCACTACTTGCACCACATCATCCTGACCAATGTCTTCAATTGCTTTGTCCACTAGTTCAAAGATAACTTCACTTGTGTGTGACACATCTTACATCTCTTTTGAGCTGATAAAACTTGATCCATCAGCGCAATTAGTGCACAGGTTCATTATGCTTCTCCTCTTCCTATCTGACCAAGCATCGGTCATAACAGAGCACCCATTCTTCACCTTCTTAGCATCACGTTCTTGCAGCAAACTCTTGGTTCTTGCATATTCTTCATCCAGCATACTCTCTCGCAGATCACGCTGAGATGGAGGTTCAAGTCCAGCACCAAACTGTCCAATTGCTTCACACATTTGCTTGAACTCATCATTGTCACAAGCATTGAAAGGTATGGCTGCAAATGATACAAAACAGAACAGAAATATAAATTCTAAAATATAGTGAATTCTAAAATGTGTTCTAAAATCTAGTGAATTCTGAAATAATCCAGTGAATATATTTATGCATAGACCCATCTTGCAATCTGAATAAAAATACAGATTACAGAATAGTAAAATACCATGTGTATAGACCTATCTTGCAATATATTTATGCACCTCATGTGTTCTTTCTTTCCAAAGTTCCTTGTTCAGCTTTTGTTGCTTCAAAGATTCAGCTTTTGTTGCTTTAGGATCAATAGCACGTGTCCACTTATCAATGGGCCCTAATTTGTGAGGCTCTGAACTTTCAACACAAGTTACTTCATCTTCCTCTCCTCCAACCCGAGAAACATTCACTTCTTCTCTAAGCTCTAGCTCACGGACAGTCTTCTCCGCCCTCTTCCTTTTTGCCTCTTGTAGTGATTTCTTACACTTGTCTTTGGCCTCCTGTGTGCTCCTCTTGCATTTCTTCACATTTTTTTTCCAACATTGGCCACATGTTCCTTCAACCGATGAACCCCTCCTTGGCTCTGATGATCACAGAATTTGCACTTCACCTTGTCCTTGTTCTTTGCATCCACCAGAACCCCATATTCCCATCCCACATCATCTGAATTCCTTTTCAGGAGATTCGCTCCCTCAGTTTCAGCGGGTTCATGCTCCGTTGTCGACATCCTACATGTGTAACAAACTAACAACTATCAGCTAAACAAGTTCTGTAACTATAAGAGGAGGTGAAGGCAGGGGAGGGCGGAGGTAGCATACTGTTTTTACAGAGGTATTAACTATAATTGTCAGTTCCATACTGTTTTTTGTTTAGTTGGCATACAGAGGCAGGGAGCAGAGGAGACTGGAGAAGGGGAGGGCGGAGGCAGTGGGCAGAGGAGAGAGGAGCAGGGGAGGGCGGAGGCAGGGTGCAGATGAGAGAGGAGCAGGGGAGGGAGGAGCTTACCTTGGGGCAGGGAGGAAGCAGACCGGCGGGGAGGAAGCAGACCGGCGTCACGGCGACGGGCAGCAGGAGCAGCTCGGGAAAAGAAGTCACGGGCGGCGGGCGGCGGGAGCTGCTTGGCGTCACGGCCGGCGGCGGCAGCAGACCAGCGGGGAGGAAGCAGACCGGCGTCACGGCGACGGGCGGCAGGAGCAGCTCGGGAAAAGAAGTAACGGGCGGCGGGCGGTGGGAGCTGCTTGGCGTCACGGTCGGCGGCGGCGGCAGACCGGCGGGGAGGAAGCAGACCGGCGTCACGGCGACGGGCGGCAGGAGCAGCTCGGGAAAAGAAGTCACAGGCGGCGGGAGCTGCTTGGCGTCACGGCTGCGACTCTCCCTAACCCGCCCGTGTTCTGCGCCTCCTTCTCTTATCCTTCCCGCGCCCGGGACTTCTTTTCCCGCGCCCCCGCGCGCGCTTGTCCGCCTCCGCGTTGCCTCGGCCGCTTCGGCGCCGTGGAAGCGCCGCAGAAGCGCCGCCTTTCGCCGCGGAGGCGCCGCGCCCGCCTAGGGTTCCGCCTACCCCCCTAGGCCCCACGGGACCCCTTCGCCTAGCGCCTAGGCGGCCGCGGAACGTCGCCTTGTTGAACACTGGTTACACCATCTTGTGTTTTGCCCTCTGTGCCTTGCTTGTCGTTTTAAAATAGGGAATGTCTAGACATCACCCAGATGTTTTCTTCCTAATTATCATCCAAATTTGTGACATTTGGAGTAGAGATCAAGGGGCCCCTTATTTTTTAAGGGAGAAGATTTTTTTCACGGGGGAGGAGGAGAATGCATAGCCATTAGATTTCTAATCCAATAGTCCTAAATCTGAATGATAGTTAGGGAAAAAACATCCGGATGATGTTTAACAAAACCCTTTAAAATAACCCCTCACGCCTTGGTCCCCGTCGTCCGAGCGCAACATCCTCCCAAATTGACAAGCTAGGGTTTGGAGTTCCCCTGCCGCACCTTCACATCCCGTTGCATCACCACCCCTGGCCATCCCGTCTCCTTAGGCCATCCCATTACCACCGCATCACGTCAGTGGCTCCTCGACAGCAACTCCAGCTCCTCCGCACAGCTCGGCCGTTCCTGCGTGCGAGGATGCCAAGAAGAAATTCTGTGTTTTTGTTTGGCAACAGCCAAGAAGAAATTGTGTGATTGTTACATGAGATTGATCACTGATGTTATTCCTTTTTTTAAGACTTGTACTTGCTAATATTGGTGGTCAGTGACTCAGGGTGTGTGTGTGTGTCTTGTTTTTGTTTTTGTTCCTTTAAATTGGAACAGAGTGTTTCTCAGTTCTTTAATTTGGATAATGCAAGTGTAATAGGCAATAATTGAATTGTTTTTATAAATTGGAACTGAGTGCTTCTAAGTTCTGGAATGAATTTTTTTATTTAACAGTAGCAGGTTTCGGTTGATGCATGTGTGTTAACTAGGGGCGAAATCCAGGCGGATAATTCCCTCCCGATGTGGTCGGGACCGAATATGAGAAGCTATTTTACTACCTGGCCAATCTAGGATGAATCCAGATAGTTAGATTTGGATCTAGGGCTGAATCTGGAGTGACTGCTATCTACCAGATCTGGATTTTTCCCTATATTATGCCAGATAGTTTCTCGTAGTGTAATCCGGATAGTTTCCTGTATTATAGGAAGAAGAAGAAAAAATTAGAATAGGTTTTTGGGCTTTTAAAAATAGCAAAAGACACTTCCAAATTCCAAAAAAAAAAGCACAGAGGAAGAACCCAAGTAAAATATTTTCATAATTTGAAAATGTTTAATTAATTCTGTAAGAATGCTTTTAGTGTCGGGGAAATAGGAAAAGGCTTTGATAAATTGAGGAATTTTTAGAAAATGGGTAAAAAATCAATAGTGGATAAAAGAATTATTTTAAGATGGAATTTGGAAATTGAGGCTGTTACACTTTTTGTCAACGTGATCGTGTCAACTTTATGTATGAATTTATGTTGAAGAACTTTTGATGTCAAAAAGCTATACTGAAAAATTGTACCATTTTGAGGAGGACAGTGTTGATTTGAAATCTTGTAGAGGAAAAAATGCTCAATTGTGCACTTGAGAGAGGTTGGCTAAGCGAGCATAATCTTAGTATAGCCTTTTGTTTTAAAATTATAATCCCTTATAGCCTACTTTTACAACATCAGTGATTTTGTATAACATCCTTATTTTGTGTCCTTTTGAAGTTTCTAAAATAAAAATAACCTTTTAGATTTTTCTTGAATCTATTAAAGCTTAATATGAATTTTCATAAATTGAAAATATTTAATTTGAATAAAAAACTTCAATTAAAATAAAACTAGCTTTATTTGAGTTCCTTGTGATTCAAGGAATTTTTCTATATTTTTCTTAGATTTTTTGAATTTATTTGCTATTTTCTAAAGCTCAATTTTCTTTTTCTCAATTTCTGAAATTGAGAATAATAAAAAAATATCTGAATTTAGGCCTTTGGGCCCAATTCCCTCCCGTTTGGCTTAGACCATTCCTCCTTTTGGCCCACCTCGCGCCAGCCCGCTCCGCACGCTGGCTAGCCTGCCAACTATCCACGCCACACGTTGGTCATCGGCGGCCACCACTTTGCCATTCCTCTGTCTGCCGCTTCCCTCCTATGCCATCACTGACCGGTCGGCCCCATCTGTCAGTGTTGGTGATATGCCCTAGAGGCAACATGGAGATGTTGAATATATCACATACTATGTTTATGATACATTGCTTTGTTCCTTGAAATAGACATTATCATTATTGATCATTGAGTATGTGACTTATTCATGAGACTCTTAATGCCAAAATGTTGCTATTTCTAAATGATCCCTGATTATATATCATATGAGGAACAAATATGATTCAAAGATCAGCATATGTATTGATTGATGATCATGTCTTATGGTTCATGGTATGGAGATACCAAATCAATAATATGGACATGTGTTAGTGAACATATGTTGGATAGACCCGCCATGAGACACTGCAGAGATTCCATGTGTCATCAGTTGGTCTCAAGTAGTGTTTATGTAGAATCCTTAGACTTGAGATCATCATGGTTCCCAACATGCGTAGTAGCTTATTTTGGGACTACTAAACACTACTCCGTAACTGGGTAGTCATAAAAGTAGTCTTCGGGTTTGCCATGAAACATGTAGTGGGATGTGAATGATCAAGATAGAATTTACCTCTCCTTATGGGAGAGATATCTCTGGGCCCCTCGATGTAATGGATTATGAAAGTGCATGGCCATGCCAAGGTGATTGAGGAGTCAATCACAAGTTTATAATCCATCACGGAATCGAGAGAGTGATTGAGCTATTAAGAGGATGACACAGGTCTCGCCTTGAGCTCAATCTATATCGTGAGGCAAAGGGATTCGTACATGAGAACATTACAGGTTCAGCCGATATGATCTTTACTTATACTTTGGGGTTAATATGTCTTACTAGAGGCCGCTATTAACAGGGTGATCGGAAAGGCGTTTCCGGGTCGCGACCAAGTATACGTGAACCTACAGGGTCGCACACTTAACGTGTTGGAACACTAATTCGAATGTGATTCGGATATGGGCTCAATTCGGATAGAGATCCGGATAGACTCCTATTGGGCCTCGATCCACGAGGCCCAAGTGAGGAGGTCTATATATATGGAGGCAAGGGGCTGAGGGGTGCATGCTTCGGTTAATCCCGAGCCAAACCCTAGCCGCTCGCGAGTGCTGGTACACTCGCGATCGGCGTTCCAGCCCCGGACGTGTGGATACCGGTGGAGGCGCTACTCGTTGCGGCGTTTATCGGCATCAACAATCTACAGATTGGATCTTGCACGTGGTGTGGTTGATCGCGTGGAGGAGACGATCTGTTCGGGACGATCGACTAATTCCACTACTACCTCGACGCGCGTGGTTGGATCGGCTTCTCCAACTCTTCTTCCGCTGCGCTGCGCGTCTAGTGGTAACGATCCATGATCCCTCCTTAGCATGATGTCCTGGTGTGCGCGGTAGAAAAGTTTTGTTTTCTGCTATCGTAGCCTACGCGCATTCCTACAGTCAGGCCAATGTTCATCTTCCCCATGCGAGCCGCGCTATGTCCACTTTGGTCTCCTCGGCGTCCATGCCATCTCCATCGCGGAGTCTTCCCCGGGCACACCTCAGTCTCCTCAGCATCCGGGTATTTAAGATTGTGCCCCTTCTCATTTTTCATGTCTCTGAGCCGCTCATCACCCTCGACTTTCATGCTGTAGCCGCCAAGCTATTCTCACCGTTGTATTCATCTTCGTTGCTGATGGCAGTTCGTCTACGCCGTCGCCTTCATTCTCACCACTGGTGAGTCTGTTTGCCTTCATGGTTCGCCCTCGTCATCGCCCTCGCATGCCTCACCGTCTTCCCTACCAACTGAACTTGCCGTCTCACCTCACTCTAGTCGCTTGCCCGCCTCGGTTCGTGTGTGCGCCACCTTGGTTCCTGCACCGTGCTGACACTAGCGTGTGCATCAGCACTAACATCAGCGTAGCCTTGTCATCGTCCAAACTGCTCCGTGGGCTTAGACCATCGTGAGCCGAGTCTCTGTCATGTGGATCCCACTGGCCAGACTACTATTCTGCAGACCTGAGCCACCATAAAGCCTTGCTATGTAACCAGTCCACGTAGGTAGCCATGTCAGCTTGCCACCTCAGCGCAACCGAGCCACATAGGCATCCATATTAGACCTAGTGCCATGTCAGCCAAGCCCGCCAGTGTGCACTGCTTCGTATGCCGAGTACACAGTGGACCAGTACTATTCCATAGACCGATGGGTCACTTGTCAGTCTCCGAGCCGATTTTTCCTTTAGAAAATAATTCAGCCAAATTAAAATCCTTGGTGACATCATAAATCTAAATTTTCTTTAGAAAAATAATTCCAGGAAAGCCAAATAATACCTTTTCTCCTTTTTCCTAGGTTTAAATTTTCCAACGGCTCGTTCTTCTCCGTTCGAACTCCGATTGACCCGATTCTTTTTCTAAATTCATCTAAATTTAAGCTCTATATGTTGGTTCTAGTTTTGTAGTTTTTTGAATTTTATTTGAATTTATTTATGTTTCATTCGCTTTCTCTCTCGTTAGATAACATCTTCGAAGGAGCAGAAGTAGGACTAGAAGCTCAAGAGTTCGTAACTGAGCAAAGCTAAGGTAAGTTGTGGTATTTGATCATATTGAACCTATTATATAAATCTATCATTTATTATTTTGTTTTAAATTATCTTGTATTGCTAATTTAATACAAACCCTTGTAACTAGCCGTTATCAACCGAATTTGATTAATCCCTCAATTGATATTGAATGTCGTGATTCTATTATTACTATATGATGGGTAATTATCTAGTGATGCAATACCTGTATTCACATGGGTTATACATTTAGTATGTTTTGCCATACTTATAGTATATTGGATTCAATATCGCATATTAATTAATTATTTATTTATTTTTGACCTAATGAGATATTGAATTATGTTGGTTAGCCACAGTTATAAAATTTATGTACCCAGATATGTGTAGCGTCATTAATGTGGGTTATACAAAATAGTTTTCACTTGGGCGAGTGATCATGCAGTAAAGGGTTGGAGAAGTGTGGTAAGCACTTTTGGAATGTGGATGCTTCGCTTGGGTATTGATTAAACACTTAACTTTGGGGTCCATTGATCTAAGCCTCACCATATAACCACATGTCTAGTTTGGGGTAGACCTACCTGATTAATTTATAATGTTTCAACTTTGATTTCACCATTTAGATGTTTTGTTGGCACAAGAAGGGGCTTTTACCTATTATGTGGTTAGTCTACACACCAACGAAACCTTAGCGGATAAGACAGTTTGAGATTGAGTATTGTAAAAGGCTTGTTGTGATATTCTTGGTAAAGTTATAGCGTTAACACCACAAGATAGTTATATCATATTGGTAAAGTTGTGCAACCCCTGCAAAGTGTAAAACTATTTGAATAGTTATGTTTCTGGTTATGGATAATACTCAATGCTTTCACACAAGGAGTAGAATTTTCATAAAATCTTGGTTTGGTTAGAAAGTGAATGGTCAGTTCACTTGTAGTTGGAAAGTGAATGGTTAGCTCACTTATGGTTTATTCAATTCCTTTGACTTTTTTACTTATTGCTTATTTTCAAAGTTTCGCTCTCAATATATTTATTGTATTTACTTTAAATTGTTGCTTTCTGCAAAATAACCATTCAACCATCATTTGGTAAGCCTTGTATAACTATAATGCATTTTGTTACGAACGACTTACTGAGTACTTTATATACTCACGGCTATATCCATTATTACTCAGCTGCTGAAGAAGAGCTATATTAGTCAGAAACATATGAAGAAGAATTCTTCGACGACTTCTTGGAGTAGGACTTCACTTCCCAATCGATTGCCTATAGTATATCAAATGGTTACTACGCTTATCTTTATTTTTCGTTGTTAGTTTTTGTTAAAGCCCTTCCGGCTATTATTTACAAACTAGGCTATAAGGTCATAACTCTGATAATTAATAATATTTGAAGTCTTTCTTAGCTAATCGTGATCATGATCGATATTTTATCTATATTTTTACCGTGTACACTACTATAATCCTGAATTAGTTCAGAATACATAAAGAGTCCGAATTTGTATATTTGGGTCTCAACACTTTGCAACATAACTAAACAGTTGCTAGACTCTGCCAATGACAAACTGAATAGTTCTAGCCAGCCATATTTGTTAATTACCCTGAAGCCTGAACAATGGACACTGCGTGTGAGGCCGTTGGTATGGGTTGAGTCAGTATCTTCTCGTGTTTTTGTAACCGCAAGATATTCAGAGAGGGCTGGCTGCTGATACTTCAATATGAATTTACCAACTCGGTGTCTGTTTCTATTGTCAACGTTCAAGATTTTTATCGAGTGGTCGACAATTGGAAAACATATCGCTTTTTCCGCGTGTAAAGGCGAGGAAGTTCAGATGAAAAATCGAGTCCAACTAACAACCCAAAGAGAGAGAAAAAAGAATAAACAAAGAGAGATTGACAAAAATGGGCATATTCTTTAACAGCTTTTGACTTTTATAATAGTACCTAACTTTTAAAATACTTATTTTCTTAAGACAGAGTCTATAGTTTAATTGTAGTACACGCCAAAATCCTAATATCTGTATCAACCAAAATTGCAAGCGAGTATCTCTCTTTTTGTAATCTCTGTCGCAAACTGCTAAAATTCAAAAAATTTAGCCAAAAATCATAAATCACAATCATATCAAACAGACTCTATATAATTAAAACGAGTACAAAACTAACACGATAGGATTGAAACGAGCACAGAACTTCAAGAGTCCTGGTCCACATCCTCGTAATAGTTTAAAGTTTAAAACATTGGTGTAGTTATTGGTAAGTTGGCTCATTTTTCCCAGATCTAAGTCAAACCTTTTTACCGTCGAATTGGATTTGAGATACATGCACTACTACAGAAATCCACATTACAGACGGTTCAGAAACGTCATCACAGACGGTTTTCTGAACCGTCTGAATTTATGGGTCAGTGATAATCGAAGCTATCACAGACGGTTTTCAAACCGTATGTGATTATGAGATATCACAGACGGTTTTGCATTAAAAACCGTCTGGGATTATCAGATATCACAGACGGTTTTTAAATAAAAACCGTTTGTGATATCTCATAATCACAGACGGTTTTTAATGAAAAATCGTATGTGATACATATCACAGATGGTTTTTACTTAAAAACCGTCTGTGATATTCGTTCCTCCTAAATCAAAATCTATTTCTGTTTATTGGCTAGCCTCAGGAAATGCTAGCCATGCCCTCTGAAACAAGCAGATAATCACAGACAAAAAACATACAATTCACACATCTCATTTCCTTTCAGATACATTTCACAGACATAAAACATCCAATTGACATCGCACTTCATTTCACAAACATAAAGCATGCATCCATTTCGCAAATCAATTAATTGAATTGAAATGAAATGAAATATCCATTAACAAATGCACAGTTACAAAAGATCTACACTGCATTTGCACTTAGTGATAAGACCAATAAGAAATCATGGTGCGCAGTGGAACCGTCCTCCTGGCTTTATGACTTGAGTCAGCAAAAAGTACGCCAACTCTCCTCGAATCTCTCTAAGATCAAACTGTTTCAATGCAGTTGACGGGATGTACGCAGCCTGTCGATAGGAATATCAATGTGCGTATATATGTAACGTGATAAGTATAAAGTAATTATGGGAAGAGTGACAAACCTTGCGATTGGTGAGCCTCGAGGAATCGAGGAGTGGTTCCATATGTTGGCAAACGTAGTATCCACATGTGTTGCCCGGCTGCTGCTGATGGAGAGCAAAGCCCAAAGCCTCTCGTACGACCCGGGTGCTCCTTGTTTCCCAGGGCCACGGAGAGCATATCATTCTCCCTTGTTCCCTAGAATGATCCTAGGGTAGATTCAAAACTCAGCTCTTCCTGCAAGAGCACGAAATGTCATTTCAATTCGTACGAAGTTGTGGAGTAATTACAAGCTACGTAGTTCTATCGATATCTTACCAGGCGCTGGGACACTTGCCGGTCTGCAAGGTTTCGAAAGGAGACGTCCCCCGATGTCGTTGTAGATGACCTTGCTCTAATCCAATTTCGAGCGCGGTCATCCGGGATATTGGAAAACGGCGGGGCGATGTCCTGTGCAGCTGCACCTCATCCTTCTTCCTCCACTGCGGGATTTTACCGCATACCCAGCTGTGCTAAGTCTGTGGGGGTGTGTGTTTTTTGCCTGGAGGGCCTTGTGTGCCGTACTTGTACTTTTGAAATCTTCGGACGTCTTCATCGCCTTGAACTCTTCCCATTGTGGTTCCAGGAATGGGTATTTATGAAAAGGCGTTTCATCTGTCTCCACGTATTTCCTGACAAGCGTGCTCTTGAAGTTCTTCCATGCTTTGCACGCCGCTAGGTAGGTTTGTTGTTGCACAGCGTATAGGTGTTCTTCTAGGAACTCGAACGATGCCAAAATTTCGGTCCACAGCTCACGTTTCCGAGTGTCAGGCACGTTCTTCCACGAATTGTATGTGATCTCAATTCGTTCTCGTGCAACTATTCCGACCATGCTTCGGAATGCGTTTACTGCTTTTTGAGGAAGGATAGGGACCCCAGATGCGTTTACCGCTGTGATGGCCTGTCGGCCCTCAGGCTTCTCGATAGCCCTCTTCCTTGGCATCTTGATGTTGTTGATGATGTTGAAGAATGCGCGGGTGACATGTTGCTCATTTTGTGGGTCTATTAGGATAAGATGAGAAAGTGCCATACCATAAAATAAGAAAATGCAATATCTATCTATTTCGCTCAATATAGGCGATTACAATACATATATATGTGTATATACATACATATACATATTTATACCTACATATATACATATATAATGTAAAAGGCATGTATCAATTAAGACTAGCAACAAGCTCAAGTTTTAATTGATTAATTTGTGCTCTCAAATTGTAGGGTTGCACAAGATTAATCTTGGCCGTCCCGCTACTAAATCATATACTCTTCCTTGATTGGTTATGCCAAATAATGAATTCAGTATTTTGAGCTCTAGATACAAACTCTACAATCTCAAGATCAAGATATATTCAGCATGCATATATTCAGACAGCAGTATTCATACAGATCAAGACCATACAAGTTAACTTTGCCCAATAATTCAGTCTTTTAACTTGTCAATTTAATAACATGCTATAACATGCAAACTGCATGAACCGACAGCTATTAGAGCTCAAAGACCGAATGAACCAATCTCAGTATATGAATTTATCATCATCGAGCAACTGTAAATCCCACAGGCAATCTCAGTATATGGAAGATTAACAAACTTGAATATACATGAATGCAACTAAGCAACTAACCATAACAGTAAACATAACAAACTTGAATATACAGTAAGCAGACACCTTAACAGTAAGCATATACATGACAAGCAACTAACAGTAAGCATATACATGACAGTAAGCAACTAACAGTAAGCATATACATGACAGTAAGCAACTAATAGTAAGCATATACTAACAGCATCAAGCATCAACCCTAAACCCTAACAGTAAGCATGAAGCTCGTGGAGGGTTTTGATGACCTTAGGGTTTTGGTGACGGAGGAGGAGGTGGCGACGACGGAGGAGGAGGAGGCGGCGACGGAGGAGGAGGCGGCGGTGACGGAGGAGGAGGAGGCTGCGGCGACGTCTTCGTCCGGGGAGGCGGCCGGGAGGGCTCAGAGAGGCAGCCGGCGAGGGCTCGGGGAGGCGGCGGTGACGACGGGCTCGGGATTTAGATCTAGATCGAATAACTGCAGCGCACACGGAAAACCCTAGCGAGAGGGTATATATAGGGAGGTTATCACAGACGGTTCTGAACTTAGAACCATCTGTGATATCATATCACAGACGGTTCTAAATTTATAACCGTTTGTGATAGTTTACTATCACAGACGGTTCTAAACTTAGAACCGTCTGTGATATTGTCGGGACCCCGGATTTCTGAACCCGGACCCTCTGTGTATTACTGCACTAGTCCCAGATCAAAGCTAGTGCACACAGTTAAACGGAAATGAATACATAACCAGCAACGCTTTATTACAATATTAAAGAGTACAGACCGAAAGGTCTCATTATTACAATTGAGGTTTCAAGACCTCGCACACACGAAACACAGCGGAAACAAAAGATAAACTCGGTGAAGACCCATCAATACGCCACAGGCAATTGACTGGGGAAGCGCGACCTAGAACTCCTGGAATCCTTCGTCGAATCCACCCGCGAAGAAGTCGTAGTCGCCTTCTTGAGCTTCGTACTCCTCTGGTTATTATTTTTGAGTGTAGCATGTGAGTACATAAAATACTCCGCAAGTCTTGGGAAAAATGCAATAGATGCAAGGCTTGACAAAGGAAGGCTATATGGTTCTTTTGCACAAAGCAACATTTTCATTCAATTACTTCTAATTATTTTCGAAGGCATCAATTTAATAAAGTAAATGTTTTAGCAGAAACTATCATTAATTCTATAGTGAAGGTTCCAGCTACCAACACTAGCTAACCAATTACAATTGGTCAAGTTTAAAACTGCGGGTTCCATCCACCCTCTCTGGCTCCAACTGCCAGGATACCCTTCCAAGAGTTCCCTCCACTCTCGGAATACAAAACTTTAATTTTGAAACCAAAACCAAAAATATACCATGTGAATGCATTCCTTGCCCGCCCTTGACCGTGGGCACGGCTATTCGAATAGTTTTACACTCTGCAGAGGTTGTACAACTTTACCCACAAGAGATAAATTACCCTAAAAGTCAACACGCTTCCTTTGGCATGAGACCCAGATAAAATATCACAAAGCCTTTACCTTACTCTAATCTAGCTAGATACCACCCGCTGAGGTTTCACCGCAGGTAGGCTAACTGCCCGAACCGAAGCCCCCTCTTGCGCCATATGAGTACAGTAAATCCCTGTCCCTCACTGTGAATAACCAGTCCATCCCTGGCACCCACTTTCCACTGGTGGCACCTAAACTAGACTATCATAAGTTAGTCAGCTAGGTCGTACCCATATAAACTTGTGGTTGTACGGTTAATGCTTAGTCTGGACAAACACAAGTGTCGGTCCTTAGTTGACTAGGGTGGAACATACACTTTACAAGATCTCGTGCTTACTGCACCAATCCAAACCAACCATCCACCCTAATTTAAACCAATTTCCAAATTTTTATTTTATTTTAAAGGATTAGTGGCAACTTCAATCACCACTAGACTTTAGAAACACAAGTTATTACAACAATTCATAATTTCCCATTTTCAAGATTTCAAGGGTATTACATAGCATGACTAAGCATTATACTACCATTCTATTATTCACAACTGAATATAATAATCTCATTAAAGAGACAAAGGAAATCCTAAGGAGACAAGGATACATGGCATTCAATTTCAACTGAGGGCATAACAAAGTTGGGGTAACTAATACCTTATGATTTGAACTAATCTTGTATGTAAATAGCAATGCACATAATTTAAAATAATTAAAACATTTCAAAGTCATAGGTTCAAGATGATCAAAGGAGACTTGCTGTCGGGACCCCGGATTTCCGAACCCGGACCCTCTGTGTATTACTGCACTAGTCCCAGATCAAAGCTAGTGCACACAGTTAAACAGAAATGAATACATAACCAGCAACGTTTTATTACAATATTAAAGAGTACAGACCGAAAGGTCTCATTATTACAATTGAGGTTTCAAGACCTCACACACACGAAACACAGCGGAAGCAAAAGATAAACTCGGTGAAGACCCATCAATACGCCACAAGCAATTGATTGGGGAAGCGCGACCTAGAACTCCTGGAATCCTTCGTCGAATCCACCCGCGAAGAAGTCGTAGTCGCCTTCTTGAGCTTCGTACTCTGGTTATTATTTTTGAGTGTAGCATGTGAGTACATAAAGTACTCCGCAAGTCTTGGGAAAAATGCAATAGATGCAAGGCTTAACAAAGAAAGGCTATATGGTTCTTTTGCACAAAGCAACATTTTATTTCAAATACTACTAAATATTTTTGAAGGCATTATTTTAACAAAGTAATTGTTTTAACAGAATTAACTTTCTAGTGAAGGTTCCAACTACCAACACTAGCTAACCAATTACAATTGGTCAAGATTAAACTGCGGGTTCCATCCACCCTCTCTGGCTCCAACCGCCAGGATACCCTTCCAGGAGTTCCCTCCACTCTCGGAATACAACACTTTTGATTTTAAAACCAAAACCAGAAATCTACCATGTGAATGCATTCCTTGCCCGCCCTTGACCGTGGGCGCGGCTATTCGAATAGTTTTACACTCTGCAGAGGTTGTACAACTTTACCCACAAGAGATAAATTACCCTAAAAGTCAACACGCTTCCTTTGGCATGAGACCCAGATAAAATATCACAAAGCCTTTACCTTACTCTAATCTAGCTAGATACCACCCGCTGAGGTTTCACCGCAGGTAGGCTAACTGCCCGAACCGAAGCCCCTCTTGCGCCAAATGAGTACAGTAAAACCCTGTCCCTCACTGTGAATAACCAGTCCATCCCTGGCACCCACTTTCCACTGGTGGCACCTAAACTAGACTATCATAAGTTAGTCAACTAGGTCGTACCCATATAGACTTGTGGTTGTACGGTTAATGCTCAGTCTGGACAAACACAAGCGTCGGTCCTTAATTGACTAGGGTGGAACATACACTTAACAAGATCTCGTGCTTCCTGCACCAATCCAAACCAACCATCCACCCTAATCTAAACCAACTTTCACATTTTAGTTTATTTTAAAAGAACAGTGGTAACTCCAATTACCACTAAATTTGTAAACACAAGGGTATTACAACAAATCATAATTTCCTATTTTCAAGAGTTTCTAAAGATATTAGATAGCATGACTAAGCATTATCCTACCATTCTAATATTCACAAAGATTAATAGTAATCTCATTATTGAGACAAAGGAAGTTCTAGGGTGACAAGGTACATGGCAATCAATGTCAAATGAGGGCATAACAAAGTTGGAATAACTAATTTCTAAAGATTTGAACTAGTGATTTTATGTAAATAGCAATGCACATAATTTAAAATATTTAAAACATTTCAAAAGCATAGGTTCAAGATGATCAAAGGAGACTTGCCTTCTTAAGTGTTGACTGGTTCTTCTTGCTGCGACTCGACGAGATCTTCAACGACGGCGGAATCTACGCGCGAGAAGACAGACAAACAAAACAAATAAATACAAAAAAACTCAAATAAACTCAAAAACTCAAATAGAGTGCATATTTGGCTAGATTATGATTTTAGACGAATTTAGGAGAAAGGATCAACGGATTCGGAGTTCGTATGAGGGAGATCGAATATCTGGAAGATTGGTGGGGAAAAGAAATTACTGAGACAATATTTGGACCAAGAAAGATTGAATGGATTTTATGGAGATTTGGCAAGATTTGAATTTGAATTTTGAAAGTGCACAGGAAATTTGGAATGAAACTGAGGCTTGAAATGAAACTCGGCATTGGAATTTGAAATTTAAATATTTGAAATATCAAATAAATTTCAAATATTTGAAAGGATAGAAGAAATGGATAGTTTGGAATTTTTGATGAATTTAGAAATTTGAATGGGCTCAAACGGAGTTAAAACGAGGGAGAACGGTTTCCGGGAAGTTTGAAAAGAGAGAAAATGGAAAAACTGGATTTTTGGAATTATTTTTTTCTAAAGGAAAATGAATTATGGTGTCAGCACTGCGTCAGCCCTGGGAATTTCTTTTTCGGCCGATTTAATCTTCTACGGGAAATCCTGATTTAATGCGCCAGCCTGACGTCATCCACGGGCCGGGCCGACTAACATGTGGGCCTCGGTCCATAGACTAGGTCCACGGGAGGGGGCATCGGCTGAGGTGGCAGGGGAAGGCGGGTGGCGCTGAAGGGGCGACCTGGCGCGCGGGTGGCACCGATGTGGCTGCCACGCAGGCGCGCCTGGGCTGACGTGGCCGGCTGGTGAGGGAGGCGCTCGGGGCAGCCACGGCGACGGCGCTCCGGCGGCCGGCGGCCGTCGGCGAGGGCAGCAACGGGGAGAGGGGGCGACGAGGGTCCCAGGGAAGGGGCGCGGGCTCACCGACGGTGGCCGGAGACGGGCCGGCGACGAGGGAGGAGGCAGCGGCGCTCGGGTCCAAGCGGCGGCGGGGCTCCGGTGGGGTTGCGGTCCGGCTGAGGAGCGAGCGAGGCCGAGGGCGACGCGGCGAAGCTGAATGCGGCGTCGGCGAAGCTCGGGAGCGACCGGAGCGGTGAGGGGAGCTCGCCGGAGTTGGAGGCGACGGCGGCGACGAGTGCGCACGGCGCAGGGGCTCTCGGGTGGCGGAGAGGAAGAATGGAGGTCGGCGGGAGGTGGAGTGGGAGGATGTGAAGCCGGGAGGGGGTATTATAGGGGCGGAGGAGGGCGTGGCCGCGGGGATTCCTCGTCGGCGATCGCGGGCGGCGGGGATTGAGGAGAGGGGAAAAGGGAAGGTGCGGCCGTAGATGGAAAGAGATCGGCGGGGGCAAGGATGGAAGGGGCGCGGGTCGCACGGGCGGCGGAAAAGGAAGGAAAGCCGGAGGGGCGGCGGAGATCGCGCGGCCGGGCGGGAGGAGGAAGAAGATGCCGCGCGGGGAAGACGTCCCCGACAGGCGGGCCTGGGCGGCAGCGAGAGGGGTTGGAGGCGCTGACGGGCGGGGCCCGCGGGCAGAGAAGCGGAGGGGAGGCGCGCCGACAGGTGGGCCGGGGTGAGGAGAGAGAGGAGCGGGGGTACGGGTGGCGGGGATTTGGCCGCGTGGCCAAGGGCAGGATCGGGCGGCGGAGGGAGAAGCGAGGGCGGACGGGGCGGATGGGAGCGAGGGGCGACGTGGCAACCATCGGGAGGGGGTAGGCGGGATGGAGCGACGGCTGGGACGGGGCGACGTGGCCGGCATCTGGCCGTCCACGTGGCGGCCGGAGGGGAGGTGAGAGGGATTTTATTTTTGATTTTAATTTCAGATTTTCAGAAAGGCCCAGAAAATCCAATAAAGCTCAGAAAAATATGAAATAAATTCCAAAAATTCCAGAAAAATTCACAGAAGTTCCTAGATAAGTTTTGAACTTAATAAAAATACTTCCAACTAATGTTGGTATTTAATTTTTTAATACTTGAAATACTTTTTATTTTCAAAAATAGGTTTTAAACTCCAGAAAATCCAGGAAACCAAATAAAAGCCAAATAACTCCAAATAATTAATTTGAATTAGGATTTTTAGAGAAATTCCAAATATCTTTTTATTTAATAATAAATTTTAGGTTTTACTTAAAATACTTTTCAAAAACAGAAATTCAGGGCAAATCCAAATGAAACTCAAATACTTTAAAATAATTAATTTGAAATTAAATTTTTCAGGAAGAGGATTTTTGGGATGTGACAAATCTACCCCCCTTAGAAAGAATCTCGTCCCCGAGATTCGGACTGACTAGGAAAAAGAAAGGAGAGGAAAACGCAGCTCTTAGGTCCTCTTCACGCTTCCAGGTTGCTTGACTTCGAATGGTTGCTCTTTTGCACTTTGCGGTAACTGGGTTAGCAAAAGATAAGAGGGAAATAGCACAGATAAGAGATTAGGGGAACGACTAAACAACATCCCAAACAAACACACAAGAGAGAACAACTAGGAGAAGCTTAGCTTGAAATCAAAATATTTTTTTAAGGATGGCTGTACAAGTATACAAAGACTTGGTACAGTCCACCTAACACACAAGCAAGTAATATATAAGTGTTCTAAAATCGTAAGACTTTACTTGGGTATTACAACTAAAGAGCTAGTCCTTGCTCCTTCATGATGACGAGCTTCTCCAAGTGCTTCTTAGACGCAACCTTACTGAGCTGTCTATAGAAATTACAAAGGAAAGGGGGTACAATTACCATTCCAAAAAAGAATAAGTAGATAGATAAGGAAGAACGCCATGACGAAGGTAAGGATAGAAAGACAAGAAAAGACAAGGATAGCACAATATTAAATTTTTATTTTATAAAATAAATTTTCAAGTTCTTCTTTTAACGACCATTCTAACTAGGTCACGTCCTACAGTCAAATTGGCTCTGATACCACCTCTGTCGGGACCCCGGATTTCCGAACTCCGACCCTCTGTGTATTACTGCACTAGTCCCAGATCAAAGCTAGTGCACACAGTTAAACATAAATGTATACATAACCAGCAACGCTTTATTACAATATTAAAGAGTACAGACCGAAAGGTCTCATTATTACAATTGAGGTTTCAAGACCTCACACACACGAAACACAGCAGAAGCAAAAGATAAACTCGGTGAAGACCCATCAATACGCCATAGGCAATTGACTGGGGAAGCGCGACCTAGAACTCCTGGAATCCTTCGTCGAATCCACCCGCGAAGAAGTCGTAGTCGCCTTTTTGAGCTTCTTACTCCTCTTGTTATTATTTTTGAGTGTAGCATGTGAGTACATAAAGTACTCTGCAAGTCTTGGGAAAAATGCAATAGATGCAAGGCTTAACAAAGAAAGGCTATATGGTTCTTTTGCACAAAGCAACATTTTATTTCAAATACTACTAAATATTTTTGAAGGCATTATTTTAACAAAGCAATTGTTTTAACAGAATTAACTTTCTAGTGAAGGTTCCAACTACCAACACTAGCTAACCAATTACAATTGGTCAAGATTAAACTGCGGGTTCCATCCACCCTCTCTGGCTCCAACCGCCAGGATACCCTTCCAAGAGTTCCCTCCACTCTCGGAATACAACACTTTTGATTTTAAAACCAAAACCAGAAATCTACCATGTGAATGCATTCCTTGCCCGCCCTTGACCGTGGGCACGGCTATTCGAATAGTTTTACACTCTGCAGAGGTTGTACAACTTTACCCACAAGAGATATATTATCCTAAAAGTCAACACACTTCCTTTGACATGAGACCCAGATAAAATATCACAAAGCCTTTACCTTACTCTAATCTAGCTAGATACCACCCGCTGAGGTTTCACCGCAGGTAGGCTAACTGCCCGAACCGAAGCCCCCTCTTGCGCCATATGAGTACAGTAAATCCCTGTCCCTCACTGTGAATAACCAGTCCATCCCTGGCACCCACTTTCCACTGGTGGCACCTAAACTAGACTATCATAAGTTAGTCAGCTAGGTCGTACCCATATAGACTTGTGGTTGTACGGTTAATGCTCAGTCTGGACAAACACAAGCATCGGTCCTTAATTGACTAGGGTGGAACATACACTTAACAAGATCTCGTGCTTCCTGCACCAATCCAAACCAACCATCCACCCTAATCTAAACCAACTTTCACATTTTAGTTTATTTTAAAAGAACAGTGGTAACTCCAATTACAACTAAATTTGTAAACACAAGGGTATTACAACAAATCATAATTTCCCATTTTCAAGAGTTTCTAAAGATATTAGATAGCATGACTAAGCATTATCCTACCATTCTAATATTCACAAAGATTAATAGTAATCTCATTATTGAGACAAAGGAAGTTCTAGGGTGAGAAGGTACATGGCAATCAATGTCAAATGAGGGCATAACAAAGTTGGAATAACTAATTCCTAAAGATTTGAACTAGTGATTTTATGTAAATAGCAATGCACATAATTTAAAATATTTAAAATATTTCAAAAGCATAGGTTCAAGATGATCAAAGGATACTTGCCTTCTTGAGTGTTGACTGGTTCTTCTTGCTGCGACTCGACGAGATCTTCAACGACGGCGGAATCTACGCGCGAGAAGACAGACAAACAAAACAAATAAATACAAACAAAAACTCAAGTAAACTCAAAAACTCAAATAGAGGGCATATTTGGATAGATTATGATTTTAGACGAATTTAGGAGAAAGGATCAACGGATTCGGAGTTCGTATGAGGGAGATCGAATATCTGGAAGATTGGTGGGGAAAAGAAATTACTGAGACAATATTTGGACCAAGAAAGATTGAATGGATTTTATGGAGATTTGGCAAGATTTGAATTTGAATTTTGAAAGTGCACAGGAAATTTGGGATGGAACTGAGGCTTGAAATGAAACTCGGCATTGGAATTTGAAATTTAAATATTTGAAATATCAAATAAATTTCAAATATTTGAAAGGATGGAAGAAATGGATAGTTTCGAATTTTTGATGAATTTAGAAATTTGAATGGGCTCAAACGGAGTTAAAACGAGGGAGAACGGGTTCCGGGAAGTTTGAAAAGAGAGAAAATGGAAAAACTGGATTTTTGGAATTATTTTTTTCTAAAGGAAAATGAATTAGGTGTCAGCACTGCGTCAGCCCTGGGAATTTCTTTTTTGGCCGATTTAATCTTCTACGGGAAATCCTGATTTAATGCGCCAGCCTGACGTCATCCACGGGCCGGGCCGACTGACATGTGGGCCTCGGTCCATAGACTAGGTCCATGGGAGGGGGCATCGGCTGAGGTGGCAGGGGAAGGCGGGTGGCGCTGATGGGGCGACCTGGCGCGCGGGTGGCACCGATGTGGCTGCCACGCAGGGGCGCCCGGGCTGACGTGGCCGGCCGGTGAGGGAGGCACTCGGGGCAGCCACGGCGACGGCGCTCCGGCGGCCGGCGACCGTCGGCGAGGGCGGCAACGGGGAGAGGGGGCGACGGGGGTCCCAGGGAAGGGGCGCGGGCTCACCGACGGTGGCCGAAGACGGGCCGGCGACGAGATAGGAGGCGGCGGCGCTCGGGTCCAAGCGGCGGCGGGGCTCCGGTGGGGTTGCGGTCCGGCTGAGGAGCGAGCGAGGCCGAGGGCGACGCGGCGAAGCTGAATGCGGCGTCGGCGAAGCTCGGGAGCGACCGGTGCGGTGAGGGGAGCTCGCTGGAGTTGTAGGAGACGGCGGCGACGAGTGCGCACGGCGCGGGGGCTCTCGGGTGGCGGAGAGGAAGAATGGAGGTCGGCGGGAGGTGGAGTGGGAGGATGTGAAGCCGGGAGGGGGTTTTATAGGGGCGGAGGAGGGCGTGGCCGCGGGGATTCCTCGCCGGCGATCGTGGGCGACGGGGATTGAGGAGAGGGGAAAAAGGGAAGGTGCGGCTGTAGATGGAAAGAGATCGGCGGGGGCAAGGATGGAAGGGGTGCGGGTCGCATGGGCGGCGGAAAAGGAAGGAAAGCCGGAGGGGCGGCGGAGATCGCGCGGCCGGGCGGGAAGAGGAAGAAGATGCCGCGCGGGGAAGACGTCCCCGACAGGCGGGCCTGGGCGGCAGCGAGAGGGGTTGGAGGCGCTGACGGGCGGGGCCCGCGGGCAGAGAAGCGGAGGGGAGGCGCGCCGACAGGTGGGCCGGGGTGAGGAGAGAGAGGAGCGGGGGTACGGGTGGCGGGGATTTGGCCGCGTGGCCAAGGGCAGGATCGGGCGGCGGAGGGAGAAGCGAGGGCGGACGGGGCGGATGGAAGCGAGGGGCGACGTGGCAGCCATCGGGAGGGGGTAGGCGGGATGGAGCGGCGGCTGGGACGGGGCGACGTGACCGGCATCTGGCCGTCCACGTGGCGGCCGGAGGGGAGGTGAGAGGGATTTTATTTTTGATTTTAATTTCAGATTTGCAGAAAGGCCCAGAAAATCCAATAAAGCTCAGAAAAATATGAAATAAATTCCAGAAATTCCAGAAAAATTCACAGAAGTTCCTAGATAAGTTTTGGACTTAATAAAAATACTTCCAACTAATGTTGGTATTTAATTTTTATACTTGAAATACTTTTTATTTTCAAAAATAGGTTTTAAACTCCAGAAAATCCAGGAAACCAAATAAAAGCCAAATAACTCCAAATAATTAATTTGAATTAGGATTTTTATAGAAATTCCAAATATCTTTTTATTTAATAATAATTTTTAGGTTTTACTTAAAATACTTTTCAAATCCAGCTTTTTCAAAAACAGAAATTCAGGGCAAATCCAAATAAACCGAGCGGGCGCGGGTCGCACGGGCGGCGGAAAAGGAAAGAAACCGAGCGGGCGAGGGGCGGCGGAGATGGCGGCGGTGAAGGCGCGGCCGAGCGGAAGGAAGGAGACGGCGCGCGAGGAAGAGAGGCCTGACAGGCGGGCCCGGCCTGTCAGCGGGGTTGAGAGGGGGAAGGCGCGGGCGGCGGAGATGTTGCCACGCGGCCAGGGGACGGATCGTGCGGCGGGGAGGCACGCCGACAGGTGGGCCGGGGTGAGGAGAGAGCGAAGCGGGGGCGCGGGTGGCAGCGAGAGAGGAAGGAGAGCGGCGGGGATGGTGACGCGCGGCAGGGGCGCGCATCGGGCGGCCGAGAGAAGAGCGCAGAGCGGACGGGCCAGATTGGGCCGGCGAGGCGACGCGGCGCAATCCGGGCCAGACAGGTGGCGAGCGGGGGAACGGGGAAGGCGGGATCGGCCGGGAGACGAGGCCGGCAACTGGCCGTCCACGTGGCGGCCGGAGGGGAGGGGAGGGGATTTTAATTTTTGATTTCAGAAATTGCCAGAAAATTCAATAAAGCTCAGAAAAATATGAAATAAATTCCAAAAATTCCAAAACAATTCACAGAAGTTCGTGGATAAGTTTTGGACTTAATAAAAATACTTCCAACTAATGTTGGTATTTAAATGTCATACTTGAAATACTTTTTATTTTCAAAAATAGGTTTTAAACTCCAGAAAATCCAGGAAACCAAATAAAAGCCAAATAACTCCAAATAATTAATTTGAATTAGGATTTTTATAGAAATTCAAAATATCTTTTTATTTAACAATATTTTTAGGTTTTACTTAAAATACTTTTCAAATCCAGTTTTTTTCAAAAACCGAAATTCAGGGCAAATCCAAATAAAACTCAAATACTTTAAAATAATTAATTTGAATTTAAATTTTTCAGAAAGCAAATTTTTGGGATGTTACAGATATGATATCACAGACGGTTCTAAGTTCAGAACCGTCTGTGATAAGCCTTTGCCGACTGTTGTTATTAAGATAACACCAGTAACTACACAGCTGCATTCATATCAACCACCAAACAGCTGCATTCATATACAACACCAACCAGCTGTATTCACACAGTGCATTTCTTGATACATTTTGTCATTCTCAAATACATCACACTGCAGCATTGTTCTATACATAAATGCATACCAATTCACATGTACATCACACATATACATCACATATACATTTTCACATATACATTTTGTCACACATTTTCACATATACATCTCAAAATTGACTACATCACACATTTTCACATATACATCTCAAAATTGACTACATCACACATTTTCACAAATACATGTCAAAATTGACTACATCAGACATTTTCACATATACATCTCAAAATTGACTACATCACACAATTTCACATATACATCTCAAAATTGTCACACATTTTCACATATACATTCTTATTGTACTTGCTTATTTCCTTTAAAAATTAGCCCTTCATCATGATCAATGCGTACGTAACTAGTTTCGTCACGTTGTTCATCGTCGACCCTTATGCCATTTCCAAAAGGAGGTAACTCGTCAAATTGATTGTATTCCTCCTCGTCCACTACATTCTCCACTCCGACAATTCTCCTTTTTCCATGAAACATGGCGTTTCTTATTTGCCGGGTCGGTTACATATAAAACTTGAACAACTTGATTGGCGAGTACGAATGGTTCGTCTTTGTACCCAACACGTTGGAGGTCCACGGTCGTGACACCGTACTTGTCAACCTTCACCTGTGGGAGATGCACCCAACGGCAGCGAAATAAGGGGATATTGAAAACCACATAGTCAAGCTCCCAAATCTCTTCTATGAAGCTATAGTACGAGTTTCTCGACCCATCGGTACTGAATGCATCTATGCGGACACCGCTGTTCTGGTTAGTGCTCTTGACATCCTGAGACTGCGTATAGAATGTGTACCCATTTATGTCATATCCTTGCTATGTCACAACTGTAAATGTCGGCCCTTTTGCCAACCATGTCAGCGTCTCACTCGGCGAGCTCCTAGCGATTTGCTCCTTCAACCATTGGTTGAACCAACGGTTGTGTTGCCTCATGATCCAAACATCCGGCCGCTCCGGATTCTATTGCCAAAGCACATCCTTGTGCTGGTCCACATAAGGCGCCACTTCAGTCATGTGTTGCAACACTGTGAAATGGGCTTGAGTATACGTGTCCATATCTGGAGTGATTGCTTTCCTTCCGATAGTTTCGAGACCCTTCAGCCTCCCCTCATGACGAGATTGAGGGACACCTATCGGTTGAATCTGAGCCATATAATCGACACAAAACTCAATGACCTCTTCGCTTGCATAACCTTCGATGATGCTGCCCTCCGGCCGAGAACGATTCCGTACGTAGGACTTGAGAATTCCCATGAACCTCTCAAATGGGTACATGCTACGTAGGAATACGGACCCGCACATTTTTATCTCCCACACAACGTGAACAGTGAGATGGACCATGATATCGAAAAACGAAGGAGGGAAATACATTTCAAGGTGACATAGAGTCATCACCACCTCGTCCTGCAGAGCATCTAGTCCTTCGGGATCGATGACCTTCTGAGCAATTGTGTTAAAGAAATAATATAGCCTCATGATTGTCTCTTGGACTTTGATCGGCAAAATATTTCTAATTGCAATAGGGAGCATCTGTGTCATCAGCACATGACAATCATGAAACTTCATGCCATTTAACTTCAAATCTTGCATCGAAACAAGTTTCTTCACGTTGCCGGAGTAACCAGACGGAATTTTGACACCATGCAAGCACTGGCACAATTTTGTTTTCTTAGCCTTGGACAGAGTGTAACACGCAGGGGGAAGGTACGTTCGTCCATTATCAGTGCGTGTCGGTGCTAACTTAGGCCTGATGTCCATGTCAGCCAAGTCAAGCCGTGCGTTGACGCCGTCCTTTGTTTTATCACGGATGTTCAGTAAGAGACCAATCAAGCTGTCGCATACATTCTTTTCTACGTGCATGACGTCGATGCAGTGTCGAACATCTAGGTACTCCCAATAAGGTAAGTCCCAAAATATTGATCTCTTCTTCCAGGTGTTCTTCTCATGAGCCCTCAATTTACGTCCCTTTCCGAGGACAACATCTAAATCCTTAACCATATCATAAACCTCGTGTCCCCCTTAAATGCCTTGGAGCTGAACCGTCTTCCTTCTCTCCGTCAAATTGTTTCTTCATCTTGCGGTATGGGTGAGCCCTCCGAAGGAACCGGCGGTGACACATGAAGATGGTTTTGCGTGAGTGTCTCAGCCACACACTCTCGGTACCATCTAAATAGTGAGTACAAGCTTTGGCACCTTTTGTACTATGGCCCGATAGGTTACCAAGGGCAGGATAATCATTTATGGTGCAGAACAATAAGGAGCGCAGAGTGAAGTTCTCTCGTTTGTATGCATCCCATACCTGTACCCCTTCGTTCCACAGTACTTTTAGATCTTCCACCAATAGTGCTAGGAACACATCGATATCATTCCCAGGTTGTTTTGGCCCTTGGATAAGTATCGACAGCAAAATGTACTTTCGCTTCATACACAACCAAGGAGGAATGTTATAGATGCAGAGAGTCACGGGCCATGTGCTATGTCGGCTGCTCATGCTACTGAAAGGATTCATTCCATCTGTACTCAGTCCAAACCTTATATTCCTTGGTTCTGCACCGAAATCTGCAAAACTCCTATCGATTTTTCTCCACTGTGCGGAATCAGCAAGGTGTCTTAGCATTCCATCCTTCTTGCGCTCCTCCGAGTGCCAACGCAGCAGTTTTGCCTCCTTTGGATTTGCAAAAAACCTTTTCAAACGGGGAATTATAGGAAAATACCATGCCACCTTAGCAGGAGGTCCTTTCTTCACCTCTGTTCCCTCGCCATCATCTGATTGATTGTTACGTTTGTATCGGGATGCGTTGCACACCGGACATACATGCATGTTTGCATACTCTTTACGGTAGAGGATACGGTCGTTTAGGCATGCATGTATTCTGTCTACTTCCATTCCCAACGGACAAAGAACCTTCTTGGTTTTATACGTGGTTTTAGGCAACTCATTTCCCTCCGGAAGCATGTCCGCTAAAAGACCTAGCAGCGCCGTGAAACTCTTGTCGGACCAACCGTTGGTTGCCTTCAATTTCAACAGTTCAAGCACGGCCGACAATCTTGTGTACTTGCAGCCCGTGTACAAAGGTTTCTCCGAGTCCTCCATCAAGCCGCGGAATTTAACATACTCTCTCTCATCATAGTTCTCTTCTACATCGTGAAGCATCTGATCCAGATTATCATCGTGCAACCTATCCGAATCCGAACCACAATCGACATCAGCCGGCGGCATGTCACTCACTTCACCGGCGATGTCATCCGGTGGCATATCATTCACTTCACCGGCAATGTCATCCGGCGGCATATGATCATTCACTTCGCCATGACTGGTCCAACACGTATAATCCTTTTTGAAACCCCTCCGAATCAAGTGCGCTTCAATTTGCCCTCGGTTCTTAAACATCTTCAAATTCTCGCAATCAGTGCATGGACAACACATATATTCCACCCCCTTATTCAACATATCCTCCTCGGCGGCTCTTATAAAAGCAGACACGCCATTAATGTACTCTTCACTCACACGGCTCGCGGCATACATCCAGCTTCGGTCCTACGTTACGTACATATATAACAACTTAGTATTAAAATCTAGATTAACTAATTATAATTACTACATATATACCGGCCACATTTATTATATTGAGACTTAATTTGCTAGCTCAATTCATATTATAAACACAATAGCTATTATATAACCAACAATTTTGCAAATTAACCATCTTCAATAACACTCATGGATTACTTGGACCTAAATTGTAATGCAATTAAAGAAAAAATAAATTTCACTACTAACCATATCTAGAGCAACCAGGAAAGTCTGAATCTTCAAAGCTCAATCTCTGCCTCTTCCCACCAAATTAACTGGCCTGAAATCGCCTAGCTTCCTCCCGAGTGAAAAAGTGCGCAGCAGTGGCTAGATCTGGATCGAAATGAAGACAGATGGGGTCTGAGCAGCGCAATAAATGCCTTAGAGTCATTATCACAGACGGTTTTTAATTAAAAACCGTCTGTGATAACTAGCTTATCACAGACGGTTTTTTATTAAACACCGTCTGTGATAATCTGGGATTATCACAGACGGTTCTTAATATAGACCGACCGTCTGTGATAATCCTTTTTCCCGTCACAAATACCACAGACGGCCTCCAAATTACAACCGTCTGTAATAGTGTTAATCAGAGACGGTTTCACAAAACCGTCTGTGATGAGGCATCTACTATGAGGCTTTCTGTAGTAGTGATGTATAGCCCGAAAAAGAAAAAAAATTCAATCACCTTATAATATAGACCAGCCCTATTTGTGTGTAGATATGCGAGTCCAATGGGTGGACGAGGGAGAACTTTCTTTCAGCATTAATTGTTTAAATATTTGAATTCTGATTATTCATAAGAGAAAGTACATAGAAAATAATTATATATGATTTTGATCGGTATAACTGAACTCAGTGCAATTTTTACTATAATCTTCCTATACATTTTTTACTACAATTTTCATATTAACCTCATCTTAAAATATTAACCTCGTCTTAAAAAATACACCGTCTAAAAGTTAATTACGTAGATAGTACAAACATAATCCAAAAATAAGCTGGTACAAACTCAGCCATAAGCTGTTCAGTGCGACTCCATGTCCGGGTCGTATTCGAGCCGAATAATGTACCGGCCGGGTCGGGTTTGAGTCGAACCACGTACGAGTTTGAGTCCGAGGAGGCACCAAAACCTTCCCTATATAAGCCCACCAGCCCATGCATGAGGCTCCCACGCTTCGCTTCGCCGTATAGAGCTCAACTAGTTGCCAAACCAGGGTAAGGGCGCGTACGCGATGGCGGCTTCCGCGAGTAGGCAGCTCGTGAACGGCGATGGCGACAAGCAGGAGGCCGCCTGGCCTTCCGTCATGGATCAGTACAAGCGGCTTGAGAAGGTGGGCGAGGGCATCTTCGGCACGGTGTACAAGGCGTGGGACGCGAAGGCCAACCAGATCGTCGCCGTGAAGCGGCTGAGCGGGTGCGGCGGTGACGGCCACATTCTGTCCGGGATCCGCGAGTTCGCGCGGGAGGTGATGTGCCTCGCGGCGTGCCGCGGCCACCCCTCCGTCGTGCAGCTCCGCGAGACTTTCGCCGACAACTCCCACAGCGAGGGCGACGCCTTCATTGTGATGGAGTACGTCGGGCGCCTCACCCTGCGCCGCTACATGCTGTTCCGCCGTGTGCCGTTCTCCGAGGACGAGGTGCGCCGGATCATGCGGCAGCTCCTGGAGGGGGTGAAGGTCGTGCATGAGGCCGGCCTCCTGCACCGGGACATCAAGCCGGAAAACTTGCTCATCGACGACGGCTTTGAGGACAAGACGCGGAAGCCGACGGAGGACGGGTTCCCCGCCGAAGGCCGCGGTGAGGGAAACGACGTCCCCAGCAACAAGCCAAGGGAGATAGTCTACAAGATCTGTGATTTTGGGATGTCTCTGCCAACGATGGAAGAGCCGGACTACCCCCCGGAGGGTCTTATGACGACGGTCTACAGCGCTCCGGAGCTCTTCCTGCGCTCGCGGGTGTACGACGGGCGCGTCGACACCTGGGGGCTCGGCTGCATCATGGCCGAGCTCCTCGCTGGCACCGGCATGCCCCTGTTCCAGGGCTCGTCGGACATGGAGGTCATGGGCAACATCCTCGACGTGGTCGGCGCGCAGGGCATCAAGGCGTGGCCGGGGTTAAAGCGGCTAACAACCGACCCGACGGCGCTAATGCGGGGATGCAGGAACACCAGCCGCCTCCGCGAGTTGTTCCCCAACCGCAAGAAGGCCCGCCGTGCGGGGCGGCCGGCTCTGTCGTCGGCCGGCTTCGAGGTCCTGAGCGGGCTGCTGGAGAGCAATCCGGAGAAGAGGCTCACCGCGGAGGACGCACTCAAGAAGCGGTGGTTTGATGCCGGAAGCCGTCGTGGGTTCGGTGGCTGCTTCACGTCGTGCGTGGGATCAGTTTCTTCTTAAATAATATAACTTAACAACTTTGTAATCTCGATCTCGGTCGATCCAGTTGGTTGATTAGTTGCTCTAAAAATTATTTTGTCGCATGGTTGATGGAAAGCTTGTGCAATGGCAGATCTTTCTAATATCCCTCGAGTATGGCAAACTCTTTTTGTTCTTTTCCTTCAACAAGTTTACACTCTTGTACTGCAATAGTCCGTCAAGAGTGTCAGATCATGACTTCTGCAATGGTTGAGTTTTTCATCAAAACAAACTTTATCTCTAACCAAAGGATTGATCATGGTGGATCATCTCTAATCGAAGGATTGACCATGGTAGTCTTCTGTTGTGATCGTTTCTAGTATTAATCTGAACAGTATTCTTTAAAATTATGAAGCGTGAGAAATACACCAGCCAATCCAAAAATTTTGTATTATTTGAGCTGGCCATATCTACACTTTGTGAAAAGATTATACTTCTTTTTCCCAATTTATGTGATTTATTTTGTATTATTTGAGTTGGCCATATCTACTGTTTGTCCTTCCAAAAAATCTAATTTGTAATTTTGTACTGTTACCTAGAAATTCTATTAGATCGAGAAACGTACAAGCAATGCATAATCGAGAATTAGACATAAGATTATTTGCGATTAAAAATCGGTTGCTGGCTTCCTTAATTGGAGATAAGCACGGGCTGGCCCCACACGGCATGCACAGAAGCGGATGGATATATGGCCGTGCATTAATTGGATGGGATCGATCAAACAAAAAACTAATGAGATTTTATCGATGGGCCGCTTTGATCAGATGTTAGAGATAACAAAACGGCCGGTTAACCGGGAGTTCAAGTGCAATTGGAAGATACTGTACCAGCAACGTTGCGAGAAAAATTAGAGGGAGCCGAGAGATTAATTTTCTTTTATTTTAAACGGTGCGATTATCGTAAGAATAGGTGTGTGCTTTGGAGATTGCACAACGGGTTAATTGTAAATGAACAAAACGATTTCCAAAGTTGTGAAGGCATTAGCTGGAGAGTAATGACGTTAGAAAGAAATGAATATACTACAATAGATGATTATATTGAGGCTCAAGGGCGGTTTATACTACAAGGTTTAGAGAGCAAGAAATCTCTCCTAGAGATAAAGCATGCATCATAGGATTACAAATCCTAAACTACCAAATATTGGAATTTAACCCAGGAATCACACACTCAATCTTCCCGTGGACACACGTTTTCACGGGGAATGAGATGGACATAGAAAGAAAATACAAATAACACTTGCTTGACGATACCGAACTCAGTTGGGTCTCTTTTTCTATTTTTCAACTCGATGCTTAATAAATTGAATACAAAAAATATAAATAGACACTCTGTGATCCGGTTCTACCGGTTATGACTCCACGACTCGGCGAACACTGCGCACTAATAAAGATGCAGCTACTAATGCTCCCGTTACATGCATGCAGCCATTAACTACACCACTAACTCCACGATCTAGTTCATTGACTCAGTCGTTACTCGGATGCCCAACTTCGACCACGCCTTCTTGACTACATCAATAACTCTGAATCCTTCTACGACTTACGATTACTCCCTATGGCTTCGACCATGTGATACGGGGTCGCCCAATCTTCTCGACGTAGGATGGATACTCACGGGAGTCTTGATGAATCGTAATGATCCTCCTATGCCAATGCAAGGGACGAACGCTCTTTAATCTGCCAAAACACACTCGTGTTGATTTCGCCGACCACCAAGCGAAGATCAATCGTGCACTCAATTCCCAATGGAAAGGCTGAACGATCTTGATTGAAGAAGGCACTCCTAATTCCCTTAGGAACTTCGGCAGCAATGTTGAACTTGAAAACTTTAGTAGATTGATTTTCCTCAAACGTGGTCTGCTCTGAACAAAAGGGATACAAGGGGGTTTTATAATGCTTCCCCGAACTCACGCAAGGAAAGCCTTGGCCGAATCAATCTCTAATTCGGTCAAGGTTTCCTATTCTAATTCCTAAAATTTAGCAAATCTGTTTCCTTAAATTTCAGGCTAAGCCCCTATCCTATTACATGACCGAGATTGAGGTGGATTCGGTCGGCTTTTGTGCACGCATGCCACATCTTGTGCACACCATGAGATTTGTGATCACGTGGCCTTCCATTGATTTGATGGCTGCTTGGTTGAGACTTTCTTGGACGCATATATCTTAGTTCCTTGCTCGCTTGGACTCTCGTCCTCTTGACTCATGGCTGGTTGGACCTTCTCCACTTGATCTTCCGTTGCTTCGAATCTGAGAAGGCACAACATATTTGCATTAGGTAGTATGCTATTCTCATCTAACGTAATAGAAGACTCTCTAAGAAACAAAAGCACCTGTTGTTGAAGTAGTTTAGCTCTTGCTCTTGTCATAGGACCTTTCGGAGCCTCATTACTAGCTTTGTCATGCACACTTGGAGTGGATGATGAATGTGTAATAGAGATGTCCTCATCACCATGACTTCTACGACCACGTACAAATCGACTCCTACGACCACTTATACTTCGACCATGGCCATGACTGTTGTTTCAACCACGCCTTCGACTGCAGCATCGACCACACCTTCGATTACAGCTTCGACCACACTCAACACAATTAGCATAAGTCAAGATTAGTTCCAACAATCTATTGGAAATGTGGGCAATATTTTAATTCTATGTTTTATTTGGAGACAAATACAATAAACTAGTAATGTAAAACTCGCGACTAACAATAGGTTACTCATCATACTTTAGAATATAAGGTTACTCATCATACTTCAGAATATACACAAAGAAGGTATAGTCGAACGAATGCACGAATGACTTACAATTAGGCAAGCTTGATACAGTGCAGAACGTAAATGACGCAGTGAAGTGAGCGGTCACGCAAATGTGTGTTGCCTAGAAACCTTATTGCTGCCTCATGCAGGTACTCACTGAGGCAATGGTTCACAGATAGCCACTCTCCCTCCTTCTAGGTGCACACCGGGAAGAAAGGTTGGTGATGTTCAGACAGCACAGTACAAAAGCACAACATCACTGTGAAGAAGGAAAATGAGGTAGTAAGATTCTTAGCTGTACACTTCGGACGTCTCCAGGTATATATATAGACAGACCATGAACTGAAAATTTAAACAGCCATTTACCCACTAGTAACTGACAATTCAACTAGCCATTTACTCATTGGTAACTGCCTATCATCAAAACCCCAATAAAGCCTCAAATTCAAACATTTGAATCTCATTCAAACACATAGAGAGAGAGAGAGTGGTGCAGGGTTCAGCAAAAATAAAGATGGACTTAGTCTGCCAAGTGGTGCAACACGTCACGACACGGTTGCACATCGCAAGTCACATGTCACATGATTTTCACGCAAGCATGTGTGTGATTAGCCAGAACCCTCCTCATACCATCTCTATCCATATTCAAGGAGTGGTAAGGACTCCACCTTATAAATTGGTCTCCCTCACCTGACATTAGCAATATGATACTAGACCATGCATGCTTTGGAATTAAGGAAATGGGTCTTGCTCATATGGGCCAATTTCTAACACAATCTCCCTCTAATCTTGACTTGTTAAACTTTATAAGACTAAGTCCAATCTCTTGACGCATCTCCATGGGGTTTTGCCTTCTTCTTGTTGACCATGTTGCTGGTGACACAACTTGTCGGCGTCTTTCACATCTTCATCGCCGGTGACACACCTCGCCGATGACTTCTATCTCTTACTCAGCTCCAATTATGTTTCACCGGTGACACATCTTGACGACAATAGAGACTCTCATGAGATCTTACACACATGAGTACTTGGACACAATTGCAAGAACACACACATACATGCAACATGCACGAACTCACCTACATGCACGACCATGATACGACTATGCACACGTATGTAACACACCTCCTATGTGCACAAATAACTCAATGACACATGCAACACTTCTACTGTGCCATATATACAAATGACTCAAACACACACTTCGACGATGCCACCACCGCTTTAGACATCGCCGTGTTCGTGACACCTTAAACCATGACGCTGTTGATGGTGGAAAATGTCGTTCGCCGCCAATGCTACTCGCGCCTTGTAGCCCACCAGTGCCACCCACCTCGCATGGAATCTGACACTAGTGCGCGCGTCGTTGCCACACCATGGCGATCATGCTGTCACCAGTGTGCATGCCACGTGCGATTCTAGCACACTGCACTGGCCTCTCCATGGCCACATGGACCTTTGTTGTTGTGCACCTAAGCGCACGGTGCTGCGTCGACTTAGCGGTAGCGTCATGAATGGTCAGACTAGAGAGGAAGCCGAAGGTGGGGAACCGTTGGACTGACATCCCCCATAATCGCAACAAGAGCGTTGGGGACTGCTGTGGTGTCATGGACGCAGTGACTATAGAGAGAACCGACGAGTTTGCTCAAGTTAATTATATCCCTTTGTTGCCGAGATAGTCGAGAGTGAGGTGACCATGATCATAGCCATGGAGGAGCGAGCCATGTTGAGCCATGTCGAGGTAGCTGGTGTCGAGGTCGTCCAGTAGTGGTCGACTGGCCGTGGTCATCTAACCATGGTCGACTGGCCGTGGTTGGTGGTCGGTCAGCCAAGGAAGGAGCAGAGAGGTGGCGAAGTTGGGGAGTAACGCTAGTGGAGGGTGCAATGGGAGGAAAGGAGGGTGGCATGGTCGACCTACCATGGTCGATCTGAGCTTGTCAACGACCGGGAGGAGAAGATGCCAACAGAATAGCTGGCGTCACCAGTGACAAAGGGGGAGGAGAAGATGTCGGTGGAACAACTGGTGTCACCGTGGCAAAGGCAGTGATGTTGGGGAGTTGTCAGTGCAAAGAAGTGCCAGGATGAGGACGGGGCATCGATGATGGCAATGGTGACCATGGGCAACGGAACTACAGCTCGAAGGGGTGATGCAGTGGCTGCCTATGCATGTCAATGGCATGACCACAAGTGCAGCCTCCCGATGGTGCGATGGCTCGTACTAGCGAATGATAGGCCAGCAATGATGATCTGGCATGATGACGATGGTAGACAGGGTGCTCAGAAGGTTGTGGAGGGAGGGCTATGTCGACGAGCGCACCGCGTCACACCACAACATCACCAGAGGAGAGGAGGTGCCGGAGAGGTCAAAGCCAAGGTGGTGAAGTCCTGAGCCAAGGAATGTCAACAGGTCGGCAGGGCGACACAAACTGATCTGTGATTTGAAAAAGTGGAGAAAACCCAATCTGAAGATGATCGGGGAAAACTCTAATTGGGCAATCGGATGATCGGCGACACGACTTAAACTACGGGTTGCGCAGCCCTTGGGAGAGATCATGGAGGTGAGATAATCTCCTAGGGGTGGTGCGCCGGAAGCTGTGGAGGTGGTGGCTCAGGAGCGACGCCGCTCTGATACCAATAAAGAAGATGAATATACTGCAATAGATGATTGTATTGAGGTTCGAGGGCGGTTTATATAGGGTACAAGGTTTGGAGGGCAAGAAGTATCTTATAGAGATAAGGCAAGTATCATAGGATTACAAATCTTAAACTACCAAATATAGAAATATGTCAATACACTCCAACAATAGAAAAATTTGGTGTTCTCATCTAGTTTGCTTTCATGTAACTTATTGCAAACCATGCGCACAAGCACAACATAATATCAACTGGCCACAACAATTACTGGATGTGAGATCTAGACCCAATTCATAGCAAGGACTTGGTAGAGAAGAAAGAAGAAAAGAGGAAGTATCCAGTTAGCCCGAGAAACCCGTTCAGTTCGGTGGCAATACTTGCTGGCGCTGGCCAAGCCAATATTAATGTTTGTATTTTCTGTGGATCTGTGGCTACTCCTTGGTCAGAAATAATATGCCCAAGATACTCTAATTGCCTCTGTGTAAAGGAACACTTGGAGAGTTTGACATAAACTTCATGTGCCTGTAGCTTCTCTAACACCAGTTGTAAGTGCTCTCCATGTGATTTTAGATCTGGGCTGTAGACCAAACTATCATCAATGAACACAAGAAAAACTTCATTAGATAGGGACCCAAGACCGAGTTCATTACACACTAAAATGTGGCCGAAGCATTGATTAAACCAAAGGGCATCACATTGAGTTGGTAGTGACTGTTGTCAGGTAGCGGCCCCCACTTTGGCCTACTCAACCCACTGAGAGCAAGTAAAATGTACATGTAAAAAGAAGGCAGGTCCATGAAGGCCATGCCAAAGAAATGACATATTTTCCCCCACTAATAAAGACCCCAAGAGGGGCATTTGTGTAATCCACACTATCCATGGCTATAAGTTTGGCCCCTAGGGCTGAGGGTGAAAACGGATTTGGATTCGGTCGAATTATCTAGCTACTGAATCTGGATACTTAATATCCGAATATGAATAGAACACAGATCCGATTTCAGCAGTTGAACTAGCAAAGTCCCAAATGTCGAATGCAAATTTATTATGGCCTAATGTGGATTTGGAGATAGATATCCAAATGTGATCTGGATTCAGAGTCGGATATCTGAATAACAGCAACTAGTTAATACATATCTTTTGCATTTGACCTTCAAATTGGGCATATTATATATGCATTTCAACCATCTCGGCGAGCTCGTCATCATGATGTACTCTAATTTGGCATTTATTGTTTTTCATTTTGTCACATCCCCCAATAAACCATTTTGCATGCTCATTTTATCCAAATTTGATATGTTTATAATAGATTTATTTGCAATAAATCTAGAATTAGTTAGGACTAGTGACAAATCGACACCAATGATCAATTATTATATGCTAAACTAGAGAAAAAGGGGGTATAAACATTACTATAAAACTGGTATCAATTTGTCAAACTTCATTGTGCCATAGGATATGAAGTTGTCCTCAAAAGCTACACTATACAGATATGTGTGATGGATGATTCATTTGTTGCTGTCAACATTTAATGCACAGTTACATGTTAGAGTTAGCTATTTATCAATTTAAAATGTTAAAATAATTTGTGCCATGTTTTAAATAAGAGAGGCCACGAATAATTATTGGAATCCAAAAAATAGTCGAAACCGATCTGATTTTGAGTATAATCCAATCCAAATTCGTATCCGACATTTGTCTGATCTGTATTTGTATCCGATATTTGTCTGATTTGTATTCGAATCCAAGAAAAAAATATAGATGTGAATATGGTTTGAGCACTATCCAATCTATTTTCACCCCTACCTAGGCACTATAGAGAGGGAGAGAACATTTTGGATGTAAGAAATAGACTTAAATTGAGATTGACTACTAGATACATTCTACACCTCTTCCCTCTCTTGAGTTTTAGGCTCCAGGCACCCCTCTTAGGCCTCCTGAAGCCCTAGTATCTAATGTTTGGAGTGTTACCACAACAGTTGGCCCTGTTTGTGAGGACGACGTAGAAGCTATAAGTTGAAGCATAGGCGCTTAGGCCAAATGGCGCCGAAGAGGAAGATGACACTGGCCCCAGGCAAAAGAGGAGTACCACAGTCGAGACAATAGCCGCGAGGGTGAGGAAGCCTGTGGTTGAGGGCCCCCTACCCCGTGGCAGTGGCACACTGGAGTGGCCATGCTAGGGGCCAAGGCGAGTATCAAAGATGACTCTCTAAAGCGGCGTGGGCTAAGAAGCGGGCAGCATCGCAAGCGGTGGAACCCGCTTTGATGGGGCAGCATCGTAAGTGGTAGAGCCCGCTTTGATGGCTCCCAGTAGTTCTAGTGTCCCCACCATTGACATGACGACCTCTGTGGCCCAAACACCTTCGTCACTACCACACAGTGAGCAGAGGGTGCCCTGGTATCAGTGTTGGGCCTGAGCATGGCTACCTAGAGGCGGTCTATGGAATGCTGCAGCTAGAGTTGGAGGACCTACTGATCGCCATGCATGAGATGCAGGAGGTGTGGAGCCAACAGACCCTCGTTGTTATCATGATGGTGGTGGCCGTAGAAAGGACAAAGAGTATGGATGCCACTATCGACGCCTGTAGTGCTCCCTGTCGGGTGGACCTTGAGTCCCTCCTCAGTGTGGGCCTATAGCAGTGCACCTAGCCATAGGATTTCAAAATGCCCATGGTGGAGCCCTACAAGGGCAACACCGATCCTCATTAATACCTATGCGTCTACGAGATGGCCATCAAAGCCGCGGGAGGAGATGACTCAAGAAAGGCAAAAGGGCTTCCACTCACCCTATAGGGGGTCATGTTGTCCTGGTTCTTCACCATCATCCCTGGCTCCATTAACACGTGGGAGCAGGTCTATGACATTATGCACAATAACTTATAAGGCAACTATAGGGAGCGGGTCGATGGCGACTAGCCCTTCTCAATAAAGTAGGCCCCTGGAGAGAAGTTGTGGCAGTACTTCAAATGTTTTGCAAAAGTTAGTTGACATGTAAAAGATGTCAATAAGACAATGATCATCAACGCCGCCAGAGGAGGACGTGATGAGGTTTGAAGTCGACGTCGTAGGGCCCGCCATCAATGGCATGCCCTGCCCCCTTGGCCAGGAGGGTGTGAACCGCAACCGAACCAGCACCCTTCTACATCACTTACGTCGCATGCACCACAATAAAATCATAAATCCTAGTGGATTTCATCATGGAATGGATACCCACACACTAATCGAGCTATCAACCACCCCTGGAGCCGATGTAGGCCCGGCACACTGACAGCACATAGAGTGCTATGGGGGCCGGGGTGGTTGTCATCATAACCCTCGAAGGGCAAAGGCTAGCATACGCAGTACTCCTCGAGCTCCCAACCACCAACAATGTGGCAGAATACGAGGCTCTGTGGTTCAACCTCCGCAAAGTGAAAGCGCTCAAAGCTAGGAGAGTGCTTGTTCATAGCGACTCATGACTAATCATGGGCCACGTTGACAAATCATACCAAACCAAAGACCTTGACCTTACAAAGTATCTAGCTGTAGTCAGGGTGATAGAGTGACACTTCCTGGGTGTCACTATCAAATCAATACTGAGAGCTAACAACATGGAAGCAGATGCCTTGGCAAAGGCGGCTAGCCAAAGATGCAAACCCCCTTTGGTGTGTTCTTCAAAGTCCTCACATCCATAGCTGCTCCATAGGAGCAAGCAAACACCCTCAAGATCTTATGCATCGGCCAAGAACATGACTGGAGGCAACCTATTGTCACTGTTGTGGCTACAGACCAAACAGAGAGAGAGAGAGAGGTATGGTAGTGGAGAGTTAGGTGAGCAATGCTTAGGGTTTCCCCCATGGCCTGTATCTATATATATTCACATGGGGAGTGTTTTTACAGTGGTACCCTTACATTTTAGTATCCCTCTCAGGGGCATTTATGCCATTATACATGTCCCACTTTAGGCCTTACAGCCTTCTAACAGGCCGACTGGGCTTAGGTGGGGGCCACCCCTACAACAGGAGCCTCTCATGGTGAAGGGTTTCACTAGCCGAAGCCATGTTGCCGAGCCATTTGGCCCCCTCCGTCCTTGCGGCCTGTGACCTTCAATAATCTTGGACAGGACCGTTCCTTGCCGGTACAGCCTGCCGTCGTACTGAGGATATGGGGCCGAACCTGCTGTCGAAGGTGTTTTCGGCCTTAGACCCGTTTAGCCATAGAATCGGAGGTGCCGGCGGGGTCGAAGATGCCTACAGAGTCGAAGATGCCAGCGAAGTCGAAGATGCCGGCAGGATCAAAGTTGCTGGCGGAGTCGAAGATGCCGGCGGAGTCGAAGTCAATGCGGAGACAGGCTCATGCCGCGGACACCCCTGGGTGTGAGGTAGGCGAGGCTCCTGCACGTAGCATCGGGAAGCCGAGTGGGGGGAGGGGGCTCCGCCCGGTCTGGCGTCGACATGGCCCGACAGCTTCGCGGTCTGGAGATTTCGTCTTAATGGCGGCGAGAATCGCGCCAACCCTTGAATTGTCAGGGGTGGGCTGCTGCAGCCGTACGCGCTGTCCCGATGGGAAGATACACGCGGCGGGACGCGACTGGGCGTCGTACGGTCGCGCGCCCCTTCCCGAGAGAAGCGGTACGCGTGGCGGGGTGCTACTGGCGCGTCGTGCGCTGTCCAGCCGCCTACCACTGCGTGCCCCCAGCTGTCAGCGGTTACGCTTCCCGATCATGGGGAGTTGAACCGCTGGGCTCACGCCGTTTGCATTTCCGATCGTGGGGGAGGTGAGGGGGCTTTATAAGGCGTCACCACCGGCATGCAAACCCTCCTCTTGGCTGCTCGCTTGCTGTTGCTTTGCTCTCTTCTTCCTCGTTCTTTTGTGCAATCTGCCATTGCTCCTGCTTCTTCACCTCGGGAGAGGATGGCTTACCGCGAAGACCCCGATCACCGGCTTAGTGGGAGCGCCTCGTCGAACCTGCGCTGTTTGTCGCCGTCGCCGGTGGAATACCCTTTGGTGCTTCGCGATCCGCCGCAGGTTGACAAGCGGTGGGATGCCATGAAGATGTCGGGAGGCCGCTGCTCCCGTGTGCTGGGGCAGAGTCGCGTTACGGAGGAGATGATCCAGACCCTTCTCCAGGAGAAAAAACTGGAGGAGCGTGCAAGGGCTCGCCTACCCGGCCCCAACGAGACGGAGCCGCACCCAGTGGAGACAGAGGCGATTGTCTTTGTTGCATTTTTTTATGCCGGGCTCCGAATGCCTTCGACGCTCTTCGTCGGTGAGGTCCTGCAGGCCTACGGGTTGGAGCTGGCGCAACTGACCCCAAATGCGATAGTTCGCCTGGCTGTTTACGCCTGGGCGACACGAACAGAAGGTGTCCATCCCAGTGTGAGCCTATTCACCATTCTGCACGATCCACGCTGCCAGCCGAAGAAGGTCAGAGGAGGGGCACTATCGAAATTCGGTAGCGTCAACTTCGTGTTGAGGACTCAATGCACGAAGCTCTTCCCTGCGTTGGCTACGCGAGGGAAGTGGGAGTCCGGCTTGATGCGACGATGATTCTACTACCACGTGATGAGCACAAGTGGTCTGCTGTGTCGGGGACAGCCGATATCGTTCAACAGCTCGTCGGATATGAAGCCGAAGAGCGACGACGAGCAGAAGGCGCGGAGGCTTGCCGGTGTCGCCCTCCGGTTCAACATGCGTGATCTCACTGAAGCGTTCACTATGTATGGGGTGGCTCCACTTTTCGACCGGTGGAAGTACGAGCGACGGGGCCGCACCCCGAAAGATGGCATCCACCCGACAGTATCTTCCTTCTAAAACCCTCCGCTCCTTGTAAGCCCTTCGGCCCTAGGCTGCATGCCCGCGCATGTACGTGTGCGACCCTTTATGAACGATGCCCCACTTTTGCGTGCAGTGCCCCGACTGAAGGATGCGGAGCGCGCGGTAGTTGCGCTCCTTGGGCCATACACGGCCAAGGAGCATGAGCTGCGCGAAGCTGTGACTGCCTCGGCGAAGCAGGGGCGAATAAATTGTGTATGCGAGGCCCTGGAGATTCCCGTGCCCGAACGCGCAGTGCCGGTGGAGGTCCGGAGCCGCCGCCGCGATGGCGACGGCAAGGTGGGGGCGCCACCGTCTCGGCGCAGGGCACGATCTGACGCCGCTGCATCCAGCCCGTCGGCTGTATCCACGGTCGGTACCATCGAGATAGAGGGTACGATCGGCACTGGGTTTGAACGCACCGGTTCAGGGGGCACACTGCCCCTAGCGAGGAGGCCTTAGGCGGTGGTGAGGCGACGGGCCCCGGTACCGATGCCCCTGAAGACGAGGCCTCGTCACCTGCAGCAGCCACCGAGGACCTGCCGCCCGCGCCAGTTATTACGGCCATTGGAGCGGCTGGGGAAGCGTCGCCCACATCCCCGAGAGCGAAGCGCCCCCGGATACGGTTGCCTCCGCCCTCGAGGAAGCAATTCAATGTGGCGAGCGTGGTCACTGGGGTCCTGGAGTCTGACGGGGAAGCCGTCGAGACTGAGGAAGAAGTCGTCGCTCCCCGGACCGATGAAGCCCTCGCGCCCCAGATGGAGGTTGAGCGGACACCTCCTCGGACTTTGGTAGAGGGTGTCGAAGGTAGGCGCAATTCCTTTTCCCCCCGTGACTTTGCGAAGCTCTCTCCGATTTGCTCGCTCATTCCATCGTCGACATCAGGCAAGACGAGGTCTCCCAGACGCGGTCAAGGATCGAGCAACGGAGGTGTCCGCGAAGTCTCCGGCCTTGTTGCGCAGGACACGACGTGGGCGTCTGGTGCTGTCGAAGCCGCTGGCGCAGAGGGACCGAGGCCCGTCATCTCTGATTTCATCCCTCGATCGGAGATGCTTCGCGTCCTTAATGAGCTCACGGAGCGTGCCGGCGGCAGCTTGGATCGACGGGTGCTGTCAACGTGCGGGGGAGATCTTCTGGCACTCGCGGAAGTTCCTCGATGTAACGACGATGGCGCGGACCCCCAGGAGTGATGCCAGGATCTGGTGTGTTGTGTTATGTACGCCTTGTCGTACGGTTGTTGCCCTGTGGCCTCCTTTTTGTATGAATGAAACTATTTTCCCAAGTGTTTTGTTGTTGCGTACTATTCGCGCTTTGGGCGGTTGTGTCATGTAGAGACTGGCTCTTGCGCCCGACTTCGCACCTCTTGACGGTCGTAGCACTTCGTAACCGAGGTAAACGCATGAGCGCTCCGTCCCCTGCCCTTCGCAGCGGTGGCAGCGGAGCTAGCGCCTAGTCGAGGTAGACGTGCGAGCGCTCCGTCTCCTACCCTTCGAAGCGGTGGCAGCGGAGCTAGCGCCTAGTCGAGGTAGACGCGTGAAGCGTCCCCTACCCTTCGAAGTGGTGGCAGCGGAGCTAGCGCCTAGTCGAGGTAGACGCGCGAGCGCTCTGTCCTCTACCCTTCGAAGCGGTGGCAACAGAGCTGGAGCTTAGTCGAGGTAGACGCACGAGCACTCCATCCCCTACCGTTCGAAGTGGTGGCAGTGGAGATGGCGCCTAGTCGAGGTAGACGTGCGAGCGCTCCGTCCCCTACCCTTCGAAGTGGTGGCAGCGGAGCTGGCGCCTAGCCGAGGTAGACGCGCGAGCGCTCCGTCCCCTACCCTTCGAAGTGGTGGCAGTGGAGCTGGCGCCTAGTGGAGGTAGATGCGCGTAGGGGCCACATCCGTGTTTTATTTATACTCCGCAGAATGCGTGGGGACATCAACCACGTCTTATTCATACTCCGGGAGTACGTGTAGGGGCAACGCCTACACGTGTGCAGGGACATCCACGTCTTGTTTATACTCAGTAGAGTGTGCAGGGACAACATCCGCATCTTATTTATACTCCGTAGAGTGCGTGGGAACATCAACCACGTCTTATTTATACTCCGAAGAGTACGTGTAGGGGCAATGCCCACACGTGCGCAGGGACATCCGCGTCTTGTTTATACTCGGTAGAGTGCGCAGGGACAATATCCACGTCTAATTTATACTCCGTAGAGTGCGTGTGGAGGCGGACCTCGACGCTACGTCTTATTTATACTCCGTAGAGTGCGCATGGAGGCGTCCCCCCGCTACATCTTATTTATACTCTGTAGAGTGCGTGCGGAGGCGGACCTCGACGCTACGTCTTATTTATACTCCGTAGAGTGCGTGCGGAGGCGGACCGAGATGAAAGCTTGGCAGATGAATGGCTTTATTAATCTCCCATTTGCGCGGGCGAGCGTCTTACACTGGGCAAGGTGCCGAGGTCGCTACATGCTTCGCTTTGTCCTAAACATAGTACCGCCGCAATCTGTCTACGTTCCATGTGTGGCAAAGCGTATGCCCATCCAGCGTGATGAGGCGATAGGCTCCCCGCTGCAGAGCTGCCGCGATGATGTACGGGCCTTCCCACTTGGATTCCAGCTTGCCAACCGTTTCCGCATGAAGTGCCATTTTGAGGACGTGGTCCCCAGGCTGGAATCCTCGCGGGTATATGGAGCGACCGCGCGTGCGCACCATTTGCCGTGCGTACTTTGTGACGTTTTGGGTTGTGCATACTCGTTCTCCATCGAGTAGGTCCAGGGACAATCGACGCTCCTCCTCTGGCGCCTGGACGAGGACTCTTCTCGAGCCGGCCTTGATTTCCTCGGGCGTCACCGCCTCATCGCCGAAGAGAAGTTTTAATGGCGTGAATCCCGTCGGGCGTGTCACCGTTGTCCGGAGGGACCAGAGGACGCTGTGGAGTTTGCTTGGCCACTTGCCCTTTGGCAGCCTGATGAGACACTTCTTGACTCCGGCGGAGATGGCGCCGTTCGCCCGCTCGACTGCTCCATTAGACTGTGGGTGCCCGACTGAAGCGAATCGGAGCGCGATGCCCATGCTGTCGCAGAACTCCCTGAACGGGGCAGAGTCGAACTGCAGGCCGTTATCGACGGTGATCTCCTTGGGCACCCCCAAGCGGCATATGATGTTCTGCCAAAGAAAACGCTGCATGGCTGCCGAGGTAATCTTAGCTAGAGCCATAGCCTCTGGCCACCTGGAGAAATATTCCAAGGCGACCACTGTGAACCGCAGGTCTCCTGGTGCCTGAGGAAGTGGTCCCACAACATCGATGCCCCACCGTGCCAGTGGCCATACTGGCGGAATGGGGTTGAGGCTCGTGGGGGGCCTACGAGTGACCCTCCCCATCCATTGGCAGCCTTGACATCGGCGCACGAGGTCTTGGGCTTCGGCAACGGCGGTTGGCCAGTAGAAGCCTTACCTGAATGCCTTGCCGACTAGCGACCTCGGTGTGAGCCACAGAGTCTGGCGTGAATTTCCGTGAAGAGGTGCTTTCCCACTTCGTGCGAAAGACACCGCAGAAGCGGTGCGTAGACTCCTTTCTTGTAGAGCACTCCGTCGAGCACCTGGAAGGACCTGGTACGATACTGCAGGAGCCGAAGCTCGACGGGGTCATCCGGCTCCACGATGCCCTGCAAGAAACTAAAGATGGGCTCCCGCCAGTCACCCTGCTGGGTAATCTAGTGGACGAGGGCTGCGTCGCGGTTATCCTGCGCGATGGCCGCCGCTGGTAGGACCTCGTAGAATGCCCCCTCGAGAGTTGAGAGCTGTTGGCTGGCGGCCTTCGCAAGGACATTGGCTTGCTCGTTGTCCACCCGAGGGATGGCCTTGACCGTGACACCTAAGAAGTTTCTCTCCTTCGCTCTTACGGCTGCCAGGTACTTGGCCAACTTAGGGTCCTTGGCCTGGTATGACTTGTCCACGTGGCCCGCCACCAGACGTGAGTCAGTGCGGATAAGAACGCGCCACGCGCCAAGTGCTTTAAGCTTCACGAGGCCAAAGAGTAGCACCTCGTACTCAGCCGTGTTGTTAGTGGAGGGAAATGCGAGACGCGCCGAGTACAACAGGCGGTGCCCCTCTGGCGTGGTAACCATTGCACCTACGCCTGCGCCGGCAACGCCGTAGGCTCCGTCGTTGTTGAGCATCCACACCAGGTCCTTCGGCTGCTGGGCGGGCTGGGCCAGCGGGGTCCACTCCGCGAGGAAGTTTGCGAGGACTTGGGACTTGATCGCTGTTCGCAAGGCATACGTTAAGGAGAACGGGGCGAGCTTGGCTGCCCACTTGCCAATGCGCCCTGTCAACTCCTTATTGTGCAGCATCTCCGCCAGGGGGAACGAGGATGGCACCGTGATTGGATGGGCTAGGAAATAGTATCGGAGCTTCCTCAAGGCCATGACCAGGTGCAGGCGAGCTTCTCGAGCTCCGTATACAGCGTCTTGGTACCCTGAAGGGCTTCGGAGACGAAGTATACGGGGCGCTGAAGAGCGCCCTCCTCAAGGACAAGGATGACGCTGACCGCTGTCGCCGAAGCGGCGAGGTAGAGCAGGAGGGGGGGCCTCTGGCGCCGGAGCAACCAAAGTGGGGAGGCTTGCGAGATGTTTCTTGAGGTCGTCGAAGGCCTTCGCACAATCGTCGTCCCAATGAAAACCGTCACAACCGCGGAGGGTCTTGAAAAATGGCAGGCCCCACTCCGCTGCCCTAGACAGGAAGCGGCTTACTGCAGCCATGTGGCTAGCAAGCCTCTGGACCTCCCTTGTCGTCTTGGGCAGATCCTTAGCGAGAATCACGTCGACTTTGTCGGGGGTTCGCCTAGATGCCTCACCCGGACACAAGGAAACCCAAGAGCTTGCCCGCTTGCACGCCGAAGACACACTTGTCCGGGTTGAGCTTGATGCCCGCCTTCCTGAGGTTGTCAAAGGTTTCCTGGAGATCCTGATCGTGAGAGGCGAGCTGTCTAGTTTTGACAACTATGTCGTCGATGTAAGCCTCCATGTTCCTCCCGAGCTGAGCGGCCAGCGCTAGCGCGATGAGGCGGGTGAAGGTTGCGCCCGCATTCTTCAAACCGAAGGGCATCCTGATGAAGCAGTATTTCCCAATTGACATAATGAAGCTGGTCTTGTCCTCGTCGCCCTCATCGCCCAGTATGTCCCAGTATGTCCTAATTCTCAATTTTGGCCAGAAGACTCCCTCTTCTGCATCCGCTATGAAAAACATTATAGCTTTTGATTTCTTGATCCTTTTTGAGTGAAACTACTGCCCTTAGATTCACAACTTCATTATCCATCCGCTTGTAAAATTTTGCTTCATTCCAGTAAGGCAATTAAAAGATATTTGAGGTGAAAGTTGACCCAAACTTGTAATTTAAATCTACAACAGTCAGCAGTTGCGATTTTTGTGCGAATTTGTTGATCGATTTCTAGAAGTTGGCCCCAAAAGAAAATGGTAGAAAAAGCTATCAGGAAACAAAAAATAATCATTGAAAAATAGGCATCTGACCAAACGTTACGTCCAAAATACTGTTGTACTATCCAATGGATAGAAATCTTCGGTTTTTCATATTTGGATCAATACTTGTACTATTCATTCCCGAATTGTATTCTATTGAGTTATCTTATGTGTACCACTCCTATACTTTGTTATACACATGTTTTAGCCTTCACCAATCCTTCGTCGATCAGCAACATAGGCTAAGTGGTTGATACGAACCATAATTCAATTTTGTGCAATTTCTAAAATTAATTGATTATTCTCCACTGTTAAATATCTAGAACCTTTCAAGCTACACCTACTACTAATCATCTACTAATCATTACAGGTCTCGACATATCGACAATTACTATACTCATCACTTGAGTCAAGTTATCACGAACCAGCCACCGGTTGCACCACCTATTTTTGTTTGGTCAGAACTAATAAGAACTTGGAATTAGCTTGAGTGTGAGCGACTTTGAGCCTTTAGATCCTAGTAGTTGATAGGAACATATATGTTTTCTTATTTTCTACTGTCAATGACAGGCTTGAGGAAGTTGGTAGATTACATAACATCGCAGGTAGATTTGAACTCAAAGGGAAACAACTATCATTATACATCTTGCCACTCACCACTGAGAGTACGTCGTTGGACTACTTCCTATGGGCTACTATGTTGGATAGCTACTTGAACGACAGGAACTTAATCCTTATAAGAAGATGAGCATGGCAAGAATGATGCTGATCGATGATGTTCAACATTGGTGGTCAAATCACAAATACCACTACATGTACTCATGGGAGGAGATGAAGAAGAAATTGAGATGTCGTTTTGTACCTCCATCACCCATGATCGCAAGTGAGGTGCAACCTAAGGTAATTGAAACCGCCGAGATGCTTGAAGAGATGGAAGATAATCTGGTGCATCTTATATCATTAGAGGAGAAGTTTGAGGTACCTAAGTATATGATGAGGATGATAATGACAAAGGTACTGATCTGATGCTACAACAAGACATAAAGCAACATTGTGAGTATATACTTGCTATAGTGCAATCTTTTTGATATTCCTTGTGTTGACTGAAACGAACCATGTGCTGATATGAATTCTCATAATTTGGCACATGTCGAATTAATTACACATAAGGAAGTATTTGATAGAATATCGCCTGCTGATGCATTGTGCTATGTCATGCTTAATGAGGCCATTAGTTGGAATGTGCTATGGAGAACATTTCTAACCTTACATCTCTAAATTCTCTATCTAGCACCTACACATACTTTTTTAAATTAATTAAAGACTATGGTGTAGACAATCAATTTCTTGTATATCAATATGCATAACTTGTGATTACATGGATGAATTGAACCTTGTTGTTTTTAACAACAATTCTTGTGTACTGAATCTTGTTCATTATGAGAGAAAAATAAAATTTAGCGATCATTCAAAGCATTGACAATCTAAATAATGAAGTTGATGTATGGAAGAAATTGCAAATCTTTTCACCCTTGCTAGATGAATTTGCTATTACTTGATTGAAATCTGATTATATGAATGAACTTTATTGGATTTCAAAGGTTGTAGCTTTGCCCATATGTGCTACCACTGCAAGATTACAACTTCCAAGATTTGAATTGTATAAATGCTTCACTTACATTTGTAAAACTGCTGCAATAATTGCTGTGTGAGAAATTTTGTTTTGCTCATTAACATATGTGATTATTCTTTAGGTAATAATATATGCTATTGTTTCATAATATTAATTGTGCATAAACAAAGAACCATTAAAATAGATGACATATACATATACCATGCATATACCTTGGCTTCTTTGTAATCCTATTTTCAACTTATCAAAAACCGAGGACAGCTTTGTTTTCAAGAAAGGGTGGATGATAAGAACATGTACCCTATAGATATAACCATATTTGCTATGCTTATTGTTCTAATTACAAGAGCTCCTACACATCACTTACATTTCTAGGTGAGCTCGTTTCAAAGATGTTTTACTTTGTTTGATATAAAACTTATGATATTACATAATGAGAGTTTGTTGCGTCAATTGTTATGTACCAGATTTATGATCAAGACAATGCAATACGTGAGGCTACACATCTGTTAAAATCGAGGACGATTTTTTGGCAAGGAGAGGATGATGTGACCATGCCACAAACGCATACAACCATAGCTCCCAAGATTGAACAAAATGTGAATTCATTTCTATCTATTACTGCCAATGTTATTCATGAGAATGGAATACTGCTTCATGTCACTACTTTGTGCGTTCTCAGGTTTGACAAATGGACTAATTTGAACTGAGTGGAAGGAGAGGGAGACCGGGGCCAAAGCAATGGAGAAGAATAAGGAAGAAGAAAGCCAAGGGGAAGCTGATACAGTGGGAGAGTAAAAGGGGAAAGGTCCAAGAACTTAAAGTCTAAGTTTTGGATGAGGTTTCCAAGCCTAATTTAGAATTTTCTTAAGCCCAACCAAAGATAACGTGCTGTGGAGAGCGAAAATGGCAGCGCTGGAGATGAAAAGGATCGAATGTAGGGAAGAAATGCAAATAGGCGAACCTCCCAGGCACCTTAATACCGATGGGGCAGGGTGTGCCTTTTTAGGCAGCATGCATGCCCGCTTAACTGACACGACCACTCATGTCCCTGACGTAGGATCGTCGCCACGTATGTGGGAACGCCTGCATGCATGCATGACTGATCAGCACGACATGCGCACGTACGCCAGCATGCGCTTGAGATCACCATACGAGGCTAGGACAAGACCCTAGGCGGTGGCACACAGGGGTGTAGGTGGAGCGCGTGGACCAGGCCTCAAAAAAAGGGGTCCGGATAAAGGCATCGGCGACACTCGGACCAAGCTTAGCATGTAACCACGGGGGCCATAGGCACGAAGTGGGCACGATGTGCCCAGTGCCCAACCAACAGATTGAAGGCCAACTCCCACTGTCCTGACATGTCTGACAAACATGAAGTCCTACCCGAACCGTGGGCACCACAGCGAAGCTCCTTGACCACCTCAACGATGGCAATGGTGGGCCGAAGTGTCGAAAGGGACCAAAGTGCGAAGGACATGGTTTTGGACTTCTGGTTGTGAGCCCTTGACCATGAGAGGTTACTTTTGGGGAGTGGCCTGCACCTTGGCCCACATGGCCCACTGGGAGTAAGTCTAAGTGTACATGTAAATAGAAGGCATGCCAATAAATGCCATGCTAGGGAAATGACATGTTTGCCTCCACTAGTAAAGACCCCAAGAGGGCATTTGTGTAAATCTCCTGGTCCATGGCTATAAATATGGAGAGTGAGAGAATATTTTGTGTATAAGAAATAAACTTAAGCTGAGAATGAATACTAGTTATGATACAGGGTCATCCGTTCTTCTCGACATAGGATCAAGATACTTACATAGGCCTATTCCCTTGGTTTAAATCTCAAACCTTCTAACAAGTCTGGCCATCAACGTAATGAACAAGGCTTCATGGCCGCACCACTTGAATTCGAATTTTTTTTTGTATGAATAATCTATTTTTTATTCGAAATTACAGAAATATACCCATGGGAAATTTTTTTGCAAAAATAGGCTCCAATCACCCAATGGAGGGCGACTAGAGCTAATCGCCCAACTGGGAGGCAACACGTGGGGAATATGGCCACGGTTGGACGAATTTTTTCTGTCTCCCAAGCGTTGGGCGACTGGAATTTCAGTTGTTGTACGGTTGAGCGACTGGAGTTTTAGTCGCCCAACGCCTGGGTGACAGGGGTTTTAAGGCAGTACACTCGGCCGCCGCTGCCCTGCTGCTCATTTTTTTTTACTTCACTCACTCTGCGCCCAGAGAAGAAAGGAGAGAAGAAGAGAAAAGAAGAGGAGAGGAAGGAGGGGGAGAAAGGGAGGGGGAGAAGAGGAGAGGGAGAAGAGGAGAGGTGAGGAAGAGGAGGGGGAGGAGAGGAGAGGGAGAGGAGGAGGAGAGGGAGAGGACAGGATAGGAGGAGGAGAAGGTGAGGGAGGGAGGAGGAGTGAAAGCTATTCCATCCATTCAGATCCTCAAATCCAGGTATTTTTTTAGTATATTGTATTTGCAGTATTATTTTTATGAAATGCTAGTGTTAGTAAAAATTGTAGATGTAGAAAATTTAGTACAATTTTTAGTATAGAAATGTTAGTATAGAAAAGTTTTAGTATACATTTTTTAGTATGGAACATTTTTAGTATAGAAATTTTAGCACAATTTTTAGTATAGAAAGTTTAGTATTGTGCGATGTTATTTGACATGTCGCAAAATTGAAACATATATGCAGGCTGACATCAGCAATGGCAATAGCCACTACATTGAGAGTGTATTACGGTGTTGGAACCATTCGTGAAGGTCTGAATGGTGTGGATTTGAGCGGTTTTCCGCAAGTCACTCTCGTACATCCGGATGGCGAGAATGCTCGGATCGCAAATGTGCTGCATTAGCTGACCTGGAGTTTTTCGTTGGACCCCGAGGTGTGCAGCGTCTTCATGCAAGGGCTTTGAAGCCGGTCTCCCACAGACATCATATGGTAGTTGAAGACATTGGTGCGCACTACTGCGTGAAAGGGCTTTGTGCGAGGGTGCCGACGCTGTGGATATGGGTGTGTCCTGCTTGTGCAACCGTGCTCACTAGAAGAAGCTGCGCAAGGTCATGTGTCCGCTCTTGCTCCGGGAGGTGCTAGCAGCTTGGGCGGGCCGCATGTTAGCGAAGATGATCAAGTTGCTCGTGATGAAGCCAATGCGGTACATGGAGGAGAGGTACAATGGTCAAGCCATACAGAGGGAACTGGACATGCCGACGAAGGGGAGCATATTGAGTACATCGTGCAGCAGATGGACTATGATGACCAGAGGGCATGGGCTGAAGAGGAAGCTGTACAGGACGACGAGGAGGACAGTTTGGATGAGGATGAAGTTCCTATCCCGTAGGAATGGAACCGGTTTAATGCTGAGGGTGTTCCTGTACATGATGAGCATGAATCAGCGTGGGAGTATCATGAGATAGTGGTTCGGTTGCATTCTATGTTTGCTGACAAGGCAGCACTGCAGGATGCCATCAAGCTGTGGGTCCTTTCAATGCAGCGGATATTTCGTGTCGTGAAATCAAGCCAAGAGCAGTACACTATGAAGTGTGAGCAGGCTAGTTGTCCTTGGAGGGTGCACACATGTAGACCCAAGTATGAGACTCACAATGTCAAAGGTGGAGCCGCACTCTTGCAATCTCAACAGTGTTTTGGCGAGGCATCATAACCTAACATCCACCTTTATAGCCAATTTGATGTACGGAGAGATAGTGGAGAAGAAAGAGATGGAGGCCACACACATCGTGGTAGCTATCGAGAATAAACTCAAGTACAAGATTAGCTACGCGAAGGCGTGGTGTGCTAAGCAAAATGCGTTGGAAAAACATTTTGGGTCTTTCGAGGCAGCGTACGGCAATCTCCCTCGTATGCTTAAGGTGTTGCAGGACAGGAACCCGGGCACGTATATTTCCGTGCAAGATAAGCCGTCCACAAGTCCACCTGGATATGCGGTATTGCAGAGAGCCTTGTTAGCATTTGGTGCTTGCATTGAGGCATTCAGGCAAATGCTGCCAGTGATCTCAGTTGACGGGACCTTTTTGACAGGCAAATACAAGAGGTAGATCCTGATGGCCATAGGCGTTGACGGTAACAACCAAATATTGCCGCTGGCCATCGCATTCATGGAAAGTGAGAATTATGAGAGCTGGCTGTGGTTTCTCACACATGTCAGGGTTGGAAGCAATGAGGGGCCCCAAAGCAACAACCCCTTCCCGAACGTTCCCACGGAGCGTTCGCCATAACTCCCACCCGAGGGGGAGACACCCCCCTCTGTTGGTGCGGGGACATGTGTAAGTTCTTCAAGTCTAAGCACTACATCAGCCTAGGTATGCGTTACTGGAGTTGCGCAAACTACTCCAGTAACTACCCCGACCGCCGTCTAGACACCGCAACCTATCGGCAGCCGATAAGGACCACATGCACCATTTTCCCCTACATTTTCTCCTTCACAGCATGCGCTAACAATCTCTCTCCTGTATTTACAGTCCCAGAACCCCGATGTGCCTTCCGCAAATGGATCGATCTTGAGATCCACCCTGTGGACCAATGGGCCCTCGACTTTGAGGAGTGGAATTTCGCAAGGTCATTGGAGTTGCGGGAGGAGGAACGCCACAAAAATGAGCAAACCGTGCGTATACAACACGAGACAAAAGTTCATCTCGAAACGTGCACGCGTAGGGAGCGGGAGGCTCGCGAGAGGGAGCGCGAGAGAAAGAGGGAAATGGTGGCTAAGGCAAAAGAGTCCGTCGAGGAGTTCAACGCTGAGCGGGCAAGGAAGAGAAAGTGGCCCCGGTCCACACAGTAGGTTGTACGAGCAGTTCGGTGGGTTAGTCGCACATGATGCTATATGTTATGCATGTAATAAAAAAGTACGTGGCATGTTATTTCCCCGCGCGTATATTTCTGTAATTTTGAATAAAAAATAAATTATTCGTACAAATAAATTCACTTGAATTCAGCCAGAAGCATAACATATAGGTCGTGAGCACATCATGTGCTTGGCTTCCTTGTGATGCTCTAGGTCTTGTGTCTTGTCTTGCATGGCAATTCTGATTCGAACGTGGCCTTCTCAAGCGTCCCATCCTTGTTTGCTAACCATGAAAGCTTGTTCTTCATGGTTTGAGCAGCAAAGGTTGGTGCCATCTTCCTTGTACCTCTTCATTGGTTTGGTCCCGAAATCGTCACAATATTCAAATCTAAAAAGGCACAAGAATTTGGCATCAGTTAGTATATCGTTCTCATCAATAGAAGGCAATGTATTAACAAACAACTTCACCTGATAATATTTAATGCAGCTTAATAATTCTTTCTGGTTAAATAATATATTTAACTAAAAAGTACAAGATACATGCATATCCGCATCATCCTCCCCTTCAAAAAAAGCCGTCTTCGGCTTTTGATAGCCTAAAAATGTACTAAACAAGTAATACAACATGTATACATAGTATATATATTTGTCATTTACACTTCTTCCATTTTGCACATTAGGATTACCTAAAGGCATAGTGAATAAAAAGAATAACATATATGCATAGTATATGTATAAATCAATTATTGTGTCATTCTCATTATTTTGCACTAACCATTTAGTACAAGAAGCCATAAGATGTATCCATTGTAATATTGTCATTCACATCATTCTCCCTCCCATGAGAAAAAGTCATCGTCGACTTTTCTAAGGACATAGACAAGATATCAAATGACAAAATCCGATTAAGTTGTTCAAATATGGGCGAGAAAATTTTAAGTGTCTTGCATACTTCAACTACGCTACTCTGATTACTTGTATATGATTGCATATCAAAAGGTAAATAAGTAGGTTTAAGAAATCTTTTAAAACAAGAAGCAATATTGTTGAAACTCATCTCATTGTGATCATGATATGTCACAAAAGATTGTTTATTCAGAATATGCTATTTCAATTTAGCAAGCTTATCACATGTAATGCATATTCGATAAACATAGAACTTGTCATTTAGACCATAATATACAATCAAATTAAACTTATATGTGTAGGTATAAGTACTAACTAGTGATTTTAAATATAAAATTTCAGTAATATTCTCAATCACACTAGATAGCTCTCTAGGATCATCAAACATGATATAGTATAAAGAATCATCAGGAGATATTCTAGTAAGAACTTCGTTATGAGTAATCAATTTTATATTATGTAAATTGAGCAAAAAAATTTAGAATATGGAATTTCCGATTGAACACATAAGTTCACACAATTACTCACCTTTTTCACATTTAAATTTAGTACCATGGTTATTACCTTTATTGACATCCTCAGTTGATGTACGTGTTGTAGGTATCAAATCTTCATGATGAAACAACGGGGTAGGAAGCACTTCATCCCCATCTGTGGTTTTCTCCTCATCTTGTGCTCCCAATGGCACCGATTGTTGAACATTTAAGTCTTCTTCTTTAATATCAACCTGCACAATGTGAGAAACAATACTAGAAGTAGATATTAATGTGTTAGTTTCAAAATCAATCTCACTTTGTCTATATTCTACTTCTCTCTTTTCTTTTGGTGTCTCACACACTCTTAATTTGGATGCTCTCAACCTCATATATAGTAGAATCACACATATCACTCTTTTTAACACTTTCACTCAATTTGGCTATGTGGCTCTTGTCCTTACATGGATTTTGATGCATCTCAAGGGTTGTATGTAACTTCGAGACAGCACTACATGTCTTCTTGAGTGAAGGAAAAGTCCCATGCTCGGTCATTTTCTCATGTGTCGCACTAGTAGTGGCATAAGAATGGAAGGATGGCTTACGTAGAACCATGGTGCATGATTCTCTTTAATTCTCTTCTCCTCCTCAATAGCACAATTTACAAAATCATGCACACTACTAAAATATTTATGTTGAAGTGCAGCGGTGAGCTTAGAATTCAAGTATGCCTTTGAAGTATGCCTTCTCTCTTAATAGACTAGTGACACCATCACGACGCAATGCATTTTGTAGTTCAGAATAGTAATCTTGAACATTATTACTCCTTCGTGTAATCTTGAACAGTATTACTCCTTTGTGTGATATTCTCCAAATGGTGAAGCAATTCCCGCGCACAATAGGATGGTACAAACTCGCTTCTCATTATTACTTTCAAATCTGACCAAGATTTAATAAATTATTTTTCAAATAGTTGTTGCCACCAACTATAAGCATAGTCTTCAAACTAAATACTTGGGAAAGCTTCTAAAATCTAAATACTTTCTTCATTCACCATTCCCCCTCAAGATACTTCTCTGGATCATCATCGTCATAAAAAGGATCAAAGCTATCTTCTTACTGTTGTGAACGAAGTGCTCACAAATTATCATTCACTATGTTTTTATGTAACACCTTCATTTGTTGATTGAACTCAATGTAGAGATCCTGTATATCCACCTTGAGTTGTCCCTTCATTGCAGTTTCTTGTTGCAATGTGCTTTTCAATGCCTGATATTAGAAGCGAGTCACCAGGGCATTAAAGTCAACATCATGCTCCTCACCATAGTTATCTTCGCTACCTGACATAGTTAGATTGTGCAAAGAAAACACAAAGCAATAACAGAGTATATGAATGATTAGTATAAATCACTCAATCTCAGTTTTCTCTCTCACCAACCTTTTCGAAGTGAATTAAGGCCAATACAAACTTACAATTGGTAAAAGCTACAATAGCAAGTGATGATCAAGTGAATTTAAGAGTATTCACAATTGCACAACAACGGTTATTTAGTGGAGCTTGGTATGGAAGTGTATATCTTATACAATTTGAAATTCTTGATATTGTAAAGTTAAGCGATAATTCAAACTAGAATACTTTGCCTAAGTGCTGATCTAATAAGTTTAAGTGAAGTGTATGAACGCACACGTAAAGATCAATGTGATTCAGTGCAAATAAAGGAATGAGCTAAATAGAAATAATCTAAAATTGAGAATTAAATAGCTCGTTTTGTACTAAGTATTAGGAGAGACGTTAGCCAATTGCAATAATATGAATATAAGGACACAAGATTGCTTAAAATAAGTAATTACACAATCTGAAAATTGTTGGCTAGAGTTGATCTTTAACTTTTTCATGCGGCGGACACTTTTTTACCACGGCTTTTCCTTGTAGCAGCCTCTTTTTTTTTCTTCTTGCCCGGCCGAGCCTTGATCAACTCGGCTTCGGCTTCTGGCTTATTTTTCACTATTCATAAGTTTCGTGTTTTTCTGAACTTTTGGCTTTTTGTTGAGCTTTTTTGCCGGTTCTTTTTTTCCGTATTTGTTTGTATTATACGTAATGGGCTAACATATTTTTTTAAATTTTTTTTTAAATTTAATAATGCTAAATAAGTCTCTGTCAGCTACAGTGTTTTTTTCAGCCAGCTACAGTGTTTTCAGCCATAAGCCACGAGCTTTTCAGCCGAACCGATCACCACCTTTGGTTTTTTCACGCAAAAGCCCAAGTTTCAGAATGTGCAAAAAGCTAAAAGAACAGGCCCTTTAAGCAATTATCAAATACTAATCTCAAGATGAAAGGGAAATAGATATAAACGAAGCACTCAATCTCAAAAGATATGCTCGGCTATCTTAATTTGGCACAAAACTACCAGCAAGGAAAATTCAGCACAAGCCTGCAGATTTGACTTTGGAGAATTGGATTCGGATGCAATGCTTTCCAAGTGAAATCGGATGGGTATTCGGCAATGCACTCGGCAGGTTGGTGACGCAAACGAACAAAACCAGCTGCAATTCTTCTATTCAGGTTTTTTTTTTTTGGAGGAAGTGACCTGAACACCACCGATTAGATCAATGGGACTCGGTTTCAGGTTGTGGCATTCGGATGTTTGGATGGAATCCTTGCAAGGCCAAACAACAGCAAAGATCCAACCTTGTTCGGCAAAGCAATGATTGACTACTGTAGCAAATCGGATTTTTTGGTGTTGATTTTGAGGAGTTCAAAAGCTACAAATTTTAGGGTTTTAGATTGGACTGAATGATTAAGTTACGTAAGAACATGATGATCAGCACTTAAACAAAATTTTTAGTGGATGAAAACTTAATAAAACTCACAAAAATAACAAATGCAAAAACTAGGGTTTGGATTTTTTTTCTGCTTTATGATTATTGACTATAAGATATTAAATAAAAATAGCAAGGAAAATCAATCTAAAAGCTAGGTTAAATAATCCTACCAAGTCAACCGCGCTCGGATACCAAGATGATATGGGTCATTCGATCTCCTAGACGTAGGATCGAGATACTCACGTGTAGCCTCTCAAATCGTAGTGATCCTTCGTTGCCAATACAAGAACGAATACTCTTTAATTCACAAGAACACATGCACCTGACTTCACGGCCACCAAGCGAAGCCATATCGTACGCCCAATTTCTAGTGAAAAGGTTAAACGATCTTGATTATCGACATACTCCCAACTTCCTCTCAAGATGGTTCAGCCATCATGGAAGAACAAGCAATCTGTTGTTTCAATCTATTATTTTTCTTGTGTTCAGTGTTCTATCCTACAAAAGAGAGAGAGGCGGCTCCTTACAGGCATCTCCCAAGTGCAATACCCATGCATTTTCCTTGGCCTAAGGTCAATTCTTCTCTTGTTCAGCCAGAAGGAGCCGAGTCTAAACCTATTCGGCCCAAGAGACCAAACAAGCCTTTAATCCTAGAAACACTGGTTCAACTCAAACTTCTAAATATTTTTACATGACCGATCTCTTGGGCTTTGACCGAACGCTTGGCACGCAGACCTATTCCCTTGGTTTAAATCTCAAACTTTCTAACCAGTCCAGCCATCAACGTAATGAACAAGGCTTCATGGCCACACCACTTGAATTTAGCCAGAAGCATTACAGGCAAGCCGTGAGCACATCATGTGCTTGGCTTCCTTGTGATGCTCTCGGTCTTGTTTCTTGTCTTGTATCGCAATTCTGATTCGGACGTGGCCTTCTCAAGCGTGTGCACATGCATCCCATCTTTGTTTGCTTACCATCAAAGCTTGTTCTCTCACGGCTTGAGCAGCAAAGGTTGGTACCATCTACCTTGTACTTCTTCATTGCTTTGGTCCTGAAGTCACAATATTCAAACCAAAGAAGGCACAAGAATTTGGCATCAGGTAGTATATCGTTCTCATCAATAGATGGTAGTGTATTAAGAAACAAATTCACCTGATAATATTAAATGTGGCTCAATAATTCTTTCTAGTTAAATAATATATTTAACTGAGAAGTACAAGATACATGCTTATCTGCATCAAGTTACATTATATACCTCTCCCCTCTATTGAATTTTAGGCTCCAGACACCCCATCAGGCCTCCTAAATCCCTAGTAACCATTATTTGGAGTGTAACCATAACAGTTGTGATGCATCTTGAACAATGTCTTGGAAAATGTTGAGTGCCCACAAACTGATCCAACAACTCATCAATCACTGGTATTGGGAATTTGTTCTTGGTCGTGAACTCATTCAATCGACAGTAGTCCACACAGAACTCCCATGACCTATCCAAGTACGAGGACTCTCACCAACAAACTTAGGAAAAGACAACTTGGGCCATGGATTCCTTGACCCGCCGCCAAGGTCCCTTGATGAGCATGATCCCAACCACGGTACTCCTTTTTGACCCTCCATTGAACAGTTGGTGTGCGCTCCCTGGTGTTGGCATCAGCATGTCGCTCGTCGCCACCCATAGGCCCCCTGGTGGTGCCGGTATGAACAATGCCTCCCCCCCCCCCCCCCCCCGCCCGGCGCTGAGGCCAGCCCATTGCCTCCCTGATTTGCCATCACCTTTTGATCCTTGGAATTCTGCTCTTTAGCCTTGGCCGCCAACTCCATCTGTGATGCCATCTATTGTTTCAATCTATTATTTTTCTTGTGTTCCATGTTCTATCCTACAAAAGAGAGAGAGGCGGCTACTTACAGGCATCACCCTAGCGCAATGCCCATGCACTTTCCTTGGCCTAATAATGATTCTTCTCTTGTTCAGCCAGAAGGAGCCGAGTCTAAACCTATTCTGCCCAAGAGACCAAACAAGCCTTTAATCCTAGAAACACTAGTTCAACTCAAACTTCTAAATATTTTTACATTGCTGACCCCTTGGGTTTGACCGAACGCTTGGCACACAAACCTATTCCCTTGGTTTAAATCTCAAACTTTCTAACCAGTCCAGCCATCAACATAATGAACAAGCCTTCATGGCCACACCACTTGAATTTAGCAAGAAGCATAACAGGCAGGCTGTGAGCACATCATGTGCTTGGCTTCCTTGTGATGCTCTCGGTCTTGTTTCTTGTCTTGTATGGCAATTCTGATTTGGGCGTGGCCTTCTCAAGCGTGTGCATATGCATCCCATCCTTGTTTGCTGACCATCAAAGCTTTTTCTCTCATGGCTTGAGCAGCAAATGTTGGTACTGTCTTCCTTGTACTTCTTCATTTCTTTGGTCCTGAAATCGTCACAATATGCAAACCTACGAAGGCACAAGAATTTGGCATCAGGTTGTATATCGTTCTCATCAATAGAAGGCAGTGTACTAAGAAACAAATTCACCTGATAATATTTAATGTGGCTAAATAATTCTTTCTAGTTAAATAATATATTTAACTGAAAAGTACAAGATACATGCTTATTGAACAGTAATTAAAAACTGAAGAAATAAAGGGCGAGGAAATTAGACAACCGAAGCTGGGTTGAAGAAGACGATGCCGTCGGTGGGGAGGTGATGCGCCGGTGGATGGTGTAGGCGAGGCGATGTGGATCTGGACGGTTCGGTGCGGTGGTGGCAGTAGAGCGGCGGCGCCTTGTGAGATGGCCGGTGGGAGTTGAGAAGGGAGGAGAGGCGGAGAGAGGTGGCGCGCCGGGTGAAGAGGAAAGCTGGGAAGAGGCGGCGCGGTGGTGCGGTGGACACGGCGGCGCTGAGGTGAAGCAAGAGGAGAAGCGGCGGTGGAGTAGGGTGGTGCGGGTGAGGAAGCAGGAAGAGGACGGTGGAGAAGTGGTGGCCGAGATGGAAGGCACGGTGCGGCAGATGGGAGGCGGAAGTAGATGGGGCGGCGCTTGGTGGCGGAAGTAGACGCGGTGGAGGTGCGGTCAGCGGGCGGCGCACGGGAGTAGGCGGTGAGGAGCGGCGGTGAGGGGATGGCGCGCCGGAGGAGAGAAGGGGGCGAAAAGAGGAGCGGTGGCGGTGACCGGAGGTGTGCAAGGCGGCGGTGAGGAAAGGGTGGCGTGCCGTCGAGTCGGCCCGGCCTCGCTGGCGGTCGGATGTGGAGAAGGAGATGGGGGAAGAGCATGGAAGACCAAGGGGAGACAGAGAAGAATACCGGGCTCAGGTTTCTCACAGGCGGCGGCTGGCTTTAGGAGTTGGGGAATTTTGTCTATTTTGCGATTTAGTTCTTGAGAAATCTAGGGTTTACAATTAGGTCCTTCCCTAATTTCATTTCTTCCGATTTAGACCTCCAGAGCTCCGATTTCTTCGCGATAGATCCTACGCATCCGTGACGACACGTACAATTGTACGGAGCAGCCCTAGAATGCCAAATTTGTCGTTTTTGTGCCTCGATCGCTGCCTGCAGAAAAATATAGAAAAATGTAAAATAGTCCATTTTGAGCAATTAAATATAGAAAAGCGTGTAAATGGTGATAAATAATCCCAAAATGCGAAGAACATGAGGGTAAAATGACGGCTAAATATATGCAAAAATGACACATGTCACTTATCTGCATCAATTTACATTCTATACCTCTCCCCTCTATTGAATTTTAGGTTCCAGACACCCCCTCAAGCCTCTTAGTATCCACTGTTTGGAGTGTAATCACAACAATTGTGCGAGTACCTGCAAACTGATCCAATAACTCATTAATCACTGGCGTTGGGAATTTGTTCTTGATCGTGAACTCATTAAATCGACAGTAGTCCACACAGAACTACCATGACCCATCCAAATTCGAGGATTCTCACCATCAAACTTAGGAAAAGACAGGTTGGGCAATGAATTCCTTGACCCGCTGCCAAGGTCCCTTGATGAGCGTGAATCTCCATTGAACAGTTTGTGTGTGCTCCCCCGATTGTAGGCATCAGCGTGTCACTCGCTGCCGCCCATAGGCCCCCTGGTGGTGCTAGTATGAACAATGCCTCCCCCCCCCCCCCCCCCCCCCCGCTGCGCGCTGAGGCCACCCCATTGCATCCCTAATTTGCCATCACCTTTTGATCCTTGGAATTCTACTCTATAGCCTTGGGCGCCAACTTCATCTGTGCTGCCATCTGTTGTTGCGTGGCCTTGATTGCCCCTACCTGCACGAATAGGAGATCAAGACTTTCCTAGATCGAAGCTAACTTCTCATCCGAATAATTTACCGCTTCTCCCATCACCTCCAGGACCAATTGGGTCTGCACCGAGGGTTTTAAAGGAGCCATGATGGTCAGACGCTAAACCAAGCCAACCCAGATTTGGGGATTTTACAAAGATCGTTAGGATGAACGAAATCAATCCTGAGTTTTCCAACCTTCCTCTAGAATTTTACAACTCCAAGTTGAGCATATTCTCGATCGTACACAGCTATGATACCAAATTGTAATATCCCTTGGCCATAGAAATTGTTGGACGTGAGATCCAGACCCAATTCATAACAAGAACTTGGTAGAGAAGAAAGAAGAACTAGGAAGGAAGCAAGATTTCTTTCTTTTGATAGCTTGTCTCATAGCACAACCATTTGCTTTCGACCTCACAACTATGGACACTTACAAGCAGACCCACCCCTAGTCCACTACTCATAGTAGCACAATTCGCACCATCCTCTTGTTGCATTTCCAAGGGCATTTCAGAAATTTCTCCATTGGAAAAGAAAAGAGTGAGACCCACTTGTCGGTGAGCCGACCCAAAGAGATAAGGGGAGGAGACTAGTGCAGCAGTTCATTTGGTGGATCTGGTCTCATTAATGGCGGCGGCTTCGGTAGGGAAAGGTGGCAATGCCTGCGACCCAGGAGCCTCGGTTCCAGCCGTTGGTGGCCACCACGCTAATATCGCCTTTCTTCTCCTCCTCTCGGGTAAAAAGGAGGCCACCTCCTTTGTGAAATGGATCGGTGAAAACTTGAGTGAGCTCTCTTCATTCTAGTCTTTTCTTCCGGATTTGGCTTCGGAGCTTGGTCCTTGGGGCTTCTTCTCTGCTCCATAACCACCGATCTTGATAGTGCTCTGTGGTCCCTAGTGCTCGGTGATGAGCACTAGGCCGGTGCTTCTCCATGTTCTTGTGTGGCATCCCTGCACATTGGCTTTGTTGATTCAGTGTGTCCGGAAAAGGCAAACGTGGGCACTGTACCTTCGATGCCCACGCCCTCTCACCGTGGCACAGTGGGGCGATAGGTTTTTAGGGTCAGCATCTTCAGGTGTGTCTTGCCCTGGTTCTTGTCGGTGGTTTGCCCTTCCAGGTGGCTTTGAGTGCCATCCGCACTATGAGTATTTTGGTTTTTTCTGATTGCAAACATTGTGAGCTGTTCTAGTTCATTAATCTCTAATATACGCTCTACTACTAGAACACATTGTTTGCTAGTGGGCTTGGTTTAAAGCTTTGTGATGAAACTTGTCTATTTCTGAGATTGATCTGATCAAACTAGTTAGAATTGAGCTCTATTAGGGATGCTTACTATTTTTACTTGATCTTAGCATGTTGATCGTTCACTGTCAGTAGGGCTATTTCACATCAGTTTATATTATTTCTAGTCTTTTCACTATTCTATAGCCTGTTAGCATTTCACTTTTAATTACCTGATGTCCTTAAGAATCTATGTTCATTTATCTATATGGTTCGGTCAGAGCTTCTTAATAGGCTAAGTACTGTTTCTTGAAATATTTCTTTTGATGTGTCAACTGACAATGATCTGCTTATTTTGTGGATGCAAAATCTTGTGATAGTCTAGTAAAGCATATTTTAGAGCTCACATTCTAATTCAGGCTATTATATCAATTCTAGGAAGAGTTTAGACAATAGTATTGAGATGGCCAAGATTAATTCTTAAGCAACTCTATTCCTAAGAGCATAGTATCAATTAAAACTGAGCTCTAGGCTATTATAATTGATTTCCTATTCGTAAGAATGCTTTACATGCTCATTTTAATAGTAATATTGTTTCATGTGTTGAGTATATGCTCTGATATAAATGGTATGGTAGAATTACATGTTTATATGCAATTTCTGTCATTTATATACTGTTGGAAATGTGTTTTAAATATGCTTCATTATGCTAGAGTTAAATCTGAATATTTGCTTATACCACATCATTTACAACAATCCAGAAAATCTAGTATTAAATAATTGGCTTTCTCATCTGATGTCGTTAAGCTGGAAGTATTTGACGGTGCCAACTTTAATGTTGGTAGGCTAAAACTAAACTTTAGTGACTAATCTCAAATTATTTTGGATGATTTTAAATCCTCTAGTGTTCCCATTGGAAACTGCTGAAATGTCACGATGGGAGGATGTGAATAATTCAGTCTTAGCCCGTTTGTTAGCCATCTTATCCAACTGGCTGTTCGAAGTCTATGTTAACTTCTCCAATGCCAAACAACTCTAGGACAAACTTGATGAGAAGTATTTCGAAGGGGATAATGGCAATAAGTCTTACATAACTGCTGCCTACTTGAACCTTAAGATGGTAGAAGGGTGGTCAGTGATGGAGCAGCTCCATCACCTACAACTCCATGTACGTGACTTAAGTCAGTACGACTGCATCCTACCAAAGAAGTTCCAAGTTAATGTCATTTTGGCTAAGTTACTACCATCGTGGTGTGACTTCGTGACCACTCGTAGACATATGAAGGAGTGCTTGACTCTTAATGAGCTGTCAGCTGCAATGAATGTCGAAAAGCGTGCCAGAGCCAGTGATAGCACAGGAAAGGCTCATGTTCAGGCTCATCAGGTGGGGGTCAAGAGTGCTGGAGGCTTTGGAAAACCAAAGGTCAAGAATCAACCCCAAATCAAGCTCCAAACAAAGAAAATAAAGAAGAAAAAGGAGGACATCATTTGCTATGTTGTTGGGGAGGCTGGTCATAAGGGCAAGTGTCCTTCTCCTAGTTATCATAAAGGCCGCAAGGCTGATGTGAATGATGCACTTGCTAGCTCCAGTTCAGAAGAGTGTATACCTTAGGCCTTTATGGCAAGTCCATCAATTGATTGGTGGATTGATACAGGTGCTATTAGATATATATATATATATGCTGATCGATATTGTTTCTCTTCATTTCAAGGTGAAGGTATTGGGTACGTCCTAATGGGGAATGAAGCTGTTGTGATAGTACGTGGGATTGGATAGGTTTGCTTGAAGCTCACTATTGTAGGGGTGGCCCCCACCTAAGCCCAGCAGGCCTGTTAGAGGGATGTAAGGCCCAAAATGGGATATGTATAATGACATGAGTACCCCTGAGGGGAATACTCGGATGTAAGGGTATAATTGTAAAAGCACTCCCCATGTGGACATATATATACTGAAGGAACGCGCGTAGGCTACGATAGCAGAAAATAAAAAATTTCTACCGCGCACACCAGGACATCATGCTAAGAAGGGATCATAGATCGTTACCACTAGACGCGCAGCGCAGCGGAAGAAGAGTTGGAGAAGCCGATCCAACCACGCGCGTCGAGGTAGTAGTGGAAGTAGCCGATCGTCCCGAACAGATCGTCTCCTCCACGCGATCAACCACACCACGAGCAGATCCAATCTGTAGTTTGTTGATGCCGATCAACGCCGCAACGAGCAGCGCCTCCACCGGTATCCACACGTCCGGGGCTGGAACTCCGATCGCGAGTGTACCAGCACTCGCGAGCGGCTAGGGTTTGGCTCGGGAGGTGGCGGCTAGGGTTTTGTTCGGGAGGAACATATGCGTGCATCCCTCAGCCCCCCCCGCCTCCAAATATATAGACCTCCTCACTTGGGCCTCGTGGACCGAGGCCCAATAGGAGTCTATCCGGATCTCTATCCGAATTGAGCCCACATCCGAATCACATTCGAATTAGTGTTCCAACCCGTTAAGTGTGCGACCCTGTAGGTTCACGTATACTTGGTCGCGACCCGGAAACACCTTTCCGGTCACCCTGTTAATAGCGGCCTCTAGCAAGACATATTAACCCCAAAGTATACGTAAAGATCATATCGGCTGAACCTGTAATGTTCTCATGTACGAATCCTTTTGCCTCACGATATAGATTAAGCTCAAGGCGAGACCTGTGTCATCCTCTTAATGGCTCAATCACTCTCTCGATTCCGTGATGGATTATAAACTTGTGATTGACTCCTCAATCACATTGGCATGGCCATGCACTTTCATAATCCATTACATCGAGGGGCCCAGAGATATCTCTCCCATAAGGAGGGGCAAATTCTATCTTGATCATTCACATCCCACTACATGTTTCATAGCAAACCCGAAGACTACTTTTATGACTACCCAGTTACGGAGTAGTGGTTAGTAGTCCCAAAATAGGCTACTACGCATGTTGGGAACCATGATGATCTCAAGTCTAACGATTCTACATAAACACTACTTGAGACCAACTAATGACACATGGAATCTCTGCAGTGTCTCATGGCGGGTCTATCCAACATATGTTCACTAACACATGTCCATATTATTGATTTGGTATCTCCATACCATGATCCATGAGACATGATCATCAATCAATACATATGCTGATCTTTGAATCATATATGTTCCTCATATGATATATGATCAGGGATCATTTAGAAATAGCAACATTTTGGCATTAAGAGTCTCATGAATAAGTCACATACTCATTGATCAATAATGATAATGTCTATTTCAAGGAACAAAGCAATGTATCATAAACATAGTATGTGATATATTCAACATCTCCATGTTGCCTCTAGGGCATATCACCAACAGTCTCCCACTTGCACTAGAGTCAACCATGTAGGTATCTAATACCCATTGCCCTAGTGTGAGCCTCATGCTTTGGCTGGGGAAGCGGCTTTGTCAACGGATCTGCAATGTTCAAATCCGTTTGTACTTTGCATATCTTCACATCGCCTCTCTCCACAATCTCGCGGATGAGATGAAATCGCCGTAGAATGTGCTTGGACTTCTGGTGCGATCTAGGCTCCTTGGCTTGCGCAATGGCCCCACTATTGTCACAGTAGAGGTCCATTGGGCTGGAGGCACTAGCCACCACACCAAGCTCAGAAACAAATTTCTTGATCCAAACAGCCTCTTTAGCAGCTTCAGAAGCTGCTATGTACTCGGCCTCTGTTGTAGAATCAGCAACCGTCTCCTGCTTGGAACTCTTCCAGCTCACCGCACCGCCATTCAGGCAGAACACAAATCCAGATTGCGATCTAAAATCATCTTTGTCAGTTTGGAAGCTAGCATCGGTGTAACCATTTACAACGAGCTCTTCCTCACCCCCATAGACGAGGAACACATCTTTAGTTCTTCTCAAGTACTTCAAGATGTTCTTTACGGCAATCCAGTGACTTTCACCTGGATCTGACTGGTATCTACTTGTAGCACTTAAAGCATACGAGACATCTGGACGTGTACAAAGCATGGCATACATAATGGATCCCATAGCCGAAGCATATGGAATCGCATTCATTTTATCCCGCTCATCAGGTGTACTAGGACACTGACTCTTGCTAAGATGTATACCATGTGACATAGGTAGGAAGCCTTTCTTGGAATCCTGCATGTTGAACCTTTTCAACACCTTATCAATGTACGTATCTTGGCTTAATCCAATTAGCCTTCTTGATCTATCCCTATAGATCTTGATGCCCAGAATATATGCCGCCTCTCCTAAGTCTTTCATAGAGAAACTATTTTTCAATGAAGACTTAACAGATTCGAGCATAGGAATGTCATTTCCGATCAGTAATATGTCATCCACATATAAGACCAGAAACACGAGTGCGCTCCCACTAGCCTTTTTGTAAACACAAGGCTCTTCTTCGTTCTTGATGAAACCAAACCCTTTGATTACTTCATCAAAACGAATGTTCCAACTCCGAGATGCCTGCTTTAATCCATAAATGGATCTTTGCAGCTTGCATATCTTTCCAGCTGATTGCGGATCGACAAAACCCGTGGGCTGTGTCATGTACACATCCTCACTCAGATTTCCATTAAGGAAAGCTGTTTTGACATCCATTTGCCATATTTCATAGTCGAAATATGCAGCAATCGCTAGAATGATCCGAATAGACTTTATCATTGCGACGGGCGAAAAAGTTTCATCATAATCAACACCTTGAATTTGTTTGAAACCTTTGGCCACCAATCGCGCTTTATAGATGTGAACATTTCCATCTATGTCTATCTTTTTCTTGAAAATCCATTTGCACTCAATGGTTTTAACACCATCAGGTGGATCAACCAAGTTCCAAACATGATTACTGTGCATGGATTCAATTTCGGATCTCATGGCTTCAAGCCATTTCTCAGAGTCTGGTCCCACCATCGCTTCTTCATAGGTCTTAGGCTCATCGTTGTCTAACAACAATATGTCCCGTTGTTGAGTAGTCAAGAACATGTACCTTTCAGGTGCACGACGTGACCTCTCTGACCTACGTGGTGCCGGTGTGTCCACAACAGGTTCTTCAACAGTTTGTTCATCCTGTTGTGGTTCTGTAGGAGCTGAAACGTTTTCAGGTGTTTCCCGAATTTCTTCAAGTTGCACCATGCTCCCACTATCCCTTCTTGAGAGAAACTCTTTCTCTAAGAAGACACCATGCCGGGCGACAAACACTTTGCCTTCTCCTTGATTATAGAAGTAATATCCTTTTGTTTCCTTAGGATACCCGATAAAGAAGCATTTATCAGATTTAGGACTGAGCTTATCAGATTGTAAACGTTTTACATAAGCCTCACATCCCCAAATCTTAAGAAAAGACAAGCTAGGACGTTGTCCTGTCCACATCTCATATGGTGTCTTTTCTACTGATTTTGATGGAACCCTGTTTAGTGTGAAAGCGGCTGTTTCAAGAGCGTACCCCCAAAAAGACAACGGAAGATCACTTTGGCTCATCATGGAGCGCACCATATCTAATAAGGTGCGATTTCTCCGTTCAGATACCCCATTCCATTGAGGTGTTCCTGGCGGAGTCAATTGTGGAACAATTCCACAATCCTTCAGATGATTGCCAAACTCATGGCTCAAATACTCGCCTCCACGATCAGATCGTAGAAACTTGATTGTCTTGCCTAAATGATTTTGCACTTCATTTTGGAATTCTTTGAACTTTTCAAAGGATTCGGACTTATGCTTCATCAGGTAGATATACCCATATCTACTAAAATCATCAGTAAAAGTTATGAAGTACTGAAAACCACCTCTGGCTGTTGAGCTCATTGGTCCACATACATCAGAATGTACGAGTGCCAATAAGTCACTTGCCCGTTCACCTTGACCGGTGAAAGGTGCCTTTGTCATCTTGCCAAGTAAACAAGATTCGCATGTCTCAAATGATTCAAAATCAAATGAGTGCAGAATACCATCTCTATGGAGCTTCTCCATGCGTTTCTCATTTATGTGACCTAAGCGACAGTGCCAAATAAACGTGGGATTCAAATCATTCGAACGTTGCCTCTTTGCATTAATGTTATAGACCGGTGACTCTTCAAGAGTAAGAACATATAACCCATTCACCAATGGAGTATGCAATAGAACATATCTTTGAAATAAAGAGAACAACCATTGTTCACAGATCTAAAGTCATAACCTTCTGCTTGCAAACATGAAGCAGAAATAATGTTCTTGGAAAGAGATGGAACACAATAACAATTATTCAATTCCAAAACTAATCCTGAAGGTAAAGACAATGGCATGGTGCCAACAGCGACCGCAGCAACTTTTGCTCCATTGCCAACGCGAAGATCCACTTCGCTCCTCCTCAAACTTCTACTTCTTCTTAGCCCCTGCAACGATTTGCAAAGGTGAGCAACCGATCCGGTATCAAATACCCAAGAATCAGTGGATGAAGTAGCAAGATTGATCTCTATAACATTTATACCTGGAGAGGAAGTCGTACTTCCCTTCTTCTTCTCAAGATCCTCCAAGTACTTTGGGCAGTTCCTTTTCCAATGACCTGATTGCTTACAGTAGTAACAATCTGCATTAGGAGCAGCGCCCTTCTTGACTTGCTTGGCCTTAGAACTGCTCGCGATCTCATCGGGAGCTAACTTTCTTTTGACCGCGCCTTTCTTGACATTGGGCTTGCCCTTGCCTTTCTGCATCATCATCACATGATTGCTGCTTTTCTTAATGCTTTCCTCGGCAGCTTTTAGCATCCCATGCAACTCTGCCAAGGTCTTATCCATGTTGTTCATGTGATAGTTCAGTATGAATGGCTCAAAGCTCGGGGGGAGCGACTGGAGAATCACATCAGTAGCCAACTCTTGGCTAAGGGGAAAACCAAGCTTTTCCAGACTCTCAATGTAGCCAATCATCTTAATCACATGAGGGCTGACGGGATTCCCTTCTGCAAGCCTGCACGCAAACAAGGACTTTGAAGTGTTGAACCTCTCAGCCCTTGCTTGGTTCTCAAACATACCACGCAACCCCACAATGATATTGTAGGCATCTGTGTTCTCATATTGCTTCTGAAGCTCAGAGGACATTGTGGCAAGCATGAGACAGCTCACATCAAGGTAATCATTCGTTTGCTTCTCATAAGCTCTCCGTGCAGCCGCAGTAGCATTATCAGGCAAGTCATCAGGATAATGAGACTCAAGGACATACTCCTTGCGCTCTTGCTTGAGAACAATTCTCAAGTTGCGATACCAATCCATAAAGTTCGTTCCATTGAGTTTTTCTTTCTCAAGAATAGATCGCAAATTAAAAGAACTGGATGCGGCATTAGTTGACATGATCTACAACAAAGAATATGCAAAGTTTAGCACTATGTTTATGTTCATCTTTTATTAAACAATTTAACAAAAGACTCCCACTATGTGTTTTGCAACAAAACTCCCTCTAAGTTACATAGTGGGTCAAGAACCTCATTTCACTAATTCCTAGTGAGCTTTGGCATCACGGCTAGAAAACTAGTGACATGGGTAAGCAACACCTTGCTAATCACATCCCTATGTGACTCTTGCTTGTTGGGTGACATCAACATGCCCCGGCCCCAATCTATGCCCCAAGGTCCAAAACTGTTTTGATAACCTTGTTAAGTAAACCAAATGCTTCCGCATGTAGATGTCCGACATCTACCCCAAATAATGATGATAACCGACGGCACTCTACTTTGGTAGACCTACCATGCGGTGATCATTATCTTTTGGTGCAACATATGGAAGGGCATGAACACCTAATTTTATGAGGGATTCTATCCTACCAAAGCAACATATGACAAAAACATTGCATAAGAATAAGATAGATAATATCACAGATAAACACATTTAACTGTGAAGTAGTATGGCCCAAACAAATGGTGATCTCCATCTCCATGTAGGTGTAGACGATCTCCATCCTCCACATCACTCCTTTAGGCCACCATGCTTGAAAGCTTGTAACCTCAAAACTAGGCTACTACCTATAATAGCTAGAAATTGAAGATTACAAAGATAGATTCAAGCATTAAGGTCGACACGCAGGTCGTTAAATACAATATAGACAGCTAACAATAGCTGAAATAATCATGACACGCAGGCCATGAACGAATGTTACATGCATCACATACATCTCATACATTCCAATAAGATATAGGGCCATACTATTCACGTCATTCTCTGCAAAAACAAGTTAGACGTAGAATCGTATTCTACCTAACGATGTGAACCCAAGACGCTATACAAGGCGGGTACGCACGGCGGTCCCGCTGGCCGGTCAGCGGGCGGGGGGTCGAGGGGGGGGCCGCCCCCCGCGGGTTTCAGGGCAGCGCCCTGAACACCCTACGAAATTTACAGATCCAATCTATGAAATCGCAATGGAAAAACTATTCGGCACAACCACCTTATGCCGATCCGAGACATTCTCTAGGATGCTAGTTTTTTCACTGGGCCGAGGCCATCAGATCCGTAACCTACTAGTATTCGGCATAACCACCTTATGCCGATCCGAGACAATCTCTAGGGCACTAGTATTCCCACTGGCCCGAGGCTATCAGATTCGTATCCTACTAGTATTCGACATAACCACCTTATGCCGATCCGAGACAATCTCCAGGGCACTAGTAGTGATACAATCTGCGCCTCATCCAACCCCTATTCACCGATTGATCTCATCAACCCGTGCTACCATCGATTCATCACATGAACCGACTGATCTAGACTGTAATAGATCCAATCTACTACAACCGCATATCATCATATGCGCTGATCCAGATCGCAAACTAAGCAAGATGGCTCTGATACCACTGAAGGAACGCGCGTAGGCTACGATAGCAGAAAATAAAAAATTTCTACCGCGCACACCAGGACATCATGCTAAGAAGGGATCATAGATCGTTACCACTAGACGCGCAGCGCAGCGGAAGAAGAGTTGGAGAAGCCGATCCAACCACGCGCGTCGAGGTAGTAGTGGAAGTAGCCGATCGTCCCGAACAGATCGTCTCCTCCACGCGATCAACCACACCACGAGCAGATCCAATCTGTAGTTTGTTGATGCCGATCAACGCCGCAACGAGCAGCGCCTCCACCGGTATCCACACGTCCGGGGCTGGAACTCCGATCGCGAGTGTACCAGCACTCGCGAGCGGCTAGGGTTTGGCTCGGGAGGTGGCGGCTAGGGTTTTGTTCGGGAGGAACATATGCGTGCATCCCTCAGCCCCCCCGCCTCCAAATATATAGACCTCCTCACTTGGGCCTCGTGGACCGAGGCCCAATAGGAGTCTATCCGGATCTCTATCCGAATTGAGCCCACATCCGAATCACATTCGAATTAGTGTTCCAACCCGTTAAGTGTGCGACCCTGTAGGTTCACGTATACTTGGTCGCGACCCGGAAACACCTTTCCGGTCACCCTGTTAATAGCGGCCTCTAGCAAGACATATTAACCCCAAAGTATACGTAAAGATCATATCGGCTGAACCTGTAATGTTCTCATGTACGAATCCTTTTGCCTCACGATATAGATTAAGCTCAAGGCGAGACCTGTGTCATCCTCTTAATGGCTCAATCACTCTCTCGATTCCGTGATGGATTATAAACTTGTGATTGACTCCTCAATCACATTGGCATGGCCATGCACTTTCATAATCCATTACATCGAGGGGCCCAGAGATATCTCTCCCATAAGGAGGGGCAAATTCTATCTTGATCATTCACATCCCACTACATGTTTCATAGCAAACCCGAAGACTACTTTTATGACTACCCAGTTACGGAGTAGTGGTTAGTAGTCCCAAAATAGGCTACTACGCATGTTGGGAACCATGATGATCTCAAGTCTAACGATTCTACATAAACACTACTTGAGACCAACTAATGACACATGGAATCTCTGCAGTGTCTCATGGCGGGTCTATCCAACATATGTTCACTAACACATGTCCATATTATTGATTTGGTATCTCCATACCATGATCCATGAGACATGATCATCAATCAATACATATGCTGATCTTTGAATCATATATGTTCCTCATATGATATATGATCAGGGATCATTTAGAAATAGCAACATTTTGGCATTAAGAGTCTCATGAATAAGTCACATACTCATTGATCAATAATGATAATGTCTATTTCAAGGAACAAAGCAATGTATCATAAACATAGTATGTGATATATTCAACATCTCCATGTTGCCTCTAGGGCATATCACCAACATATACAACACCGGCCATGGGGAAAAGCCCTAAGCCATTGCTCACCTAACTCTCCACTACCATACTCTCTCTCTCTGTTTGGTCTGTAACCACAACACTCACTTTAGGCAAAACAATCATCCTCAAAGGCGTACTGTATGTACCTACGATGACTCGCAACCTCTTGAGAGGGTCGATGCTATGTAGGCAAGGAATAAAGTTTGTTTCTGAGTCCAATAAGGTTGTGTTGACCAAATTTGGTAATTTTGTGGGCAAAAGCTATGATAGCGGAGGCATGTTTCGCTTATCCATTCTTGATTTGAATAATGTAAACATTTTTAATCTTTTCCATTGCAATAAAACTCATGATGTTTGGCATTCTCATCTATGCCATGTTAACTTTGATGCCATTGTACGGTTGAGCTATAATTATGAGAAGGGTTTAAAGTGTGAAGTGTGTGTGTGTGCAAGCAAAGCAGCCCCGAAAACCTTTTCATAACGTTGACGAGCGAAGCACCTCTCCACTTGAGCTAATCCATTCTAATCTTTGTGAGATTAATGGAATATTAACTAAAGGTTGCAAACGTAACTTTTTGACTCTCATAGATGATGCAAGTAAGTATTGCTACATTTATTTACTTAAGTCAAAAGATGAAGCACTATAACACTTTAAAGTCTATAAAGCCAAAGTTGAAAATTAGCTAAAAAAATCAAATGGTTAATATTGGACCGAGGTTGTGAATACGTCTCAAATGAATTCTGTTAATTCTGTGAAAAAAGTGGAATAATTCATAAAATTACTCCACCATACTCACCCCAATCGAATGGAATAGCCGAAAGAAAAAACCAAACTCTATATGACTTGGTTAACGCCATGCTCCAAAGTTTAGGCATCCTGGACTATTGGTAGGGTGAAGCAGTTCTCACACATAATTATGTTCTAAATAAGGTTCCACCTCGCAATCAGAAGGAAACACCCTATGACGGATGCAAGGGAAGAAACCTAACTTGTCATTTCTTCAGACGTGAGGATGCCTTGCAAAAGTGCATGTACCATTACCAAAGAAAAGAAAGCTTGGTCCTAAGACCGTCGATTGTGTTTTTTAGGGTATGCTATAAATAGCACGACTTAAAGATTTCAAGTGGTCAAATCTGAGCTAACTGACATTGCTACAAACATAGTGATGGAATCTCATGATGTGACATTTTTTGAACATGTGTTTCCTATAAGACCAAATGAAGTCATTGACCATACTGGTTCAGATGAACACTCTACTCTTCCTAGTGTGGATAACGCCGCTCCAGAGTTGGAATGAGGAGAAGTAAGAGGCAGAGGACTGAAAAGTCACTTGGCCATAATTATGTCACCTATGTTGTGGATGACGAACCACGAATCCTTTCAGAGGCATACTGTAACATCCCAAAAATTTGGTTATTCAAAAATATGGAATTTTAAAAACTTTTCTTGCATTTTGATGGTATTTGAATTCTTCTGAATCTGTATTTGAAAACTATGGAGTGTTGTTGCATGCAAATAAATAAAAATGAGAAATAAAATCCAAAGTGAAAATAGTAGCAATGTTAATAAAAGATATGAGAATAATACAAATCAATGAATTATGAATTTTAAACCAATTTTTAAATTACACTCAAATCCAAGTTAAAATTTAAATTCTAAACTCAAAGCGAGAATCAAGCAATCGCATCTAAATGATTAAATTGAGAAATTTAAAATTTTGAACATCCTGCAAAAAATGGAAATTAATAAAACCTAATAAAAATTTAAAGTTTAAATTAAAAGTCTAAATTCTGAAAACTTTGCTTAAACATTTCTCTTTTCCCCCTCTTTTCCTTCACTTTCTTCTTCTTTCATTTCCATGTGGCCCTTCTCCTCCCCTCACTGCCACTGGGACCCGGCTTCCTCCTTTCTTTTTCTCCCAGCTCCCATCACTCTCATGGCAGAGCTTGCTCCACGTCCCCTCTTCTGTGCGCCCGCGGCGCCTACTTCAGCTGCGCCTGCTCCCATCATCATCATTGCACGCCCGCTCAGTCACATCGCTCAGCGCGCACGGCGCAAGGCTGTAGCCCTGCTATGCCATGCCACCACCGCCTGCCACCGCCGCCTGCCACCGCTCACAACCTTCCCGCCACCCCGTCTTGTCGCTCGGACAGCTCAACCACGGCACACCCGTGACTTTCCTCATACTATAAGCAGTAGTCTCCACTCTTCGCCCTTGCGTTCCTCCCCCCATTGCCAAACCGCCCCGCCCCCGCATGCTGGTCGACCCGCCTGCTCGCCATGTCCCGCTCTCCGGCGAGCCCCTCCAAAAATCAAGTGCGTCACATTGCGTCTACGCTTCCCATATACTCCCTCTCCAACTTAATTGAACGCTCGTTCACCAGAGCACGTGCGCCGGCAGTTCTTCTTCAACTCCGGCCGAAACCGCCGCCGCCCGCACCGCTCCCTCCTCGGTCAAGCTCCCTTCGATTCCTCGCCAGTGGAGCACCCCCTCAGCGCCCTGAAGCTCCTCCAACCGCCGGCCAAGCCTACCTTCGCCTGAGTTTCCCCCTCCGCGTGAGCTTCCCTCCACCATCACCGGCCCCCGCCGCCAGCTCACCTCGGCTCCTCTCCCGCTCGACAAATCCCACGGTAAGCCTCTACCTACCCATCTCGAGCTCACGCACTGCCCATTCCTCCTCCCCTCCACACCGGCGCCGCCGTCCCCGTCCCACCTCCACCGCCGGCCGCCCCGCGCCGTTGCCCGCCCGCCTCACCGCCGCTCCGGCCAAATCACCGCCACCTCAAGCTCTCCCATCCCCTGTGCTCTCCATTTTGCGGGCCACCATCCCCTCCTCGGCCACCGTCCGCCGCCGGCAACTCCGGCACCATGCTCCGCCAGCTCTCCCCTGTTTTGGCCCTAGGAGCAACTCAGTATATCTTGTTTTAGTGCCGTTACGCTGTCAGCCCAGGCAATCTGCCAATTTGGCTACCCGAGCACGCATAAGAATTTCCAAGCCCTGAGGTCCAAGGTTCAAATCCAGTTGGTAGCACTTTTCCCCCCACATTTTTACTCTGCTTTTTGTAGCTCATTAAGATTAATAAAAACCAGGGAAAATTAAGGAATAATCTAGAAAAGCTGATAAATTTAGTTAGGTCATAAAGCCAGGTTGATTAACAAATAAATGTGAATTAGATAATATGTTTGAATAATTAATACTATTTGAATAATTAACTAAAAGACTAATTATTAATTGAAAACTATGATAAAGAAAAACAAATTATGGTAAATAACCAAATAAAGATGACCATTAATTAAAATTAAGATTTAGGCCTAATATTTAAAATGTTGCCATCAAATGAACTCTACTGGTAAGTTTTGCTAATTACCAAATATTGGAATATAACTTTGCTAGGAAAATAAATTTTAACTAAAGCTAACAACAATTAAAAAAATGTAGAGACTTTCTAAGTAAATACCTTTATATATATAAAGGGGTAAGGAAATGCGGATAGCATGTATACAAGCCTACTAGTAAATATAACAGTATAATTCTTGCGTTCATTGTAGGCTCTATTAAAAATGTACACAGGTAGATATTATCATAAAAAATACTGCTAATCATGAACCCTTAAATGATAGCGTTAGTAAATAATGATAACCAAACGCCATCATGTTTAGCAGGCTCGAGCTACAAAGGGATAAAATATCAGAAGCAATAGTTTCCAGATAGCGCTCAGATTAAAAGCTCATAATATATATATATATATATATATATATATATATATATATATATATATATATATATATATATATATATATATATATATATATATATATATATATATATATATATATATATATATATATAGTGGCCCTAGGTCATCAAATACCAAAATAATCTCACAAACATATAGGTACTGTAAAGTGAGTATGTAACAATTAACGCGATTAATTAGGTTCACATAAAATGATACCTACCAAGCGTTGTCAGATATTTAAATTGAAATAAAACTAAGCCTAATAATGATCAAAGTGTAGACAAATAGTAATGAGCCCCTAATTAAATCTTAACTTTAGGATTAGTTGGGTAAAGTTGTATATAGCAAGCTAGGGCCATATAAGTAGATCCTACTCCAAATTAAACTAAACAAGGTGACAACTAAGGATACGTAAAGTGTTGTACCACAATATGTTATAAATCCAGACTCTGAGATTAATGCAATAAACAAAAACTGTATACCTCGCATATGGTATATGCCCTGAACAATAGCACCGGACAAAATAATGCCCGGTAAACTCGCATACCTATTCATAGGTTCATCCTAACTCATGGAACTTCCTTGATAAATATAAAAATAATAAAAGAAACTGTTAATAAAAGATCAAGTCATCGTTTTCTACCACCGGCCTTGCCTCAATCACCCAAATCACCCCTCAACTCATAATAAAACAAAAGTTGAGTTTATTCGGATTTACTTGGATCTTTTGAGTTATTTGCTTTAATTGGATTCAGTCGTTTGTCGCGTAATTAGAAATTGGAAGTCATGAAGATACAGTGGATCCAGCGTGATTAAGCTCGAAGTGAAAAATAGACACCAGAAGCTCAAGAGAAAGCATGTGTGAGCTCAAGACCGCGGTAAACTGCGCCAGGCGAGTCAATACTTTGATCAGGTTGAACCTACATTTTCTGCAAACTATTTTTGTTTAAATTATCAAATTGCATGCTGTTACTTTATATGCAACTACATGTTAATTTGAGATCCTAGATATATGCCCCTTTATTTAATTTGATCAATACTACATCTCCTTTGGAATATTTGATTGTGTGAACCTTGTCGCCCTAGCAAACTTATGATAGTAACTTTTCGAAAATAAGTCCCTAATTATATGCCATGCTTAGTACTGCATAGATACTCAGGGGCGCTGAAATGCCCCAAACATCATTGTCATTTTTAATCATGAGAAACTAGTTTGGACAGTCATGGTGGGAATGACTGGTATATATTTGGATATGATTATTTTATGTTCCCAAACACCCCAACTTGCTTAAATATCTAGGCGGATGGTTCGAGGGTGTGTGTGTGGTGTAGTGGATGCACAAAGTGGGTTAGTGGTAGACCGCCTAGATACCACTAAGGACTGAATCTTGTCATGACCTCCTGTGTAAAATAGTACAACCACAAGTCTGTAAAGCACAACTTGGCTAAGTAAACTTATCGAAACCCCGGACTCATCTCACTGGTAGTGGATAGAAGTGGATATGCACGGGCAAGGGGGCCCTAAGGGACACTGGTGTAGGGTGAAGTTTCCCAGCTGTTCTAACGTTGCGGGAAGTGGAGCCTGGCTGCGTTAGTAACTGTGGGAAACATCCCGCGCATAGATGGGACCCACCGCAAGTGGGCAGTTTCCCATAAGGTGAGATAACAGAAGGGACTAGATACTTTGAAAAGTCACTGTGATGGTCTGCTCAACCACATGACTAAGGAATCGTATGGGGCAACGAGTTGATTGTCTCTTGTGGTGAAAGTGTACAAACTCTGCAGAGTCAAAACTATTCGAATAGCCGTGCCCACGGTCAAGGGCGGACATGGGAACTTAACCAGATATAGTTCTATTTCAAAATGCTTTATGGATGGGTTTGGAAAAGTGAAGGGCAGTGGAAAGCCCTAATTTGAGTTGTCCTGGGTGTCGTCCCAGTGGTAATGTAAGCGGTTATAATGCTGAAATGTTAGCATATGGTACGGATGCCATGTAACGGTGGATGGAATCTGGATCGCTATTATTATTGCATCTTCTTGAACATTATGATTTTGTTCAAAACTGCTAGGTCTCAGGAAATTTCTATGTATTATATTTCAAATAATGGCACTTCTATCCTTGCAAAATAAAATACAAGGGGGAATAAATAGAGTCGTGAGTAAAGGAGATAGATGGTTGTGATGAATACATAAAGACATTGGAGGATTCATGTCGATCATAAAAAGGACACGATAGAGTGGATTCTGGTATAAATACATTGGTGGATCTTAAATGAATACATAAGCTAGATAGATGATTTAAATGATTTTGGAGAATTAGGGAGTGCAAAGATATTTGCTGGATTATAACACTGATAACTAATATAAATTCTTGGGAGATGTTGGCGATAATGGGATGAATAGGATTTGGTCAATTACTGGATGGATGAATTGCATTTTTGGGAATTTGGAGGTATGATAACATTTATTGGAGTATAAACCTGATCAATGATATTCTTGGTGGGTGAATACTAGTGAATCGTAAATCTGATTAATGCTATTTTTGGTGGATGAATACTAGTGAATCGTAGACTTGATCAATGATATTTTGGTGGATGAATACTAGTGAATCGTAGACTTGATCAATGATATTTTTGGTGGAGGTATACTAATGAGTTAGTTAGGGATAGATGAAGGGAAAATAAGGTTGATTATTGAAAGAGTAAACTATGGTTGTGGATCAACAATAAAAAGGATTGGATTGTTAGGAATTTGGAATACAAAAGATATTGGTGGATTATATAATTGATGATATTCGCTGTTTGGAATTTTAGACAGCACTCAATATAGAAAGTGTGTGTTCGGTGGATTAATTAAATGACATTAGATAGATGATGTCCCTAACTGTTTGGAGTCTTAGACAGCAATCAATTTGGAAAGAGTATATTCGGTGGATTAAGTAATAATGACACTCGCTGTTTGGAGCCTTAGACAGCAATCAGTAAGGAAAGTGTGTATTTGGTGGTTTAAGTCAATTATGGCAATCGCCGTGTGGGGTTTAGGTAGAATTAATAACACCATGATGAAATAATAATAATGCTAATAAAAGCGATTTTTGGCAAATAAAATAACCCGAGCCTCTCCTTTGATAAGCCATGCATACTATTTATTTGCATAATGTGTATTGGCTCACGGAGCACGGTGTTTAGTGTGCTCACACTCGCTCTCATAACAAATCCAAAAGCAGGAATCAGATCACTACGCTTCGGCAATACTTTTGGTTATGATGGAGATTAAGATGACGTCGCCAAGGGTTAGGTCGCGAACCTCCAGTTGGCTGCCTGTGGGCATATCCTGAAGGTCCCACTTGCGTGCTTTGTTCTTCCGCTGCTGCAATTTAATGATTTTGGCCTAATCGGCTCATGAGTAAGTCTACTATTATATTTACGCTTCCGCATGATATGTAATTTGATATTCAGAACTGTAAACTGTGAGCACTATCTACTGATCCAGGGAATAGTGCGGTGGAATCACAGAGGAATCCGGATTGTAAAATCTGGGCCTGACACATACGCATCCCTAGATATGGATTACTGGAAGGAGGCAGTCCGTAGCGAGATAGATTCCATCATAACTAATGGAACGTGGGAGATTACAGATCTTCCACCTGGATGTAAGCCAGTGAGCTGCAAATGGATCTTTAAAAGAAAGCGTAGACCTGACGGTACTATAAAAAAGTACAAGGCCCATTTAGTGGATAAAGATTTTACATAAAAGGAAGGAGATGACTATTTTGATACATAATCTCCTATGACTTATTTACCCACAATTCAGCTACTTCTAGCACCAGCTGCCGCATACAAATTACAAGTACATCAAATGGATGTAAAGACCGCTTTCCTAAATGGAGAGTTGGATGAGGAAATTTAGCAACAGCCCGATGGCTTTATGGTTGAAGGGCAAGAAAAGAAAGTATGTCAATTGATTAAATCCGTGTATGGCCTAAAGCAGACTCCCAAGCAATGGCATGAGAAATTTGATAGTACTATGTCCTCAGTCAGGTTTTGTGTAAAAAAAGCCAATAAATGTGTCTACTATCAGTTTAGTGGGGGCAAAGGTGTCATTCTATGTCTATATGTAGATGATATATTGCTTTTTGGGACCAACATGGATGTAATCAATAGATCAAAGTCTTTCCTCTCCTAGAATTTTGATATGAAAGATCTAGAAAAAGTTGATGTTATTTTAAACATTAAGCTTATTAAGGATGAGAACGGGATTACTCTTTCACAATCCCATTATGTGGACAAGGTCCTAATTAGATTTGGATCCATGGACCGTAAGCTAGCTGCCACACCCAATGGTCCAATGCTAAGCTACATAAAAACACTGGACATAGAAAGGACCAGCTTAAATATTCTCAAATTATTGGATCCTTAATGTATCTAACTAGTGTAACAAGACCTAACATCTCATATGCTATAAGCAGATTGAGTCGTTATACGTCCAATCTAAGAGATGATCATTGGATAGCACTGGAGAGGGTACTTAGGTACCTAAAGGGGACCACAAATTTAGGAATATATTATTCTGTCCATTCGACAATCTTGGAAGGATTCAGTGATCCTAATTGGATTAGCGACTCGAATGACATGAAGGCTCGAGTGGCTATGTATTCACTTTAGCAGGTGGAGCTGTTTCGTAGAAGTCTTCTAAACAGACTATCCTTACATGGTCTACCATGGAGGCTGAGTTAGTAGCACTTGATTCAGCGGTTGTAGAGGTAGAATGGATTAGAGAACTCTTTTCTGACCTACCTATACTGGAAAAGCTAATTCCAACAATATTGACCTACTACAATAACCAAACTGTTCTGGTGAAGGCGAAGAGTAGGAAGGACAATATGAAGTCCTCAAAACATATAAAGAGGTGACTTAAGTCGATCAGGCATTCCGAAGAGACAGGTGTTATTTCTATAGAATACATCTAGGCTGAAAGGAACTTGGCAGATCCTTTCACTAAACAATTGGCGTAGAAGGCCATCCATGCAACATCTAAGGGAATAGGGCTCATATCCGTGTAAAGGCTCACATTGGTGGTAACCTATCATAGAAGATCAGAGATCCTGTGAACTAGGCTCTAGGACAACCAACTATGTGGGATAAGAGAGCATATCTAACGGGTCCCATTAGCTGCAATGCTCTTTTCTATATGGAAGGTAGAGCAATAAGCTCTTAATGAATTTGTTGCCTATATGGCCTCGGGAATCATCCTACAAGATTCCCTGGAGAATTCACCTACTTGAGTATGATTGTGAGGTTGCGATCAAAGGAAGACAAGGGTATACTTTCTTAAGTACTCATGAGCAAGATACAGGGACATGACATAACGTCCCAACGCGAGAGGGAAAAGGGTGAGCCCCCTAGTACAGAATGTAACTTGGGCGAAAACTCTCACATCAAGGCATTGGATCAAGGCGAAGTCCTCCTTTGTCTATGTAGAGTCGTAATCTTTGTTCTAGGCTTTGGGTTCAAACCCGCAAGGTGCCCATCGTCGAACAACTATATATTAAACAAGATTTTGAACATCTTTTATCAATTAATAAATTGGTGGGGACTATTGTATTTCCAAGGGCATTTCAGTAATTTTTCAATTGGAAAAGGAAAGAAAAAATAAATCGGTGGGCCGACCCAAAGAGAAAAGGGGAGGAGACCTAGTCTCCTCACATGCGGCGGATCATTTGGTGGATCCGATCTCCTTGATGGGCTTCGGTAGGGAGAGGTGGCGGCGCTGGCGACATTTGTGGCCCGAGAGCCTCAGCTCTGGCCGTTGGTGGCCACCACGCCGATCTCGTCTTTCTCCTCCTCCTCTCGGCTATAAAAGGAGGGCACCTCCTCTGTGAGATGTATCGGTGAAAACCTGAGTGAGCTCTCTCTTCAATCTAGTCTTTTCTTCCCAATTTGGCTTCGAAGCTTGGTCCTTGGGGCTTCTTCTCCACTCCGTAACCGCTGATCACGGCGGTGCTCTGTGGTCCCTAGTGCTCGGCAATGAGGAGCACTAGGCCGGTGCTTCTCAGTGTTCTTGTGCAGCATCCCTTCACCTCGGCTTTGTCGATTCGGTGTGTCCCGAAAGGCAAAGGTCGGCACTATATCTCCGATAAGCACACCCTCTCACTGCAGCACAGCGGGGCGATAGGTTTTCTGGGTTAGCACCTTCGGGTGTGCCATGCCCTAGTTCTTATCGATGGTTTGCTTACCGCTGGCTTGGTTACCTTCCAGATGGCTTGGAGTGCCGTCCACACTATGAGTATTTTGGTTTTTTCAGATTGCAAACATTGTGGGCTGTGCTAGTTCATTAATCTCTGATATATGCTCTAGTACTGGAAGATATTGTTTGCTAGTAGGCTCGGTTTAAAGCTTTGTATGAAACTTGTCTATTTCTGAGATTGATCTGATCAAACTGGTTAGAATTGAGCTCTATTAGGGATGCTTACTGTTTTCACTTGATCATAGCATGTTGATTGTTCACTGTCAGTAGGGCTGTTTCATATCAGTTATATTATTTCTAGTCTTTTCAGTGTTCTGCGGCCTGTTAGCATTTCACTTTTGTTTCCCTGCTGTCCTTAAGAATCTGTGTTCATTTATGCATATGGTTCGGTCAAAGGTTCTTAATAGGCTGAGTACTGTTTTGTGAAATAATTCTTTTGATGTGTCAACCGACAGTGATCTGCTTATTTTGTGAATGCAAAATCTTGCGATAGTCTAGTAAAGCATATTTTAGAGCTCACATTCTAATTCGGGCTGTCTTATCAGTTCTAAGAAGAGTTTAGACAATAGTATTGAGAAGGCCAAGATTGAGTCTTAAGCAACTCTGCTCCTGGGAGCAAAGTGTCAATTAAAACTGAGCTCTGGGCTGTTATAATTGATTCCCTGTTCATGAGAATGCTTTACATGCTCATTTTAGCAGTAATATTGTTTCATGTGTTGAGTATACACTCTGGTATAAATGGTATGGTAGAATTACATGTTTATATACAATTTCTGTCATTCATATACTGCTGGAAATATGTTTTAAATATGCTTCATTATACTAGAATTAAATCTAAATATTTGCTTATACCGTATCATTTACGACACCTCCTCCTGACTTTGCGCCTCCTACTCTTCTGTTTCCCAGTGCCTTATCTATCCTCCTCTGTTACACACAAGTTCAACAACTTCCCTTGCTGTTACGCCTGATCTGTGTTCCATGTCAATTCCAATCTCCAAGCTCTACAGTCACAAAGATGCCTAGTCGGTTTCGTAAAAACGTTAATTCATGAATCTTTTCGTAAACAAAACCGACCATCGCAGCAAGCCACACACATTACCCACGCACGCAGAAGTCGGAACCATGGTCGTGGCCATATGACTGAGTAGTCGTCCTGGTTAATGTTAGAACTCAACATAGGAATCACACTCGATTTATCCGTGAATGTATACTATATGGGAAAGACGATGAACAATAGAGGAATTTTTCGACGCGAACTCGACTTGCGTCATTTTTTACTTTTCTCTATAACTCACTGCTGTTTTTAACAAACTGATTATAAAGATATAAATAGACGCTTCGTGCTCCGGTTTCACAGGACATCACTCTACGACTTGCGCACACTATGCACCACGACTTTACAACTTGCGCACATCGCACACTACCCGAAAGACTCGGCCAACTTATTGACTCAGTCATTACTCGGACGCCTAGTTTCGACCACGGCTTCTCGACTATGCCTATGACTACGAGTCCCCTTTCGACTTACGACTACTGCTATAGTACTCTTACTAGTACGACTCGAACACACTACTCCGATTGTGGCTTCGACTATGACTCAGGCCTATGACCACTAACAAAATGACTCATACGACCACTTACACTTCGACCACGGTCACGACTACTGTTTCGACTAAGCCTTCGACTGCAGCTTCGACTATACCTTCGACTGCAGTTTAGGCAAAGTCCAACATAATTAGCATGAGTCAAGATTAGTTCTAACAGTTAACCATAGAGTCAAGATTATTACATGTTATCTGTAGACAACACTAAAGACACATTCTATAATGAGTTGTCTGTAAATTGTCTATAATAGGTTTTCTATAAAATATAGATAACATTGATACAGTGACTCATAAACTATCTATAGTAGACTATTTTCTCACGTTTTGACCGTCTATATAATTACAGTCAACCTCATTTTCTCTCATCTTTTACTTTCATCCACCTCAACAAAATTTCTATATGACATATCTTATAAACAACTTATATCACTCTATTGTAGATACACTAAGGCAGTATATGTTGTGGGATTGACCAGCCCTTTGAGCTGTCAGGATTGCTTAAAACCTAAAAGGTTTTAACACAAGCCCCCACGTACACAGAATCGGAAGCACGGTCTTAGCCATATGATCGTGAGCAGTTGGCCTGATTAACCATAGATAGCGTGAGACAGTATGTGTTATGGGGTTGCCTAACACTTTAGGCTGTCAGGATTTCCTAAAAGGCCTTAGCACAAGTTCATGGATGGGGTTGCCTAACACTTTAGGCTGTCAGGATTTCCTAAAAGGCCTTAGCACAAGTTCATGGAATAGGGTATTCAATCTATTTCTATTTTGTAATTACGAGGGGTAAGATGGGAAATAACCATCCGTCACTATTTTCTAATTATGAGGCTCTGTATAGCCCAAAAACATATATAAGGGTCGGCTCTCTCATGTTTACTCACTCTCTCAACAGTCAAGTAGCTCCTCTGTTTCTGTATCCCAAAGAGAGAGTATCATTAGTCTAGTAGCTTTGCCACCCACGGCGGCCGTCGAGGACGCGCCCCGGGCGGTAGTGACCGAAGGCGCGACAGGAGCTACAGCTGCCGACGTCGCGGAAGAATCTCCTGTGGAGCCACAGGTGAAACGTCCTCGCATCCGGGCCCCTTCGCCTTCGAGGAGCCGGTACAGCGTTGCCGGCCCTGTGCTTGGAGCTGTGGCGCCCGTCGCGGCCGGCGCGGCCGAAGGGTCCTCTCAACCGCCCACCGGGGTACTCGCTCCCAGACTGGCGGCTGAACAAGCGCCCCTCCTGTTGCAATGGGCAGTGCAGAAGGTAGGCGCAGTTCCCTTTCCTCGCACGACTTCGCGAAACTCTCCCCGATTTGCTCGCTCATTCTGTCGACATCAAGCGAGACGAAGTCTCCCGGACGCGGCGAAGGATCGAGCAACGGGGGTGTGCGCGACGTGCCGGACCCTGAATAGGGTACCCTGCAGGCGGCTGCCGCCGTCGACGTGGCCGAAGCCTCCGCAACCCCTGATGTGGCGGGGGCTGGGCTCGTCCTCTCTGACTTCCTCCCGCGCCCGGAGACGCTTCGCGCTTTTAATGCAGCCGCGGAGCGCGCCCGCAACGGCTTTGACCAACGGATGCTGTCGTCGTGCGAGGGGGACCTCCTGGCGCTCGCCCTGCAGGCCTCGGAGATAAGGGTAAGTATGTGCGCTCGCGGTTGCTAAAGCACCGTCGAGCACCTGCTGACTTTCTGCCATTTCCAGACGCTTGTCCTTGGCCACGCGCTAGATGAGGCCCGCATCCGGGAGCGGAGAGCCCTGGAGGTCGAGCTTCGTGCTGCAGATGACGCCCACGCCACGAAAGACGAGCAGCTTCACGTGCTGGAGGGCGCCCTGGCGGCCGCGCAACAGGAGACCGAGGAGGTCCAGCGCGCCGCGGCGGAGGAACGCACCTCCTTTTTGCAGCAGATCGCCACTCTGGAGGAGGAGAAGGCCCAGCTGGTGGAGTCGCTTGCGGAGAAGGACGACGCCTTGGACAACGCGTCCACGTCGGCGTGGAGGGCCATAGAATCTCTGAACCAGGCCCTCCGGGACCTGTGTGTCGACGTGCCGGACGCTACCCACGGGCCGGGGGACTTGGTGGAGACGCTCGGGCTGGTCGAGGAAGGTGCCGGCGTTGCTCTCCGCAGCGCGAAGACCTTCGGCGAGCATTGCAGCTTCCTCGGTGCGTGCCTCGCCCTTGCCCTGCTTCACACTCATGGGTGCAGACATGTCCACGAGCTGGCGAACCCTCAGCTGGATCTTCCTACCCGGCCGGAGGCGCTGTCGGACGCTATCCGGTTCATCGATCCTGGCCTCCGAAACTTCCACCGACAGATCTGGGGCTATGTCGGGGAGGATGCGGCTAGGGTCGCGGTGCAGCACACGTTACACGGGGGCGGGGACCTCCTCCGCTGGCTCGAAGGAGTTCCCCAGCGTCCCAACAGCGGTGCGGGCCCGTCGGGACCGCGCGAAGGGTGAGCGGATTGCTAGGGGAGCGGTGTACTACGTGCTTCTGCTTGTGGTCATGTAACCCCGATATTTTTTGTGGAAAATCGAAGTAGCACTCGCTCTTAATATTGTATGCTGTTTTTTTACTTCAAGTACGCACAGGGGCAACGCCTGTGCGTGCACGGGATTCGCGTCTTGTTTAGAGTCCGTAGACTGGCGCATGCGGAGGCGGACCTCGACGCCACGACCTCATTTAAAGTCCGTAGACTGGCGCGTGCGGAGGCTGACCTCGACGCTACGACTTCATTTAAATTCCGTAGACTGGTGCGTGCGGAGGCGGACCTCGACGCTACGACTTCATTTAAAGTCCGTAGACTGGCGCGTGCGGAGGCGGACCTCGACGCTACGACTTCATTTAAAGTCCGTAGACTGGTGCGTGCGGAGGCGGACCTCGACGCTACGTCTTAATTTATAGTCCGTAGACTCGCGCGTGCGGAGGCGGACCTCGACGCTACGTCTTCATTTAAAGTCCGTAGACTGGTGCGTGCGGAGGCGGACCTCGACGCTACGACTTCATGTAAAGTCCGTAGACTGGTGCGTGCGAAGGCGGACCTCGACGCTACGTCTTCATTTAAAGTCCGTAGACTGGTGCGTGCGGAGGCGGACCTCGACGCTACGTCTTAATTTATAGTCCGTAGACTCGCGCGTGCGGAGGCGGACCTCGACGCTACGACTTCATTTAAAGTCCGTAGACTGGTGCGTGCGGAGGCGGACCTCGACGCTACGTCTTAATTTAAAGTCCGTAGACTGGTGCGTGCGGAGGCGGACCTCGACGCTACGTCTTAATTTATAGTCCGTAGACTCGCGCGTGCGGAGGCGGACCTCGACGCTACGTCTTCATTTAAAGTCCGTAGACTGGTGCGTGCGGAGGCGGACCTCGACGCTACGACTTCGTGTAAAGTCCGTAGACTGGTGCGTGCGGAGGCGGACCTCGACGCTATGTCTTCATTTAAAGTCCGTAGACTGGTGCGTGCGGAGGCGGACCTCGACGCTACATCTTAATTTATAGTCCGTAGACTCGCGCGTGCGGAGGCGGACCTCGACGCTACGACTTCATTTAAAGTCCGTAGACTGGTGCGTGCGGAGGTGGACCTCGACGCTACGTCTTAATTTATAGTCCGTAGACTCGCGCGTGCGGAGGCGGACCTCGACGCTATGACTTCATTTAAAGTCCGTAGACTGGTGCGTGCGGAGGCGGACCTCGACGCTACGTCTTCATTTAAAGTCCGTAGACTGGTGCGTGCGGAGGCGGACCTCGACGCTACGTCTTAATTTATAGTCCGTAGACTCGCGCGTGCGGAGGCGGACCTCGACGCTACGTCTTCATTTAAAGTCCGTAGACTGGTGCGTGCGGAGGCGGACCTCGACGCTACGTCTTCATTTAAAGTTCGTAGACTAGCGTACCTGCGCGCGGGGGTGATGCTCTGCACATTGCGGCCAGACACTGTTATTTTGAGAAACCGCGAGCTTTATTGAACTCCCGTTTGCACGGGCGAGCATCGTACAAGGAGGGGCTGATGCCATTATAATTTGTCTTGCTTCTAGGCGTAATATCGCCGCAACTTGTCCGCGTTCCATGTGTGGCGGAGAGTTTGTCCCTCGAGTGTGGCGAGGCGGTATGCTCCTTTCTGTAACGCTTCCGCCACGATGTATGGACCTTCGCACTTGGACTCCAGCTTGCCGACGGTCTCCGCATGGAGCGCCGTTCTGAGGACGAGGTCCCCAGGGTTGAACCTTCGCGGATATACGGACCGGTCGCGAGTGCGTACTGTCTGGCGTGCGTACTTTTCGACATGCTGGGCTGCGCTGGTGCGCGCCCCGTCGAGGAGGTCCAAGGACACACGACGCTCTTCGTCGGGCGCTTGGACGAGAACCCTCCGCGATCCAGCCTTGATTTCTTCGGGCGTCACCGCCTCGTTACCAAAAAGAAGCTTGAAGGGCGTGAACCCCGTCGGGCGTGTTACCGTTGTGCGAAGGGACCAGAGGACGCTGTGAAGCTCGCTCGGCCACTTGCCCTTCGGCAGTCCGACTAGGCGCTTTTTGATGGCGATAGAGATGGCACCGTTCGCCCTCTCAACTGCTCCATTGGACTGGGGGTGCCCAACCGAGGCAAACCGAATCGTGATGCCCATGTTGCCACAGAACTCCTTGAATGGGGCGGCATCAAACTGCAGGCCATTGTCGACGGTGAGCTCCCTGGGCACGCCGAAGCGACATATGATGTTTTGCCAGAGGAAGCGCTGCATGGCCGCCGAGGTTATCTTGGCTAGGGCTACCGCCTTCGGCCACCTGAAAAAGTATTCCAGCGCGACTACCACGAACCGCAAGTCCCCTGGGGCTCGGGGGAGTGGACCCACTATGTCGACGCCCCAGCGTGCCAACGGCCATACCGGGGGAATGGGGTTGAGGTTCGTCGGGGGCCTGCGGACGATGCGCCCCATCCACTGGCATCCCTGGCACCGACGCACGAGGTCCTGGGCGTCGGTGATGGCAGTCGGCCAGTAAAAACCTTGCCTGAACGCCTTGCCGACCAATGACCTCGGCGCGAGGTGAGACCCGCATGCGCCCGCGTGGACCTCCACGAGGAGCTTCTTCCCTTCTTCGCGGGAGAGGCAGCGCAGGAGCGGTGCACAGACTCCCCGCTTGTAGAGCGTCCCTTCAAACACCTGGAAGGATCTGGCACGATGTTGCAGACGCCGGAGCTCAGCGTGGTCCTCTGGTTCGGCGATGCCCTGCAGGAAATTGAAGATGGGCTCTCGCCAGTCACCCTGCTGGGCGACGTGGTGAACGAGAGCCGCGTCCCGGTTGTCCTACGCGATGGCCGTCTGCGGCAATACTTCGTAAAATGCCCCGTTAGGAGGTGGCAGCTGCTGGCTGGCCGCCTTCGCAAGAGCGTCGGCCTGCTCGTTTTCTGCGCGAGGGATGGCCTTGACTGTGATGCCCAAGAAATGCCTTTCCCTTGCTCTTACGGTGGCGAGGTATTTAGCCAGCTCAGGGTCCTTGGCTTGATATGACTTGTCTACGTGGCCGGCCACCAAACGCGAGTCCGTGCGGACGAGTACTCGCCGCGCACCGATTGCCTTGAGCTTAGTCAAGCCGAAGAGTAGCGCTTCATACTCAGTTGTGTTGTTGGTGGCCGGAAACGCGAGGCGTGCCGAGTACAATAGGCGCTGCCCCTCGGGTGTGACAATTACTGTGCCTACACCTGCGCCTGCGACGCCGTAAGCCCCATCTATGGTGAGGGCCCAGACCGGGTCGTCATGCTTCTGAGCGGGCTGAGCCGGCGGAGTCCATTCTGCGAGGAAGTCGGCGAGGACTTGAGATTTGATTGCCGTCCGCGAGGCGTATGTCAGGGAGAACGGGGCGAGCTCGGCAGCCCACTTGCCGATGCGCCCCGTGGATTCCTTGTTGTGTAACATCTCCGCTAGGGGGAACGAGGAGGGCACCGTGATCGGATGGGCCAAGAAATAGTGTCGGAGCTTCCTGGAGGCCATGACCAACGCATAAGCAAGCTTTTCGAGCTCCGTATATCTCGTCTTGGCGCCTTGGAGGGCTTCGGAAACGAAGTATACGGGCCGCTGTATGGCACCTTCCTCTAGGACGAGGACGACACTGACCGCTGTAGCCGACGCGGCCAGGTAAAGCAAGAGGGGAGCCTCTGGTGCTGGGGCGACCAGAGTGGGGAGGCTCGCCAGGTGTTTCTTGAGCTCGTTGAAGGCCTCCGCACAGTCGTTGTCCCATCGAAATCCGTCGCACCCGCGGAGTGTCTTAAAGAATGGCAGACCCCATTCCGCTGCCTTAGATAGGAAGCGGCTTAGGGCTGCCATGCGGCCCGCCAGCCTCTGGACCTCCCTCGTTGTTTTAGGCGGCTCCATGCCCAGGATGGCCTCAACCTTGTCGGGATTCGCCTGGATGCCCCGACCGGACACGAGGAATCCCAGCAATTTGCCCGCCTGGACGCCGAAAACGCATTTGTCGGGGTTGAGCTTGATGCCGGCCTTCCTAAGGTTGTCGAAGGTCTCCTGGAGGTCCCGGCCGTGCAAAGCGAGCTGCCGGGTTTTGACTACTACGTCGTCAACGTAGGCTTCGACGTTCCTCCCGAGCTGGGCGGCGAGGGCAAGTGCAACTAGGTGGGTAAAGGTAGCGCCTGCGTTCTTTAGGCCGAAGGGCATTCTGACGAAGCAGAAGGTCCCAATTGGTGTGATGAAACTGGTCTTGTCCTCGTCGTCTTCGGCGATGTATACCTGATGATAACCAGAGTAAGCGTCCAGGAAACTCATTAGTTCGCACCCGGCGGTGGCATCGACCAATTGGTCGATGCGTGGCAGGGGTAATTGTCCTTTGGGCACGCCTTGTTGAGTGCCGTGAAGTCGATGCACATACGCCAGGCCCCGCTGGCTTTTTTGACCAACACTGGGTTGGCAAGCCATTCTGGGTGATGGACCTCGCGAATGACCCTGGCCCGGAGAAGCTTCGCCACCTCCAGCTTGGCCGCCTGCTGCCGATCCATGGACATACGGCGAAGCTTCTGTTTGACCGGCTTGGCGTCAGGGCGGACCACCAAGCGGTGCTCGATTACTGCGCGGTCTACGCCCTTGATGTCCTCCGGCGACCACACGAAAATGTCGGCGTTGTCCCGAAGCACTTGGAGTAGATCTCGCTCGACCTCCGCAGGGAGCCCCTCGCCAATGGACACGACCTGCCCCTCCGCCTGGAGCGGCACCTTTTTGACTCCACCTTCGGGCCGGGGCTTAGGCGTCCATCCCGGAGTGGAGGGCGTGTCGTCAAGCATGCCCGAGAGGGCGTGCATCGGGCGGTGTAAGTTCCGGCTGCTGACTTCGACGCGTCTTGCGAGGTCCTGGTCGCCGAAGACAGTGATCACGCCCTCCGGGCCTGGGAGCTTCATGCATAAGAAGGCGTGGTGCGGGACCGCCTCAAGGGAATTGATGGCGGGCCGTCCCAATATGACGTTGTAAGGGTGCGGGATGTCCACGACGTCGAAGACGACGTGCGCGCTTCGGGTGTTACTCCCCTGGCGGAATGTAACTGGGAGGGACACGTGCCCTATGGCCTCCAGCGGTTGGCCTCCGAAGCCTTGAAGTGGCGCTCCTGATTGCTCTAGGCGGCTTCGGGGGATTCCCATTCGTTCGAGGGCCCCTGCGAACATAATATTCGCAGAGCTCCCCCCGTCGACGAGGACGCGCCTGACATCGTGGCCTGCGATGTGAGCCCGGATGACTAAAGGGTCTTGGTGGGGGAACTCCACACCCCTGGCGTCATCCAGGGTAAAGGTGATGTTGCAGGGCGGCACCCACGGCTGCGACTGCTCCAAGGGGGCCCCTGATAAGGAGCCTCCGGTAATGACGCTGATGGTGCGGTGCCGCACGCCTTCTTTGGCGGAGGCTCGCAGGGGGTCACCTCTTGGCTGCCGCTCCTGGACTTCTGCCTGGGGCCTGGGGGGTGAGGCCCGAGCTTCGGCCACCACCCGTCGCAGGTCCGTGACCGCGGAGCACGCCTTCGTATAGTGATCGCCATAACCATGCACCTTGCACCACTTGCCGCAATTCCGAAGCTCTTGCTCCGCTCGGGGCCGCTCGTCCTGACCGGGTCCGCCTTCACATCCCCGGCCGTCTTTCCACAATATGGGGGTAGGCTCCCGAAGGGCGTTCCCAATGCCGAGGACATGGCGAGCCTTTTGTGGTCTGCGCCGGTGACGCCGGGGCTTGCGCGTGCTCCTTGACGAGCCTTCCAGCTCCCCGGGGCCGTCGCTTCCGGGAGTGTCCTCCCGGGGTTGCCGACTCCAGCCCTGCTTCAGGGAACCCTCACCCCCCTCCTCCTTGCATGGCAAGCGCTTCGCGTGGGCGAGGTCGGAGGCGGGGGCGTTGCGTCTTCGCGCATCTTCCTCGGCCCGCGCATACCCTTCCATTTTGTTGAAGAGCTTAGCGACTATCTTGATAGGCTTGCGCACGTTGTATTCGGCCAGGGGGCCCGGGAGGAGGCCCTGTATGGCCGCGTTGATGACGGTTGTCTCGTTAACGCCCTTGACCTGGCATCGCACCTTCGCGAAGCGCTTGAAATAGTCCCGGAGCTTCTCCGAGGGTTTCTGCTTCACGGCGAAGAGCTGGTCCACGTCGACCCGCTCAACATAATTTCCTTGAAAGTTGTTGTGAAGGCGGTCGTGGATCTGCTCCCACGCGTAGATGGAGTTTGGCTCGATGGTAAAAAACCAGGAAAGCGCCACCCCTTGCAACGCGAGAGGGAGTCCCTTCGCCTTGGTGGTGTCATCTCCGCCCGCGGCTTCGATTGCGGTTTCGTATACGCGCACGAACTCGCGGGGGTCCGTATCACCTTTGTACAACTCGATGACACTGGGGAACTTGAAGTCTTCGGGCCACGCCGCCTGCTGAAGTCCTGCCGAAAGCGGAGACTCCGGGTCGACGCGCCGGAGCGGCACGCGACGGGACGTGGGGGCGTCGCGGCTGTCCGCCCTTTCCGGCGTGGGCTCTGGCGCGACCACTGGGGCGGCCCGCTGGCTCCGAGCCTCTTGTATGTCGCGGACAGCCCCACGGAGATCCTCTAGCTCCTGCTGGAACGCTTTGAGGGCCGCCAGCAGGGCGCTTTCACCGCCTGCGCGGGCGTCGCAGCGCCGGTGGCGTGGTCGGTCGTTGTAGCGCTGGTGACGGAGTTGGCTGTCGCAGCGCCGGTGGCGGGGTCGGTCGTTGCAGCGCTGGTGACGGGGTTGGCCGTCGCAACGCCGGTGGCGGGGTCGGTCGTTGCAGCGCTGGTGACGGGGTTGGCCGTCGCAGTGCCGGTGGCGGGGTCGGTCGTTGCAGCGCTGGTGACGGGGTTGGTCGTCGCAGCGCCGGTGGCGGGGTCGGTCGTCGCAGCGCCAGTGGCGGTCGCAGCGCCGGTGGCGCGGTCGGTCGTCGCAGCGCGAGCGTCGATGTCCTCGACCACCGTGCCTGCGCCGTCGCCCGCGCCCGCAACAGCCGATGCCGAAGCCCTGGTACCCATACGACGCTCCGACCTAGCCGCCTTCTTTCCCTTCGCCGCCGCCGACGAAGCTTTTTTCGGTGCCATCCTTCTTCGGACTTCAAGCTTGCTCCTGTCCTCCCCACGGACGGCGCCAACTGTTGTGGCTACAGACCAAACAGAGAGAGAGAGAGATGGTAGTGGAGAGTTGGGAGAAAGTGACAATGATGTCTTGGGTCTTCCCCATGGCCTGTATTCCATATATACATACACAGGGGTGCTTTTACAATTGTACCCTTACATCCGAGTATCCCCTTTAGGGGCACTTATGTCATTACATGTGTCTCATTTTGGGCTCTATGGCCATCTAACAGGCCTGCTAGGTTTAGGTGGGGGCCACCCCTACAACAGATACCATGAGTGACAAACAAAATTTATCTATTGCTACTTAAAGATGAAGGTTTAACAGCCACTCCAATTGGAGGATAAGAGAGCACACTACAACACCTAGTCTTCTCTAACTCTATCCCTAGAACACAAGGTTGGAATGGTTCAATGGTTAGCTTGCAAGCTTCCATCCCAACTCGTTAACTAGATGACACAACCAGCCCACATTAAGTTCTAATAGATATTATCTACTAGCATATTTTGGGGGAAACCATTAACCTCATATAGCACAGGTTTTACTCACACATATAACTCATGCATGTTTTTCAAAGCACATGAGCCCGAATTTGCTAAGTCCTTAGTCTTTGATCCACTTGATCTTCTTAGCATCTTCTTAACCTAAACCATTTACCTAAACTCGCTCAAGTGCCGCGGTTTTGATCTAAAGAAATTTTCGGTATTTGCCAAATTACCAAAATACCCCCACATTGACTCGATCTTCATCATCTTTAGTAAGCAATTATCATGCTTGCCATATGTAGGTGCACCAATAGTTTGCCACACATTGGTAAGTCTCTAATGTTCTAATTCCACCGGATCACGCTTCATTTAGATTGACCAAGCCACTTATTGCAATCCGTCACTTGAACTTCTCCTTCAATATTTTTCAACTTCCTCGTATTATGCTTGAGCTCAATCATCTCACCAGTTTGAACATACCCTTCAATATTTTTTGGCTTCCATATGCCATACTTGAGCTCAACTATTTCACCCGGTATTCTTGACCATAAAGGGCCTCGTCTCCTGCACGAGTATAGTCTCAATTCTCGTCGTTGACCATAATTGACTCTAAACTTTCTTGTGTATCTAAAGACAAAGAAATCATTTTTAGACAATTTTCACAACTTGACCTATATTAGTCAAAATATACTTTATTCAACATAAATGTAGTAACTAAAAATAATTCAATTCATCCCAAAATCAGAGAAATAATTCTCAGGGTTGGTTTGATCGCTAACCAGGGGCTGATCAAGCTTGTCGATCTTAGTGCAAAACACCCCTTCTGCAAAATGCAACCAGCATTGAACCATCGGCCATACCGCTCGACGGTCTAACCACCGCAATCATACCGCTAGGCAGTTTGACCAACAACTACCCAACAGTTTGACCGATAACAGCCAGGTTTCAGACCAGTTTTTCTTACCACAACCACTGACAAAATGCAAACAATGTAAAATTTAAATTCCAACTCCACATCCGTGTCTGCAGTGAACCTATATGGAATGGATAAGGGTAGAGATGACCCATATGTATATATCCCTACATGTAATTTATGGACAACTTTTTCAATAGTACGTCTCTTAGGTTGTCCCTATACGACCCCATGATCATTTAGTTCGAGTGTAGTGATGGCATTCTAGGATTATACATAAATGGAGCAACTAATCAACTAAAGTGCTCCAGAATGCACCTGGTTGCACAAAAAATAGAAATAACACTAGAACAGCATTATTTGTGTGACGCAGTAAAAACAATGCATCACGATGATATAACTACAATAAGTAACCATGCAAATAACACTGCATGAAGATCAACTGGTACATCAGGAATCTATGATGACCATTCCCAGCACAAATCTTATCAGCCATCTACTATGCCGATCATCCATTTCTCAATGATAGTGTCATATAACTCCTTGCCACCCATGGCAACAATGCATCATTACCATAATAAAGTGATAAATCAGCTAGGTCCCGTTTAAATCATAATCTCTTGTGTTTGGCTGGTTGATTCAATCTGGTTAGTGGCCTTCAACTCTACATCTTCACTCACTTCATTCTTCAACTGACCATCTAGAACTTCATATACATCATCAGGGGGGCATTTGTCAGCTGGATTCTTTGGGTTCATATGGCAGAAGCACTCAGGCCATGAGTTTGTATAGAAAGACTCTGGATGAATGCGCCTATGTGGACCGCCAAAATGTGTTGAACATGACCTGCCTGACTTGATCCTTGAACCTGGCTATATGGCCTTCCTCCCTGTCCATGAATATTGGAGCGAGGGCCTTTCTATTTGTTGTAATTGTAGTAAGGAAACCATGGTAGAGGCGGTGGCCCATGAGGTTGTTTGCGAAATTGCTTGGACCATCATATGTGGGTACGAAAATGTCTGACAAGAGGCAGACCATATAATCCACTGCTGATCCAGCCAGGCCTCGAGCATTTTCTTCCAGCTTTTCAGGTCCAACTGAGCTGTGGTTATCTAAGCGTGGAAACATCGTCCTAAATGGCTTCATGAAACGTTCCCCACCAAATATCTCACCAGATGCAAGATAGATGTGGGTTGAATTGTCAAACCCAACAGCGTGAAGGATAAGACCAACCTGCACAGCAACACCAGTAATAGATCAGGAAAGGTTGTTTCTATCATCTAAAAGCAACAACCTTTTGATCAGGCAAGAACTGTCGATCAGGCAAGAACTGTCAATACATGTTGACTTGTCTGTTCAAATTTTTACAGCATTCTTAGGTCCTGCTAGGCCCATATTTGGGCTCACATTGTACGCACAGAAAAAGAATAGAAGACATCATAGAATGGTCCTCAAAACAGGAAAAAGGAAAAAAAGAAAAGCATAAACTAGACCAAAAAAGAACTTTATATGCCTGTCTTCAGAAAAGTTTGGATAATTAACTGTGCCATTGGCTCATTACACACCTGCAGCTATTCTTGGCACAAAGCACAAACAGCAGGCCCAGACACACCGCTATGGGCCACATAGACTATTGCATCAAACTAAGCTTCTTTTTATGGTCCATATCTGGGAAAATAACACAATTCTTTTTTGTACTTAAGTTTTATACCATTATACTAACTTTACTGCCTATTGCCATGTCCTAAATTGAATAAGAAAGTAATTAGGAGCAATCGCCTACCTCTTCTGGAGTTAAAGGGCACTTCCCTATAAGTCTTCTTTCCTTATAAACAAGTTTTTTCTCTGCAAAGTTTTCTTTGCGGTATTTGATCAGAATTTTCTTCTCTTCAGGCGTAAATATGTCAATGCACCTGCAATACTCATTTTTAGGAAGAAAAAAATGCACATATCGAATCGTGTTAATGACTTGTTAATATTCTCTTTTATAAATTGCAGTCAAATATATAGGCATCACCTAACAAAATGAATATATACATAAAGTATCAAGCAGCACATATATTAAGTCTTGTTGTGTAGGTTATCAGCAATAGGGCAAAAAGATAGCTGCCAGGCTACCAAACTCAGCTAAACATCAACTAAAATACAAAAGGATATCACAAGACAACCACAATGAGATTAATTTGGTCTTTGACCTCATGAAAAATTTCGATAAAACCACAAACACAAAAAATTACAGAATTTCCAGGCAAGCGCTTGGCACAGACAAAACTACTTGTACCAGCTTTAGGTCAAACTTCCCTGACCCTAAATGAAGAAAGGATACAGGGAAGCACATCTGAATTGGTGAATGCAGTAGCACGTGTTAACAGTATTGTACATTCTCTTGCTCTCTCTCTCTCTGGCCCATGTAGCCCATGAGGCCCATGTAGCAATGTCTATATATACCTCTCAATAAATGAATAAGCTGCATAGTTGTGAATAGCAAGTTGCCCTAGCCTTATTTTTCTAACATGGTATCAGAGCATCTGCAACCCGAATCCTCTTTCCTTTAATTCCATAACACCCACCGTCTTCTTATCGGATCTGCACCGGCGACGGCCGGCAGGCCCCTCATCGCCACGGGCTAGCAGGATCCCGATCGGCGTCACCTCTCCTCGTCGCCCTCTCTCTGGATTTGCGCCGCCACGGCCAAGGACATCGCTTGGAGACCACCGCTCGCCGGAGATCCGTTACTCCAGGCCATCACTCGCCTCCAACCGTGCCCTGCCACCTCTCGTTCGAGCCGCCTCGTCCAGATCTGTGGCACCCGAGTCGCCTCTCCTCCGGATCCGTGCTGCCTCTCCTTTGAGCCCCCTCTTCTAGATCCGTGCCGCCACATCCGAGCCACCTCGTCCTCACCTCGTCACCGCTCGTGGCAGCTTCTTCACCGGATCTGTGTTGCCTCTCCTTCGGTCCAAGTGGAGCATATCCCCTGCAACAGCAGCTCCTTTACTCTCCTATGCAATGACGAATGGTACTCCTCCAGAGTTAGATTGCTTGCTTCACTAAGATCTTTTGATTGCTTGCTCCAGAGATAGATTGCCTAAGATAGATTGGTTGCTTCGGTAAGATTGCTTGCTTCAGTAAGATCTTTTGATTGCTGCCGTGTGGTTGTGGTCCATCAAGATGGCAAAATCTAACTCAATGTTTGAGGGCAGTTCATCTCTCATGTTCATGGATATCAAGCTCGATGGATTGAACTACCGAGCATGGGCTTTCTCAGTCAAGACTACACTTAGGGGCTATGGTTTGGCCTCCCATTTGACTGACGATCCTCCTGATCCAAAGAAGGTTGATGTTGAGGCAAGAAAGGCTTGGCAGAAAGAGGATGATCGTGTCATGACTGCCATTGTTTTGAGTGTTGATGTTTCTTTGAGGATGAGCCCTAAGTACCATACTTCAACCAAGTAGATGTGGACATACTTTGAGAAGAGATATGTTCAGTCCAGTGGTGCTCTTTGCTTCACATTGCTCAAGAATCTTCATAGTATTCAGCAGCTTCAAGATCAGACAATGGAGGAGTACTACAGTGCTTTCACTCATATCACTGGCCCTCTACAGGCTATGACACCGAAGGCTGTCACTGCTTGCCAGTCTTGTATTGCTAAAGATGAGTATGCCCAGCAGACGCTCATGTATCAGTTTGTGATGGGGCTTCGATCATAGTTTGAGCCTATTCATGCGCAGTTGCTCAACTATCCCACTCCACCGACTTTGACTGAGGTGCTCTCTAGTTTGATTGCAGAGGAGACTCATCTTCATTCGCTTATGCCTACTTTAGGATCCTCACCACATGCAGTGTTGGGTCTCTCATTGCAGTCTAGATCTACTAGAGCTACACCCACAGGAGTGCTAGTATGTTCTCATTGCAAGGGGACTGGTCATCATGTTGACAATTGCTTCAAGTTACATCCAGATCAGCTTGTTGATTATCGTGCTAGACATCCATCTGATTGCCGTCGTGAAGCACCTATTGGGCCTCCCAGAGCACTTACTGGAGCAGTCACTACTGCCACATCCACATCTACTGTGACTTCTGGATCAGTGTCAACTATGACCTTAGTTGCAACTTCTGCTTCTAGCGCTGCTCATCCTTGGGTTCTGGATTCGGGTGCTTTTCATGTTACATCGGACAACTCTCAGCTTGTTGCTCATAGGCCCGTGACTAATGCTGCATATGTGCACACTGTTGATGGTACACCTTGCTCTATCACCTATCAGGGCATTCTTTCGACATCTCGCTTTTCTGTTCCTCAGCTATCTATAAATCTTGTTTCTATTGGTCAACTTACTGATATGAACTGTTTCATTAGATTTGATGATTCTTCTTGTTTCATTCAGGATCATCAGAGCAAAAGAGTGATTGGTTCTGGCCATCGTCGTAGAGGCTCTCCTAGTCTCTATGTCATGGACACCTTACATCTTCCTTCCTCTAGTACTTCGAAGATCTTAGTATCTTCTGCTATGTCATCATCTTGGTCACCTATGGATTCTTCCTTTAGCAAGTTGCATCACAGACTTGGTCATCTTTGTGGAGCTCGACTCAACACTCTAGTTCACCAGGGTTTCTTAGGTCATGTCACCGTTGAGTCTAGTTTTCATTGTACTGGTTGTAAGCTGAGGAAACAGCTACAACTTCCATATTCTAGTAGTACCTCTCTATCCTCTTGTCCTTTTGATTTGGTGTATTCAGATGTATGGGGTCCATCTCCTTTTGCTTCGAAGGTGGCCATAGTTATTATGTTATATTTGTTGATGATCACTCTTGATGTACTTGGATCTATTTTATGCAATATCGTTCTCAGTTGATTTCCATTTATCAGTCTTTTGCTAGATGGTTCATACACAGTTTTCATCTTCCATTCGTGTTTTTCGTTCTGACTCTATGGGGAGTATCTTTCATCAGCCTTTCGTCAGTTCCTTTCTTTTGAGGGTACTCTTCCTCAGCTCTCGTGTCCTGGTGCTCATGCTCAGAATGGTGTTGCTGAGCACAAGCACCGCCACATCATTGAGACTGCTCGTACGCTTCTCATCTCCTCCTTTGTCCCCTCTCACTTCTGGGGGGAAGCTATCTCTACGGCAGTCTATCTCATCAACCGTTAGCCCTCTTCCAAGCTTCCGGGCAAGACTATTAGTGAGGTCCTGTATAAAGCACCTTCTCGCTATGCTCATCTTCGTGTCTTTGGTTGTGTCTGCTATGTCCTTCTAGCACCTCGTGAGCGCACAAAGCTGAGTGCTCAGTCAGTTGAGTGTATCTTCTTAGGTTATAGTCCTGAGCATAAGGGCTAAAATTTCTATGATCCCTTAGCACGTCGCATTTGCATCTCTCGTGATGTGACCTTTGATGAGGATCGATCTTTCTTTTATCACCCTTCTACACATCCACTTCTTCCATAGATTCCACATCCTTTTTGTGTCTACCTCCCATTCCTTCATTAGACTTGTTTTCTCAAGATGCACCTTCTCCACCAGTTTCACCTTCTAGTGTATCTCCTTCACCAGTACCACCACCTTCTCCACCAGTTTTACCTTCTAGTATGTCTCCTCCACCAGCTCCACCAGTTTCTAACACTTCCACTTTTCCTTTTCACTATAGTCATTGACAGAGAGTTCCTTCTGATCCATAGTCTTCCTCTTCTCCACTTGACCCTCCGGCCAATACCACTGACTCTAACGATCGTTCTACTACATCACGGTATGCTCTATGTGATCGTTCTTCTATTCAGGCACCAGAGATGGGGTTTTTCTCGTGCAAGTGCAGTAGCTGAGCCGAGTACCTATCAGGAGGGTGCTAGCATAGCTGAGTGGCAGTTGGCTATGACAGAGGAGCTCACAACATTAGAGTGTACAGGTACTTGGGATCTTGGTCCACTACCATCTAGAGCTATTCCTATCACTTGCAAGTAGGTATACAAAGTGAAAAACAAGTCAGATGGTTCAGTAGAGCGATACAAGTCTCATCTTGTTGCAAGAGGTTTTCAGCAGACTTATGGTCAAGATTATGATGAGATTTTTGCTCCAATTGCTCATATGACCACAGTTCGTACTCTCATTGTTGTTGTAGCAATACACACATGGATTATATCTTAGACGGATATCAAGAATGCTTTTCTTCATGGTGATCTATATGAGGTCTATATGCAGCCACCCCCAGGTGTTGAGGCTCCTACAGGCTATGTTTGTCGACTTAGACGTGCTCTATACGAACTCAAGCAGGTCCTCGTGCTTGGTTTGATCATTTCAGTTCTGTGATTTGAGCTGTTGGTTTCACTCCAAGTGAGCATGACCCTGCCTTATTTGTTCACACTTCTCAACGGGGTCGTACTTTGCTTCTACTATATGTTGATGATACGCTGATCACAGGAGATGACATGGATTATGTGGCTTTTGTGAAGAGGAAATTTATTGAACAATTTATGATGCCCGACTTGGAACCATTGAGCTATTTTCTGGGGATGGAGGTTCATTCTGATAATGATGGCTACTATCTTTCTCAGCATCGCTATGTTCAGGATCTTCTTGCTCGCTCTAGCATGACTGATACATGCATTGCTATCACATCCATGGAGGTTCATCTACAGCTTCGACATATAGACAGTGTACCACTGACAGATCCTTCTCGCTACTATCAGGTCGTTGGAAGCCTGGTTTATCTCACTATCACTATGCCAGACATTGCTCATGTTGTTCATGTGCTCAGCCAGTTTGTCAGTGCTCCCACCTCAGTTCACTATGGTCATGTCCTTCATGTGCTGAAATACTTGAGGAAGACTGAGTACAGACGTCTGTCCTATGCGAGTTCGAGTGCGCTTTAGCTCCACGCTTACTCTGACTCCACTTGAACGAGTGATCCTACCAATCGCCGATCTATCATTGGTTACTGTATCTCTCTTCACACTTTGCTCATCGCCTGGAAGTCCAAGAAACAGATTGCCATGTCACACTCTAGTGTAGAGGCTGAGCTTCGAGCTCTTGCTACTACCACCTCAGAGATCATTTGGCTTCAATGGCTCTTGATTGATCATGGTGTCCATTGTGACAATCCTATACCTCTCTTTTGTGACAATACGAGTGCCATTTAGATTGCTAGTGATCCAGTTAAGCATGAGCTGACAACACACATTGGTGTTGATGCATCCTTTACACGATCTCATTGTCAACAGTTGACCATCGCCCTCAAATATGTTCCCTCAAAGCTTCAAGTTGCAACTTTCTTCACTAAAGCTCAGACTCGAGAACAGCATCGGCTTCATCTACTCAAACTCAGTGCATCAGATCCTCCTGATCCACCTTGAGTTTGAAGGGGGTGTTACAAGTATTGTACATTCTCTCTCTCTAGCCCATGTAGCCCGTGAGGCCCATGTAGCAATGTCTATATATACCTCTCAATAAATGAATAAGCTGCATAGTTGTGAATAGCAAATTGCCCTAGCCTTATTTTTCTAACAGCATGCAACCATTTCATCCATTCTATTATCAAATCAGAAAGTGTCTCTATGCCCCTGTGAAGGTGCACAAATATTAAAGCACAAATGAAGGGTTGCAAGGGTGATGCATAGAATCACTGCTCAAAACAAGATTGACTTAAAATTCATAGTGCAGATATTGAGTGCATCCAATTCATAAGGAAAAAGTATGATGTTCATGCAATGCACAAAATAGTTCATGCAAATATTCCATACCCAGCAAACGCAAGCATGTCCATCTCAAATCGAAGATGAATTGACATAAAATGGCCTTCAGACCGAAGCTTGTTCACTATCTCATTGCTGATTTTCATGATATGTGGCTTAAATCTTAGTGCATGGTAATTCACTCGACATCGCAATCTCTGCAGCTCTGGATCGTCAATCTCTTCTGCTAAGCGGTGTGAAAAAGGAGTTAGATATATAGCCCCATACTTTTTCATCTTCTCCAAAGCAAATGTTGTATACCAACTTAACGGAGCATCTCTAGGTGGACGAATCTGAAATATATTCGAAAAGGTGCAGTGTAATGAATCACTGGAAAGAAGATGCTTCAAGTCAACTGAAAGTACAATAGATTTACATCTAAACCTGATGAGCTTTCAGCTTCTTGGTCTTTCCTTTTGTTGTAATTTCTGGAAGGCTTGTAACAATATGAACATCGTACTTCAAAGTCTTGAGAAAATGGGGAACATCATAAATACCTGGAAAGCCACTGGATACATATACAAATGCCAAAAGTGAATAATAACAAACTACAAACATGCCAAAATTATTTAACAAGAACAGCTTAACAATTACTGTTGGAGCACCAAATGAAAAAAGAAGTCCTCAAAGCATTGCATTCAAAATACTTCATTGAATTTGACAAATGGGGCACATTGCCACATTCTCTATCTACTATGAGGCAACAGGACATACAGTATTGAATTGACAGTCTGACATGCTACTATTGTCAAAAGACTCAAAACCGCTTACATTATTACATAGGAACTTTGGAAACAAAATTTGCAAATAATAGAGTTCTCATCGCCTCATCGGCATATAGATTTTAGCAAGACAGTGTAGTACCAAATGTAATATGCACTTTAAATCACAAAGAACACCCCTAGATCCAGTACAAGCCATATGTTGAATAACATTCTCATATGAATGACTATTTCAGACAAAAGAATATACCTCTCATCACGCCAGAAAGAATTTGTGTCAAGCTCTGGTAGAACTAGTGTAGCATTCATTATTCGAGCGGCAACAACAGCATTACATATCTACAAGAAAATAAAATAACAATAATCACTTCTGCAAGAGTACATTGCTACGAAGAATACCACTGAGCCCCTAGGCGGCGCCTAGGCGCTAGGTGCCACCCTCCCACCTTGCTCGCCTAGCCGATTTGTCCCGCCTAGGCGGCCGCCTAGCAGGTGGCAGTTAGGTGCTAGGCGCCAGTCTGCCGCCTGACTAACGCCTAGTGCCTAGGTGAACACTGAATAATACAAAACTTGCATGATGTAGCATGCTACCCATCACATAGAACTGAAAACAGTTGTCTGAATCATACCGCACTTCGTTGTTGATTCAATCCACCATTGCACCGAACACGTAAGTATCCATTAGTCTCAGTTGGAGGGGCTATAAATTGAGACATTACACTTTAGATTATCCACTTTAGCATTATTAAATCAGCGTACACATAATGTAATTCACTGAGGTTACAGAGACAAACATACGAGGCCAATGGAAGTGTGGTGCAGAAGACGCTCTCCAGCCATTCGATCCCGCAGTCATCCATAGCTTATTTACATCAACATCCTTGAATGATACCACCAATTAAAAAAGTTAACAAATGAAACAGTTTGACACATTACTTGGCAAACATTGTGCATATCCACTTATGATCACAAACTACATCACTAAAGATTGTTATAGACATGGGCCTTGGGCCAGTTGGGTTATTATTAGGAATAAGAGATTGGTTTCTATTTGAGTTAGTTCATAACGGGTAAACACCACCAAGAAGATGGCCGGATGGCGTCGGCGTAGGGAGAGACGAGAGACTATATACTAGGAAGACTTTGATATTATTCTGCTTGATGACAATAGCATGTGGTAGCCTCCTTATATAGATGGCTTCCCCTAACAGATAGAATCTAATCTCAATTATATCTCTAACTGATATCATATCTCTAATTATATCTCTAATACAAGGAAACCAATCTCTAACTTAAATAGAAACCAATCTCTAATTCCTAATAATAACCCGGCTGGGCCCAAGGCCCACGCCTATAACACTGACGGCGGCAATACGGGCGGAGACGGCCCCGCGGATGGCGTCGGCGCAGGCGGAGGCGAATCGGCCGGCCACTCGGGCGCCGGCTTAGGCGGCCACGACCCGGTTGACGGCGGATCTGACGAGGTGGCCGACCCGGTTGAGCAGCTCGGAAGCCGAGGCGGAGCGGGCGGCGACGAAAAGCGGCGACCGGCGGAGCAGTAGCCCGGCGACGACGAATCGGCACTTGGAGGCGCCGATCTGTCTGGATCAGGCGGCGGCTCGGGCGGCGGCGACTGACGAAGCGGAGGCGGACCAGGCGGCGGAGGCTAACCGCGACTGGGAGCGACGACTCCGACAGCGGTGGCGGCAGCAGACGCCAGGCGACGGCAGGTGAAGTGCTGGGCGGGGTAGGCAGAGGAGATGTTGTGGCGATGTGATCGGGATCTGGCGATCTGCCGAGGGTTAGAGGAAGCTCTGGTGAAGGCTGTGGCCGTGGTTCTTCTTGTTGTTGTTGAAGATCTGATGTTGGATGATCCTGTGTCTTGCTCTTTGTTTCTTGTTGCTCCTTGCACCGATTATCCATCCTCTCAAGGATGGCCTGTATGTTGAGAAAGCTGTCCGTCATCTCCTTGTTGATGTTGGCCATCTCGTTGACGCTAGCTTTTAACATGGCTAACGACTCGGCAGTAGGGCGAATCACAGAAACCATGGTAGCAGAAGTCGTGGGAAGGGATCGACTGCTCTGATACCAATCTGTTATGAACCTCGGTTCATAACAGGTAAACACCACCAAGAAGATGGCCGGATGGAGTCGGCGTAGGGAGGGAGGAGAGACTTTAGACTAGGAAGACTTTATTATTACTCTGCTTAATGACAATGGCATGCGGTAGCCTCTTTATATAGATGGCTCCCCCTAACAGATGTAATCTAACTCCAATCATATCTCTAACTATATCTCTAATACAAGGAAACCAATCCCTAACTCAAATAGAAACCAATCTCTTATTCCTAATAATAACCCAACTGGCCCAAGGCCCATGTCTGTAACATTATAGATGGCTTCCCCTAACAGATAGAATCTAATCTCAATTATATCTCTAACTGATATCATATCTCAAATTATATCTCTAATACAAGGAAACCAATCTCTAACTTAAATAGAAACCAATCTCTAATTCCTAATAATAACCCGGCTGGGCCCAAGGCCCACGCCTATAACACTACACCCCTCCCGGACATGCAGCTCGTCCTCGAGCTACTAGACGGCGGCCAATGGAAGACCTTCGACGCCGATGTAGAAGACGAACGGTAGCAGGGTGCTGCAGCGGATGGAGACGACCGGCCAAATCCAAACGGAACAAGGCTAGACGAAGTGGAGCGCCTTTGGAAATATAACGCCTGCAAAATAAACTTCCTTTTTTTAAATTTCTTTTTTTATTTTTTTTTGATTTTTTGATTATTTTCTTTTTTTTTGCCTTAAGTCGTCGGTCGGTTTAACCGACCGAAACCCACGAACGCATCAGGTCGGGTCGCGCGACCCATGGTCTCGAGCGACGACGGAAGGAGCGGCGGCGGTTCCGGGGGCGCCGGCGGCGAAGAGCGACGGCCGGAGGAGCGGCGGCCTGCGGGTCGGTAGCTGACGGAGCGGCCGGCGGAGCGGCGGTCGGAGGAGCGGCGGCCTGCGGAGCGGGCGGTCGGAGGAGCGGCGGCCTGCGGAGCGGGCGGCTCGGGGGGCCGACGGAGCGGTGGCGGAGCGGCGGCCCAGGCGGCCAGCGGGGCGGCCTGGGGGTCGACGGCGAAAAGCGACGGCCCCGGCAGTGGATGCGGCGACGACGACTCGGATCCGGGGCTACGGCGGCAACGGCTCGGCAGATCTGGAGCGGTGGCCGTCGGTGCGGCCTGCGAAGCAGCCAGCCGGGGGAGCGGCTGCAGCGACGGCGCCTTGCATGGATCCGGGCGGCGATGGCGACCCGCGACCAGAGACGGCGACTCCGGCAGCGACCTGCGTGGATGCGACCGGTGTAGCGGCTGCGACGCGGACGGCCTGGTGGTGGCTGACGTCGGAGAGCGACGGGCGGCGCGGGTAGAAGTGAACAGCAGCGGCTCCCAGGCGCAAGGGCTCGGTGGCGGCCGGTGTCAGATCCGCTCAAGTGTTGGTGCTCGGCGTGGAGGAGGCGGCGGCAGATGGAGTTGTAAGTAACCCGGGTACAGAGAAAGAGGAGACTCTCCCCGACTCGAGTGCTGCAAGCTTGGTGTTGGTGGCGATGCTCAGGCGGGTCAGATCTGTAATCTGGGACTCCATCTCGGTATACTGCTGCGCGATCTCAGCCATCTGCTTCTGGATTGCTTTAAACATTGCGCTCACGGAACTGGCCTTCTCGCTAGAAACCATGGTAGCAGAAGTCGTGGGAAGGGATCGACTGCTCTGATACCAAGTTGTTATGAACCTTAGTTCATAACGGGTAAACACCACCAAGAAGATGGCCGGATGGCGTCGGCGTAGGGAGAGACGAGAGACTATAGACTAGGAAGACTTTGATATTATTCTGCTTGATGACAATAGCATGTGGTAGCCTCCTTATATAGATGGCTTCCCCTAACAGATAGAATCTAATCTCAATTATATCTCTAACTGATATCATATCTCTAATTATATCTTTAATACAAGGAAACCAATCTCTAACTTAAATAGAAACCAATCTCTAATTCCTAATAATAACCCGGCCCAATGTTATAGACATGGGCCTTGGGCCAGTTGGGTTATTATTAGGAATAAGAGATTGGTTTCTATTTGAGTTAGAGATTGGTTTCCTTGTATTAGAGATAGGGTTAGAGATATGATTGGAGTTAGATTCATCTGTTAGGTGGAGCCATCTATATAAAGGGGCTACCGCATGCTATTGTCATAAAGCAGAGTAATAATAAAGTCTTCCTAGTCTAAAGTCTCTCCTCTCTCCCTACGCCGACGCCATCCGGCCATCCTCTTGGTGGTGTTTACCCGTTATGAACTGAGGATCATAACAGATTGGTATCAGAGCAGTCGATTCCTTCCCACGACTTCTGCTACCATGGTTTCTGTGATTCGCCCTACTGCCGAGTCGTTAGCCATGATAAAAGCTAGCGTCAACGAGATGGCCAGCATCAACAAGAAGATGACGGACAGCTTTCTCAACATACAGGCCATCCTTGAGAGGATGGAGAATCGAATGAAGGAGCAACAAGAAACAAAGAGCAAGACACAGGATCATCCAACATCAGATCTTCAACAACAACAACAAGAACCGCCACAGCCACCACCGGCTCATCCTCACAAGCTGCATCAGGCGTCCATCATCAGGCGAGTACCGCGGGCTTCTTCCGCAGTGTATCCGGCCGCGTCAGCACGATCTTGGAGCCAACGTCGCTGCGCCATCCCCGTCCTCGGCGGCCGACGTCATCTGTCGCCGCCGTCCTCCATGGCCGTCGCTCGGCTGCTCCGCCACCGCCGCATGGACCGTCGGCGCCCGAGCCGTATCGCCGCAGCGTCGGCGCCTCCAGTCAACAACTCACCCGCCGTCGCCTGGCGTCTGCTGCCGCCGCCGCGACGTCGTCTGTCGCCGCCGTCCTCCATGGCCGTCGCTCGGCTGCTCCGCCGCCGCCGCCGCATGGACCGTCGGCGCCCGAGCCGTTCCGCTGCTCCGTCGACGGCGCTCGGGCCACCCCCGCCAGTGCAGCCGCCGCCATCGCCGGGGCCACCTCGCCAGATCCGCCGTCGTCCGGGTCGTGGTCGCCCAAGCCGTGGCCAGATCCGCCGCCATCCCGGCTGCCGTCGGCTGATCCGCCGCCACCGCTGTCGGAGTCGTCGACCCCGATCGCGGTTAGCCTCCGCCGCCTGGTCCGCCTCCGCTTCGTCAGTCGCCGCCGCTCTTCGCCGCCGCCGGGACCGTCTCCGGCCGTATCGCCGCCGCCGCCGTCGGCACCTCCGGCCGTGTCGCAGTCTCCGCCCGAGCCGTCGCAGCAGCTGCTCCGCCGGCCGGCCGCTCCGTCAGCCGCCGCAGCCGCTCCTCCGCAGGCCGCTGCTCCGGCCGTCGCCGTCCCTCTGGCCGCCGCTACGCCGGCCTGCCGCCGCTCCGCTGGGCGCCCCTGGTTTTGCCCCTGGCCGATGCGTTCGGTCCGCGTGGGTGTCGGTCGGGTTTAAACCGACCGGTTAGGGTTAGGTCAGCCAAAAAAAAAATCTTTTGCAGGTGAAAAAAAAATAGTATTTTGCAGGCATTCTATTTCCGAAGGCGCTACACTTCGTCTAGCTTTGTTCCGCGTGGATCTGGCCATCCGTCTCCATCCGCTGCAGCACTCCGCCACCGTTCGTCTTCTACATCGGCATCAAAGGTCTTCCATTGACCGCCGTTTAGCAGCTCGAGGACAAGCTGCTTGTCCGGGAGGGGTGTAATGTTATAGACATGGGCCTTGGGCCAGTTGGGTTATTATTAGGAATAAGAGATTGGTTTCTATTTGAGTTAGAGATTGGTTTCCTTGTATTAGAGATAGGGTTAGAGATATGATTGGAGTTAGATTCATCTGTTAGGTGGAGCCATCTATATAAAGGGGCTACCGCGTGCTATTGTCATAAAGCAGAGTAATAATAAAGTCTTCCTAGTCTAAAGTCTCTCCTCTCTCCCTACGCCGACGCCATCCGGCCATCCTCTTGGTGGTGTTTACCCGTTATGAACTGAGGATCATAACAAAGATGCACATATAAATCTGGTATTCTGAATAATCAAAGTTTAGTTCATCATTCCAATCTAAGCTCAAAAATAAGTAGGAACAAGTGCACAAAAAAGTAAAGGAATTTACCATTTCTTTAAAATAGAAATTTGAACTATGTGTTAGCCCAAAGTAATTCTTTTGCTAACATAACACTATGTGTTAGCCCATAGAATTTTGAATTGTGCCAATGTCACTATTGTATACTGCTAGTTTCCAATAGGGCAAATGAAGGTAATAATTGGGATGTCATCAAACATATCTAAGCACATAAGCTGTCACTATCATATGGAAAAAAATCCTGCTACACCTTGGTGTAGCTACAACACATTCCATCCCTGTTGATTTGGGCTTTGAGATTTGTGCCATTAATCAAGCATTGACTAATATCCAGTCATATACAGCTGGTCCCATTTTGAAGAAATCATGCCACACCAGAGGATGCAAAAGGATCCCAGTTCGCAACCTACTTTACTAAAGCATCAGAGCAAATTACAATAGAAGCATTTGCGAATCAATTATACTACAAATTTGTACTCTTTGATGAGTCTCCCTTTTCTTTGGCATGACCCATTATAATTAGAATAGGGAAGTTTGATTCATCCTTGTCACTCCAAGGCATTCATCAATTTGGATCACCTTTGCGTCAATTTGAAGGTCTGCCTAGAAATGACATATTTTATTATTTATTTTAAGAAAAGAAATTGCATCATAGCTAACTGATTGCATAAGCCTTTCAAAAGAAAACACAAAGAGAGATATTAGGCACATTTTGGTTAATTATAATGAGAGGTAAAAATATGGGGGTACTAACCAAACGATGTCTTAGTTTTTGCAATCTATAACTAAAAGATGGGGCACAATCTGTGAGTGCATGAGCCAAACAACCCCTTGATGATCCTTAATACAGTATCAGCTAAAAAATATTAAATGTAACAACCCAACCAAATTGTTGCAGCTGATTTTTCATCATCCAGACTGGCATCTCATGCAAGTTTCTGCTTACTGTCCATCATCTTACCCTACTCACTATAAATGCACACAAGTAATAACATTGTTTCCTCATTGCTAGACAAGTATTTCAGTTAGCATGCCACTCTTAGCACTATGTTAGCATGCCATTGCTAGACAAACAACTACTACTATTAGAAGACATGAGGTTCATAAGGAGAATACCAATGAGCGCACCAGAGATGAAGAGGGGTACCTTGCAGCCAAAAGAGTTGGCAACCAAGAGGCAGTGGACAAGATTGCTACTGTTGTTCCTTTGCCCTACATTAATTGGTGCTTGATAAAAGAGCATCTAGTGTTTTGAGGCAGGATGACTCATATCTTTCCTACTAGGACTTGGAGAGGTGTGCTATAAGGATTCCTATCCTAATCTTATTAGGATTAAGATTCTTACTTCCCTTTGGATGAGGGCTAGGAGACACTATATAAAACCATGAAGGGTAGCCATAAAGAACCTAAGCCACAAACCAACTTATCCAAAGTAGAGGACACACAAGAGGATTAGTAGCTAGATTATTTTTTAGCACTAGATTCTTATATAGGGCAAGAATCCGAGAGTCCTAAAAGGTCCGAGAGGGTTCTGAGAGAGCAACAATCCCTTGTACTCTTTTGTGGTTGTGCTTAACGAATTTGCAGTTGGCTTCGCTAAATCTTTCTCTCGTCATGATTATTTTGTTGTCATTATTCGGTTCTCTCTACGGAATTTATCTATTTTGTTCTTGATATTGTGCACACTTGTGCCGTACCTTGCCACTCTGATCCGACCTAAGGGCTGTTGCGCATAAGGAGGGTATCAAAGTATAACATAGTGCTAAGAGTCAATTTGCATTATGCAAAATAGAGTGTATGACATGCAAGTATTCTCATTCTCACTGTGAAGTGTGAAGATTTAAGATATTCATGCTACTCAGACATCGTTGAGCAAAACTAAATAATTAGTGGATGAAAAAATTGAATACAAACAGGATATCAACACCCAAGGAAGGAATAAATCTTACCACCGACAAACAATTCAAACATGCCATTGCATAAAATTTTGCATATTTCCTTCTTTCTACGAGAAATTGCATTGGACAGCCTCCCATTTTGATTAAAACAGAATTCCAAATTCCACCTACATACCTGGACCCTGTAGCTGCTGTAGGGAGCTCCCACGAGGCCGGCCGAGGAGGCGCAGAGCCAGACGGTGCCGGCGACGAGCACCGCCACCGCGACGCACATCCGCGGCGGCGCCTTCCCGTCGCCTCCGCCGCGCCGGAACCACGCCTTGCCTCCCCTGCACCAAGTCACCCACATACCCTCCATCAGAAAGAGCATCGAGAAGGGAACGCCGCGGAAACGGGTGAGCTTCCTTACCTCCGCATTGGGGTTGGGGATGGCGACGGCGATCGCTCGGGTGAGGGTCTGCGAGAGAGGGGGGATGGGGGTTCACAGTTCAGATCTGAGAGCGCAGCCAGCGCGAGCTCTGCTAATCTGCCCTGCCCATCCGTGCATGTATACCGTACTTATCCCTCGTTGCCATTTGAACACAGCAATTTTATTCCTGCAGAAATCATCAAGAAACATATCGTTTGAAACGTAGAAATTTCATAAAATACAGTTCATTTCCTATATGAATTTCCACGTTCCAAACGGACCTAAATCATCACGGATATCGGGTGCGTTTTTTTCGATAGAAAATGGTGATTTTTTTTTGACATATGTATGGATCGAATGCCCAGCTTAGAGAGAGAGAGACGATGCACGAGCACATTTTGGTGCATAGGTGCACAAACTTTTGGTTTAAGTATCAAATTAACATAAAAGATTTAGAAAACAATTCTAGATGCACCACTAAATTTACTCTACTTTTATATAAAATTCAAATTCAAATTCATTTCACGTTGACAGTTACGAAAATGAGAACAATTTTTAATAATGACAAAAAGGAAAGGAAAGAAAGAAAATGACGAATGTTACTATTCGTAGCTAAATTGTCCTTTCTTTTCAACTTAGGCAACTTCTATTAAAACTCAAAGAATGTAGTGCTCATTTGAGCTTTTAGCTTCAAGCTTCAAGCTTTTTTGGTAGTGTTTGGTACTGTTTGAGGCTTTTTTATATTGTACTTATCATAAGTTTTTATGATGTAATTAAATTTAAATAAATTTAAAAATAAAAAACATGTTATATATCATTACGAATAATACGAAAGAATAGGGGAAAAAAAGAAAAAAGCCCAAAAAAACTAAAAACCAGGAAAAGATGAAATTAAGAAGCTAAAAGCTAAAAACTGAAGCCCAATTGAGCAGGGTAGCAAACGACATCGCAAAAATCCTACATGCATCAATATAGCATTCAAGACTCTCCATTTTCAGTCACCTCGGTGGAATCAGACTCACAAGCAACTCGGTTGCCCCCCATTTGTTCTGTTAGCTTTAGTCCACATACTACAATATAAAAATATTTTACATCTTAAAGGAAGATACAAAACATCATAGGCTGTAGTGCTCATTGGGCTTATAAAGCCTAGACTTCTGGCTTTTTTTGCACTGTAACAACTAAAATGCATTGTACCTGATGTTAGCGATAATCCCATGATCAGTAACTAACACACATATATACATCGTTGCATCATATCCATATATGATTAAACAGAATAGAGTAACACATAATAATAAGCAGCCATAATAAGTCTATAAGACTGAATTATACACAAAAGGGATCGACATGTCAAAAGTTCACATAGGGAGCACATGCAACGGAAGTAAACAGTAAATGGGGGATAACAACACAAGTGATTTGCCTCATTCCCGTAAGCAACTAAGTGGAGGTTAACACATAGTAATCGGCATTGTTGTCACCAAATCTCGTGGTATAAAAGTAGCCAACTGAAGGATGTTCTTTCTATTGATCTAATAGTGTTCAACAAGCAACTGTGAATACAAAATGAACTTCGCTAGATTTACATCATGTAGCATCTCAAAAATTCGATGTTTGAAAATATGATAATTTTAAAACTTTTTAATACATTTTGTTGACGTTTGGATTTTCTAGAATTTATTTGGGCTTTTCTAGAATTTGAATTATGCAAACTAATTCAAGGAAAGGTACATAATAGCAATAATAATAAATTGGAAATTTTAAATCTAAGATAAACTCCCCTAGAAATTGAAAGCATCAAGAAGAATAAAATTCAAAACCAGAACCAGAACCAAAATTCAACTCAAAACAAAAAGAAAATATAAATCAAAAATCAAATTTCAATATGGCAAGCTCATCTCTTTTCTCCCTTTTCTTTCCTTTCCTGGCCCAACTCTCAACCCATTTTGGCCCACCAGCCCATCCCTTTCTCTCTCTTTCTCTCCACACACTCCGCCTCTCGACCGAGCCGGCTCGCTGTAAGATCGAGGAGGCCGACCAGAGGGGGTGAATAGTCATTTCTAAAAATTCTCTTCTTAATTAATTCTATTTAAATTATTTGGCTAAAACTAAGAATATAATGTGGAAGTTTAAATCAAATTGGTTTTACCATAATCAAAGCCTAAATCAACTAGATTCACCTAAGTGCACCAACAATCTAAGTCTATATTAAAGATTTACAATCCTATGATGATAAGCAATCAATTTAATTCTATGAATGTAAACTTGATTGAAAGTAAATTGATCACAAGAAAACAAACCATAAAGACACATTATCTTTTCACCGTGATATTCGGAGACTTGCTAGTCTCCCCTAGTCCACGTTGAGGTTAGCCCAAACAAATTGGACTAGCTCCACAACTTAAGCAAAAACACCTCAATCCACTAGTGGTAGCTCTTTCCCGTCTGGGTAGGTGAGCTCCAACCTTCACAACTTCGTCTGGTCTTCTCACAAATTTCTTTGAGAAGGTCACTGTGCACGATGCCTCCAATGTCGTCTAGGAGTCGGCAAAGTCCAAGAGTAATAAGTCAAACCCCTCGCTTGACTCTCACCACGTGCAACGAAGCACAAGCTCAAATGGACAATAAGTCCAACTCGAGATGCAACACATGCACTCTAGATCACTTTCCTTGCTCACAAGGTACAACACATGCACAATGAAAAGGAGGACCTCACACTAGCTCAAGAGAATAGAAATGGGTCAAGCAACTCTAACTCCAACCGGTCACAAGGGAGTATTTATACCCCACATAAGAAAACTAGCCATTGTAGCCAAATCCCTAAAAAAGCAGGGAAATCGGAAGTACCGCCGTTATATGGCCAGTACTTCCACTCCCCTTGCAACGGTAAAAAAAACTAGCTGTTATAGTCAAAATCGGAAGTTCCGCCGTTCATTCTCGGTACTTTCCATCATAGGAAGTACCACTCTTCCTACCACTCCACACATGCGGAACTACCGCTCTCGCGGGGAAAAGTTCACTACACAGGTGTCTCTTTGGAAAAAACATACCGGGACTTCCAGGGTACGGTAGTATCGCGCAATATACGCCGGTGCTTCCACTTTTCGATAGTACCGCTCACACAGAGCCAGTACTTACGCCGACGGATCGGACCACTCACAACAGAGCTAATCGGACTACCGATCATCAAGTTCATCGGATGATTCGACTACTAAGGTCTCTGACCACGTTGTCTGGATCAACCACATAGGTCTCCGACTACGCTAGTCTTTGACCACGTTGGTTTCAAGCACTCAGGTCTCTGGCCATGTAGACCATGTCAATATTTGACAACGTTGGTCTCCGATCATACAGATCTCCAACCACTATGTTGATCTTCGACTACGTTGTTTTAATCATGTTTTTCAACCATGTTAATTTTGACTACACAGGTCTTGACCACATCGATTTCGACTGCTGGTTTATGACCATGAAGGTCTACGACCACATCTATTCTGACCATGCTGGTTTATGACCACGAAACTCTACGACCACGTCAATTTCAACCACCCTGGTTTACGACCACGTCAATTTTGACCATGCTAGTTTATGACCACGAAGGTCTACGACCACGTTGGTCTTTGACTACTCTGGTCTCCGACCACGCTAGTCTTTGACCACTCTGGTCTACGGCTACGACCACATCAATTTTGACCACGTTGGTTCTCGACCATGAATATCTTCGACTACCAGCGAACAGGATAGTTCCATGGTTATAAAGTCGGTAGTATTGTTCTCCGGTAGTACCGCAGAATACATTGCGGTAGTTCAGATTTTCCTGAGAAGTGCAGATACTTCAATAGATTTTGCAAAACACATTATAAACAACAGTATCTTGCACACAAGGATCAAACATGATTCCCAACAGGTTGCAAAACAATTTGCACACTTTTAGAATCATGACACAAGGATTATATATGAATTTCAACTATTTACAAAACACGTTTGCAAATATAAGCCTCATATCACAAAGAGTAGGAAACATGGACTTCAATCACTTGCAAAACACATTTGCGATGTATAGTCCCATGTTACAAGGATTCAAACACATGAGCTTAAACTATTTGCAAAACACATTCGCAAATATAAGCATCATGCTAAAGAGAGCTAGAGCATGTGAAGTTGAGCTATCGACACATGATGAGACTCAAGCTATTAGATATGACCCCTCTTAATAATACGACATCTTATACTAGCAACCCAGTCCTCCAACCAAACATCAAGACCAGTAAAAGACTAGGAATACATTCTTAGCTCTAACTAGTCATACCTTTACCTTTGAGTCATAGTCTTGACATACATCAACTCATGATGCATCTATTACTTCAACTCATCAACACATGATGGATTTTTACTTGACTTGATGATCAACATATGATCATCTTCTCTTGGACATGCATTAACTCATAATGCTTCCATCACTTGACTTGATGATCTTCAACACATGAAGTCATCCCAGGTCATCCTCATATGTGAAACCTAACCTATTTATCCAACTCATGAAACATGTTAGTCAACAAAATAATTGCCATCAATTACCAAACTTCACCATTAACACATAATGGAGGGACTATATTTTACAATCTTTCCTTTTTGGTAATTTATGATAATCTCAACAAATAATGAGATAAATATAGTATTTCGAGTATACAACATGTACACAATAACTGTATACTCTAAGATAAGATTTAGGCAAAGCTTACTCGTCCAGTTGTCATTAATTATCCAACAATTAACATATAATAGAGAAATTAGATAACAACCCGATTGCAAATGAGTATATATAAACTACACAAGTTATATATAATCAAATGATGTGTTTCAAAGTAAAGATTATAAATATGTGTATTAAAGAAAACATGCATCAATACTTATGAAACCTCAAAACATAGAGCGAACTCCCCCTAAATATGTGCATACAAGTGTGTGTAATGAAGACATATGCACATATTCATTTTGGACTATTTGTGAAGTTAAATATATATTTTAGATCCAAGGAATGCACTAATATATAAGAATGCAATTTCGAATGCATAACTATTTGATCTCACATTTTTATCCATATGAGACTAAGTAAATCATAATCCATAAACAAGGTTAGTCTCACAAATGTATTTCTCATTATCACCAAAACCTCATAATAATATTTGCAATTATCACCAAAACTAACTTAAATGGAGCTTGATCTTTCACTCGCGCTCATGCCCACATTTCACCTCTGCAGCTAAGAGGTCCATCACTTCGCACGCACCAGTGCTGATGTTATGCATTGCGCATGCGTCACGCTCAAACCTACACCTGAGCCAATGTCTATGCTACTATGACGCTGTCTACACGCCCGCATCACCCACAACACGTTCCTACCCACCTTGTCGCATCTAGTCAGCCTACGTCATCTTGAGCAAGCCATGGTCATGCCTTTGACCACCAAGCTCATGTCTACCCATGTCGCCCTAGCTATTTAAGCCATGTCCAACATGGCGCCATCATCTCCATCACCTCCTCCATCTCCTACATCTACTCCCCCTCCGTCCTCATCCTCCTCGAGCCAAATCGAGGTTGAAAACACACCGCACCCACAACAGCCGCCGCCTTCGCCTCGTCAATCCGGCCAACCTGATGACCACCTCTCTAAACTCCTCATGTTGAAACATGTGCCTCGACCATGACCTTCATTTCCCCTCACCTGATTTGGTGGTTCATACATAGGAGCTTGTCCTGTCGTTATCTTCCCACGTTCTGGCCAAAAACCACTGCTACCATCACCCTTCCCTCTCTGTTGAGCCTCTCCCTGATTCCCTTCTCCTGGAGCATCCTCACGTCTCCCTAATTCTTCCCCAACCCTCAATTTGGGCTCTCCCTTGACCCAGACCGTCGCCATTGTGAGCCTTACTATGCCGCTCTTGGCTCTCGTCGCCGACCATCCACGGCTCCTCCTCGCCATAGTCAATCACTCTAGTGAGCTCCCTTCCACCCCTCATGCTCATGCCCTCCCTATTTGTGCCCTTTCCCTCTGAGCCACTACCGTCCCCTTCTACTCCCCTACTCTGGCCACCATGCACCATCGTCGGCTCACCTCAGCACCGTCCGAGCCACGACGCCGCCTCCCATGGCTCCCTTACTTTCCCTTGATTCCATTTTATGGTCAGCATCACCCCGTCATGTTTGCCTCTGTAGGAGCCCAGATTATACAATCTGGAATCCTCTGTGATTCCACCGCACTATTCCCTGGATCAGTAGATAGTGCTCACAGATTACAGTTCTGAATATCAAAAGTACATATCAAGCGGAAGCGTAAATATAATGGTAGACTTACTCATGGGCCGATTAGGCCGAAATCAATAAATTGCAGCAGCGGAAGAACGAGCACACAGGTGGGACCTTCAGGACATGCCCACAGGCAGCCAACTGGAGGTTTGCGACCTAGCCCTTGACATTTTCATCTTCTCTACCAGCTTGTCCAATCTTGATGCTGAGGCGAGGTGATTTGATTCTTGATTCTGAATTTTGTCGCAAAAGCGAGCGTGAGCACTCCGACCCCGTGCTCCGCGAGCCAATACACAGAATGCAAATAAATAGTATGCATGGTTTAACAAAGGAGAGGCTCGGGTTATTTTATTTGCCAAAAATCGCTTTAGTAGCATTGCTATTATTTAATCACCGTGTTATTGTTGCTACCTATACTCCACACGGCAATTGCCATAATTGACTTAATCCACCAAAGGTACACTTTCGATACTGATTGCTGTCTAAGACTCCAAACAGCGACTGACATCATTTAATTAATCCACCGATCATATACTTTCTATATTGATTGCTGTCTAAAACTCCAAACAGCGACTGACATCATTTAATTAATCCACCGATCATATAATTTCTATATTGATTGCTGTCTAAAACTCCAAACAGCGACTGACATCATTTAATTAATCCACCGATCATATACTTTCTATATTGATTGCTGTCTAAAACTCCAAACAGCGACTGACATCATTGAATTAATCCACCGATCACATACTTTCTATATTGATTGCTGTCTAAAACTCCAAACAGCGACTGACATCATTAAATTAATCCACCGAACATTCTCATCAAGATTTTCTAACAATCCAGTCCTTTTTATTATTGATTCAAATCCATCAAGAATATCATTGATCAAGCCTACGATTCAATATTATATATCCACCAAGAATATCATTGATCAATTCTACGATTCACCATTATATATCCACCAAGAATATCATTGATTAATTCTATGATCCACTAGTATCCTCCCACCAAGTAAATCACTAATCAGGAACTATAATCCAATACTTGTATTACTCCTCCAATTTCCCGAAAATTCAATTAGATCATCTATTTAGCCTGTCTATTCAGCTAGACTCCACCAATTTATTTTTCCCAGAACCCCCACTATCGTTTCCCAATACCTTTATGTGTACACTACAAACATCTATTTCTTTTACTCACGACCCTGCTTATTCTTTCCATATTTTATTTTGTAGGAATAGAAATGCCACTATTTGAAATACAATACATAAAATTTCCTGAGACCTAGCAGCTTTGGAACAAAACATAATGTTCAAGGAATATTAACATGATTTTCCATACATATGGCATCACACCATATGCCTAATATCACCATAATTTTTCCATACATATGGCATCACACCATTTGACATCTTTCAGCGTTATAGCCGCTTAACTTACCACTTGGACGACACCCAGGACAACTCAAATCAGGGCTTTCCGCTGCCCTCCACTTTTCCATTCCCATCCATAAAGCATTTTGAAATAGAACTATATCTGGTTAAGTTCCCATGTTCGCCCTTGACCGTGGGCACGGCTATTCGAATAGTTTTGACTCTGCAGAGTTTGCACACTTTATCCACAAGAGACAGTTTACTCGTTGCCCCACACGATTCCTTAGCCATGCGGTTGAGCAAACCATCACAGTAACCGTTCAAAGTACCTCGCCCCTTCCATCATCTCACCCCCTGGGTTGCTCCCATTTGCGGTGGGACCCATTCGTTGTGCGGGATGTTCCCCTCCTATACGCCTAGCAGCTGGCTACCCACACTGCTAGCGCGTCGCAGGAGAACTTCTCCCACAAGCCTGCCACCTAGGCCGCCACTTGCGGGAGTCCCATTCAAGCCTGCCACCTAGGCCGCCACTTGCACTACTGCCATGATGATGACTTCCAGGGTCCGGTAGATTTACTAAGCCAAGTTGTACTTTACAGACTTGTGGTTGTACTTGTTTTACACAGGAGGTCATGACAAGATTCAGTCCTTAGGGTTATCTGGGCGGTGCTACCACAAACCACACTCTCGTGCACCCAGCACCATACCCCCGAACCATCCGCCCAGATAAATAAGCAATTTGAGGTTTTTGGGAATATAAAATAACCATATCCAACATACACCAGTCATTACCACCATGACTGCCCAACCACATTTTCTCATGATTAAAGTGATGCTTGGACGTTCTTACTCCCACAAATATCTAAGCAAAACTAAGCATGTCATATAATTATGGACTTATTTTCGAAATGTTACTATTATAATTTTGCTAGGGCGACAAGGTTCTCATGTTCAAATATTCCAAAGGAGGGGCAATATTAATCAAGTTAGATAATAGGCATTTAACTAGAATTCTAAATTAAACATGTATTTGCATATAAAATAACAGCATGCAATTTGATAATTTAAACAAAGTAATTTACAGAAAATGTAGGTTCAACATGATCAAAGTATTGACTCGCCTTGCGCGGTTTACCGCGGTCTTGAGTTCACACAATGCTTTTTCTTGAGCTTCTGGTCTTTATCTTCACTTCGATATTGATTTCCCTCGATCCATTGAATCTTCAAGGCTCCAGTTTCTAACTACGCGATAAGCGACTGAATCCAAATAAAAGCAAATCACTCAAGAGATCCAAATAATTTAAATGCCCAATTTAATTTAATTTATACATTTATTACGATTTGAGACTAGAAGGATGATTCGGTGTAGTGTGTTGCAAACACAGTGGTAGCTGGATTTGAGTGAGAAAACGAGTTATCTGAATAGCTTTACCGTGAGGGAAAATTTTAGGATAATAAGAGATCAAAAGTGAGGAAGTATCTACAGGAGTTATTCGCTTTGGGAAAAGATGTGGCCAAACATAGCCGATTGGAGAAAGGCGAGGTTCGATCTTTTATTTATTAACTTCTTTTATCATCTTCGTATTTATTAAGGAAGTTCCATGAGCTAGGTTATATTTAGGATTCAGTGTACATGATTAAAGGAGCATTATTTTGTCGAGCGCCCATTTTCAGGGTTTATGCTATATGCGATGCATACAATTCTTAGTTTATCGGGTTAACTCATATTACTAGTATTTTGATATGTAGCCTTTGATGTGACCTTAATTAATCGTGTTATTAGTTAAATGTTTATTTTAGAGTTTTTACTTATATTGGGGTCAGGTCATTTTAAGGTACAATGTCCTAGTGCTATTATACTTTAGTAACTATATACTAAGGTGATCTTTTTAACGATACGGAAATGATAGTCATACTTTAGATGGTTAACTTTTGGATTACTTAATTATTTAATGCTTTCGTTGTGCAAATAGTTTTTACCATACATTCTACAGGCTTAGTTCAATATTCATCTATAGTCACTTTATGTGGAATGTTAATCTAAATACCAACGATCATTATTAATTAAATCTATCTTTTGAGATTTATTTTAACCGCGATGTACTAAGGAGGGGGATTATATTATAAATCATAACCTTCTATCTTAAATATGTATTTCTTTTGAAAGGGCTACAACCTATCGTTTACTAAATTTCATGAAGCAGCCTTTATTATCTAATTAAATTTACTATTGAGATTTGTCTAATGACAGCACGCTAAAGGTTAGACCATATATTTTGATTGTAATTAAGGGTGATCTTTTTAATTTCAAACCTCACTTTTATAGCTATCAATTTTACTTCCCTTAGATTTAACTGGATGTATTTTTAATTGGGACTCCTATTTAATCGAAACCTTTATTAATACCTTTAACTACTAGGTAGACTTAGAATAAATAATAATGCACTACTATTCTTATATAATAATTATTCCAATGCTAAATTTTAATAATCTTATTTACCTCCTGATCAATTCTTATTAGTTCTCATGGATTAAAATTTTAACTTCCTTAATCACTTACTTATCAACATGCATGTAATCCTATATTTTGATGTATACATAAATGTTATTTGAGTCCAAGCCAATTAGCTTAGCTCCCTTAATTTATTTCCTACATATTTCCTAATTTTCCTCATTTAGTTTCCTTAACTGAAATGTTTAACAAAAACTAAACTAAATAAATAAAAAGAAAGAAAGAAGTGCGTCGGGAGGGAATCGATCCGGGGACCTGCTGTGTAGCGGACGGTTGGGCTAACCAACCAGGCGGCCGCCTGTTTGTGGCAACAGAGGGAAGATAATTTAGAAGAAGCGCCCGAGAAACGGAGCTTCAAAACAGAGCTTCCTTTCAGCCGAACAGGGGAGGCGACGGCTTTTGGGAAGATGGTGGCGTCGCCGGCGAGGGGGCAGCCGAAGGGAGGCAGAGACCCGTGAAACGGACTCCGGGGTAGGTAGGGAGGAGGATGGTGGCGACGCTTTTGACTGGAGCGGCGGTGAGGCGGGCGGACAGCAACCCGAAGCGGCCGGCGGCGAGGTGGCTACGGGGCGGCGACGCTGTGGTGGAAGAGGAGGGAGGGTAGGGGGAGCACGAGCTGGAGGAGAGCGCTAGGAGTCTCACCGTGCGATTGGTTGAGCCGGGGGGGTCGCCGAGGTGGGCTGGCAGCGATGACCGGTGGCAGCGCGGGTAGAGCTCACGGCGCCGGCGAGCTGGGGTGGGGGAGAAGCTCCGGCGACGGTCGGCGGAGGTCCGGGACGCCAAGGAGTCGCTCCCACCGCGAGGAATCGGAGGGATCTCGACGGTGGAGGGGACGGCGGCGGTGGAGGCGCGCTCGGCCGGACTTGGGGAAGATGACCAGCGCGTGCGCTCGGGGGGCACGAAAACCCAATTAAGTTGCAGAGGGAGTAGACGGGGAGTGGGCGCACACCATGACGCGATCACCTCGACCGGAGCTTCAACGGGCGGCCGAAATGGCGAGGAGGCGGCACGGCGGCTCACGGGTGTGGGGCGTTCGGCCTGGGGAGGGGAGGAGGAAATGGGGGTGGGGGGAAGGCGCGGTCACTTATAGCGGTGGAGGGGGACTCTGTGGCGCCACTGTGGTTGCCGACCTGGGAACAGAGCAAGGAATGGGCGACGGCATGGACGGTGTCGTGCGTGCGCAGGGTGACGGCGACGCAGGTGACGACATTGCGACGTGAGCTAGCGCCAGGGCGTGGACTTGATGCGACGGAGATGAGGCCGGAATGACGCTCGAGCATGGTGACAGGATGGGGAGCGGTCGGCACAGAGGAGGCGGGGCCGGCTGATGCGCGCACAGGAGATGCGGGGCCGGGTGACACGAGCGCAGCGGGCGGCGACGTGCGGGGGCGTGGGGAGCAGTGGGCTGTCGGGAGAAGGAAGGGGGAAGAAGAAAGCAGCGGCAGGCTGGCCCCGGGCACAGAGAAAAGGAGGCGGGGGCGCCGGGCCCAGCGGCAGAGAGGAAGGAGGGGAGAGAGAAAGAAAGGGTAGGGCCCCCTTGCAATAAAGGATGAATAGAAGGGAAAAGAAATTAGAGAGAAAAAGACTAAGCAAAACTTTAGAATTTGGGCTTTAAATTTCAATTTCATGCTTAAGATTATTGAAATAATCATTTGAAATTTTAATTCAAATATTGGTTCACATTTCTATTTACAAAATCTAATATTCCTTTACTATTGAAATTATTTGTTATTGTTACTATTATTATTGGTCTAATCATTTGGAGACACATTCTAATATTCTTTTGTCTTAAATTCAAGCTTAAGATTTTGGTAATTTTAAGTTCATGCTCTGTAACGACATCTTTTTATTTTTATAATCTATAACGTTATTATTTATATTTAGGAGTTCTCTTGATCATTAATTTGTAGGGCACAAAACTCAGGAAAACTCAGATAAATTGTGGAACCAAAATTCGAATGTCAGCAAGTTGCAAAATAAAAATTTTGAATTGCTCAAAATTTCAAACGTCCGAAATTCAGGATGTTACAACCTCACTACCGACAAGTTTGCCCTAGCCATGCGCTGCCACATCCCCTATTTCCTCTATTTTGGCCCTGCAGTGCTCCCTCTCCGTCTTTGTTCTCTCTCTTTGTATATGACAAGTGGGCCCAAGTATTGTTCATGGCCCCACCTGTCATCGTCTATTTTCATTTTCCAATTAGAAAATAATAAAAATCAAAATATTTAAGAAAACATTCAAATAAAAATAAAATGAAATATAATTTAGTTATTAAAAAAATAAGGACAAAATTAATTATGGGATTAGAGTAAGGCTTTATGTAAACTAAAAATATTTTAAAATTAAATCTTGGTTGCATATCAATAAGGATTAGTGAATTAATTAATGGCTAAAACATTTAGTGTAGGACCAAGCAATGTGAAGTATAATTATTTATATTTCAAAAGTCATGAGGGCCCTTTTTGTAAATAATTAAGGTTATAAACTTAAAATAGTATGTCACTAGTATTGGACTAGAAATGTAGGGTTAAATAAGGATTACCTTGAAATATAATTAGGTGTTTAATAAAGCTAGTCAATGTCCTTAATATTTATTTTAGAATTCAAATGTTAATCGAGGACACTATGTAATATTCTGAAAATAACCCTCTCAAGGACCTATGCGTAATTAGAAAAAGGGGATACATGAAAATTAGATGCTTTGGAATTTTAGAGAGGAGTTGTTTTTCCTGGAATGAGTCCTATGGGAGGAGTTGGAGATCGAGTCAAACTCATGTCGTGATAAAAAGGGACGTGAGGGAAGAAAAAAACCCAAACACAAAAACACTAGCCACCTTGGTTTCTTTTATTTTCTATGGTGCCGTATGTCGGCTCTTCCCATACGCACCAGCACCACCATCGCCATTAAGGCCCTGTTTGGAATGCGGGAATTTTTCCCGATTCCTGCGGGAATTGAACTGTTTCCTGTAAAATTCCTGCAAAATTCCTGTGAAATTCCTCTGTTCCAAACAGGCCCTAAGCTTTTGTCGCCCATGCGTTATGCGCCACCTACCCACATGCTAGCACGTGCAAGCCACACACGTGTCTGCCCAGTTGCTTTCTCGTGCTAGTGTGCACAAGTCGCATCACCTGCTTGCTTGCCATGTGCCTGCGCTCGACCACCGCACTCCAGTGCCACTTCACCATGCAGACACGCCAGCACCTGGCCTTCACAAGCCAGCCAATCAATGCAGTCGCACATTAGCGCGTGGCCTCCTTTGATGCAAGGCCGAGTGCTAAAGTGCGCCAAACCTACGAAAAAGGCAAGGGAAAAGGATAGTTGTGGCAGGGCAAGGATCAAAAGGGAGAAGGAAAAGAAAAGGTAAGAAAGGGGTCGTGATCTTAGCATTCTTCACCTGGGTAATGAGCTGGACTTTCTGTCGCTAGTTTGTCAATTTAGTATAGATTAGAGTTAGGATTAGAGAGTTTGTCTGCCATAATCTTCATTTGCAAATTTGGGTACTGCATGGGTTATATAAGAAAATGTCATCTACTAGATAGTTGTAAAAATTTTGTTAGCTTTCTACAGAGTATTTAATCATGTCAATTGATGCGCTAGATTAATAGTAATAATATTTGTAAATTGTTGTCTGGTGAGTTGTCGTCATTTGGCAACCTTATGGTAAACTTAGATTAAAATTATTAATTGGACTAATTAGGGTTTTTGCTCTACACTAAAAGTGTAGGTAATTGTCTACGGATTCCAGCGAGTTCCAGAACATGAATTTTGGTTGGGATTGAATAGATGTTATGATTTTAGGAAGATTGCTATCTAGAAACTGCTTGCTGCTGGACGTAGTTATGGGAAACTATTAATTGACTGGTAGACAACAGAATTGAATTTTGGGCATAACTAGAAAGAGGTAGCTGCCTTTCTATAGATTCTAAAAATTCTACTGTCGTAGGGGTGGCCCCCACCTAAGCCCAGCAGGCCTGTTAGAGGATTGTAAGGCCCGGAATGGGACATGTGTAATGGCATAAGTGCCCCTGAGGGGAATACTCAGATGTAAGGGTATAACTGTAAAAGCACTCCCCATATGGATATATATATACAACACAGGCCATGGGGAGAAACCCTAAGCCATTGCTCACCTAACTCTCCACTACCATACTCTTTCTCTCTGTTTGGTCTGTAACCACAACAGTTGGCGCCGTCCGTGGAGAGGACGAGAGCAAGCCCAAGATCCGGAGAAGGATGGCACCGAAAAAAGCTTCGTCATCGGCGGCGAAGGGGAAGAAGACAGGCGTAGTAGGGCATCGCGTCAACACCCGGGCCTCGGCGTCGGCAGCGAACATCGACGTTCACGGCGCGGCAACCGATCCCGCCACCATCGCTGTGACGGCCGACCCCACTCCCACCGCTGCGACGGCCGATCCTGCGACCATCGCCGCGACAGCCGACCCTGCTAACATCGCCTGACGACCGACCCTGCGAACATCGCTGCGACGGTCGACCTCACGAACATCGCTGCGACGGCCGACCTCACAACCATCGCTGTGATGACCCACCCCGCCACCACCACTGCGACAACCGTCGAGACCGCCCCGCGCGCAGCAGGTAACCCCGCCGCTGGCACGATGTACGTCCCCCCCACTCAGTGCAGGAACAACGAGTGGCTCCGACGGCAATGCGGGCCTTGTCGCCACCTTCGGAGTCCCTCACGCCAGCGCAGCGGGCAGCCCGGGAGCGCAGGCCATGGTTGCCACTGCTCCGGCCACACCGCCGAGTGCGCCGACGGTCCCACCCACGTCAACGGTAGAGAATGCCCTGCTGGCGGCCCTCGACGTGTTCCAACGGGAGCAAACGGATCTCCGTGGAGCCGTGCAGGACATGCAAGAGCCTAGGACCCAACAGACCCCACCGGTGGTCGCGTCGGAGCCCACGCCGGAGAGGGCGGATAGCCGCGACACCCTCACATCCAGCCGCGTCCCACTACGACGCGTGGACCCGGAGTCTCCACTCTCCGCAGGCCTGCAACAGGCGGCATGGCTGGAGGACTTCAAGTTCCCGAGTGTCATCGATGCGTACAAAGGTGACACGGACCCACGGGAGTTCGTGCGCATGTATGAGATCGCCATCAAGGTCGCCGGTGGAGATGACACCACGAAGGCAAAGGGACTCCCCCTCGCGTTGCAGGGGGTGGCGCTCTCTTGGTTCTTCACCATCGAGCCACAGTCCATCTACGCGTGGGAACAGATCCGCGACCGACTCTATAACAACTTCCAGGGAAACTACGTTGAGCGCGTTGATGCGGATCAACTCTTCGCAGTCAAGCAAAAACCTTCAGAGAGGCTCCGGGATTACTTCAAGCGTTTCGTGAAGGTATGCTGCCAGGTCAAGGACGTAAATGAAACAACCATCATCAACGCAGCAATACAAGGCCTCCGCCCAGGACCGATGGCCGAGTATAACGCGCGGAAGCCAGTCAAGTCGGTGGCGAAGCTCTTCGACAAAATGGAAGAGTACGCCCGGGCAGAGGAAGAGGCGCGAAGACGCGGGGGCGACGACTCCGACACCGCTCGGGTGGGGGAGTTGCCCCAAAAAGGAAACGTGAGGGACGACTCGAGAGCAAAACGCCAGCAGGCATCCGGGGAAGACGCTCCCAAACGCGATGACGCCGGGGCGTACGAGAACTCGTCAAGCGGCAGGCGTAAGCCCCGGTGCAATCAACGAAGGTCCCAGAAGGCTTGCCATGTCTTCGTCACGCAAGGTGTTCCCCGGGAACACGAAGGAAGCCATGACGCGAGGCCGCGCGCGGAGCAAGAAATCCTGGACTACGGCAGATGGTGTGAGGTGCATGGCTATGGTGATCATTTCACACGGGCATGCACCGAACTCATGGCATTGAGACAACCGTCTGCCCGAGTTTGGGCCCTGGGAGCGCCGACCGCTGCGGCAGCCCATGTGCAGCCACCGCAAGGAAGTCCCCCGCGAGCCGGGACCCCGGGAAAGGCCCCGCATCGCACCGTTAATGTCATCTCCGGAGGCTCCTCGTCGAGAACCTCCTCGGCCCAACCACCCCAGGGGATGTCGCACTGCAGCATCACCTTCACGTCAGCCGACGCCCAAGGTGTGGAGTTCCCCCATCAAGATCCTTTGGTCATCCAGGCCGACATTGCAGGCCGCGAGGTTAGGTGCATCCTCATCGACGGAGGAAGCTCTGTGAACATCTTGTTCGCGGAGGCCCTCGATCGCATGGGAATACCTCAAAGTCGTTTAAGAGCATCGGAGGCCCCCCCTCCAAGGTTTCGGCGGCTAGCCCCTGAAGGCCTTGGGCCAGGTGTGCCTCCGGGTCTCCTTGTGCCAGGGCGACAATGCCAGAAGCGAGGATATAGTCTTTGATGTCGCGGACACCTCGCACCCATACAACGCCATACTAGGCCGACCCGCCATTAACTCCTTCGACGCGGTGCCGCACCACGCCTTTTTGTGTATGAAGCTCCCAGGCCCGCGGGGTGTCATCACCATCTTCGGCGACCAAGACCTCGCTAGGCGTGTCGAAGCCGGCGCCAGGGGTCCGCATCGCAAGGTGCACGTCCTTATCGACGAATCTAACGCGGACACGCCATCTGCTCCAGGATGGACACCTAAGCCCCGCCCGGAAGGCGGGGTCAAAAGGGTGCCCCTCCAAGCGGAAGGGCAGTTCGTGTCCATCGGCGAAGGTCTCCCTCCGGAGGTGGAGCAAGATTTACTCCAGGTTCTTCAGAGTAATGCAGATGTCTTCGCATGTTCCCCGGAGGATATCAAAGCTGTGGACCGCGCCCTCATCGAACATAACTTGGCGGTCCGCCCCGACGCTAAGCCGGTCAAGCAGAAGCTTCGTCGTATGTCCATGGACCGGCAGTAAGTAGCCAAGGTGGAGGTGGCGAAGCTCCTCCGGGCGGGAGTTATTCGTGAAGTCCAACATCTGGACTGGCTCGCCAATCTGGTGCTGGTCAAGAAAGCCAGCGGGGCCTGGCGTATGTGCATCGACTTCACCGCTCTCAACAAGGCATGCCCGAAGGACGACTACCCTTTGTCGCGCATAGATCAACTGGTCGACGCCACCGCAGGGTGTGAGCTCATGAGTTTCCTGGACGCCTATTCCGGCTACCACCAGATCTACATGGCCCAGGATGACGAAGATAAAACCAGCTTCATTACGCCAGTTTGGACCTTCTGCTTCGTCAGGATGCCCTTCGGCTTGAAGAATGCGGGTGCAACCTTCACCCGCCTCGTCGCGTTGGCATTAGCCGCTCAGCTCGGGAGGAACGTGGAGGCCTACGTTGACGACGTGGTAGTAAAAACCAGGCAGCTCGCCTTCCATGGTCGGGATCTCCAGGAGACCTTCGACAACCTTAGAAAGGCGGGCATTAAGCTCAATCCGGACAAGCGTGTTTTCGGCGTGCAGGCGGGCAAGCTCTTGGGCTTCCTCGTGTCCGGACGAGGCATCTAGACGAACCCCGACAAAGTCGACGCCATCCTGGGCATGGAACCGTCCAAGATGACGAGGGAGGTCCAGAGGCTGGCCGACCGTATGGCGGCTCTGAGCCGCTTCTTGTCTAGGGCGGCGGAACAGGGCTTGCCATTTTTCAATACTCTCCGCGGTTGCGATGGGTTTCATTGGGACCACGACTTTGCAAAGGCTTTCGACGACCTCAAGAAACACCTAGCAAGCCTTCCCACCCTAGTTGCCCCAGCACCAGAGGCTCCCCTCCTGCTCTACCTCGCCGCGTCAGCAACGGCGGTCTGCGCTGTCCTTGTCCTCGAAGAGGGCACTCTCCAACGAACCGTGTACTTCGTCTCCGAGGCCCTTCAGGGCGCCAAGAGGCGGTATACGGAGCTCGAGAAGCTTGCCTACGCGCTGGTCATGGCCTCAAGAAAGCTTCGACATTACTTCCTGGCCCATCCAATAACGGTGCCATCCTCGTTCCCCCTAGCGGAGATGCTGCACAATAAGGAATCCACGGGGCGAATCCGCAAGTGGGCGGCCGAGCTTGCCCCATTCTCCTTAACGTACGCCTCCCGAACGGCGCTTAAGTCCCAGTTTTGGCAGACTTCCTCGCGGAGTGGACCCCTCCAGCTCAGCCTGTCTTCCAGCCAGAAGACCTGGTGTGGATGCTTAATACTGACGGAGCCAATGGTGTCGCGGGCGCAGGCGTCGGCGTGGTCGTTACTACACCCGAGGGGCACCGCCTGTTGTATTCGGCGCGTCTCACATTTCTTGCCACCAACAACACAGCCGAGTACGAGGCATTACTCTTTGGCCTCGGGAAGCTCAAAGCGCTGGGTGCGAGGCGCGTCCTCGTTCGCACCGACTCACGACTGGTGGCGGGCCATGTGGACAAGTCATATCAAGCTAAGGACCCGGAGCTAGCCAAGTACCTAGCAGTCGTGCGAGCGAAGGAATGACACTTTTTGGGTGTCACGGTGAAAGCCATCCCCCGGGCGGACAACGAACAAGCCGATGCCCTTGCAAAGGCCGCCAGCCAACAGCTCCTAACCCCCGGGGGAGCATTTTACGAAGTCCTGCCAGCGGCAGCCATCACGCAGGACAACCGCGATGCAGCCCTCGTCCATCAGATCACCCAACAGAGTGACTGGCGGGAACCCATTTTCGCTTTCCTACAGGGCATCGCGGAGCCGGACGACCCCGCTGAGCTCCGGCGTTTACAACACCGCACTAGGTCCTTCCAGGTGCTTGACGGGGTGCTCTACAAAAAAGGGGTCTGCGCACCGCTCCTGCGATGCCTCTCACGCGAAAAGGGAAAGCAGCTCCTTACTGAAATTCATGCGGGACTCTGCGGTTCGCATCTTGAATCAAGATCGCTGGTCGGCAAGGCATTTAGGCAAGGTTTTTATTGGCCGACAACCATCGCCGACGCCCAAGATCTCGTGCGCCAGTGTCAAGGTTGCCAATGGATGGGGCGGGCCGTCCACAGGCCCCCGACAAGCCTCAATCCTATACCCACGGTGTGGCCGCTGGCACGATGGGGCATCGACATCGTGGGACCGCTCCCCAGGGCTCCAGGTGACCTAAGGTTCGTAGCGGTCGCTTTGGAATACTTCTCCAGGTGGCCGGAGGCCGTAGCTCTGGCCAAGGTTACCTCGGCAGCCCTGCAGCGCTTTCTCTGGCAGAATATCATATGCCGCTTTGGCGTGCCCAGGGAGATCACCGTCGACAACGGCCTGCAATTCGACGCAGTCCCGTTCAAGGAATTCTGTGACAGCATGGGCATCACGCTCCGGTTCGCCTCGGTTGGACACCCGCAGTCCAATGACGCGGTTGAGTGGGCGAACGGCGCCATCTCTGCTGCGGTCAAGAAGCGCCTCGTCGGGCTACTAAAGGGCAAGTGGCCGGGTGAGCTCCACAGCGTCCTCTGGTCCCTCCGCACAACGGTGACACGCCTGACGGGGTTCACGCCATTCAAGCTCCTCTTCGGCGACGAGGCGGTAACACCTGAGGAAATAAAGGTCAGCTCGAGAAGGGTCCTCGTCCAGGCACCAGAAGAGGAGCGCCACTTGTCAGTGGACCTCCTTGATGGCGACCGGGCGAGTGCAACCCAGCACGTCATGAAGTATGCACGACAGATGGCGCGCGCCCAGGATCGTTCCATGTACCCGCGCGAATTCCAGCCGGGAGACCTCGTCCTCAAAATGGCCCTCGATGCGGAAACGGTAAGCAAGCTGGAATCTAGGTGGGAGGGCCCATACATCGTCGCGGAGGCCCTACAGAAGGGAGCATACCGCCTCGCCACGTTGGAAGGGCAGACGCTTCGCCACACATGGAATGCGGACAGGTTGCGGCGGTACTACGCCTAAGCCGAGTGTGCGAGTGCGAGGATCCTTGGCAGCTTCGGGGAGCACCTCGCCATGCTCCCGCGCAGCACCAGAGGCTGTGGCTATTTCTGTCTAAGCGGGCAGTGGTTAGTCCCTCACCTTTTGTAATCGCTTACCTGCGCAAACGGGAATGTAATGAAGTTCACCATTTGCATAAAGTTCGTCTCGTTTCCCGCAAAATCGCGCGAAGGGTTACCTTCGCGCGCACCCTCCATAAGTATAAACAACAACACGCGTCCGCGCGTGCACTTTTCGTGGGAAACGCGGACATGAGTATAAACAAAGACGCGCTGGGGGACGCCTCCGCACGCACTCCACAGAGTATAAATAAGACGTAGCGTTGAGGTCCGCCTCCGCACGCACCTTCACCGCCCGCAACGCGCGAAGGCTTGCTTCCGCGCACAGTCTACGAACTCTAAATAAGACGTGGCGTCGAGGTCCGCCTCCGCACGCACTCCACGGAATATAAATAAGACGTAGCATTGAGGTTCGCCTCCGCATGCACCTTCACCGCCCGCAACGCGCAGAGGCTTGCCTCCACACGCAGTCTACGGACTCTAAATAAGACGTAGCGTCGAGGTCCGCCTCCGCACGCACCTTCACCGCCCGCAACACGCGGAGGCTTGCTTTTGCGCGCAGTCTACGGACTCTAAATAAGACGTGGCGTCGAGGTCCGCCTCCGCACGCACTCCATGGAGTATAAATAAGACGTAGCGTTGAGGTTCGCCTCCGCACGCACCTTCACCGCCCGCAACGCGCGGAGGCTTGCCTCCGCACGCAGTCTACGGACTCTAAATAAGACGTAGCGTCGAGGTCCACCTCCGCACGCACTCCACGGAGTATAAATAAGACGTAGCATCGAGGTCCGCCTCCGCATGCACCTTCACCGCCCGCAACGCGCGGAGGCTTGTCTCTGTGCGCAGTCTACGGACTCTAAAGAAGACGCAGCGGGGGGACACCTCCGCGCGCACTCTACGGAGTATAAAGAAGACGCATCGCGAGGCTTACCTCCGTGTGCACTCTATGGAGTATAAATAAGACGCGGATGTTGTCCCTGCGCACTCTACTGAGTATAAACAAGACGCGGACATCCCCGTGCACGCGCAGGCGTCGTCCTTGCGTGTACTCCCCGGAGTATAAACAAGACGTGGTCGAAGTTCCCACACACCAAGCTTTAATAAGTGAGCGCTTGCACGTCTACTTCGACTAGGCGCCAGCTCCGCTGCCACCCTTTCGAAAGATAGGGGACGGAGCGCTCGTGCGTCTACTTCGACTAGGCGCCAGCTCCGCTGCCACCCTTTCAAAAGGTAGGGGATGGAGTGCTCGCGCGTCTACTTTGACTAAGCTCCAGCTCCGCTGCCACCCCTTCGAAAGGTAGGGGACGGAGCGCTCGTGCGTCTACTTCGACTAGGCGCCAGCTCCGCTGCCACCCTTTTGAAAGGTAGAGGACGGAGCGCTCGCACGTCTACTTGGACTAGGCGCCAGCTCCGCTGCTTCCGGAAGGACATGTCTGCCGGAGCCAAGCACGGAAATCTACCCTACTTGCCAATCGCCTAGAATGGGGGGCATGCAACGATGACAACATATTGACCAAGCATTGCTTCACTCACATATAAAAGATCAGGTTGCGCAGCAACCATACAAAAAGGTGTACATGACACAACACACCCAGCCTCGGCATCATCCTTGGTCCACGCCACTTCCTTCGCTCCGAGGAACTCCCTCGAGCCACCGGAGGAGGTCCCCCTCTCCACGCAGAGTGCGTCGCAGTACGATTTTGGCTGCATCTTCCCCAACATGGCCCCAGATTCGGTTATGGAAGTTCTGTACGGCTGGCTGGGTGGAGCGGATGGCATCAGACATCACCCCGGGCTCGGCCGGCAGATCCAGCTGAGAGTCCGCCAGCTCGCCGATGTGCCCACACCCCCGAGCGTGAAGTAAGGCGAGGGCGAGGGTGGCACCCATGAAGCTGCAGTGTTCGCTGAAGGACTTGGCACCGCGAAGAGCGAGGCCCGAGCCCTCTTCGATCCACCCAAGCTTTTCCGTCAGATTTTCGGGACCGTGCGCAATTTCTAGTACGTCGACGACGAGGTCCCGGAGGGTCCCTTCCAATGCCTCCATCGCCCTCCATGCCGCCATGGATGCATTGTCCAGGGCCTCGGTCTTCTCTCTAAGGGATGCGGTGAGTTGGGCCTTTTCCCTCTCCAGCGCGGAGATTTGCTCAACAAAGGCCACGCGTTCCTCCGCCGCAGCGCACTGGGCCTCCGCTGTGGCGCATCGCGCCGCCGCCACGGCGTCCTCCACGTCGGAAGCTATTATCGCCTTCTCTGCCTCCAGCGTGCGGATTTGCTCATTCTTAGCAGCGTGGGCATCGTCCGCAGCACGAAGTTCACTCTGCAACGCTCTTCGCTCGCGAGCGCGAGTCTCCTCCAACGCTTGGCTCAGGGCAAGACTCTGCGAAGGACCACGCGGGTCAGAACGACCTCAAAACAGTGGCTCAGGCCGTAAAACACTTACCCTTATCTCCGAGGCACCCAACGCGAGTGCCAGAAGATCTCCCCCGCATGTCGCAAGTACCAGCACATCCAAGCTGCTAGCGACGCGCTCAGCAGCCTGGCTAAGAACGCGAATCATCTCCGATCGCGGGATGAAGTCGGAGATGACGGGCCTCGGCCCAGCAGCTTCTGTAGCACCGGAAATCTGCGTCGAGTCCTACACAGCAAGGTCCGCAACTTCGCATGCACCTCCATTGCTCGATCCTTGACCGCGTCCAGGAGACCTCGTCTCGCCTGATGTCGACGCCACAATGAGCGAGCAAATCGGAGAGAGTTTCGCGAAGTCATGAGAAGAAAAGGAATTGCGCCTACCTCCGACACCCCCTGCCACAGTGCGGGAGGGTGCCCACGCAGCCTCCACACAGGGAGTGGGGGCTTTGTCGGCTCGAGGAGTGGTGCCTTCTCCCCCAACCTCGCCGACCTCCTCACAGGGCGCCAGGATCCCAGTGACCGCCCCAGCAACCCCAAATCGCCCCCTTGCAGGCAGAGACGACTGCATCCGGGGGCGCTTCGCCCTTGGGGTTGCGGGCGACCCTTCCTCAACTGCTCCGGTCATGGGCAGCAAGTCATCGGCGACCGCCGCAGGCAGCAGACCCCCGGTGGTTGTTGCCGGCGGCGCCACCACATCTTCGGGGTCAACAGCACCGAGGCCAATCGCCTCGTCACCATCTAGACCCTTAGTAGGGGCAGCATCCCCCCCGAACCGGCGGGTTCAGACCCAGCGCTGACCGCGCCCCCAGCTTCAGTGGCATCCTCTGGCAGCGCGACCGGCGGGCCAGGTTGGGTGGCTTCAAATCGGGCCTTCCGCCGAGGCGGCCGCACCTCCACTTCACCATCGTCATCATGGCAGCTCGGGGTCTCCGCCGGTACCGCACGCTCGGGCACACCAATCCCCAAGTCCTCGCAGACCCAGTTTATCCGCCCCTACTTCGCCGAGGCGGTCGCGGCCTTGTGCAACTTGTGCTCCTTTGCCGAATATGTCCCAAGGAGCGCGACAACCGCCCGTTCCGCATCTTCTAGCCGGGGTACTGCACACAAAAATAGAGCATCATCCAGGAGAAATCACGTAATCGCGCGAGCGTGCGCACATCCAACGGTCGAAGGACTTACAAGGAGCAGAGGGTCTTAGAAGACAGGAAACAGTCGGATGAACGCCATCCTTCTGGATACCGCCCTGTACATTGTACTGCCACCGACCGGAGAGCAGCGCCGCCCCATACATTGTAAACTCCTCGGCGAGGTCACGCATGTTGTTGGACCGAAATGGCGACAGAGGGGGGGTGAATGGCGCTCAATTAAAAACGACCCCTCAAAAGTATCCACAATATTCTCTACTCTCCGATAGCTATTAAAGCTATAAAGAAGAAGAGTTTCACTCACTAAAAACCAGACTGACGAACGAGTAAAATCACTTCATAAACCGGGGCGGCAGCTTGATAAAAATTCTTCTCGGAAGAACAGACTGCAAATTAGCTTCACTTGACAAAGCAAGGAAGGCAAACCGAAAATAGGACAGCAGCAATTTTTGTGTGAATTCTGCAGCAATTGGTGGCTGAAAACTGCAGTAGAAAGGTGCTGAAAACTCACTAAAGAAGTGCTGAAAACTGCAGCAATTTGTGACTGAAAACTGTAGTAAAGAAGAGCTGAAAACTGCAGCAATTTGTGGCTGAAAACTGCAGTAAAGAAGAGCTGAAAACTGCAGCAATTTGTTGCTGAAAACTGCAGCAATATGTGGCTGAAAACTGCACTAAAGAAGTGCTGAAAATTGCAGCTTTGAGAAGATGAGATTACTGGTTTTATGCTGAAAACAGTGAGCAGTTCAAACTGAAAAACATCACACTGTAAAAGCTAAAAAACAGCAGAAAAACAATGAAATTGACAAGTAAAAGCTTGTTCTTTTCATGCCAAAAAGGGAGAACTTGAACCAAATACCAAGAGGGCTAAAAGAAACAAAGAAATCAAACTTAGAAGCAAGAAATTCAGAATTTGAACAAAAACCTGAAAAGTACAGAGGGTTGCCCAAAAACTCAAATTCCCATTTCATCTTTGATCATTTGGCTATGAAACTTTGAGGATAGGTTAGAAATAGCCTCTGGACCTCTCATGCCAAGTTTCATGCCATCTCGTGAAGGGAATCAAAAATAACACCAAACCCTAGAAATTCAGAAAAGGGCTAAATCCTGAAAAACTCACAGAGCTTCCACCAAAAATCAAATTACTCCTCAATCGTTGATCCTCTGGCCATGAAATTTTGAGGGAAGCTAATTGATAGCCTCTGGACTCTCCATGCCAAATTTCAAACCATCTCGCGGAGAGAATCAAGAACAGCCTCAAACCCTAGAAATGCAAACCATGAACAGGGGAAGTCCAAAATACAAATCTGAGATTAAATGAAGTTGGCTCTTGGGAAACTTGATCAAATGATCTTGAAGCATTATCCCATCATTGAGCAACCCATTTTGGACCTTCCCAGCAAGAAAGAACTCAAAAATCAAAAAGTCAAGAAATCTCTCAAAAGAAGAACGAAGAACAGAGAAGTGCACGAGAAGAAACTTCAGTTTTCATTCATTTGAGGCAAATAGAATACAAAGACGTCCCGATACCGTGGACATTAGAACAAGAGGAATGATTACAAGCTCTCAATCCATCTCCAATCTCTCTCAACTCAAGAACCCTCTCACTACATGCTTGGAGTGGATGAACACAACGTACAGAGACACAGGACACAGAGGGAACACTACTCTGCCTCCTCCAACCACTCTCAACAACTAAAGCCTAAAGCCAAAGCAAACCCTAAAGCCCATTTTGACTAAAGGAAACCCTAAAAACCCTTGAAGTGCTCAAGTGGGCATGCAGCCACCACCTCATATATATACCCTTGGCTAACGGGTCTCCACCCCGTTACGCCCGCTAAATCCAACGGAGCCCGCTCCCGCTTGTGCAGCCTCGCAAAATTCCCGATTCGCCCCTCCTGCACCTTCCGGGAAGCTTCCGCGCTCCTTGTCGTCCACGACTCGCAACCACATCGAATCTCCGCCGTCTTCGACACATTCGACCGTTCTGACCTCGACACCTCCCTGTGTCTAGTCCGGTCACCTCGTGTCTCACCACGACTCCGCCTCGACGTCCTGCAGTCACACAGACAAGAAACACATCAAATAACACCGCTCGATACATGAAAGCGTAAATAGCATCATACTTACCACAGATGAAGTCCAAACCTGTCGAATCAAAGAATCAGCAACCTAATCCCAATACGACCAAGTTTGACCAAGTCCGACCGAGCCCGATTGCGCCACGCAACGACTCGACTCCGAACCACTCAAACCAAACTCGACTTTCCTAAACCAATGTCAATTACTCATCATACACATGTCGTCACCTCCACATGGTCCATCAATCTCCCCCTTGATGAGTATATTGACAAACCCAGAAAAAGCATGAAGTTGAGTTTGAGTTTGAAGAATACAACATGGTCCAAAGAATGGAAATGAAACTAATGACCATGTCGACAAAAGAGCACTAGAGCTACACAAGAAAGAGCAAATTGTTCTCCAAAGCTCTAACTCTAAAATGCTCCCAAATGGCTTTTTCTTCTCTATTCTCCCCCTTTTGGCAATAAACACATCAAGAATGCAAAAGAGAGAATATGACATGATTTTGGATGAAATGGCTGAAGTTTGTTTATTTTAAGCATGTAGAGCCATGAAGATTATCCAATTTGACCATGAAGAATTACACCAAGCCATAACTCAATAGAATGCTATCTAGATCACGACGCGCCCATGGCACCCGGCCATGTGTCCTGCCCTCCTAGGGAAGGGGCGAACGGCCACGGTCGTGCGAGCTGATAGCCCACAATGCGCCAATCATGGCCCACCGCGTGTACACCTCAAGGGGCAAAGCACGTACGGCTGCAGCAGCCTGCTCCTGCCATCTCAGCGGTCGGCGCAATTCCAGGAGTCATTAAAGCGCACCACCAGACTGCGGGGCCGCACCCACTTCGCGCCTATGAAAAGCTACTGGCGAGAGGCTTGCCTCACCTCCGACTCCACCTTCAAAGCCTAAAGACCCCCGCCAGACCGGATGCGCCTTCGACCCCGACCCCGACGTCGAACTTCGGCTCAGGCAACAACCTTGACCCCGCGACTGCAGGGCCCTATGGACGGCGAAGACTTCGCTAACCCACCAGCGCCATACCATTTTGGCAGGGCGAACATCACACCAAGGAGTATGGCTCCGCCGAACGTCAAGAAAGCTCACAGGCCGCAGGGACAGAGGGGGCCAAAGGGCTCGGCAACATGGCTTCGGCCCGGGAAGCCCTTCACCATGAGAGGCTCCTGTCGTAGGGGTGGCCCCCACCTAAGCCCAGAAGGCTTGTTAGAGGATTGTAAGGCCCGGAATGGGACATGTGTAATGGCATAAGTGCCCCTGAGGGGAATACTCAGATGTAAGGGTATAACTGTAAAAGCACTCCCCATATGGTATATATATATATATATATATATATATATATATATATATATATATATATATATATATATATATATATATATATATATATATATATATATATATATATATATATATATATATATATATATATATATATATATATATATATACACGCACACACACACACACACACAACACAGGCCATGGGGAGAAACCTTAAGCCATTGCTCACCTAACTCTCCACTACCATACTCTTTCTCTCTGTTTGGTCCGTAACCACAACATCTACAGTTTAATATATTTACATGTCTAGATTAATAGATATGAAAAAATTAAGTCTACTGTCCAGCAGATGATAGATCTGTCTTGTGGGTTAAAAATAGGCAAGGAGGGGTTAAACAAGGTAACAAAATCAAGGCAAGCCAGAAAATGATGCCTGAGTCAAACAAGCATCAGCTAAATTGAAGTCAAGTCAAGTAGGTTAGACAATGGATTGACGCATACTATATCCTTAGGTTTGGATAATACCATAAGGGAATTTGCTTGATAAATTGTAAATGAAGATGTGTCGAGGATGTCTAATAGTTATTAGAATGAATCAAACATGTGGAATATTGAATTTATAAGAATGAGTGCTTGGAAGGTGTCACCATAACACTTAGAAAAGCCATTTGGATTGGATTAATAGAAATACTCTGATTTATATACAAAATGGGATCAACGAATGGATTGTTGGTAGTTTCTAGAGATTGGATATCACAAGAATTAATGTGATCAAAGTAGTACTAAGGGCACATCAAATTCACACTAGAAGGTATTGCTTTAGCATTAGTACATTAGATAGAGATGAATTAAATGATGAAATCATGGGATTAAATACAATGATATGCCATGGGATCAGTTAAAAGGGACATGGTTAATTAGAGTGTAACACCCCGACTTAACCAAATCCTAGAATATTATCCACAACTATCATCACTACCAATTTAAACCATTAACTCAACATAATAATACACATAAATTTCAATAACACGGTACTCAATAAATTGAACTTAAGATGAGCCAAATATTCACTAAGATGGATCAATCATAAAGCTAAACCAAAGAATGTGTCAAGTAGTAGCATTATGAACTATAAAGTGCTAAGGTAAATCATTAGTCATCTAATTATCGGATGGATAGTCTAAACTAATTATGACAACAAATTGATGATCGCTAGGTGAAATGAAGAACTATATAAGTGCAGAATCACATGTTCTACTTCCAGCCATGCATGTCACCTTCATGCTCACTTAAAACAACAAATAAGTAAGGATGAATCCACGACCCTGCAAGTACATAATAAAATAATAGGAACAACCACATAACCATATCACTTATCAACTTCCGCCATTCTCTTTTCTCTTCTCATATCATCATTAAACCATATTTACCACAATGCCATCTCTTTCTCTTTTCTTATCATCAACAAACCATAATGCAATGAATGCTCATGCACATGCCACTTTCTCTTTTTGTAGCTCATACCAGTATAGCGAAGGGAACACCCGTCGATGTTCACCCTCTTCCTCCATCCTGTGGAGGTGCTTACCAAAGTAGATCTTTCCTCCACCCATGGAGGTATCTACCTATGTAGGCCTTACTCAAGAGCACGTCAAAATAGTCACATAGCTTTACTCATAGCTATTTAACTTACTCACTGCCTTGACTCATATGCATATGTCATGTCATGAGTGCAATCTTTTATTATTTTACTACATGTCAAATATATCATCGAATTATATTACACTAAACAGAAGGGTAAGCAAATATTGTATGACATGAATAAATCAGCAACAATGAGCAATTATCAACCATGATATATTATTTTACTATACACTTACCTTTTCTAGTTGTGAAGACTGTGTTGATTAGAGGATGACACCAATGCCGAAGCTGCTCCTCCTAAAGTAAATACCCAAAGCAATACAAGCCATAGTAACACAAGACAACAGTTAATCAACAATGCTCCTACATGCTCCTCAGATCTACAATTTTCCTCCTTTACTAGATAGTCACCCTCTGCTGTCTTGGTAATAACAAAATGACATAACTTCCAACTCCCAAGTCCTATCATAGCAAACTATACTAGTTCTGAAAACTACACAAAAATCTCTACAAGTTCTTATTGGCATATATGTCATCTACCTCTTTATAGTTATACCCAAATTATTTAAACCCTCGTTTTTAACCTAGAAGGCATATATGTCATCTTCTATACAACAGGTTTAACATCTTTATATCTATTAACCTACTCATGCAACTATAGTAAACCATTACATTTTCAAAAACTATAGAAAATTATCTACCTCTTTATAGTTATACCCAAAATTCAATTATGCCATCTAATAAGTCAAACTAATAATTTCCCATGACTGCGTCCAGCAACAACCAATTTTGGACAACAGTCTTCTAAAATTCATAACTTCTGTTCTACCCATCTAAAATTCATGTTCTTGAACTCACTAGAATTCTTAGATCTTTACCTAGACTTTTCATGTAGAGCAAGGACCGAAGTAGGTCTTTTCATCCATCCCATGAAGGTGCCTATCGAAGTAGGTCTTTTTTCTATCCCGTGGAGGTACCTACATCTATATGTCTTACTCAAGAGCATGTCAGAATAGTCAAATAGCTTTACTTATAGTATTTGACTTACTCACCGCTGTCTCGTATGCATATATCATGCCATGAGTGGAATCTTCCATCATTTTACCACATGACACATTTATCATTGAAGTATATCATACTGAACAAAAGAGTAAGCAAATATTGCATGACATGAATAAATCAACAATAGTAAGCAATTATCAACCATCATCTATCATTTTAATATGCACTTGCCTTTTCTAGTTGCGAAGACTGGGTTGATTATAGGATGACATCAATCCCGAAGCTACACCTCCTATAGTAAAAATCCAAACTTAATACAAGCCACAACAATACAATACAATACAAAAATTAATTGACAATGCTCCCCACATCCAAAATTTTTTCCCTTTTCTAGACAGTCACCCTCTGTTGTCTCTGTACTACAAATGGGACAACATTTAACTCACTAATCCTATCATAGTAAACCATACGAGTTTGGAATCTACACAAAATTCTCTACAAGTTCTTACTTGGCCACAACTACAGATTAAATAATTTAAACCCCCATTTTTATTCCAGAAGATAGATCTGTCGTCTTCTGTATAGCAGGCTTAACATTTTCATATCTATTAAGCTACTCATGCAACTATAGTAAACTATAACATTTTTAAAAACTAAAAAAAGTTATTTACCTCTTTATAGTTATGCACAAAATTCAATTATGCCATCTAATCAGTCAAACTATATTTCCCACGATTGCATCCAGTAGCAACCGATTCTGGGTAGCAGTCTTCTACCCATCCAAAATTCATAACTTCTATTCTACCCATCCAAAATTCATGTTGTTGTACTCTCTTGAAGACTATTACCTACACTTTTCATGTAGAGCCAATACCCTAATTCATTCATTTAATATGCTTGATCTATAGATTACCAAGTACTATCAAAAGATAATAATTTTTCAGACAGTAAGCTTACAAAAGTCATAAATTGATATTTAACCATCCAATTGATGTCATTAAATACTCTATGGAAATTGAACAAACTTATCTACATCTATCTAGTAGATGATATTATGAAATTATGCCCATACAGCACCTAAAACCATAATAGAAAATTACTGTAGACAAACCAATTTACTAGTCAAACCACTAACAAAAACTTGCTACACATCTCTCTAATTCGGACTCTAATCTCTAATTAAATTAGCAAAATAGAGAAGAAAAAAAAATCTAGATCGATATCTCAGTGAAGAATGCTAAGATCATAATATTTTTTCTACCCTCTCTCTTGATTCTTGCCCAACCGCTGCTCTAAACTTCCTCCTGATCTTCCATTGATGTCTTACTTCTAGAAAGCGCACCAAAGCCACCTGACAGCTATGCGTGCGTTGGTGGGGGTGCACTAGGTTACATAGCAGTTACGAGGCACATGCACAAGCGCATGGCATGCAAGCAACGCAGGCGCGTGGTGCTAGCACATGCATGTGCATGGTGAGCAGCAATTGCTGGCGAGTTGGGAAACATGGGCGATGGAGGGCAGGCTGGCGTGCGGCGTGTGAAGCTCGGGTGTGTCGAGTTTTAGCTCGGGCGCGTGGCCGTTGGATTGAAGGCTGGCGTTCAGTGGCCTTGTGCGCGGGCCAAGGTGTAGTGCTGGGGATGCATAGCTAAGGCGATGGGGGAAATAGCACTAGCGATGACGCATGGGAAAAAAAAGTAAAACCAACACTACTAGGTTTTTTTTGGGTTTGGATCCTCCTGTCCTCCACATGACCACATCGCTTTAATCATGGCTCGAGATCGACTTGGTTTCCAATTTCTCTCATAAAATGACTCATTTCTAAAATTCTAAAGCATCCTATTTTCCTGTATCTTCTTCTAGAAAATTACATACATGTTATTTTGGAATATTACATATAGTAGTTGAATTCATCTGTGGTTGGATTATTAGGATTCCTATGAGATTCATTTCAAGATTAATCTAGGTAATAAGATTGAACGATGGAGAATGGTGGATCATTGTTATGAAGAATAAATGTAATCTTGGTAGATAATAGCAATTAGGTGATTGACAATTGATAAGGACAACTAATATTAGTGGTCATTTAAATTAGGAGGTAGCCATAATACACAAAAATGCAGATTACTACTATGATGTACAATTATTAATTGGTGGTACAACTTAAAGTGAGGATAATCTGACCAATACAAGAGGATACACAAGCTAAAAACTATTTGGTGGTGACATTGACTACACGTGATGTTTAGAGTTTCGATTATAGTATTTAGTGGGCTGAAGAATGAAAATTGGATTCTTGTAAGGACAAAGGAACACGATAATAGCAATGCTAGTTATTACATCGGCATCTCCAAGGCTATAGTTATTACATCGGCATCTCCAAGGCTATCTATCAATTTGGATATGGAAAATTATTTTCAATCTATCAATAAAAAATTTGTGATCATCGTAAGGCTAGTAGATGACATGACCATTCAACCCTACAATGATTTGAAGACAACGATGCCGAGGAATCAGCACTTGGAAGCCTACGACTTACTTGGAAGAACAAGGTCTCTCTGCCCTTTTATCTTCCCCGCGTCTTTAACTCAACTATGTGCATATGTTTTCTCCCCCTGTATATGGAAGGGACAACACGTTAAGCAAAACAATAAAGCCAACTTAGTCCCACCCCCATTTTTCCATTCTATCAGAATCTCGGGGTTGAGATTCATTTCAAGAGGGGGGTAGATTTGTAACATCTCAAAATTGGATATTTGAAAATATGAAAATTTTAAAATTTTTTAATGCATTTTGTTGACGTTCGGATTTTCTGGAATTTATTTGGGCTTTTCTAGAATTTGAGTTATGCATTTAATTCAAGGAAAGATACATAATAGAAATAATAATAAAAAAGAATAGAAAATTTTAAATCTAGGGTAAACTCTTTGAGAAATCAAAAGCAACAAGAAGATTAAAAGTAAAATTTGAATTCAAATTGAAAACCAAAACCAAAATTCAAACTCAAAACAGAAAGAAAATATAAATCAAAAATCAAATTTCAATTTGGGCTAGCCCATCTCTTTTCTCCCTTTTCTTTCCTTTCCCCGGCCCAACTCTTGGCCCATTTCGGCCCATCAACCATCCCTCTTTCTTTCTCTCCTCTGCCTCCTGGCTGAGTTGGCTCACGTCGTGCCCACGTTGCACTGTGCACCCGCGCATGTGTGCCCAACTGAGACCTAGATCCACCATGCGCACATACCATGCCCACGTTGCGTTGTTGCTATCAATTGCTCCATCACTTCACATGCACCAGCACCCATGCCGCGCGCCACCCCTGGCTCTCGGCGCTGACCCTTCATGGCTCCTCCTCACTATCATCGATCACTCTGGTGAGCTCCCCTCCACCCCTCATGCTCATGCCCTCCCTATTTGTGCCCCTCTCCCACCTAGCCACTACCGTCCCTTCCCTTCCCCTGCTCGAGCTGCCATGCACCGTCACCGCCTCACCTCGGTGCCATCCGAGCCATGACGCTGCTTCCCATGGCTCCCTTACTCCCTCTTGATTCCATTTTTGTGGTCGTCGTTGCCCCGGTGTGGTCGCCTTGCCACCAGCAAGTTTGCCCTAGATATGTGTCACCGTCTCCCCTGTTTCGTCTATTTCGGACCTGCAGTGCTCCGTCTCTATCTCTATTCTCTCTTTCTGTAAATTTGACCAATGGGCCCAAGCACTATTCATGGCCCCATCTCACATTTGTCTATTTCCATTTTCCAATTAGAAAAAATATTTAAGAAAAATAAAAATAAAAATATTTAAGAAAAATTCAAATAAAAATATAATGCAATATAATTTATTTACTAGTAAGATGTCCGTGCGTTGCAACAGAGTACCAAATGAGGATGATTCATATTATCAAACGATGATCCCAAACTAAACATTGAACATCAGTTTTATCTTTCTAAAAATATGTATTGTAGGATCGGAAATGGCAACAGAGGGGAGTGAATGGTGCCTATAAAAACGCCCGGAAGTATCCACACAAAATTCTTCTCCGATAGCTATAGAAGCTATCAAGAAAGAGGAGAAATGATTACCAAAAACCAAAAACGATTTTGCCAAAAAGACGGAGGACAAAAGCAATAACAAGCTAATCAAAACCTAATAGAGAACAACCTGCCGACACAAAGACTCTAAACAGTGAATGAACAAAACTTGACTGACTCGAGAAAGACTGCAAACAAACAAACTGAGAAGCCGAAGAAGTTGCACTCCAGAGAACACAGATTTCAGAAATGCTATCCCTTCTCACGGCCAGAGATCAGCATTACAAGCAAATAAACAAACTAAAAACAGCAGAAAGAGAGTACTCTGTACAGTAAAAACTGAAGAGTAGATAGGAAAGGAAAATGCCAAGGATCTGCTGTTCCATTCGGCTGAAATCTGCATTTTTTCTGCTGAAAACAGCAAGCAGGAAACTGCACACAAAACCGAAAAAAGAGATGCAGTTTGGTTCAGAAAACTTGCTACCGAGAGCACCTAATGACTGCAAGTGCAAAACTGAAATAAGGACTACAGAGGCTGGCCGAAAAGGGATTTTCAGACTGTAGTTTGGCAGGGAAAAAGAGCAGCCAACAGGCAGCAAATCGGCAAGGAAGCAAAGACTCGGCAGGAAATAAAGCAGGGAAAAAATGGCAAGGTTTGAATGCTGAAAACAGCAGAGATGAGCAGCAGAACTGCTGACTAAAGGCAAAAACTGAAATTACTTGAACTTAACAAAAACAAAGGATTGCTCAAATTAATTTGCTCTCTTTGATTCAAAAGATCATAGCTTCAATCCAAATAGCAAATAGGGTCTTAGGAGCAAGGAAATTCAGCCAAAGAACAGGAAATAAAGATTTGGGCTGAAATCAGAGAAAAAATAGAGAATAAAACCGATTTTTCAGATTTCTCATTATTCTTTAATTCCTTGCTTAAGAGCTTTTGAAAATCAACAAGATATTATCTCAAGGCAAAGGGCACATGAATCTTGAGCCATCTCCTCAAGGGAAATCAAGAGAAGCAAGGATCCCATGACATGAAACCCTAGAAAATTTGGAAACAGAGGAGACCTTGAATGGGGAATCTTTCAGAGAGTAAATTGCTGCACAAATCTTTGCTTTCGGGAATGTATTAGCAAAGGTGCCTTGAAGCAATTCCCAGTTCAAAACAAAGATTCTGCAGCAATTCGAACAAAGGATCAAATCCAAACTACAAGAACAGAAAACAACAGAAAGACATAAGACAATCATAGAGAGAAAAGAAACAAGAACAGCTCAAATTCAGTTCTCCTCATATTGATCTTGATACAGAGAGGAATGATTAATATGAGTACAAGAATACACTCAGTTCATCCCAAATCACTCCTGAGGAAAACCGCACTCAAGAACACATGCACACAGGAGATGAATAGAGCTGCCAGCTAACTCACGTAGACAAAGGAGACAGAGAGCACACCCATCTCTGCTCACACCACCAACTCCCTCACCAACTCTCAATAGAAAGAGACACACAAAGCAAAAGAAACCCTAACAACCTCTCCCAAGCCATCCAACAACTAGGAGAACCCTCTCCTATTTATAGCCTTTGGTTAACGGGTCTCCAACCCGTTTTACCCGCTAAATCCAAACTGAAACCGCTTCCACTTGTGCAGCCCTGCGTTTTTACCAAAACGCCCCTCCTGCACCTTCTAGGATGCTTCCACATTTCTTGTCGTCTCAGCCTCGCAACCACCTCGAGTCCTCGTCGTCTTCGGCACATTCCGACCTCAGCACCGCCTGCGCCTAGTCTGGTCATCCCGTGCCTCGCCACGACTCTGTCTCAAAGTCCTGCAGCCATCACAGACAAGAAACAAATCACATAGCACGGCTCGATATAATATAATCAACAATTGCATTAGCGAGAATTCTTAAGCACAATATAGCCCAAATCGGTCGATGAGAAGAATAAGTGCCCAACAAAGTTCGACGAGGTCTGACCGAAACCGATTGTACCACGCAACGACATGGCACGAACCACACAAACCAAAAAACTGAAACTTTTTGGAACAAGCGTCAATTACTCATCATACACACGGGGTCACCTCCACATGGTCTCTCAATCTCCCTCTTGATGAGTATATTGATAAACCCAGAAAAAGCGTAAAGTTGAGTTTGAAAAAGAAAGAAGGTCAAACATGGCCTAAGAAAGAAGCAAAGGGGAACCAAGACCATGTTGACAACGAGAACACTAGAGCGAAAACAGAAAGAGCAAATTGTTCTCCAAAGCTCCAGAAAGTTCCCAAAAGACTTTTTCTCCGCTATTCTCCCCCTTTTGGCAATAAAATCATCAAGATGCAAGGAAGAGAGTCAATCATGAGAATGGATGGAATGGCTGAAAGTTATTCATCTTAAGCATGATGAGCCATGAAGATTATCCAAAAATGACCTTTAAGTATTACACCAAGCCATAACATATAAGAATACTATCAAGATCATGACAATACATGTATAGAAAAGCTAAGCCAAATAAGTCATAAACTGAAAATTAGTCGAGTTTCTTAGCATGTGAAGTCAACCATGATTATAGTCTAGCTAAAGGTAATCAAAGATGATGCAGGCCATATCAATAATCTAAGTGGAACCAAGAAGTTAGTATTGAGTCTATTTAGAGTGCTACAAGTTCAATAATGAATCATTAGTTCAAGTACTTGGTCTTTTTGTGTAATTAAGCAGATTGAGCACAATTGACATGTTTTCTTTATAGAAACTCATGGTTTTTAACACTCCAAAATTTTAGTCATGTGCTAGATCTCAAGCCTTATGCGACCACTCCAAGCAATAAGCTTAAGAAGATGATCTTGGCCATCCAAAACTCCCCCTGAGTTCATGCCTAGTGCAATGACAAACAGTCTCATGAGAACGAATTGGTGAGATCAGTTTTTCGCACAAAAGAGATCTTTTTGCATTTTCATGAACAGAAGACTTGTACTAACTCATGCTTCATAAAGGAACTAGCTTAGCCTAATCTAAAGCTCAATATAGATTCAAGACTCAACTCAGCCTATTTGACATGGCATGAATCATAAGAGGATAACTAAAGACAGACTAGTCTCAAGAGCTAATATGACATGATTTAATTCAAGTTGAACATTTTAAGCAACCTATCATGGCAAAGACTAGACTACACATATAAAGTCATGATCAATCTAGCAAGTAAGCATAAATCATGGCAAAGTGTAATGTATTATAAACATGTCATAAATGGATAATAATCAAGGTTCCATGTAGTTATATTACAATGCAAAATGATATGAAAGAAAATCCAGCTCCCCCTCAACATGTGATGCACTTTTAGTTCAAGTTGAGTTATGACAACATTAAGATCTAGAAGCTCCCAAATGAACTCCCCTTGAACCAAAGCAATAAAACGAGAAGCTGGTAAGAAAAACAAAGAGGCAGTCCTTAAAGTATAGACAAGATATAGAGGATACTATGGCTCAAACTGACTCTCATCTACCCCATATGACTCTAGGACTATCAGCTGATCATCTAACACACTAAGGAGCAAACACACACCCTGTCTACCCAAGGGTGGCCCAACCCTTGCTAGAACCTATAAGAAGTGAGCGAGCTCAACCTAGTAAGAAGAGAAACAGCTAATAAGCAGCATCCTAGAATCACAAGATGAGAGAAAGAAGTCTAAGCATCTCGGCAAGAGAACCACTCTAACCTATGCTAGAAGGACTATCCCAAATGCACCCGCATGCAATGCAACAGAAAGGAGTAAGAACATAATAAACAGGATAAAACATGAAGCACAAAGCTCCCCCTCACAACAATCCATAAGGACAAACCACCCCAAGCTCTCCCCGCAAGGCTGAAAACCTAGAGCTATCCAAGGCTTGGTAAAGTTGGTCACTCTCCACAAACTGGAGCACTATGTCACCCTTCTCCACACGGTCTCGAAGGAAGTGATATCTGATATCAATGTGCTTGGTCCGAGAATGCTGCACTGGGTTCTTAGCAATGTTAATCGCAGAAGTGTTATCACAGAAGAGTGGAACACTGTGTATAACTAACCCAAAGTCCCGCAGGGTCGAGACCATCCAAAGTACCTGGCTGCAGCAACTAGCAGCAGCAACATACTCAGCCTCTGCGGTGGACTGTGCAACACTGGACTGCTTCCTAGAAGACCAAGAAATAAGAGAAGTGCCAATGAATTGGCAAGTGCCAGAAGTGCTCTTCCTATCTATCCTACAGTCAGCAAAGTCTGCGTCCGAGTAAGCTTTGAGGGAAAGACATGATGAGGAAGAGTACCAGATACCATAGTCAATGGTAGCTCAAAGGTACCGAAGGATGCTCTTCACCGCCTGGCGGTAAGATACACGAGGAGAAGCCTGAAATCGAGCACATAGACACACAGAGAAGTGTATGTCCGGTCTTGAGGCAGTGAGGTACAAGAGGGAGCCAATCATGCTACGATACTCCTTCTGATCAACTGGCTCGTCTTCCTCATCTGGGTCGAGTGAAGCTGATGAAGCCATAGGAGTGGACACCAGCTTACCATCACTCATATCAAAGCGTCTCAGGAGGTCTCGAGTGTACTTGCCCTGATGCAAGAAGGCACCCTCCCGAGTCTGCTTGATCTGAAAGCAAGAAAGAAGCTCAACTCGCCCATTATGCTTATCTCAACTCTAAGCTCATGATATCGGAGAACTGAGAGACAAGAGCATGAGAGGAGCCACCAAAAATGATATCATCCACATAAATCTGGACGAGTATAAGGTCATTGCCATGCCTGCGAGTGAACAAGGTCTTATCTACTTTACCCATCTCAAACCTATGACTCAACAGATATGACTTAAGCCTCTCATACCAAGCTCTAGGGGCCTGCTTAAGTGCATACAGGGCTTTGGAAAGCTTGTAGACATGATAGACCACCCTCATCTCCATCCTCCTCATCGTCCACAAAGATGAGCTCGGACTGCTCTACAGAACCTGAGATATCGGGCCTAGTCCCCGGACTGACTTCATCGAAAGTCACCTCACAGGTTTCTACCATTTTGCTAGACTCGCAGTTCTAGACCCTATACGCCCGCGAAGAAGTCGAGTAACCCAGAAAGATTCCATCACAAGATCGTGACTCGAACTTATATAGGTTTCCAGACTTCAGAATAAAACACTTGCAACCAAACACACGAAAATGAGTGACACTAGGCTTTCACCCGTATCTCAACTCATAAGAAGTGCGATGCAAGTGTGCCCTCAAAAAAACTCTGTTTGAAACATGGCACGCGGTGGCAATAGCCTCAGCCCAAAACTTCATAGGTGTAGAGTACTCATCAAGCATCGTCCTAGCCATCTCGACCAATGTACGGTTCATCCTCTCCACGACGCCATTTTGCTGTGGGACGTGCGGAGAAGAGAACTGGTGCTCTACACCTGTCTCATCGCAAAACCTCTCAAAATAGGAATTCTTGAACTCCGTGCCTTTATCACTGCGGATCGCTCGTAAGGCACTCGGGAGCTCAACAGAAAGCCTACTAAAAAGACCCCAGAAATGGGTAAATGTCTCATCCTTCGAGGCTAAGAAAAACACCCAAGAATACCTCGAGAAGTCATCAACCACAACAAGAACATACCACTTCCCTCCTGCTGACTGCACTCGAGCTGGACCAACAGTGTCCATATGGAGCAGCTATCCTGGTGCATCGGTCATAGTCACTGTGACTGGAGGATGAGAAGCGGCAACCATCTTGCCATGCCGACAAAGAGCGCAAAGCAGATCTTTGACCATCTTGAGTTTGGGCAGACCACGAATGAGATCATGGCCGCTAACTCGGGTCAAATGGTCAAATCCAATATGACCAAGTCTCCTATACCAGAAAGTAAGGTCACAGGACTCAGAAGCAACTAAACACCTGAGAGGATCTCCAGAAGACCCAACAAAATCAGCATGAAAGATCCTCCCATATCTAGAAATCCTGCAAACCAGACTCCCCGAAGAATCAAGAATTTTGCAAGCATTTTTCTTAAAGCTCACCTCGAAATCGTCATCGGTAAGCTGAGAAACAGAAAGCAAATTGTACTGCAGCTTACTAACCAAGGAAACATCTTTTAAAATGAAGGACTCATTAATGTGCACTGTACCTTTGGTGATGACGCGCCCAGAAGAGGCATCTCCGAAGGTGATCGTCTCATCACCTGGAGCTCGGGCTAGGGAAGAGGACTAACGTGAATCTCCGGTCATGTGTCGAGAACACCCGGAGTCAACAAGCCAAACCTCTCCCTTCCCCGCCCGGCGAACCTGAGTCAACGAGGGAGAAATGGCTCGGTACTGAGATAAATCAGAAGAGATTTTGGCACCCAATACTGAGTCACACAAGCAGAAGAAGTAGTCACACACGACTAAACTCTAACTACCCTACGCTCTCCGTTGCTCAAAGAACCAGAAGGTCTACGAGTAGACCTGAAGCTGTTGCTGGATCTGACTGCTATGGAAGAGCGAGTCGGTGTACCAGCAACATGCTGATCTCGCAGTGGGTAGCTGTCTCGATGGAGAAAACAAGATCTACCCTCAGGACGACGGATATCCTGACCGGACGCAAACCGAGGACGAAAATCAGAAACACCGGAAAAATCAAGTCCTCGATGCTGCCCAAACACCTTATAGTGATCAACCCTAGACCTCGTGTTGGTCTTAGGTGCACTCAAGGTCTGGGGCTGACCCTGAATACGCCTAAGATCACGAACATGGTCTCTCCGCGCGATCTTGGCGCGCCTGAAGCATCTCTCGATCATATGTCTATCCTTCTGACAGAAGGTACAATGAAATTTTGCCTTCTGAGAGGTCGAAGCACCAGGTGTTACCACCTTACTGTCAAATATCCCTTGGACAAAGCCTGCAGATTTGAACTCAACCTTTTTGTTCTTGGGCTTGACCTCGATCACACCTGCTGCTATGGGTCTGAGAACAGCAGGGGATGCTTCCTAACATCCTCAAGAAAATCGTATCATAGACCTTGATTGAACTTGTAAATCTTGGACTGGTCTAGAATAAGATTCAGCTTCTTCTTGCCTCCTACAAATCTCTCAAGAGTGTTCATAAGATACTGACACTCCCGAAAGAGAGAAGTGCAAAAAGAGCAGGGGGAAGAGGAGACAGCAAAAGGAGATGAGGAAGAGCCAACAGCAGAAGAAGGAAAGACATGTGCACGCACAGCCGCCTCAATTTTGAGGTCTTCGCAAGGACTAGGAGGGACAATCCTACCTCTAGCTGTTTGGTCATCGTGCCTAAGCGTCTCTACTTCTTTGGGCTTCTCCCCCACACCAGCACACACAGTACAAGGAGATTGTGACTTCTCTAGAAGGTCCTTAGTTAGCTTCACACTTTTTCATCTAAAGCAATTAAATCAGATTTTAGTTTTTCACAGTTATTGCATGGTGAGCTAACAGGGTCCTTAGAAGCATATTGAGCCATTTTCTTGTTATGATCAACCATTTCTTGAAATTGCTTAGAAACAGACTCAAGCTCATAGGACAATTTGGGACAGTTGGTACAAGAAACAACGGGCTCAAGTAAGGAAGCATGCAATTCAGGAATTTTATGATCTGCACCTTTTAGGTTCAATTTCAAGTTATTGCAATTTTCACATGTTTCCGGCAAATCAAGGAGCATAGTGTAAAGACCTCTAAATGCACTGTCCTTATCCTCACATGAGGTGCAAGAAAAAGTCTCAACAGTAGATGAAAGAGAAGCTACTCTAGTCATCTCTAATTCAGCGAGCAGACCAACATTCTCCACCTTAAGCATGTCGAGATCAGAAATCACACTATCATGAGCGGTCCTTAGCTTCTCCAAGTCTCCGAGCAAAGAAGAACACATGTCACATTCGTCACGAGAGGGAGCAGGTATAAGTGAAGTATGCTTCTGTGACAGTCTATCTACTTCCTTCTCAAGATCACCACACCTAGCTCTAGATCTAGCATAAAATCTTCTAACTTAAGGAATGCATCATTGAGCTGGTCATAGGAGGGATCTACCTCATCGGTGTCTGTGTAGAGGTCGTCGTCGCTGACGTCAGCCTCGTTGGCCATGAAGCACATGCCGTTGAAGTCATCGCCGTCCTTGGGGTCTTGATCATCCTTGTCGTCATCGTCACTCCAACCTTCCATGTCGCTGAAGTCGATGTCGTCGAAGACGGTGAGGACGCGGTGAAATAGCTTCTTGGCTTTGCCAATGTTGCGGAACTTCTTCTTGCTTGGGCATGAGCTGGGGGCTTCTTGTTGCGGTTCTTATCAATGTAGTCGTTCTTGCTCACGCCGCCGTAGTCATTTTTGCCCCTCTCCAACTTGGGGCAATTCGCTCGAATGTGGTTGGGGCCACCACACTCAAAGTAAATTATCGGCCCACTCCTCTTTCTGTCCCTCACTCTCTTGTATGCGTGGGAGAACTTTCTGGCTAGAAGAGCTAACTGGTCCTCTGGTAGCTGCTCTAATTGATCATCAGTTATGTCACAGAGAGCAGCTAGGGAAAAACCAGCAGCATTATCAGAGAAAACACCAGAAGTAGGACAGGGATAGATGACCAATGCCATCGACTGTGACTTTGACCTACGAGAGACTATGTCAATCTTGTGAGTCTTGAGGCATGAGTACAGCGCATTAAGAGTCAAGGTCGAGAGGTCTATCGTGTCTTTGATGGTGGTCACCTTTATCTCCCAAACACGCAAATCAAGAGCAGATAGCATCTGTCGAGCATTGTCCGAGTCGGGGTATGTGAGACTGACCGCTCGGAGATTGCTCAGAATCTTGTGAAACCTCGCAAAACACTCATCCAAGGACTCACCAGCGAGCATTTCAAACTTATTGTAATCTCGCTTGAACTGGTCCTGTCGTACCGTCTTGATCTGGATGGTGCCCTTATGGTATGCATCGATGGTCACCCAGATGTCGAAGGCCGATGTCAGATGAGAGATGCGATCGAATTTGCTTATGCTCAGACCCTGAATTATGATGTTCCTCACCTTAGCATTCGCCTCAACATCGGCCATGTTTCCGGCATTGATGTTCTCATTGGCAGGAACAACATATCTAGTCTTGACCTTTCGCCAGATGGCGTAGCCCTAAGCCTAGATGTAGGTCTCCATCCGACTCTTCCAGAAGGGATAGTCGATCCCATCAAAGATCGGGGGCTTGGTGGAATACTTGTCTGTCGCCATGGCTCAAGAGACCGGTTAAGATCTACGAGGAAGAGTTAACCGGCTCTGATACCAATTGTAGGATCGGAAATGGCAACAGAGGGGGTGAATGGTGCCTTCAAAAATGCCCCGAAGTATCCACACAAAATTCTTCTCCGATAGCTATAGAAGCTATGAAGAAAGAGGAGAAATGATTACCAAAAACCAAAAACGATTTTGCCGAAAAGACGGAGGACAAAAGCAATAACCAGCTAATCAAAACCTAATAGAGAACAACCTGCCGACACAAAGACTCTAAACAGTGAATGAACCAAACTTGGCTGACTCGAGAAGGACTGCAAACAAACAAACTGAGAAGCCGAAGAAGTTGCACTCCAGAGAACACAGATTTCAGAAATGCTATCCCTTCTCACGGCCAGAGATCAGCATTACAAGCAAATAAACAAACTAAAAACAGCAGAAAGAGAGTACTCTGTACAGTAAAAACTGAAGAGTAGATAGGAAAGGAAAATGCCAAGGATCTACTGTTCCATTCGGCTGAAATCTGCATTTTTTCTGCTGAAAACAGCAAGCAGGAAACTGCACACAAAACCGAAAAAAGAGATGCAGTTTGGTTCAGAAAACTTGCTACCGAGAGCACCTAATGACTGCAAGTGCAAAACTGAAATAAGGACTACAGAGGCTGGCCGAAAAGGGATTTTCAGACTGTAGTTTGGCAGGGAAAAAGAGCAGCCAACAGGCAGCAAATCGGCAAGAAAGCAAAGACTCGGCAGGAAATAAAGCAGGGAAAAAAATGGCAAGGTTTGAATGCTGAAAACAGCAGAGATGAGCAGCAGAACTGCTGACTAAAGGCAAAAACTGAAATTACTTGAACTTAACAAAAACAAAGGATTGCTCAAATTAATTTGCTCTCTTTGATTCAAAAGATCATAGCTTCAATCCAAATAGCAAATAGGGTCTTAGGAGCAAGGAAATTCAGCCAAAGAACAGGAAATAAAGATTTGGGCTGAAATCTGAGAAAGAATAGAGAATGAAACTGATTTTTCAGATTTCTCATTGTTCTTTAATGACTTGCTTAAGAGCTTTTAAAAATCAACAAGATATGATCTCAAGGCAAGGGCACACGAATCTTGAGCCATCTCCTTAAGGGAATTCAAGAGAAGCAAGGATCCTCTGACATGAAACCCTAGAAAATTTGGAAACAGAGGAGACCTTGAATGGGGAATCTTTCAGAGAGTAAATTGCTACACAAATCTTTGCTTTCGGGAATGAATAGCAAAGGTGCCTTGAAGCAATTCCTAGTTCAAAACAAAGATTCTGCAGCAATTCAAACAAAGGATCAAATCTAAACTACAAGAAAAGAAAACAACAAAAAGATATAAGACAATCATAGAGAGAAAAGAAACAAGAACAGCTCAAATTCAGTTCTCCTCATATTGATCTTGATACAGAGAGAGGAATGATTAATATATGTACAAGAATACACTCAGTTCATCCCAAATCACTCCTGAGGAAAACCGCACTCAAGAAGACACGCACAAAGGAGATGAACAGAGCTGCCAGCTAACTCACGCAGACAAAGGAGACAGAGAGCACACCCATCTCTGCTCACACCACCAACTCCCTCACCAACTCTCAACAGAAAGAGATACACAAAGCAAAAGAAACCGTAACAACCTCTCCCAAGCCATCCAACAACCAGGATAACCCTCTCCTATTTATAGCCTTTGGTTAACGGGTCTCCAACCCGTTTTACCCGCTAAATCCAAACTGAAACCACTTCCACTTGTGCAGCCCTGCGTTTTTATCAAAACGCCGCTCCTGCACCTTCCGGGAAGCTTCCACATTTCTTGCCGTCCCAGCCTCGTAACCACCTCAAGTCCTCGTCGTCTTCGGTACATCCTGACCACTCCGACCTCAGCACCGCCTGCACTTAGTCCGGTCATCCCGTGCCTTGCCACGACTCTGTCTCAAAGTCCTACAGCCATCACAGACAAGAAACAAATCACATAGCACCACTCGATATAATATAATCAACAATTGCATTAGCGAGAATTCTTAAGCACAAAATAGCCCAAATTGGTCGACGAGAAGAATAAGCGCCCAACAAAGTTTGACAAGGTCTGACCGAAACTGATTGTACCACGCAACGACATGGCATGAACCACACAAACCAAACTCAAACTTTTCGGAACAAGCGTCAATTACTCATCGTACACACGGGGTCACCTCCACATGGTCTCTCATGTATCAAGCAAAGCACACATGTACAGACTCATATATAAATTAAATTGGAAATAGATGTTCATGTTTCGTAGCTACCAACAAAGTACCCTTATTTTATAGTACTCTTTGGAGCTGCGATCGCGACCACATACTTTGACTCCACGCATAGGCACCACGACCATGACAACAGGCTTCGAGTCTTCCAACTGCAGCTTTGACCATAGCTTTGACCATGCCTTCGACCACGGTGTCTCAATGACACCTCACGACCATGGTTGCTCGACCACGGCTTCACTTCGATCGCTTCATCGACCACACAGGTCTTCGAGTACTGACAGTCTTACTATAGCTACGACCGTGGCTTTGACCACACATCGACCATGCCTTCGACTGTGGCTTCGACCATGGCATCGATTAGGCATTCAACCACAACGAGTGCGCATATCTGCTATAGTGATCACCGACTGCTACAGTGATAGGCTGCACATGTCTGCTACACACACTGCTCCTTCGACCACCGCTTCGACTGCTCCTTCAACCACGGCTTGGACTACGCCTTGTCGACCACATCACCGACCAATGCTTGTCAACCACAGCACCTCGACTACATCTCCGACCACACAGGTCTTCCAGCACCGACTATCGACTGTAGCAACGACCATCGAACATTGTAGCTACGACTACTGACATCGACCACTGTAGCTACGACATTGACCATCGACCATTGTAGCTACGACTATCGACTATAGACCACTGCACAGTTTGACTAATGACTGTGACAGTACTCCTTCGAGTACCGACTGAGTTACTGTGGCTTTGACCACTCCTTCGACCATGGCATCGACCACGACATCAACCACGGCTTCAACCATGGCATCGACCACGGCTTGTCGACCATGACTTCACCCATGGCATTGACCATGGCTTGTCGACCATGCCTTCGACTGGTCCAGAGTCTCTGACCATTCTCCGACTCTAAGTCTTCAACGCCTACACATACTCGAACACACCAACTACACAGTACTCGAACATACTGAGTACTCGACTATGACCACGTAGTACTCGAACACATTGAGTACATTTGGCTATGACCACTGTGGCTGTGACCATGCAGTACTCAAACATACCGAGTACTCGACTACAACCATGTAGTACTCGAACTCACCGAGTACTCAATACCGACCACACAGTACTCGAACGCACGAGTACTCGACACATGACTACTCAGTACTTGAACACACGAGTACTCGATACGACCACACTCAACAACAAGATCATGTCCAACACGCATTGGCTAGACAACGAACGTGCATACATTGTGGATTTGTAAGCATACATGGAAAAATCAAGAGCTAAACATGAGGCGAATTGATGGTACATGGAAATATGGAACCATCCAATTTGCTCAATAGATGGCATCAGGCCCAAACCCTCACTATAAGCATGTTACGAAATTGGAAGAAAAACAACTAAACATAATCACAAAACCACATAACTATTCTCAAGTGGGAGGAAGGCATAGGCTGTGGGACCACATTGCTATCCACTGCAGTTGGCAATGGCATGCCTACCATCGGTGGAGGCAGCGACAGGAGGGAGCTAGCCCATATGAGAAATATACTAAAATTGATAAAATCTACTGAACACTTCATGAAAAGCAACTTCTAGACATAATGGTACAACATAAAGAAACTTCACACCCAAACAACCTAAAAAGAGCTCCAGCCACTAGTTTGCTTTGATTTGGGAGATGGTAAATATTCTGTAATACACAATAAGCCCAATTGATAATTGACCCATTTTACCATTTTACGTCCAAGAAAGCCTACTAAGAGTTGGGACTGAATCGCTCAATCCTCTCTCTTGTCACTCTGATAAACACGCAGAGGGAGACTAATGGAATTTTGGGATTGAATCACTCACTCTTTTCTCATTTTTCAACTCGCTTCATTTAACAAGATTTATACATCTTAAATAAGCCTCATGCATACACACATGACCACCCATGCACCCACTAACTTAGGCCTATTCTCATGCCTCCTGGAATCTCTCGGCGGTGGAGGAGGCGTAGAGTTGGGAGGGGTGACAACGGTGGCAAGGCACGCAGCATGGAGGGGAGGAGAATGAGAAGGAGATGGCGAAGGGGAGCGAGCGAGAGGAGATTTGGCTAGCGCTTGGATGCGATGCGGCAGTTTGTGCGAGGGGCATGAAGGTTGCACTAGGAGGGAGGGTGCCTGTGGATACGATGTGTGTATGGAGAGAAAGGTGAAGGGACAAACTCCCATGTTATATTAGTAGAAATAAATAAAAATAAGGATAAATTAATTATGGGATTAAAGTAAGGTTTTATTTAAATTAAAAATATGCTAATAGTATTTAAATTGATGTATCCACTTTAATTATGATGTCATCAATATTTGTTTTAGAAACTCAAATATCAATTAAAGATCCTATTAAAACATATTTTTTTTATAAATGATAATGAAGTTAATTAGCATGTCATTGTCACTTGATTTGGAGAACAGGTTTAACTAGAGATAATATGATATAGTTGTGTGTATGTTGAATGTCTAGAGTGTTAACAAGCCCTAGACCATAAATAGTCCCCTAGGAATGTAGTAAAAAAAAGGTGTCATAGCTAGTCCATGCCATTAGAGTATAAATCAAAGTCAATTAGTGTTAGATGATAACTGAGGATAATTAGTGTATCAACAACATTTAATTCAAAGCGCAACTTTAAAATGGGAGTCATGTTGAAAATACAACTCCATTAAAATATAGATAATTATCTTAGGAAAATTTTCATCCAACAATAGACCCAAGACTATTATTTATGAATAATAACTGAAAGATTAAGTCTAATACACTATAATAAACTCATGACCAATAGGACCCACATAAGTTGAAGTTTGAGATAAAATACCAAACTCCACATCCTAGTACCAAACGCCTGAACCTTGATGTTTAACTTAATTTGAATTCTTTTGAGTTTATTTAGTTGCCTTTAGATTTATTTTTATTTTGATGATTTATCACATAATTAGGATTTAGATTCTCGAAGGAGCAATAGATCAAGCGAAATCAAGATCAAGATAAAAACCAAGTATTTCAAGACCCTTGACTAAGAAGACTTTGAGGAAGAATAAGCCCTGTAGTAAACTGAGTGAGACAAGTAAGCATTTTAATTATATTGCACCTACCTTTTGAATACAAATTATTTTATTTAAAATTAGAAAATTGCATGCCTTATTTTGATTAGAATTATATTGTCATTAGATTGTAGTTAATGCCTTATTGTTACTTGCATTATTAAATTCCATTCCTTGACTTTGGACATATACCCTTGTCACCCTATAATAAATGATATGCATATTAGTTAATAAGTTTGTATTTAAGTACCATGCTTAGCCTTGCTTAGATACATGTGGGCACCCCAACATCATTTCAAATATCAAAACTTGGTTTGGGCAGTCACTATAGGGAAGTGGCTGGTATTAGAACAAGAACGGATATATTGGAATCCCAAGAGATGGCAACTTGTATTAGGAAGTGCTTGGAGTGACCCAAGGAACTAGAGGAGAACCAAAAGACACATAGTGGTGGAACGAGAAAGTGCAAAAGGCTATTAAGGAGAAGCAGATGTGCTACAAGCACATGTATCATGATAGGAGCGATGATAACGTACAGAAATACAAAGCAGTAAAAACGAATGCCAAGAAAGTGGTGAGTGAGGCACGAGGCAAGGCATATGAGGAAATTTATCAAAAACTAAGTACAAAGGAGGGAGAGGAGGATGTCTACAAGATGGCTAAAATTCAAGAAAGTAAGACGAGAGATTTCAACCAAGTTAAATGCATCAAAGATGACACTAATAGACTTTTGGTGAAAGACGAGGAGATCAACGATAGGTGGTGAGATTATTTTGACAAGTTGTTCAATCACGATAATGATTGTAGTATGATTGAACTGGATAATGCTTTTGACGACACTGATAAGTGGTTTATTCGAAGAATCCAGGAGTCAAATGTAAGAGAGGTCTTAAAAAGGATGAAAGCGGGTAAGGCGTTGAGGCTTGATAACATCCCTATTGAGGTGTGGAAATGCCTAGGAGAAATGGCCATTGTTTGGCTAACTAAGTTGTTCAATAGCATTTTTAGGTTGAACAAAATACCAAACAAGTGGCTGAGGAGCACATTAGTACCAATTTTCAAAAATAAAGGAGACATTCAAAGTTGTACTAATTATAGAGGAATTAAGCTCATGAGCCACACAATGAAGCTCTGGGAACGAGTGATTGAGCATCGTTTAAGAAAAGTGACTAGCGTGATGACAAACCAATTTGGTTTTATGCCTAGGAGGTCGACCACGGAGGCGATTTTCTTGCTACAACAGTTAATGGAGAGGTATAGGGAGCAAAAGAAGGACCTTCACATGATATTTATTGACTTGGAGAAAGCCTATGACAAAGTGCCAAGAAATGTCATGTGGTGGGTGCTTCAAAAGAAAAGAGTCCCAACAAAATATATTACCCTAATTAAGGACATGTACGAAAATATTGTGACTAATGTCAGAACATGTGTTAGTGTTACTAATAACTTTCCCATTAAGATAGAACTACACCAAGGGCCAGCATTGAGTCCATACATTTTTGCTCTAGTGATGACGAGGTCACACGGGACATACAAGGAGATATCCCTTCGTGTATAATTTTCGCTGATGATGTGGTGCTGGTTGATGAGAGTAGGATAGGTGTTGATAGGAAGCTCGAGTTATGGAGGAAGACCTTAGAATTGAAGGGCTTTAGACTTAGTAAGACTAATACTGAGTATATGAGGTATGATTTCAGTGGTACTAGGGTAGATGATGGAGATGTTAGATTGGATGGACAAGTAGTGCCTAAGAAGGACACGTTTCGTTATTTGGGATCGATGCTACAGTGGGACGGTGAGATTGATGAAGACGTGAGCCACAGGATAAGAGCGGGGTGGGTGAAATGGTGCCAAGCATCTAGTGTCCTGTGTGACAAAAAAGTCTCTCAAAAGTTAATGAGTAAGTTCTATAGCTGGCGATTAGACCCGCGATGCTATATGGAGCAGAATGTTGGGCGACTAAAAGACAACATATACAGAAAATGAGTGTAGCGAAGATGAGAATGTTGCGGTGGATCTGTGTTCATACAAGGTGGGATCGTATCCGCAATGATGATATACATGATAGGGTAGAGGTAGCATCAATTGAAGAGAAGCTTGTCCAACATCGCTTGAGATGGTTCGGACATCTCCAATGACTGCCTCCTAAGGCACCGGTACGTAGTAGAATTTTAAGACGTACTAAAAATGTAAGAAGAGGCAGAGGTCGACCAAAACTGACGTGGGAGGAAGTAGTTAAAAGAGACTTGAGGGATTGGAATGTATCTAAAGAATTTGCTTTGGATAGGAGCGCATGGAAGTTAACGATCCACGTACCGGAACTGTAAAAAAGTTAGGGGCAGTGTTTTAAACTCTTGGCTCAGATAGTAGGTTGTACGGCTTAGGGTTTTTAGCATTGTAGGTTTTATTTCAAGGCTCTCATCTTTTTGATCTTGAGAAGGTTTCATTCCTACCCTACCCCAACTTATTTGGGACAAAAGGCTTTGTTGTTGTTGTATGTAGGTGGCTATGAAGTGCAAGCTCCAAGTGAGATATGCCTCTGTTGCCCTATACGTTGTTGGGGTCATGCGTATCCATCCGGTGCTGGGGCCTTGGTGCACGATGTAACTCTAGTGCCCGGTTTCACAAAAGTGAATGTGGATGGAGTTCATACCAATGTTGAGGTCGTCCTACTGCAGATACCCCCAAACGATGAGGTCGTAACTCTAAAACAAGCCATGGAACATTCATCCAATGGCCCAAGAAAAACATCTGCCTAGAGGCTCCTTCACCAATGTCAACTTCATGAAAAAGTCCTACACTGGTGCTAATTCCACATGAGCTATCTACACCAGAGCTACCTGCACCAGAGTTACCTGGTCCGACGCGGCAAGGGCATGGTGAATCACATGCATCAACATCTCCTGCCCGGTGGACTATCGTGAAGTCGACCTCTAAACAGCAAGGCAGCATGAACTGAAGAAGACCAATGATATCCCCTACTTGCTGTTGGTGTAGAAATTCAAGCTAGGCGAACCGTTGGTCGCCCTAAAAGAGCACCTTCTAACCCTAGGATTTGCTTGCCAGAGATTTCATTCTTGGTATATGGAACATGCCAACATGCTGGATGGATAGCAGCGCTCGGGTTTCAACGTCAAGTTCAGGCCGTATCTTCTTCAGCACGAGATTCCTGACTGTGTCTTCATGGTGACCTTCAAGGACTTATTCTTTTTCTTCAATCTCGACGCTCTTGATGCCTCACTCATTTGATGCTGGATATTGTAAGTATGCACAATTATGGTTTACATTCATGTAATACTGATATATGTCATATATAACTCCTTACTTTTGTATATATATAGATACATGGTGAGTGAAGCTAGATTAATGAAATCACCGGTAGGTTTCCTCGACCCACACTTGATCTCCATGGATATTATCAACGAGGATGCATCCTTCATCAAGGATTACATGATGACGCATTGGTGGCTCATCATGACAAGGAATTCATACTTTTGCCCTACAACTAGGGGTAAGTGCTGCACTAGTGGCTATACTTGTTGATTTTTATTTTATAAGCAACAAAACTTAGGTTTAATAACCATGACAACATACCTGTTTTGGTTCCACTGGATTCTATTGTAATTATACCCAAATAGAACAAGATAATATACCTTGATCCCGTAAAGAGGGCCAAAACCGCCTTCATAGTTGTCCAACAATTAATCGACAAGTAAACACATTTTCTCCATAGATAACTCTATTGTAATAATTCCTTCCTTCGTAATGGCTAAGGCTAATGTTTCAGAATCACGTAGGTTGTTCACCGAGTACGTTGCTACTATGTGGAGATCCAAGGAAGGGATCAGCGCCCCGCGACACTATCTAGATTTCTCAGTATTTGCTAGTACACATTAATCCTATATAACGCTTTGTAGTAATGCCTCTCAAACTAACAAATTATAGTTTTGAAGTGCCATCGGTAGTCGCCGAGGAATACCTGTTGATACAATGTTTGCCACAACATGAAACTACTTTTCAGTTCAACGAAGACTAATCATCTTCAGGTTTGCCAATCTTACAATAATTATTCATACTTATCAGTTTATATGTATGCACGATTTTGATCTTCTCAGTGATAGGTTGCAACAATCGCTACAACTACGTTGGAATAGGCTGAGCTCTAAAAATTCGAGGATAGTGTGCATGCTTCTTGATGTCTCAGGTCATAAACAAATATAGGGAGTTCCACAATGTGGAATGAATTTGATTAAGATAAGATTGAACTTAATTGTACATGTGTATTTGTTTATGAATGATTAATTTATTTCATTTGAGTTAATTGATTTGTGAAATGGATGTTCTTGTTTCTGAAATGAATGTGAATTGGATGTATACATGTACTTATTTTTGTTTCTACTTGTTTCAGAGGGCATGGCTAGTATTTCCTGAGGCTAGCCAACAAATAGAAATAGATTTAGCAGTACAAAGGAATATCACATACGGTTTCATCTACAAACCATCTATAATACACATGGTTACTATCACAGAGAATTTGTAGTTCAAACTGTCTGTGATATATAATGTATCGCAAATGGTTTGTAGATGAAACCGTCCATAATATATGTGTATTACTGATGATTTGTGGATTACAGACGGTTTATGTTGGTCAACTATCACAGACAGTTATGAATTAATAACTATCTATGATAGTCTGTATCATAGACGGTCCAAAAACCATCAGTGATGATCTCATATCATTATTGATCCATAAACTCAGACAGCTCACGAAACCGTCCGTGATGATGATTTCGAAGTGTCTATGATGATCTTTTCTGTAGTAGTGATCATAGATTGTGAGAGTTACACCAATGTGATTAGCAAAGATTTAGTATACGCTTTGGGGTTGTTTACATAGAGGCATCCTCAACCACACCACATGGAGTGGCTACACAACTCTAGGAGGTTAAAAATAACTCACAAGGTGCGTGTTCCATTTATTATTGTGACTATGTTGACAAGGTGGATTGTGATATAGTTCCAATGGACGCATGTGGTTTGTTGTTAGGAAGGTCATGGCAATATGACCACAATGCAACATATGAGGGTCGATTCAACACATACGCTTTTGTGCTGAAACCAATGATGGAGACTGCTATACATGTTGATGAGATTTCAGCCACCAAGAAGAGGAAAGCTCCCAAAATTACCCTAAAGCTGAGGACGACTTTGCTTTAAGGGGGAGGATGATACGACGCCTCGTACTGCTACGTCCATGGTAGCCAAGAGGAAGGAGAGGGAGGAAAGCCAAGGAAGACAAATTAGATGCCGAGCGCAAACGTGGCAAGTCTACAGGGTGTGAGTGGCGAGCTGGCGGCCAAGGCGAATCAGTGCATGTGAATAGGTCAGAATTCTTGGTAGAAGATATTTAAATTCCATATATCACTTAATTTAGAATCAAGAAAATATTTACATTTGTGGCTGGTGTTTACATGCACGTGCGTATATACACGTGATCTTCACTTTGCATGGCGTATGTGTGCACATATGCATGTACGTGCATACGGCCGCCATGTACAAGAATTTTGTTTTCAAATTCTAGTCTAGTCGATTTGCTAATATGTGGAGTCCGAGAGCTAGTTTTCCTGTTGGTTTGAGTCCGTGTTGTATCTTGACTGTGCCTGCGTGTAATATAAATAGCCTACGGCTGTGCCCTTGTAAAAGGTCAGAGTTGACATTGTTTATTTGGCGTTGAGTGAAAACACTAGAAAACATCGAGATGGCGATATAGAGCCGCTTCTTTTTAGATTCTGAAAGCTGCTTTCATCCTTTCTATAGTAATTAACTTTCAAACAAATTTTTTTAAGGTGAAATCTACAAATCAATTATAATATACACTGTAGCTACTTTATTTATATTGACCAAAGCCATATACAAGTTCTCTTACGAATAACCTAAAAACTAAAACCTAAAGCCAAAATCTATAAGCCGAAACCAAATAGTACAGGCCCATATCCTTGTGCTCCGAGACGTTGACAAACCAATCTAGGGTTTGTATTGTTTGTGCGTGATCAAGAGAGTACTTTCTTGTGAACACCCTAAATTTACTGGATTCCTTCTGATCGTGTTCCATGGAGCACGGGTGGAAGAAGTACTACCTGTGTTGTTTCGGCTGTGGTGGCTGCTGTCTGAGATGTGGAACAGAAAGTGTTAGGGTTTGGCTGCTGTGGCTGCAGTTCGGTTAGTTGATTGATGGAGTGAAACTGCAATTGTTGCTCTGTGCTATTGATTATTTTACTGTGGATAATAGAGCCATCGATCAATTATTGCTGCTGTGCTACTGACTCCCTTACGTGACCAACAGAGGCATCAATCAATTGTTGCTGCTGTGTTACTAATTGTGTTTGTGTTGTTTACTTGGATCGAGAGAGAAAAAAAGGGGCCTGGACTGCAATATCAAGCCGAGCAGAGTTAGATCGCTGACAAGAATCCTAATTATTTGTTTGGGCTGATCTGATAGTGCGCAACTCAGATAGATGCTCTGTTGCTTATTTATCGTCAAAGATCGGGTCATCGTATGCATGCCTGCTAGTTTATTAGTTGAACTGTACTATAATTTCAGCTTTCTTGAGTGCTTAGGGAGAAGATCGTTTTCCTTGCCGGGAGACGTAGCCGGTGTCTCGATGGATCCGACGAGACCATCTCTGAGTCACACTAACTGCCTCGACGTTTGCCACAATCTGTTCTCACCACGCAGGGCTGGGGACCGTGTGTGGAAGACTGTTTGACTGAGGTTGACATATAACGAGGGATCATCACAATTTTACTTCTTATGAGCTATAGCAGTATGCTTGTAATTTCTAAATTTGGTTGTTGTCACACTCGTCTCTGATGTGGTTTGTTGTCTGTTTTTCGTTGACTGTACTCCAGGACCATAATACATGTTGGAGTACTACACAGATTATTTATCAACACCGATCAAACCACCACGTTTAGTATTGAAAAGACACATTTACGTGCAAATTAATCAACAACAATCACAAAATTCGTGGGGAACTCCAGGCGTGGGAGACGCCCGTAGTCGTCGTATGTGTTCTGTACTAGTTCCATAATCAGTAGCTAGTACACACATTCACAACATTGAGATTACATCCATACACATCGTATATATTTAATTTACGACAAATGGGTGAATACATAAGCGATGCATAAGAGATTTACAGCATATAGCCAACTGGCCAAGAAAATATCAGAGTCAAGAGCAAATTATAGCAGAAGACAAATAAATAACCAGAAGCATCCAGTGGCATGGCACTCTAGTCCACAGGCAACCGACTGGGGATTAGGCCCTACAAAAACACATCATCGAACTCCCCAGAGCCGGGTGAAATACGCGTCGCCTGGCACGTATCCTTCTTCATTCTCTGATCAACAATAATTTAAGAAAGGTTGAGTACATTGTGTACTCAGTAAGACTTGTAGTGTATCACAAAATTATATATAAATGCAAGGCTATCAAATGATGGGGCTTTTTACCAAGTTATTTTCAGCATGAGGCAAATTTTATTTGCAATATCGATAAGTAATAATTGCAACGGAATTGTAAAGAGAATTTGATATGTAATGAAATAGCATTTATATAACTTTCATAACAGTAGATCAAATCCGTTCGTAGCCTTCCTTGGCTGTGAACATCGCACAATACCCACCCATGGGCAAGGCACACGAAAGACGTATATATGACATCCCATATGTTAAGTGAAACAGTTTTGAAAAGAAAAACTATACCCTTTTGTGGCTGCATCCAAGTTTGCTCATGGCCGCGAGCACGACTATTTAAATAGTTTTTAACACTCTGCAGAAGTTGTACAGCTTTACCCACACGAGACAATTAATTATACTGTTAGTAACTTCATGCTTCCTTTGGGGTGTGACGAAAGTTAATTACCTATAGCCTTTAGGTTATTTAGTCCTAAAGCCCTTACTTGGGCACACCAAGTGAGCTGAATGACAGACCCTCACCTCAGCGGATTATCTCCCTTTGGTGAGGCATTCACAGTTGTATTAGCAAGCTTTTGTCCCAACACCTTGGTGAAGGGAGCTCCTAGAGCAAACCAAGCCAGAGTGCCCTTACTACATCTATGCCTACCACAATACAAGACTAGACCTAGACAATTTAATCAGCTAAATGCTAGATCCCATATAGCATATATGGTTGTATGGTATGACTTAGATGTGTCGCAATAACATTCAGTTCTTAATTGACCCGAGTGAGAATCTCCCCCTATATACATGCAAGATTCCCTCTCACATATGACAGTGTAACATATAACTTGCCCACATTCAAAAACTAGGTTTTTCATTTTATTTGATACCAAAGTAACAGAGGTTCCTCGTCTAGTCCAACATTTTGAAACCATCTTGCCCACTTCTTCAAAAGTTCAACTTAGCAAAAACTAGTGTGTGGTTAAGCATCCAGACCATACATGAATGTAGTATTCCTAATTTGACAGTATATATTGTCTAAACCATGTCCTAGATGTGACAACTGTGAGGGTATCATATTCTCAAGGAACTTCAATGCATACGAGCGGTTGTAACTACCATTACCCATAGTATAGCATTTTTAATGGAACATACATGTATGCATAATAGACTTTGCAAACATTCCATGAATTTAGGTTTCATTCCATGAAAAGATGACATGAATTTTACGTTGGCTTGCCAAGCCTAACACAACCCTCCTCCTTTTTCCTGGCTTGGGACAGGCTACGTAGAAAACTACATAGGCAGAGTTTTTGCAAACAGTATACAATAATTGAAATATTAGGATCAACATGGTCAAATGGGGTGTTTGTCTTGCTTAAATTATCGTGATCTTCATCTTACTCAAGACCATCTCAGTCAATGATCTTGAAGCTATTGGTCTTCGTCTTTGTCTCGATTTTGCTCGAGTTGGTGCTCCTTCGGGACTTCAACTTCTAATTACATGATAAGCGATTGAAAGACCAAATAAATCCAAAGGACTGCAAAAGGTCCAAATAAATTTAAAGAGAACTTCATTAAGTTTTATTAGGATTGAGTTTGGTGATTTAAGAGAAGGTTTAGAGGGTGAGGGATGTTTGACATAGTCGAATGGAGTTTGAGCGAATGAGGGAATGGCAAGAAGCTTTGCTAGGTAGGAAAACAAGGACGGATCAAAGAAGGCTAGGAATAGCCGATCGCAGAGTATCTTGGCTTGGTTTGAATTATCTCTTCTCCATTGGTACAATACTCTTTATGACTACTAACGCTCTTCGGTCGCCACGGTGTTCTACCGACTTCTAACACTCTTTGGCTGCTACTCAACTCTATCTACAGCTACTAAAGCCTATGGCCGCTGCAGCTTATGACCACGGTAGCTTATAGCCTTATAGCCATTATGGCTACCAACCTTATGAGTACTACATACGACTCCTTTGATACTTTGGACGTTCCGACCGCTATGGTACTCAGTCACTCTAACTACTGACTACCGATCATGGCACTTCGACCACACAGGTATTCGACTACATCGATCCTACTGCAAGTCTACTTATACCATTCACACAGAGCTTGTACTACCAATCTTCATCCACACAGGTCTTCTGAGCATTGACCGGGTTTTATAACTTGTGACTATCAACTGGGTATTATAACTTACTTTTACCGATCGGGTACTTTTTGTACGACTACCAACTAGGTTCTGTAACTTAAGACTACTGACCACGTTCTGTAGGTTCAACTACTGACCATGTTATGTATGTTTCGACTACTGACTTACCCACTAGGATCTGTAGGTTTCGACTACCGACTACGATCTAAAGCTTATGACTACTGACTGGGTCGATCTAACTGTAACTCCGGTCATACAGCTCTCATAGAGCTGATACTACCAGTCTTTGACCACGTAGGTCTTATGACTAACTAGTTACTACAACTTACGACCGATTTATTACACTTATGACCGATCTACTATTCGTACGATTGGTCTATTGTATATCACGACTAGTTTACTATACGTATGACTGATCTACTATAGTTGTGGATTGCATGTCTAGCTGTGGTCGAAGATTTTGACACAGGATGTGGTTGAAGATCTTGACTCTAGCTGTGGTCAAAGATCTTCACTTCGATAGTGGTTGAAGATATTTGACCGGTTGCCGTCAAAGATTTCAACATAGTAGCAGTCAATGATCACAACTCCGGTAGTTGAAGATTTCAACACTGCAGTAGTTGAAGATCTCGACTCCAGCAGCGGTTGAAGATCTCAGACTTCTTGTGGTTGAAGATTTCAACACAGCAGCAGTCAAAGATCTCGATAGTGGCAGCAGTCGAAGATCTTGACATGACAGTGGTCGAAGGTCTTGACTTCGGCTGCGGTCGAAGATCTCGACAGTGACAACGGTCAACGACTTTGACAATGGTAGCAGTCAAAGGTTTTGACACATTAACCATTCAAACTTTTGACATGGCAGCAGTCGAAGATCTCAATTCTGGCTACGATTGAACATCTAGACAATGGCAGTGGTCGAAGGTCTTGACACATCAGCTATTGATGACCTTGACATGGCAGCGGTCGAAGATCTTGAGTCCAGCTGTAGTCGAAGATCTTGACAATGGCAGTGGTCAAAGATTTCAACATAGGCTATGGTCGAAGATTTCAACACGGTAGGCTGCAGTCAAAAATCTCGACATGGCAGTGGTCAAAGATCTTAACACATCAGCGGTCGAAGGTCTCGACACAACGGTGGTCGAAGATTTTGACACTCGGTTGCAGTCGAAAATCTCGATACAGCAGCGGTCAAAGATCTCGACATAGTAGTAGTCGAAGATTTTAGTTGTAAAACACATTTGCACACTATTGGAATCATGACACAAGGATTATATATATGGGCTTTAACCATTTTCAAAACACATTTGCAAATATAAGCCTCATACTACAAAGAATGGAAACATAGACTTCAACACTTGTTAAACACATTTGCAATGTATAATCCCATGTTATAAGGATATAACACATGAGCCACAACTATTTGCAAAACACATTCGCAAATACAATCTCATGCCAAGGAGAGCTAGAGCAAGTGAGGTTGAGCTATAAACACATAATGAGACTCAAGCTACTAGACATGACCCTTCTTAATAGCAACCCAGTCTTTCAACCAAACACCAATACCTGTAAAAGACTAGGAATACATCCTTAACTCCAGTTACCATACCTTTGGCTTGAGTCATAGTCTTGACATACATCAACTCCTGATGCATCCTTTACTCCAACTCCATCAACATATGATAGATCTTTATTTGACTTGATGATTAACATGATCATCTACTTTTGGACAAACATCAACTCATGATGCATCCACCACTTGACTAGACGATCTTCAACATAAGAAGTCATCACAAGAATTACTCATTTGTGGAACCTAACTTATTCATTCAACTCATGGAAAATGTTTATCCACAAAACAATTATCATCAATTACCAAACTTCACCATTAACTCATAATGGAGGGACTAGATTCTACAATCTTTCCTTTTTTGTAATTCTTGACAATCTCAACAAATAATAAGATAAAAATTCATTTGCAAGTATACATCATGTACATAACACTTGTGTACTCTAATATAAGCTTTTAAAGCAAAGCTTACTTATCTAGTTGTCATTAATCATCCAACCATTAACACATAATAGAAGAACAAGATGATAACTCGATTATAAGTATATATGAACTACACAAGCTATATATACTCAAGAGATATGTTTCAAAGTAAAGATCCTTAATATGTGGAAATGGAACATGGATCAATACTAATGAAACAACAAAACATAGAGTGAACTACCCCCTAAATATGTGCATACAAGAATGTATTATGAAAGCATATGCACATATTCAAGTTTGACTTATTTGGTGAAGTTCATATATTTTGGATCCAAGGAAAGCAATAAGATAAGAATGTGATATTGAATGCATACCTCTTATGTTTTTCACCTTTTCATCCAAATGAGACTAAGCAATATCATAATCAATAAATATATTAGTCTCAAAATTGTATTTGTCATTATCACCAAAACTAACTTAATGGAGCTTGAACTTACAATCTCCACCTTTTTGGTGATGAATGACAAATGGTATTAATAATAATACCATTTGGATGAAAATGAACATATGAAAGAAAATTCAACTAAGGTGAAGGCATAAGCATAAAAAAATTTCCCTTTTTTTACAATTCTTAAATTTTGACAATTTAACAATGCTATTTCCCCCTTTTAGTGTCAATGTTATTCTCCCCCTTTTGGCATTATACAATTGAATAAAATGCTAGTACGAAGTAAACATATGTGACCAAGAGGGAAATTGAGGTAACTAAATAAAAAGATATTTGAAATATATTCAAATAATCTTACTCATGAGAGCTCCTTGAAGACTTTTGAAGTTGTCACCCTTTTGCATTTGGTCCATATGCCAATTTGAGCTTGCACATTTGCATATGTTAACATTCTAATTATGTTTCAAAAGCTAGCTGAAAAATTGACTTACAAATGTCCAATAAATCTATGATAAATTGTTAATATAGGTTAACATCTGAGAATTAAAAGTCATAATTATACTTTCCTCAGATCATGAGTACTCTGAAAGATACAAAAATCACAAAACTGCTCAAAATCATGTGAAGTTATAAAATTTCAACATGTTGTCAAAATGAGAATGTACATAACTTTCTCAACTGTGGTTGAAATGCTTTCAAATTTTGCAGAAGTGAACTTTGGACTCCTAATAAACTTTTCAAGCCAGAAATGTTGAAAAAGGAGTCTCCATTCAAAAGTTACGCTAAAATACAGTTTGAAAGCATGATAGTACAAGGATTTTTCATTAAAAGCTCAAAAACCAATTTTCACTTCATGAATACCAAATGAAGCAAATGAGAATGAAACACATTCATTCACAAGATCTATAAAATATTTTGGGCAAATAGGTAAAATATTCTTTCCAATATTAATATCTTACCCTTTTTGCTTTATAGGCTTAAAATACTGTATAAGTTTTTCACAAAGAAAAACTCCTCCTTACACAGGTTCTACTTGGCATTTCTTTTTCTTCTCCTTTGATAGACAAAGTATTTTTGTCTTCTTGTTTGACTTCTCTTTTCATATCTCTTCCCTTTTGTTTAACCTTTCTCTCATTATGTCATCTAGCACTAAAAATTAAAGATACCAATTATAAACCTTTTGTCCATAATACTTGTAAGCCTTTTGACTATACCAGTTATATATACCACTTTGACATTTATAACACTTATGATAACATTAGATACCATTTTTTAAAAATACCACTTGTAATCATGAATGATACCAAGTATAATTAATTCTAATTGTAGAGACTAGATACCACTTTATGTGTTTAGATGATATCAAGTATGATTACATCCATGTGTAAAGACTTGATACCATTTTGAGAGCATACATGACACCAAATGTGATTGATTCTATTTGTAAAACTTGACACCACTTGTATGATTAACACGTATCCCACTAGGTCAAACATGTCACTTCGTCTTCCATGATTTTCATAAGATGAAATTTGTAGGGAATACCACTTGTACGAAAATATCACTTGAAACACCACTTGAGAGAAGTGGATGATACCATTTGAGAGGATACCATTTAGGAGTCATATACCACTTGTAAGAATGGATACCACTTGAAAGATATTATATAGAAGAGCTTGGTTAAGAAAAGATTTTGCTCGGTAAGAGAAAAGATTTTATATCACTTTGAAAAGGGAAAATATGATATTGTAACACCCCAGCCAAACAATGACCTGGAATGCTACTAAACTAACAACATATAAAGGAAGAACCTATATTCACCTTACAAAATTTCGGCAGAACCTCCTTTGTTTAATGAGTAAATCAAAGGTTTCAACATGCATAGACAAATGATCTGAATAATAGTAAACAATAAATATCCAATTCTAAACAACTGAATTATGTTTGCCATTACAATCGTAACCACAATACTTAAATAAAGAACGTAAGCAATGTAAAAGTTCTAAACCTTTATTACATTCTAAACACGGTGATCTTTAATCAGTTACCACTTAAGCTATTCAACAAATAATGTTTAAGGTTCTTTATTTCTTCCAAGGTGAATGGACCGTGCAAGTACAACAAAGCTAATCCATCCTTATCCCCATGCATACCGGTCTCATGAAGGTACCTAAAAAAACATCCAACAACAAGGGTGAGTCCAAAGACTCAGCAAGTATAATAAATGGTAACAACAGCATATAAGTATGAAACCCATCAATTTCACTTCACAAATCCATTCACCAAATACATTACGTACACATGATATGCAACATGCTCAATATGCTCAAGGTGCTCTTTGTCTTTATCTTTGTCTTTTTGCATTTTACCGGTAATGCAAAGTGCGCATCCGTCGATGCACACCCATGCCTATGCCATCTGGCACAGGGACCATTGCCCATACTCTGCAAGTATGGGGACCTAAGCCCATGCTCTTCAAGCATGGGGACCTTTAGCCCGTCATAAACATGACGGGGATCTCAAGAATTGCTTGGTCGTCACAGGACCAAGACTTCAATAAGCCAACATGATGCATATGTATGAAATCTCAAATTAATACAACATGCATCCGCATCAACATTGCATATGAATAACATATTCATACTACAAAAGCTCATATTCATAGACTTCATAACTTTCAAACATCCGTGATTAACACATAACTCATAGCATTAGCAACCATGAACATTACCAATCATATCACCATAACAATCATGAACAACTCAAATTCTCATAGAATTTATCAAACTATACCATTCGATAATATCTATTATATCCATAAATATACTTGCCTTAACCACGAGAAAACGGGAAATGAGCAGAAGGTGCGGCTCCTGGAATCCGTCCTCCTCCTGAACAATAATTATAATAATTGCTAAGGCAACAGTAACGAGTCTTTATATTAAACAAAAACACCCCCAAACTAATCCAACATGTTTAACTTGACTCAAAACCCCAAATCTTTTCGGACACCCTGTCCCCCTCTACAGACAGTCAACTTCAAAAATTCTTATCTAATGGTACAGAAGTCCGAGCAGGGCGTTCTCAAATTTTCTGGAAATATAATTAAATTATATAACTAAATATAGTTGGTGAGTCTCCCTGATTCGGCCAACTTCTACCCGCACCATCTAACTTTCTAGAACATCAATTCCGTAATGAGTTCTCTGGGCAGCGCACTAAAATTGTCATAACTTTCACCCCGAGAGTCGGAATCAGGATTTCTTGATCTTTCTGGAAAGCTAAGGAAAATATCTGAAACTTTCATAATATGGAGATCCTCTGATTCTCCTGATTTCTAATCGTCCAAACCCATCTACCGAAACCTGACAGGAATTTCCCCGATCTACAGGACAGTCCGACTAGAAAAATCATAACTTTTTCTACAGAGGTCCGAATGACGCGTTCTAGCACTTCATGGAAAGCTAAAGATGTCCTCTACAAATCGCTAGGAGAAGACCAGACCTGAATCCCCACGGATCTATATAAAAAAGACCGTCTAACAGAGGCTGTCCTGAGCAGATCCGAAAACCGACATTGATAACGCAATTAGAATTTACATCTACAAGGGGAAGAGCATGGATTACCCTTGACGAACACTGAAGAATACCACGAACACCCCACGAATCTCTCCTCTCCTTCTTTTCCTCTTTGCCCCTTCTTCTTCCCTTCCTCCGAGTCCAATCGCCTAGCTGCGAATTATTCCTTTCCCCCGATCATTCGGCATCAATTGGAGGTCTTGATCACCGGCAATGGAGGAGAGGGGAGGAGGAGGCGCTGCTGGATGGCGCAAGGCAAAGGGGAGGGGCGCACAAGGGGAGGAGAGGGGGAGGGGCGGCTAGGGTTGGAGGGGGGAAGGTGGCGCCCCCCTTTGCTGGCCGAAATCCCCACCTGGGCCAAGGCCCAGGCCCAGGTTGCCAGGCAAAATCAGAAAACCCCCTCTAAACTTGATATTTTATTCTTCCCTTTAAGGTCCTTTACTCCGATTAAACGATTAACGGTCGAAATCTTCCGGGATATTACAGATATCACTTGTAAAGATAAGGATAAAACTCATGCCGAGGTCAAGATGATCAAAAGTCTACCACTCTTTGAGAGAATGCCATTTTATGATAAAAAAGTATCATAAAAGGATCAAAATTGCATATGGAGTCAAGAGATTACTCAAGGGTAGCTAGCAATGATAACAAAGATCAACATGGCTTTGAGGAGCAAAGGGAATGGCTGATAGAACTGAAATCAACAGGTTTTGAATCAAATCAGCCTTTTTTCAGAGAAATCGGAAGTACCACAGTTTCACTGCCGGTAGTTCTGGAAGACGAAAGTACCGAGAATGTGCAGCGGTAGTTCCGATTTTTTTGGAAGTATGCCAAAGATTGGAATTTTGAGGAGGGTTGATATAATGTTATACCTTACTCTAAAGCCTTTCACAAAAAAACTTAAACAACTTGTGGATCACTTCTAACTATATACCAAGATTGAAAATCTTTTGAATATATATTTTAACAAATTAAGCTTTCATTTTAAAAAAACTAACTCATTTTCAATCAAATCTTCAAGATTGCAAGAATGAGAATTAGAGGGTATTTTTAAGCAACCAATTTCATGTATGAGTTGTAAAAAAACCTTATGAGCTAATATATGTCAATAATTTTGGCTCTAATGGTAAAGATTGTGACCACTTAGGTCGACTAAAGATTTTGGATGAGTTTCAAATCCAAATAACTTTTGTTTGGTTGGCCTTTTGGAAAACTTTTAAATACCAATAATGTTTGAAATAGCCAACTCTAGGTCTTTATTATTGAACACTTTTTAAAATTTATTTTAGAATGGATTTTTGACCAATTTTTGAATTTTAAGACAAAACAAAATACTCCGATATCTTGTGGCTTTTGGCTGCGGCTTTTGGCTTTTGGGCTGTTCATGCGAGAGATTACAGAGTAATAGAAACTCACGTGCGGTTTTTGCCGATATAAATGAAGTCAATACAGTATGTACTACAATTAACTAGTAAACCCTATCTTGAAAAGATACTCCGGTTAAAAGCTTGTTACTGTAGAAAAGCCAAAAGACAGCTTTTAGAAGCTGAAAAGAACAGGGCGACTATATTGCTAGTTTTGGGTTAGAAACTCAATTTTACTTGAAATAAGCTTTTCTAAAGCCAAAACCTTTGAAATGCATTTGTGTACATTTTCCAACTAGTTTTTCAAAGATATACTAATAATTTCAAAATTTTGACTTTTGGTTAAAAGGCTTAATTTTGAAAAATCAATACTAGCACTTAATCAATTGAGCACACTTAGGGATGTGATACACATGAATATGATTTAGTACCCTCCTTAATGTGCCACTACATCTTGCTCTTGATTACAATAATAAACTTTTAGAACAAGAACAAGAGCAAAAGCAAGTGCACCCCTTTTAAATGATATTCATGCAATACAAACTATACAAGGTTAGGGGCTAAATATGTCAAATGTAGATACTTGTTACCGAGATGGCATAGGCTCATCATGTGTCTTGATCATACTCAAGCTTGGCTCCAATTTTGCATATGATGGGATTCACCTCTTCATGAATAAGCCAAGTTTCCAATGCCTCTCTAAGTACCTATTAAGCATTTAAACACATTTTGGTACGTAAAACTTGGTTGGGTCCACCAATGTTAGTCACAATAGATTTGGGCATCCAAATGGCTCTAACATTGGTTTTATATAAACTAACATCTCTAGCAAACATATTGCTATTTCTATCCTTTCTAAGCAAATAATATTCATTAAATAGATATGGCTTAGAAATGATACCTTTGGGACAATCCTTACTAAAGTGCCCCTTCTCCTAGCAATTATAGTAAGTTTGGCAATTGCTACCCCTTTTGTCTTCCTGTCTTGCTCAATGCCGGTTTGCCTCATTTTTTATGACTTTGTCTTATCATCCAACTTGTTGGGGCACACCAAAGCGAAGTGGCCCTTCTTGTTGCATCCAAAGCATTTGATATTATTGAATTATTTTCCAAATTGCTTTGGGATTCTCTTTACCTTTTTCGTGGAGATGAATCGATTATTCTCTTGTCATTCGATTTTCTTTAACTTCTCAATATTCTATCAAGAGAGGACTTTCCTTTATAGCTCTTTTTCAAGTCATTTTTCAATATTATGACTTAGACCTTGAGCTCTTTGTTTTCCTCTAAAAGGTTAGTATTGCAATGCATAGAGAAAGTAGAAGCATCTATTTGTGAGCAACAAGGTATATCAACCAAATCATCATAAGCGGTGGATATGCTAACTTTAGATGAAATGCAAGAGTTAGGAGTTACACATGGCATATCATCTAGTAAATTGCATGCGGTGTCTATATCCACCATAGGCTTAGAATATTCTTTGAGGAGGAGTGTTGTGGTTACAGACCAAAAAGTGGAATGAGGGTATGGTTGTGGAGAAGACAGATGAACAATGCTTGGCCTTCCCCATGTCCAGGGTAGCCATATATATATTCACATGGGGAGCATTTTACAAGTATGTCCTTACATTCAGGTATCCCCCACAGGGGTACTTATGTCATTACACACATCCCATTTTGAGCTTTACAAACCCTTGGCAAGCCGGCTGGGTTTAGGTGGGGGCCACCCCTACGACAAGGAGAATTTCATGTTCTCCTTTTAGCTTATTATAATCATTTTAAAGAGAGACATACTCATTCTTCAAAATCTTATACTTAGCCTTCTCCTTTCCAAGATATTCTTTAAGCTCTTCTAACATATCCATCAACTCGTCATAAGAAGATGCATCATTGTCATCATCATTATTTACCTTCTTATTACCTTTTGCCATGAAGCATTGAGTTGATGTGGAGGGAATGGTGGATTCTTCATCATCGGAACTAGAGGTTGAGCATCCTTCTCCTGACATCCACTCTTGTATGCAATCCTCATCAGTTGATGTGGACATTTCATATTTATCTTGAATTTTCATCCACATATCATGAGCGCTCTTAAACACCTCTACACTCAAAGCACTAAATAAAGCATTAGTTGCTTGAGCGTCGAGATGCAAGCATATCTCTTCCTGATCAATAGTTGGAGCAAGAGGATCAATTGAAAGAGAAAAGCCCACATCTACAATCCACCATATTTTGGGCTCATGGCTTTAAAATAACATATTATGTGGATTTTCCAATTTGCATAGTTTGTGCCATTAAAAAGAGGTGCTTCATCTAGTTGTGTTATATCTCTAGTCGCCATCCTTTTACTCTCTAGGCGGTTAAACCTAATAAATGAGAGACCAAGCTCTGATACCACTTGTTAGATCGAGGAGACCGACTAGAGGGGGGGGGGGGTGAATAGGTAGTCTAAAAAATTCTTCTTTAATTAATTATCAACTTTCATTTGGCTAAACCGAGCAAATGATATGGAAGCTTAACTCAAAAGATTTAGCACAAATAACACCTAAAACAATCGGATTCACCTAAGTGCACCAACAAGATAAGCGTATGTCAAGGTTAGCAATTCTAGGATGACAAGTAATCAATTTAATTCTATAAATGTAAATTGCTTGAATGTAAATTGAGCACAAGAAAACAAACCACAATTGACACTGTTGGTTTTTACCATGGTGATCGGAGACCTGTCGGTACCTCCTCGTCTACGTTGAGGTTAGCCCAAACGAATTGGATTGACTCCATGAATTAAGCCAAAACATCTCAATCTGTTGCTTTTCCTCCACTTCGGAGATGGCGAGCACCACACCACGCACAATTCACCAGGCCTTCCCACAAGCTTCATGAGATTATCACCAAGCACGATGCCTCAACCGCTGTCTAGCAGTCGGCAAACTCCAAGAGTAATGAGTCAAGTCCCTCGCTTGACTCTCACCATGTGCAACGAATGCACACCGCTCAAGTGGATACAAAATCCACCTCTAGATGCAACATATGCAATCTAGAGCCTTTCTCTTTGCTCATAAGGTGCAACACATGCACAATTGAGAAGGAGACTTCACACTAGCTCAAGAGAGTAAAATGGAGTAAAGCATTACTCTGTCCAACCGGCCACAACGGGGTATATATACCCCACACCTTAAAACTAGCCGTTGGGACAGAAAAATAGGATTTTTGGAAGTACCGCATGTAAACAACTGGTACTTTCACTCCCCTCAGCAACGGTCAAAAAACTAGCCGTTGCAGACAAATCTGGTAGTTCTGACGTGCAAAGTCCAGTACTACCAACTATCGAAAGTACCACAACACTCGTGTGAAACTATCGATTTCGTCGGGGACGAGAAGACTCTACACAGGTGTTTTTCTAGAAAAAAACGTACCACTACACAAGCTGATCATTCCGAAACTTGAAAGTACTACTCACAGAGAGCCTACAGTGCTACTCGTTCATTAGATGCTCACATAGAGCTGAAAATTTTGATCGTCAACTACCCTGGTCCTCGACCACATAGGATTATTTGACCACTCAGGTCTCTGACCACACTGTTTGGTTCGACCACACAGATCTTCAACCGTGTTGTCCGAATAGACCACATAGGTCTTTGACTACGCTGATCTCTGACCACGTTGTCCGGTTTAACCACACAGGTCTCCAACCACGCTGGTCTCCGACTACATTGGTTTCGACCATAGAGGTTTCAACCGTGTCGATCTTCAACCACATCAATCTTCAACCACACAGATCTCTGACCACCACATCAATCTTTGACCACGTTATATCAATCACGTCAATTCGACCATATTGGTTTCAACCACACAGGTCTTGACCACATTGGTTCCAACCAAGTCGGTTCGACTATGCTAGTCTCGATCACACAGATCTCGACCATGTTGGTTCGACCACGTTGGTTTCAACCACGCTAGTTTCGACCATGCTGGTTTCAATCACACAGATCTCAACCACGTCGGGTTTTACCATCTTGGTTCGACCACACTGGTCTTTGATCACACAGATCTCGACCATGTCAGTTTTGACCACGCTGGTTTCTATCACACAGATTATGACCACGTCAGTTTTGACCATGCTGGTTCAACCAATCTAGTTTGACCACGTTGGTCTTTGACTACATCGATCTTCAACCACGTAGGTCATCAATGTAGGACCCCAGAGCAACAACTCCGAAACCCTCTGTGTTAATCGCACTAGTCCCAGATCAGCTAGTGCACACAGTGATAACAGGGATACATATCAAGCACAATGACAAACTTTATTTAACTTAATATGGGTCTGATGGCCAAAGTTTACACCAATGCTCATTGGCAACAATAATAAAGGCAAATAACTGCGGAAGAAAACTAATAAAAGCGAAGCCCAAGCCTGCCCACAGGCAAACGACTGTAAGACGTGGCCTACTCGTCCAGGTCTTCACAGTTGTCAAAGTCGTCTTCCTTTGTGTAGAGATTGCAAGATGAGTACAAACTTGTACTCTATAAGTCACACGGAGAAAATCCAGATAAAAGTCAAATAAATACAAATAATTAATTTGAAATAGGATTTTACATAAAATCAAAATATCATTTATTTAATAATATGTTTGGGATTTTACTTAAATTACCTTTCAAATCCAGCCTTTTTACAAACATAAAATCGAGGCAAAACAAAATTAAAATTCAGACCCCAAAACACTTATTTTTATTTTAAACCAAATTAATTTAATTTTTAAAAAATAATTTCACCCAAAATTTGAGATGAACAGCTGAGCTCAAACTACCCCCTTAAAAAGAATATCGCCCCTGAGATTTGGGTTGGCTAGCAAAGAAATGGGTTTGGATCTTACTCTGCATGGCTTGAGCTAACATCCGGTTCAGGCGTCCTTTCATGAACTTTGTTACCCTTCTATTTGCTGCTTGAAGGTTGTTGGCAGTTGGTGCTCCAGGTGTACCATTCTTCACTACCTGTTACTTGTTGGGGCAGTTGTTGGCGTAATGTGTCGTTTCATGGTAGTTGAAACAAGTGACTCCTACTGCAGGGTTTGAGTCCTTCTTTGGGAAGCCAATTTCCAAAGCTTTGTTGTCTTCGGTGTTTGGGAAAGTGTTGGTCAGAACTTGGTCTCCGGCTGACGATGATGATTGAAACTTGCTGGCCTATAGTGGAGTTCTTCTAGTCTTGGAGAAGCTTCCGAGGTTCATATGCTGGGTATACATTCGTCTCTTCCGATTCTTCATCTCCTGGTGCTTGGACTCCTGGCGAATTGCCTTACTGACAAGCTGGTGGAAATCAGCATAATCATTAGAGAGAAGTTGAACAGATAGGTCATCGTTGAGTCCTTCTAGGAACCTTTCCTGCTTAGCTTCATCTGTAAAGACGTCTTCTAGTGTATAGCGTGCCAATTGGTTGAATTTCTGCAGGTACTCATTCATGGAGCGGCTTTCTCGTTGTAGAGCTCTAAATTCCCTTTTCTTGAGAGTGACGGTGCCAGTGGGGACATGAGCTTTGCGAAAGTTTTGCACAAACTCATTCCAAGTGATAGTCTGAACGTTGGTGTCCCACCATTCTGAAGCTGGTCCGCTCAGCTGATGAGAAGCAAACAAAACTCTTTCCCGATCATTGCATTAAATAATTTCCAGCTTCTTTCCTAAGACTCTGAGCCAATCATCTGCATCCATGGGGTCAGTGCTACTGGAGAAGGTCGGGGGACGCAACCTCATAAATTCCGATACCCTTGATTATGGAGCTTGAGCTGGCACTAGCGGAGCAGGTTGTGCAAGGTGGTTGATGGTCTGCGCTAGTAATTGAAAGAGCTAATTCTGGTTTGCCATCATCTGGGCCCAATCAGGTTCATTTGCTAGTGGAGGAGTAGAAACGGGCTAACTTCCTTATGCTCCATTAAGATTGCCGTTGCTCTTGTTCCTTGTGTTCACCATCTGCTCGTTGCTTTTAAGAATTAGGGAAGAGGAGACTCAAGGAAAACGAATAATAGGGGACATTTTTCACAACCCAAAACAAAATTCCAACCTAGAATAAACCTTTATTAATCACATTAAGTAATAGTTACGACTGTCGACAAAAGAGAAGGCTAACAGCTCATAACAATGTCTTATTAGCTAGCTTAGCGACTTATCCTAAAGGGGTAAAGGTCATCTTGGAGTGATCCATCGTGGCTCTCATGGTACAAAATGTGATCCTTCGATGCAAAGATTGAAATGGCAACAGCGACGAAGAACTACTTTATGAGCGGCTTCTTGCCTGTCTCTTTCAAATGAGTAACCATTTCCTTTGAAGCAGTAACGAAGACTTCCTTGTCCAGTGTGCTTGCTGATGAGTAGAGTGAAGTGATGTCCCATTGTCTGGTCTCCATGGCGGTCTTCTTTGTGCACGTAGATAGCTCGACGTTGGAAACCCAAACGATGAAGTAGTCGATGAAGGCCTACACTCCATCCATCATTTCGTGCATCTTGATAATTATACATCTACAATTGTTTGAATAAGAGAGAAGTTAGAAATATGTTTTTGAATGATAACATAAAGATGACGAAGGATTGAGAGATGAGAGAAAGCAAAGATTGAGGGGGTAAGAATAAGCATTATATGTGTGTGTGTGTGTATATATATATATATTAAATTACTGTTTATTAAAAATAAGTCCTTAGGGTTTGATCATTCTATTCTATCTACAGTCACGTCTTAGAGTCGTCATGGCTCTGATACCATCTCTGTCGGACCCCGGAGCAACAACTCCGAAACCCTCTGTGTTAACGCACTAGTCCCGGATCAGCTAGTGCATACAGTGAGAACAGGGATATATATCAAGCACAATGACAAACTTTATTTAACTTAATATGGGTCTGATGGCCAAAGTTTGCATCAATGTTCATTGGCAATAATAATAAAGGCAAATAACTACGGAAGCAAACTGATAAAAGCTAAGCCCAAGCCTACCCACAGGCAAACGACTATAAGACGCGGCCTACTCGTCCAGGTCTTCATCGTAATCGAAGTTGTCTTCCTCTGTGTAGAGATAGCAAGGTGAGTACAAACTTATACTCTGCAAGTCACACGGAGAAATGCATCATAATGATAAAGGCAACAAAGGAAGGTGTCGTAGCTACGGGCTAAATAGGAAGAGAGGGGGATCGATAGGAGAGGAAGAGAGCTAGATCTGGAGAGGTGGTGAGAATGAAGGAGATGTCCCCCCCTTTGCCCCTCCTGGGGGCTTATATATATGTGAGTGGGGTAGAATGGGAAATCCCCATTCTACCCCTTAGTATTTACAAAGGATGGGGGTACACCGGTATATATTTACACTGTTATATTCCTCTACACTATTGGGCCTATTACATGTTGGATTAGTTGCACGGCCCAGTCACGGGGGGTTGGGCCACCCCTACAACAGTACTCCCTCGACAGCAAGCGCTGAGGTCCCGATGGGCGAGCTGACGCGATCAACCACCCCAGCCCCCCGTTCCCTGACAGCAAGCACGAGGGTGCCGATGCAACGAAGATGCTCATGACGGACCCGGTTAAGCGCCGGAGACGTCGTCGAGCGCCGAAGGCGTGCCGTCCCGCCGAGGCGATGCCTACAAGGTGGACGGCGGAGTCGAGGCCGAAGGCGCGTCATCGAGCGCCGAAGACGTGCCGGCCCGCCGAGGCGATGCCTACAAGGCGGAAGGCGGAGTCAGCGCCGAAGACGTGCCATCCTGCCGAGGCGATGCCTACAAGGCGGACGGCGGAGTCGAGCGCCGAAGACGTGCCGTCTCGCCGAGGCGATGCCTACGAGGCGGACGGCGGAGTCGAGCGCCGAAGACGTGCCGTCGAGCGCCCAAGACGTGCCGTCCCGCCGAGGCGATGCCTACGAGGCGGACGACGGAGTCGAGCGCCGAAGACGTGCCGTCCAGCCGAGGCGATGCCTACAAGGCGGACGGCGGAGTCGAGTGCCGAAGGTGTGTCGTCGAGCGCCGAAGACGTGCCGCCCGCCGAGGCGATGCCTACGAGGCGGACGGCGGAGTCGAGCGCCGAGGACGTGCTGTCCCGTCGAGGCGATGCCTACGAGGCGGACGGCGGAGTCGAGCACCGAAGACGTGCCGTCGAGAGCCCCAGACGTGCCATCGAGCGCCCAAGACGTGCCGTCCCGCCGAGGCGATGTCTCCGGCGAGGTCGAGCGCCGGAGACGTGCCGTCTCGCCGAGGCGATGCCTACAAGGCGGACGGCGGAGTCGAGCGCCGAAGATGTGCCGTCTCGCCGAGGCGATGCCTACGAGGCGGACGGCGGAGTCGAGCGCCGAAGACGTGCCGTCGAGCGCACAAGACGTGCCGTCGAGCGCCCAAGACGTGCCGTCCCGCCGAGGCGATGCCTACGAGGCGGACGGCGGAGTCGAGCGCCGAAGACGTTCCGTCCTGCCGAGGCGATGCCTACAAGGCGGACGGCGGAGTCTAGCGCCGAAGGCGTGTCGTCGAGCGCAGAAGACGTGCCGTCCCGCCGAGGCGATGCCTACGAGGCGGACGGCGGAGTCGAGCGCCGAAGACGTGCTGTCGAGCGCCCAAGACGTGCCGTCCCGCCGAGGCGATGCCTACGAGGCGGACGGCGGGGTCGAGCGCCGAAGACGTGCCGTCGAGCGCCCAAGACGTGCCGTCCCGCCGAGGCGATGCCTACGAGGCGGACGGCGGAGTCGAGCGCCGAAGACGTGCCGTCCTGCCGAGGCGATGCCTACGAGGCGGACGGCGGAGTCGAGCGCCGAGGACGTGCCGTCCCGCCGAGGCGATGCCTACGAGGTGGACGGCGGAGTCGAGCACCGAAGACGTGCCGTCGAGTGCCCCAGACGTGCCGTCGAGCACCCAAGACGTGCCGTCCCGCCGAGGCGATGCCTCCGAGGCGGACGGCGGAGTCGAGCGCCGAAGACGTGCCGTCGAGCGCCCAAGACGTGCCGTCCCGCCGAGGCGATGCCTACGAGGCGGACGGCGGAGTCTAGCGCCGAAGACGTGCCATCCCGCCGAGGCGATGCCTACGAGGCGGACGGCGGAGTCGAGCGCCGAGGACATGCCGTCCCGCCGAGGCGATGCCTACGAGGCGGACGGCGGAGTCGGGCACCGAAGACGTGCCGTCGAGTGCCCCAGACGTGCCGTCGAGCGCCCAAGACGTGCTGTCCCGCCGAGGTAGGGAGGCGAGACCGCCGTTCCCCTACCTTCAAAAAGGAGCGCCCGCGGAGAGCGGGCGCTTGGAGCGTAGGCCGAAGGCACTACGCTCGCCGAGGTAGGGAGGCGAGACCGCCGTTCCCCTACCTTCAAAAAAGGGGCGTCCGCGGGGAGCGGGCGCTTGGAGCGTAGGCCGAAGGCACTACGCACGCCGAGGTAGGGAGGCGAGACCGCCGTTCCCCTACCTTCAAAAAGGAGTGCCCGCGGCGAGCGGGCGCTTGGAGCGTAGGCCGGAGGCACTACGCACGCCGAGGTAGTGAGGCGAGACCGCCCTTCCCCTACCTTCAAAAAAGGGGGCGTCCGCAGGGAGCGGGCGCTTGGAGCGTAGGCCGAAGGCACTACGCACGCCGAGGTAGGGAGGCGAGACCGCCGTTCCCCTACCTTCAAAAAGGAGGGCCCGCGGAGAGCGGGCGCTTGGAGCGTAGGCCGAAGGCACTACGCACGCCGAGGTAGGGAGGCGAGACCGCCGTTCCCCTACCTTCAAAAAGGGGGCCCGCGGAGAGCGGGCGCTTGGAGCGTAGGCCGGAGGCACTACGCACGCCGAGGTAGGGAGGCGAGACCGCCGTTCCCCTACCTTCAAAAAGGAGCACCCGCGGAGAGCGGGCGCTTGGAGCGTAGGCCGGAGGCACTACGCACGACGAGGTAGGGAGGCGAGGCCGCCGTTCCCCTACCTTCAAAAAGGGGGCGTCCGCGGGGAGCGGGCGCTTGGAGCGTAGGCCGAAGGCACTACGCACGCCGAGGTAGGGAGGCGAGACCGCCGTTCCCCTACCTCCAAAAAGGGGGGCCCGCGGCGAGCGGGCGCTTGGAGCGTAGGCCGAAGGCACTACGCACGCCGAGGTAGGGAGGCGAGACCGCCGTTCCCCTACCTTCAAAAAGGAGCGCCCGCGGAGAGCGGACGCTTGGAGCGTAGGCCGAAGGCACTACGCACGCCGAGGTAGGGAGGGGAGACCGTCGTTCCCCTACCTTCAAAAAGGGGGGCCCGCGGAGAGCGGGCGTCTCAAGCGTAGGCCGAATGCACTGCGCACGCCGAGGTAGGGAGGCGAGACCGCCGTTCCCCTACCTTCAAAAAGGAGCGCCCGCGGAGAGCGGGCGCTTGGAGCGTAGGCCGGAGGCACTACGCACGCCGAGGTAGGGAGGCGAGACCGCTGTTCCCCTACCTTCAAAAAAGGGGGCGTCCGCGGGTAGCGGGCGCTTGGAGCGTAGGCCGAAGGCACTACGCACGCCGAGGTAGGGAGGCGAGACCGCCGTTCCCCTACCTTCAAAAAGGAGTGCCCGCAGAGAGCGGGCGCTTGGAGCGTAGGCCGAAGGCACTGCGCACGCCGAGGTAGGGAGGCGAGACCGCCGTTCCCCTACCTTCAAAAAGGAGCGCCCGCGGAGAGCGGGCGCTTGGAGCGTAGGCCGAAGGCACTACGCAGGCCGACGTAGGGAGGCGAGACCGCCGTTCCCCTACCTTCAAAAAGGAGCGCCCGCGGAGAGCGGGCGCTTGGAGCGTAGGCCGAAGGCACTGCGCACGCCGAGGTAGGGAGGCGAGACCGCCGTTCCCCTACCTTCAAAAAGGAGTGCCCGCGGAGAGCGGGCGCTTGGAGCGTAGGCCAGAGGCACTACGCACGCCGAGGTAGGGAGGCGAGACCGCCGTTCCCCTACCTTCAAAAAGGAGGGCCCGCGGAGAGCGGGCGCTTGGAGCGTAGGCCGAAGGCACTACGCACGCCGAGGTAGGGAGGCGAGACCGTCGTTCCCCTACCTTCAAAAAGGGGGGCCCGCGGAGAGCGGGCGGTTGGAGCGTAGGCCGGAGGCACTACGCACGCCGAGGTAGGGAGGCGAGACCGCCGTTCCTCTACCTTCAAAAAGGAGCGCCCGCGGAGAGCGGGCGCTTGGAGCGTAGGCCGAAGGCACAACGCACGCCGAGGTAGGGAGGCGAGACCGTCGTTCCCCTACCTTCAAAAAGGGGGCGTCCGCGGGGAGCGGGCGCTTGGAGCGTAGGCCCAAGGCACTACGCACGCCGAGGTAGGGAGGCGAGACCGCCGTTCGCCTACCTTCAAAAAGGGGGGCCCGTGGCGAGCGGGCGCTTGGAGCGTAGGCCGAAGGCACTACGCACGCCGAGGTAGGGAGGCGAGACCGGCGTTCCCCTACCTTTAAAAAGGAGCGCCCGCGGAGAGCGGGCGCTTGGAGCGTAGGCCGAAGGCACTACGCACGCCGAGGAAGGGAGGCGAGACCGCCGTTCCCCTACCTTCAAAAAGGGGGGCCGCCGAGAGCGGGCGCTTGGAGCGTAGGCCGAAGGCACTACGCACGCCGAGGTAGGGAGGCGAGACCGCCGTTCCCCTACCTTCAAAAAGGAGCGCCCGCGGAGAGCGGGCGCTTGGAGCGTAGGCCGGAGGCACTACGCACGCCGAGGTAGGGAGGCGAGACCGCCGTTCCCCTACCTTCAAAAAAGGGGGCGTCCGCGGGGAGCGGGCGCTTGGAGCGTAGGCCGAAGGCACTACGCACGCCGAGGTAGGGAGGCGAGACCGCCGTTCCCCTACCTTCAAAAAGGAGCGCCCGCGGGAGCGGGCGCTTGGAGCGTAGGCCGAAGGCACTACGCACGCCGAGGAAGGGAGGCGAGACCGCCGTTCCCCTACCTTCAAAAAGGGGGGCCCGCAGAGAGCGGGCGCTTGGAGCGTAGGCCGAAGGCACTACGCTCGCCGAGGTAGGGAGGCGAGACCGCCGTTCCCCTACCTTCAAAAACGAGCGCCCGCAGATAGCGGGCGCTTGGAGCGTAGGCCGGAGGCACTACGCACGCCGAGGTACGGAGGCGAGACCGCCGTTCCCCTACCTTCAAAAAAGGGGGCGTCCGCGGGGAGCGGGCGCTTGGAGCGTAGGCCGAAGGCACTACGCACGCCGCGGTAGGGTGGCGAGACCGCCGTTCCCCTACCTTCAAAAAGGAGCGCCCGCGGAGAGCGGGCGCTTGGAGCGTAGGCCGAAGGCACTACGCACACCGAGGAAGGGAGGCGAAACCGCCGTTCCCCTACCTTCAAAAAGGGGGGCCCGCGGAGAGCGGGCGCTTGGAGCGTAGGCCGAAGGCACTACGCACACCGAGGTAGGGAGGCGAGACCGCCGTTCCCCTACCTTTAAAAAGGAGCACCCGCGGAGAGCGGGCGCTTGGAGCGTAGGCCGGAGGCACTACGCACGCTGAGGTAGCGAGGCGAGACCGCCGTTCCCCTACCTTCAAAAAAGGGGGAGTCCGCGGGGAGCGGGCGCTTGGAGCGTAGGCCGAAGGCACTACGCACGCCGAGGTAGGGAGGCGAGACCGCCGTTCCCCTACCTTCAAAAAGGGGGCGTCCGCGGGGAGCGGGCGCTTGGAGCGTAGGCCGGAGGCACTACGCACGCCGAGGTAGGGAGGCGAGACCGCCGTTCCCCTACCTTCAAAAAAGGGGGCGTCCGCGGGGAGCGGGCGCTTGGAGCGTAGGCCGAATGCACTACGCACGCCGAGGTAGGGAGGCGAGACCGCCGTTCCCCTACCTTCAAAAAGGGGGGCCCGCGGAGAGCGGGCGCTTGGAGCGTAGGCCGAAGGCACTACGCACGCCGAGGTAGGGAGGCGAGACCGCCGTTCCCCTACCTTCAAAAAGGAGTGCCCGCGGAGAGCGGGCGCTTGGAGCGTAGGCTGGAGGCACTACGCACGCCGATGTAGGGAGGCGAGACCGCCGTTCCCCTACCTTCAAAAAGGAGCGGTACACTCCCTGGTGTAACGCGCTCGAAGGTGCGACATCCAGGTGCCGCATCACTAGGGCGAGGCACTCCCTAGTGTCTCGGCCATCGCGCAATTTTTATACTCCGTAGAGTGCGTGAGGGTAATTGGTGCGTGCGGGGGCGGACCTCGGTGCACGACTTAATTTATAGTCCGCGGACTCTCGCGTGCGGAGGCAGACCTCGGCGCACGATTTAATTTATAGTCCTTGGACTCTCGCGTGCGGAGGCAGACCTCGGCGCACGACTTATTTAGAGTCCTTGGACTCTCGCGTGCGGAGGCAGACTTCGGCGCACGACTTAATTTATAGTCCGCAGACTGGTGCGTGCGGAGGCGGACCTCAGCGCACGACTTGTTTAGAGTCCGTAGACTTGCGCAGGGACAACACCTGCGTCTTATTTATGCTCCGTAGAGAACGTGAGATCAGAGTCCCCGTCTTGTTTATACTCCGTAGAGTCGTGCGTGCGGAAGCTGAGCTCAACGCTACGCCTTATTTAAAGTCCGTAGACATCATGCGTGCGGAGGCGGACCTCGACGCTACGACTTCCTTTATAGTCCGTGGACTCGCGCGTGCGGAGGAATGCCTCGACGGTCACGTCTTTTTTAAAGTCCGTAGACATCATGCGTGCGGAGCTAGGCTCAACGCTACGTCTTATTTATAGTCCGTGGACTCACGCGTGCGGAGGAATGCCTCGACGGTCACGTCTTTTTTAAAGTCCGTAGACATCATGCGTGCGGAGCTAGGCTCAACGCTACGTCTTATTTATAGTCCGTGGACTCGCGCGTGCGGAGGAATGCCTTGACGGTCACGTCTTTTTTAAAGTCCGTAGACATCATGCGTGCGGAGCTAGGCTCAACGCTACGTCTTATTTATACTCCGTAGAGTGCGTGAGAAGGCGTCCCCCCGCACGTCTTTTGTTTATACTCAGCCCCGTCACCTTTTGGCTACGGCGAGTGCACACGCGAACGTGCGTCTTCGATTTATACTCAGACCCGTACCCCTGGCTACGGCGAGTGCACACGCGAACGTGCGTCTTTGGTTTATACTCAGACCCGTACCCCTGGCTACGGCGAGTGCACACGCGAACGTGCGTCTTTGGTTTATACTCCGTGGAGTACGCCGACGCTCGAGGCGATCGTGCGATTTAAACCAAAAGCGAGGACCAAAACAGAGGCACGAAAAGAAATGGCCAAAGCCTCGCGGCAACAAAACGCTCCAGAATTCCATACCATAAAAGCATTTTATGCTGCGGTGGCCCAAAATAGGCCAAAACTGGAGGAACAAATAGAGCCAAATCGAATGCTCTGAGAATGGAACTGCGGTTAAAGCCTCACACGTAACCATGTGTAGTACGTACCAGACGGGGTGGTATCCTGATGCCTGCACCAGAGCCTAGGCGGAGTGGCGCTAGCACGTCTGCGGAGACTTCGCGGAGTAGGCGAAGTCATGCTGGCGGACTGGTGAAATCGTCGTGCCGGTGACGTCGTTGCGGGGTTGAGCGGACCAGGACCGAAGGAGCTTGAATCATGCACGGGTGGTGCGAAGACCTCCGCATGGGAGCTTGCCATCGCTTCGCACATGCGTACGCAGGAAATGGATTCCTCATGCGCGCATGTCACAGGAGATGCATACTTCATGCATGGTATGTGGACGTACACTCCATGCATGCATACGTCCCCCCCCCCCCTTCAGCGCAGTGGCTTGCGAAGGCAATGCAACGTCCCCGGAGGCGCTCAACGAACGACGCGGAGTGGATACCTCGGCCGAGGCGCGGACGCTCAAGGGCGACGCGCTCGACGACACGGAGGCTCCGGAGACGCTGAACGCGTAGACTTCGGATGCGAGGCTTGGTGTCCTGCGCGGAGGCGACGCGAGGCTGAAGGCTCGATGTAGAGTGTAGGCCCGGCGTTGGCTCGGCGCAGTCGCGGGGCTCCCTTTGGTGCAGATGCGCTTCTTGGCTTCTCGCCGGGACTTCGGCGAGACGTGGCCGACTTCGGGGGTATCGCCGCACGCCTCATCCGCTCCTTCCGCCTCCGCACACGCTGGAGTGGCTTCGAGCCGGAGACTTCGGGTGGGGGACTTCGCGAGTATGCAGGGGCTTCGAGCCGGAGGCTTCAGGCGGGAGCCGCATGCATGAGGTCCCACGCGTGGACGCCGAGGGCGGGGAGGCCGGAACTGCGGCGCAGACTTGATCTCCGGGGGCAGGTACGCGTGGGCCCTGACGTAGGACTTCGACCGGGCTGCCATCGACTCGGCGACGAGCTCCGGCAGGGTGGCGGCGCTTTGTCCCAGCCCAGACTTCAGCTTCCTACCCTGCTTCTTGCATGCAGACGGCTGCAGTATACGTGCATAAGCGCTTGTCTGCTTCGGCAAGCCCATGCAGTTGCGGTGCTTTTTCTTCCCTGCACGCGGCACGCAACGGATACAAGCGCTGCACATATATATATATAGATATGCTTACGTTCTTTTCCGCGAGCAGCACAGCTCGTCATCAAGGCAGAGTTGTCGTAGATTCCGTTGACATCGCAGATTTCGCCCCTGGGCAGCCGCACTTGGATGACGGGCTCGACGCCGAACCAAATGCCAGCTACACCGTCGCGGGCCTGAGCGGAGACCTGTGAAGTCTCGCCCAGGGCGTGCGAAGGCCAAGTTCGGCTTCGTTAGCACGGAGGCGGGCGGAGGCCGGAGTACGTCTTCCCTTTGTTTGTTGTGGAGAGGTCGGAGCCATGCGAAGGTCGGCGGAGACTACGCAATCCCGTGGCGCACGGCCTTCGCTAGTGCGGAGGCTTGTGGACACCGCGGCCGAAGTATGGTCGTGCGCCGTCGCAGAAGCGGAGCCGTGGCGGGGTAGGCGCAGTTGGCTCGGGCTTCGGCGAGGCGAAGGCCGAGGTCGGCGCGGAGACGAGCGAGCACCGGGATAAGGCGGACGCGACGCCCCTTGCTTGCCCATGCAGCAAGCGTGGCAGGATGCTGGCGCGGCGGAGCGCACGGGGCCACGACCAAACCCGGCGGCGTCGTCGCGGAGCCCGAGACCAAGGACCGGGGACGACCCTCCGGAGTCGCAGCAGAGATGCGGGGTCGAAGCCGACCCGGGCTCGCACAGCATGTCCACGCGGCGCTGAGCTCCGTCTGGCCTTCGCATGGGCCTCCGTGAGCTCGCGTATACAGGATATCTGAGTGCACGCACCGGTGCCCGTGGGCTTGCAGCCACGAGGCCTCACGTATGCATGCGCCTTGGAGTTTCCATCCACGCATGCATGAATGGATAGATGCACGTGAAGGAGTATATAGAGCAACATGCACGCATGGATTATATAAACCAACGTGCATGCATGGAGTATGTAGATACTTCACGCGGTTGACTTCGGGAAGCAGGGACTCGAGGATAGCACGGAGCTCCTGATCGCACGGAGACGAGCGAGGACTCAGGCCCACGCGGAGGCCACAGGGTGGAAGGCTCCGAGGCAGTCGAAGGCTTCGACGACGCGGAGTCCACAGTTGCGCTCGGCGAGGTGTACTTTGTGCGGGGTCCAGCACGGACGAGTCGAAGGCGTGCGGGCTCCCAGGAGGATCGTGCCCTGTATTTTCCTGCAGCATGCGACAAGTACAACCAGCGAAGCTTGATGCTTTTTTTTCTTACTTGATATTTGCAGCGCGGAGACGGAGACGAGCGGAAGTCGGGGCTTAGCTTCGGCAGACACCGAGGACGCAGAGTTCGGCGCAGGCATAGGCTAGGCCTCGCTCGACATGCGGAGACCGGGGTCGAGGCGCGGGATCTGGCATCGACTGGAGGCTCGACGATGTGCGCAGGCACGAACGCTTGCCTTGGCGCGGAGGCCACACCAGAGCCAAGCTTCAGCAGCGCGGGGCGAGCTGAGGCCGAAGCACGTCCTCAGCGACGCGGCACGTCCTCGGCGACGCGGAGGCAAGCGGCGCACCGGGCGAAGCCGCCGAGTTGGAGAGACTTGCATGGACTCAGGCGCCGTGGGCCTCGACGGCATGCGGAGACCACTTCTAGCGCAGAGGGTAGCATGGGGACGTGAAATCACACACCCAGATATGAGCATACCATCGAGTCATCTCAGGAATCGTTTTCCTGCACGAAAGCCTCCAGCGCGGAGGTGACAACAAAATAGAAATAGTCGATTCGATCAGATCTACTCGATGCAGCACCTGAGTGACTCGACTAGATCTCAGATCTATTCAATACAGCTCGTAGAGCGAAGTACTTATCTGTCGATGATGATGCTCTGTCGATGATGATGCTCCCAAGAACAGCCTCCAGCTCTTCAAGCGACCTTTCATCCGATCCCCACGGACGGCGCCATCTGTCGTAGCTACGGGCTAAACAGGAAGAGAGGGGGATCGATAGGAGAGGTAGAGAGCTAGATCTGGAGAGGTGGTGAGAATGAAGGAGATGCCCCCCCCTTTGCCCCTCCTGGGGGCTTATATATATATGTGAGTGGGGTAGAATGGGAAATCCCCATTCTACCCCTTAGTATTTACAAAGGATGGGGGTACACCGGTATATATTTACATTGTTATATTCCTCTACACTATTGGGCCTATTACATGTTGGATTAGTTGCACGGCCCAGTCACGGGGGGTTGGGCCACCCCTACAACAGAAGGTATATAGGGTTATTTGAGCATAAAACAACATTTAAAGAAATACAATAAATAGATTGAAATTGCTGAATTTAATACAATAAGTAAAAAACAGTAATTGTAAATAAAATTAATACCGTTAGTGCAAACTCCGACCAAACACTAACCTAACCACGGGCATCCACCCGGACCATCTTTTCCAAAAGTTCTCATATGGATTCCATCCATCCGCACGCTTCCAATCACTCATGGATTCCATCCATCCATAAGCTTTCAATCTCTCATGGATTCCATCCATCCACAAGGTTTTCAAAAACTATTTTGAAAAACAAAGTCTAATCCGTGAAAAACTTTACTCAGCTTGCCCATGACCGTGGGCACAGCTATCTAGGATAGATTATACATTCTGCGGAGGTTGTACAACTTTACCCACAAGACATGATCATCCCATATTGCCACGCGATTAACACACTTCCTTACGTGTGTGGCGGAGAGATCATGACAAGGCCTTTACAATGCAAAGCCTTCAACCTAGCCAAGCCAACACTGAGGTTTCACCCCAGTAAGAAATCCACCAGACCGGGACCCCCTCTTGAGCTGAGTGAGACTTCTCATGGCCTACGCCACACTCACTTTCAACCTACAACAAGACTCAGGTTGGGACCCGCAAATTAATCAGTTAGGACTATCCCATACCAGCCTTGTGGTAGTACTATAGGGCTTTGCAACAGTAGCTCACAGACTGGTCCTTAATCAACACTGTGTCACTGAACAACAGTTCATGCCTGCACCCACCACCTAACCATTAGCCTAAGTCTAAACCAGGTTTTATATTTTATTTCAAATTTTTTATAATCCTTCTTGACTCACCTGAGTCAAGAATACATTTGAAAAACTTATCATTTTATGTGAAAAAGTTATCCCAAAACAAAGATTATGTCTAAGCAGGACTAAGCATTTGATATAAAATTCTCTAGTTCATACTAGTTTACTAACTAGAGTTTTATTCTAGGGTAACAAGGTATAGGGGAAATTCAATGTCAATGCGGGTGATAAAAAAATAGGCAATAACTAAATTTAAAACTGAATTGAAATACATTGAATAAAAATATGCATGCAAAATTGTTTAAAATAATATAATTTTATTTCGCAAACTGGGATCAACATGATCAAGGTGTGTGACTTGCCTTGCTCCACGGTTTGGTGTGAGTCGTCGTCGTAGAATTATTTCGAATCGTCGCAATCCACACGTGAAAGTGGCCCACAAAATTCAAATAAATTTTAAATAAATAAAATAAGGGCAAAATTGGATATATTGGAATTTTTGATGAATTTAGGAATTTGAACGAGTTCAATCGGAGCTAAGACGAAGGAGAACGAGCTTTCGGAAGTTTAAATTCAAAGAAAAAGAATAATTGGATTTTCTGGAATTAATTTTCTAAAGGAAATTGGAATTATGACATCAGCAGGGAATTTCTTTTTTGGCCGAATTATTTTTCTACTAGAAAATTGGATTTATGACATCAGCATGACATCAGCACGACTACGAGTACCTGGTACTTGTTACGACCACGCAGCCAGTCGAACTTACGACCACACAGTCGAACATACGACCATGTAGTTGAACTCACGACCACAGCCAAGCTTATGACCACGCAGTCGAGCTTACAACTATGAAGTCATTTACAACCACTCGGAGCTACGACCACGAGTCGTTTATGACCACTCAGAGCTACGACCACGAAGTCGTTTACGACCACTCGGTGCTACGACCACGAAGTCGTTTACAACCACTCAGAGCTACAACCATGAGTATCTAGTCACAACTGGCAATCGTAAGGGTCTCAGGTGCTGATGTGGCTCACCGACCGGGAGAGCGCTCGGGACCCAAGGGTCACCGGCGAACAGTGGCACAGTGGCGGCCGACGAGGGGCACAACAGAGAGGGGAGACTAGGGGAAGTGCGATGGTGCATGCGGATTTTACCGAGGATGGCCGAAGAGTGGTCAGCGATGAGGAAGGCGGTGTGCTCGGGTCACTGGTGTGGTGGCGCTCTGGTGGCGTCCTAGCTCGACGGGAAAGCTGAGAGGTGCACATGGTCCTAGCGAAGGTGAAGACGGCGGCGGTGTGGCTCGAGGTAGCTCGAGGCAGCCGAAATTCCTCATTGGAGTTCAGTCGAGGCTCGAAGCGAGAGGAGCACAGTGTGGGGCTGGTGCAGAGCTCAGGAGAGGCGAGCGAGGGCGGAGGGAGGTGATGCGAGGAAAGGCGAGGCTAGGGGGTTTTTATAGGGGCGGAGGGGGAGCGTGAGAGCGAGAATTTCTCGTCGAAGTTGGGGAGGTGGCGGCAGTTGCAGGTGGATGAGGTCGAGTGGGCGCGAGGAGTGGGGGAGGTGGGCGACGGGCGCATGATTGGCGAAGGTGACGAGCGCGCGGAGTGCGGCGCACGAAGGTGAGGCGACGCTCGGGAAAGGAAGGGCCGGAAGGGCAGCAGCGATTTCGGCGGAGGCAGTTGCAGCGGAAGGAAGAAGAGGAGGCAAGGAAGACGACGATCGGGGTGACTATCAAGTGGGGCCTGGGCGAAGAGAGAGAGAGAGAAGAGAATGAAAGAGCGGGCAGCTGGGATTACGCCAGAGGAAGGGGAGGAAATCGGACAGCCATGGAAGTTAAGTGGGAGGGGATGGTGGGACGAGCCGGGGCGGAGATGTGGGCGAGATTGGGCCATCCATGCGTCGACCTAGGAGCGAGAGATATTTTATTTGCTTTTTCGATTTTGATTTTCCAGAAAAGCCCAGAAAATTAAAAAGGCACAAAAAAATACCAGATAAGTTGCCACAATTCCAGAAAAATTCACAGAATTTCCTGGAGATATTTTGGACTTAGATAAAATATTTCCAACTTAATTTGCTATTATATTTTTATACTTAAAATACTTTTTAATTTCAAAATAGATTTTAAACTCCAGAAAACTCAGAAAATCCAGATAAAAGCCAAATAAATCCAAATAATTAATTTGATATAGGATTTTTACATAAAATCAAAATATCATTTATTTAATAATAATTTTGGGTTTTTACTTAAATTACCTTTCAAATCCAGCCTTTTTACAATAAAATCGAGGCAAAACAAAATTAAAATTTAGGCACCAAAATACTTATTTTTTAAACCAAATTAATTTAATTTAAAAAAAATTACCCAAAAACTGAGATAAACAGCTGGGCTGTTATAATCAACAACGTCAATCTTTGACCATATTGATCTTCGAGCACTTAGGTCTTCAACCACTTTGGTTCGACCAGGTCAGTTTTGACCACACTAATCCTCGACCACGCAGGTCATTGTCCACCAACGAACGTGGTAGTTCTATGATTATAATGCTGGTAATACCGTTCAGCGATAGTACCGAAGAATACACTTCGGTAGTTCTGATTTCCCTGAGAAATACATATACTTCAACAGATTATGCAAAGCACATTTGCAAACTACAGTATCATGCACATAAGCGTTATCCATGATTCCAACAAGTTACAAAACACATTTGCATACTTTTAGAATCATGACACAAGGATTATGTATGAGTTTCAACCATTTACAAAACACATTTGCAAATATAAGCCTCATACTATAAAGAATGGAAACATGGACTTCAAACACTTGCAAAATACATTTGCAATGTATAGTCCCATGTTACAAGGATATAACACATGAGCCACAACTATTTGCAAAATACATTCGCAAATACATGTCTCATGCCAAGGAGAGCTAGAGCAAGTGAGGTTGAACTATCAACACATGACAAGACTCAAGCTACTAGATATGATCTCTCTTAATAGTACAGTAACCTATACTAGCATCCCGGTCTTCCAACCAAATACCATGACCGGTAAAAGATTAGGAACATATTCATAACCCTTGCTAGTCATACCTTTGCCTTGAGTTATAGTCTTGACATGCATTAATTCATGCTACATCATTTACTTCAACTCCATCAACATATGATGGATCTTTACTTGAGTAGCTAGCACAAAATGGCGTGCTCATTGGCGTTGCATACAACTTCGGTTTCTTGAAGTTCCAAAGAGGGGAGTGCTCAAGGATCATGTGCAAGAGACTGAGAGGGCGAGCTGAAGAGAAATGGCACGGTCAGGGGGGCTTTATATGTATGGAAAGGCTAAGGGCTGAGTGCGAGCTCTTGCAAGCGTGGTTGAAAACTTGTTGTGGAACGCGAGGCGCAGACGGGAACAAGGGGGAAGAAATGTGTTGCGTTTGAGGTGACGGGTGGGCGGAGTTGCCAGCAGCAAAGATGAAACTATGGGTGCAGCGTCCAAAACCGGGGGCAGCTCGAGCCACAACCTCAGTGGAGCTGGCGTAGGCACGTGAGGTCGAAGACGATCTCTGTGAGTGGGTCCGGCACATCAGTGAGCGTAGAGATGTGGCCTAACGGGATTGTTGGTTATGATCTTGATATGCAAAGGGTTTAGAAGTTGTGTTCGTGTACTAGTATTTTTTAGTACTCACGATAGAGCTTGCTAGCTGGTCTAAGCTTCTCGAGCAAGGAGCGGTCGGAGTTCATGTGGGCTAACTTAATAGTCGTGATGCAAGGCTGGGCACAAGGCCGGGATGCACGGAGGAAAGGTGTGGCGCAGGGCTTGGGCTGTCAGCAGAGAGGAGAAACGATGGATGTTGTATTCAAAATGATGAGCATGGCATCAAAAATTAGTGGGTTGTGCTTATGTAGGCTGGAGGTGGAAGAAAGGTATTGCAAGTGGGGCACACTCGGCAGTGGGCCACCCTCGGCAGTGAGAGAGAGAGAGAGAAAGAGGTGGGCTGAGAGGTTCAAACATTTATTAGACTCATGAAAATCTTTGCGAATGCTCCTGATATTGAGCAGATAATTGTGTAAATTTTCAGAGTTTTATCGTCTATTGATTTTTCTAGAAAAATATGAGAAGACTTCTTATTGAATTCAGATATGCTTATTTGATATAGATAATTTCAAAACTTGCTTTCATATTTTATTTTTAGTGCCAAAACTATACTCGTGAGCTTTTAGGATGTTTCCACCATAAGTTTTCTTATGCTAACTTTTGATCCTCTTTTTAGTATGATTTTTGTGTTTTAATTTGGATTGCATTCTAAGCACTTTTGTTTTTGAAATTCAAACTTTTCAAAAAAAACTCCAATATAGAGCCAATGAAACAAAATGCATTCAAAAAGTTTAAAAAATTTCCATTTTTGTATGCCCTAGAATTTGGGATGTTACCAAATTTGTCACTAAATACATGTGTTGAATTATGAAAATATATGATCCTATTAATTACTTCCAAGTTCCTACAGAGATAAAAAGGGATGTGGTAGAAAATCAGTTGCCTAATTTATATCCAAAAATCAATCAAAATTTTAGCCTTTGATTGTTCGTCGTGATTGTGCTTTGGTTAGGTTTCAGGTTTAGTGGGCACCCAACATCAGCAACACGAACAATGCAAGGCCTGGAGCAAGTAGGCACATCTCATATAATCTTTTAGTTGTATCTGCAAATCGGCGGAGTACTCCTTAGAGCAACTCCAGCAGGGCCCCTACTTGAGCCCTCAAACCTCATATTTGAGAGCCAGAGCAAAAAACTGAACTCCAGCAGGGCCCCTACTTGGCTCTCAAAAATAGGAGGCCTCTCAAATGAGGTCTCCAAGCCCTCATTCCTAGGGGCCCCCTACTCCGGCTCTCATTTTTCAGCTTTCCTCGTTTTTTGTGGAACATTTGTGCTTTCAATTTAAATTCGGAACAGATTTGAATTTAAATTTGAATATTCGTATTTGAATTCGTATTTGAATTCATATTTGAATTCGGAACAAATTTGAATTTAAATTTGAATGTTATGTGATGAACTTTGTGCTTTCAATTTAAATTCGGAACAAATTTGAATTTAAATTTGAATATTCGTATTTAAATTCAGAACAAATTTGAATTTAAATTTGAATGTTATGTGATGAACTTTGTGCTTTCAATTTAAATTCGGAACAAATTTGAATTTAAATTTGAATATTCGTATTTGAATTCATATTTGTGCTTTCAATTTAAATTTGGAATAAATTTGAATTTAAATTTGAATATTTGTATTTGAATTCATATTTGAATTCAGAACAAATTTGAATGTTATGTGATGAACTTTGTGCTTTCAATTTTAATTCGGAACAAATTTGAATTTAAATTTGAATATTCGTATTTGAATTCATATATTTAAATATTGTCCCTCATTGTGAAATCATAAATATTTTATTGTGTATTGTGCTTTTGTCCCATACATATGCATATAGTGTGTGAGGAAATAGAGGGAATTGAGAAGTAGGGGCCCTGTTTTGAGGGCTCCTGCTGGAGTGCAGCCCAGAAAACAGGGCCCTCAAAAGTAGGGGGAGCCTTCAAATGAAAAGTAGGGGCCCTATTTTGAGGGCTACTTCTGGAGTTGCTCTTAGAGCAACTCCTACAGCCTGGCTAAATACATCTGTGAAACCCATTATAGCTATTATGCCTAAAAAAAGCAGTCCAACAATCTCGTTATATCATTTTCTATTTTTCCTCGCTGGGTATCCCGTTCTTCTCGCTGCCCATCTTTCCCGAGCGAGGACTGCGTGCTATCCGCGGCGCCAATCCCCTCCCGCGCGCGGGCTTTGCCTCTCCCGCGCTCGATTTTCTTCTCGCCGCCTCCGCTCTCCCCTCTCGCCGCCTCCGCTCTCCCCTCTCGCCGCCTCCCCCTCTCCCCTCTCGCCGCCTCCGCTCCACCTGCCGCCGTCCTCGACTTCGCCGACCCAGCCGCCCCTCGCCTCCTTCACCTCCGCTCCACCCGCCGCCTCTCCCTCGCGGCCTCGTCCCACTCGCGGCCTCCGCTCCACCCGCCGCCTCCCCCTCGCGGCCTCGCCCCTCTCGCCGCCTCTGCTCCACCCGTCGCCGCCCTGGACGTCGCCGACCCAGCCGCCCCTCGCCTCCTTCACCTCCGCTCCACCCGCCGCCTCCCCCTCGCGGCCTCGCCCCTCTCGCCGCCTCCGCTCCACCCGTCGCCGCCCTCGACTTCGCCGACCCAGCCGCCCCTCGCCTCCTTCACCTCCGCTCCACCCGCCGCCTCCCCCTCGCGGCCTCGCCCCTCTCGCCGCCTCCGCTCCACCCGTCGCCGCCCTCGACTTCGCCGACGCAACCGCCGCCGAGGAGACCGACCCACCGGAGCCAAACCAGCAGGAAGAGGAAGGGCCAGCCACCAGCCTGGGCGTAGCCGGCAGCGGCAGCAGGAAGAGGAAGGGACCATGTCGCTGGCGCCATCAGAAGGGGATCCGCTGTCCTCGAGCCACGGCGACGGGGACCCCAATTCTTCTGCGCTGTACTCGTTGCCCATCTTCCCGGCAGCCGGCGGGTGGGAGCAACAGCAGTTGGTGTCGTTGCCTTGGTTAGAAAATGTGGGGGTACCTGGGCTGCGGCATCGAGTCCTTCCTCCCAATGCTGCAGCCGCTGCATCGGCCCCCTTGTCTGGCATGTACTCCGGTGAGTTCCAAATACCCGGATGCAATTTTTATATTTAATAGTCAGGCCAATTCCAAATGTACATGTGAGCTGATCCAAGAAGAGCAAAAATTACATGTGAGCTGATTCCATGCATCCGACTGATCCAAGAAGAGCAAAAATTTGTGAAGTATTACTGTATTAGCATCTGTCTGCACATATATGTACCTATTGTAAGTCAATAGTTTGTTGTTGTCAAAACAAGATGATATGATATGCCAGTGGATAGTAGGTTGATGCTATCATTTTTCTTTAATTATGCATTCTGAATATTGGTACACTTTAACTATCTTTTACTGTTTTTTATATCTAAACTGATTCTAGAGTTTTTGCATATCCTGATATATCTAGAGTTTCAGCATATGTCATAATGCAACTGTCATCATATAATTCCCTTTTGTTGGTTGCCTTAGTGCAGTGAAGGACATTTTCAGCCTATGGCATAATGCAAATGCCATTATATAATTAATAATTCTAATCTGTTGGTATTGGTAGACCTATTGGATCTATAGTACATTTTATCATCTTGTTGATGGTTTGTATTGCATAATTTGTCAATTTGTATCCACATTTCATTGAGCAAAAGGCTATGCATATGATGTTAGATTAGAAAGTAATTCCTGCAGCATCTAAGACAAACTGAGCAGCACACCTCCTGATCCTCTTTTTTGTAAGGCATGCCAACTAACCACAGCCTAAGTATTAAGTAGATATGGAACATTTTCAGTTACGGAATATTTCCTATCTCCTAAACTGCTACCAGGAAATCAGTATTCCCATTTATCTACTCTCATACGAGCTGATCATTTGGTTTGTTTTTCAGTGTGAAACTGTTTCTGTTTCAAGAACAATAGGAACATTATCTGGAGCCAGACTGTTGCTTATTCTCGATGTAGTCGCACATTAGATTTGTATATTGATAGCGGAAGTTTTCCCACAAAACTAACGGTGAAAATTGTTCTGCGCAGCTGAATAATGATGTTGTAAATGTGCTCAATGTACGTTACATCTGTACAGTTTTTAGTGAACTTTGCGAGAATATTAGTGCGCAGGATCCAAGTAGGAGTGCTGGAAACTTGCCTTTCTTAAGCGAGTTTGCTCAGATTTGTAAATACTGTAATTTTAACATCCAAAGCTGAGATGTAGTTATATTACACAATTAAGCAACATGATTAAGCCAACCAAATTATCTTGAAGTAGAACGAGCGACCGCACGAGTATATTTCTGTAAAAGGTACTGGAGGGTAGTTTGAGACTTTTGAGGCCAATTTGATATATGATTGCTCTCGTTGGATCTGTTCGATGGGCATAGATATAAACTGATTCTATAGTTTTTGCATATCCTGATATATGATTGCTCTCTTTGGATCTTTTCGATGCTCTCTTTCCGATGCTCTACAGCCTTGTTGGCACTTGAGGCCTTGCTCTATAAACTTGTTTACTATTCTTTGTGTTTGTACTTAAGCAGTATTTATGTGCATAAATTTTACAAAATACTTTGTAACAAGTAGACCTTCTATCAATGCAAAATTGAAGATGCTTTCATTTTGACAGGCGCCATGGATTCAGAAAGATCTTTTATTGACATGATTACAAGGGGTTGTAATCCTGCTGCTTTGTCTGATAATGTCCCACCTCCTAATGAAAAACCAGCAAGTGATGATGCTCCAGCAAGTGTGAAAGGAAATCAGAAAAGGACCAAGAATTTCAGCGTCGAGGAGGATGAAATGTTGGTCTCAGCATGGCTAAATGTGAGTCTTGATCCGGTGCACGGAGTCGATCAATCAAGTTCGACATATTGGAAAAGAATATATGATTATTTTCATGGCAACAAGACATTTGATTCGGATCGAACACAAAGCTCCCTAATGAGCCGGTGGTCCGGTATTCAACATGATGTGAACATATTTGCTGGTTGTGTTTCAAAGATAGAGGCTAGAAATCAAAGTGGCTTATCTATCGACGATAAGGTTAGATAACATACCTTGCCCTTCCAATTGTATATGATGTTTGTCTATCTCATTCAGTCTCTATGTTTTTCTAATTTGTTGCAAGCAAATGCATTAAGAATGTTCAAGGCTGAGGACAAGATGCACCGGAATTTCCCGTACATGCATTGCTGGAAAATATTGAAAGACCAGCCCAAGTGGATGACTAGGAGCAATCAGAGTGGAACTCAGAAACTAGCAAGCAAAAAGCAAAAGACCACTGCGAATTCAAGTCCTGCAACGGCTGCACAATTAGTTGTCACTGCTAATGGTGATGATAGTCAGGTTGCAATGCCTACACTGGATAGACCTACAGGGAAGAAGAAGGAGAAAGACAAATTACGACAACGTTCCAGCATCGAAGCATTGGATTATCTGTTGGCAAAGAAGAAAGAGGCCGACGCGGAGAAGGATTTGAAGAAAGAGGAGAGGTGCAAAAAAGCCTTCGCATTGCAGGAAGAAAGGATCAGAATTGAGGAAGAAAGGATCAGAATTGAGAAAGAGAAATTTGAGTTCAAGAGGAACCTCGAAGAAGAGAGAATTATGAATGTCGATACGAGTACCATGTCCACCAAACAGCAGCTGTTCTATGACCAGCTCCAGAATGACATACTTGCAAGGCGGCTCAAAAATTAGATACAACATCGATTTTATGTTCTATTTTACTTAGGGTCGGATTGATACATTGATTTTGGTTGGATTTAATGTTTATCTTAAATGTTTTACTGCTGTGGATGTTTATTCTATACGAACGGGAATAGAAATCGAAATCGGAGACCATAATTCTGAACGGAATCGGAAACATGAAAGTGAACAAAACTCCCAAACGCAAACACAACGATGATCCTTCAGTAGTTATAAAACGTACAACTCTTTTCCCGTTTTGATGATGTGGCCCATTTAAATATAGACAAGAAAATTTTTTTAGCTAGGCTGATGTAGCACTCTTCTTTTTTGGGGAGTTTTCTATTTTACATGATGGCTAAATTAAGAGATTTAGCATTTATTTTTAGCTAACCTCTTGGAGTTGCTCTTAGTTATTAAAATTCTCCCAAGAAGCTTTGTCACCGGTGTTGTGTTTTCCGAATAAGTTTGTTATGTTTGCTTGGAAGGACAACTTAGAAAAGATCAATTAGGCACGATCTGCAATGAAACCGTGACTATATTTCCTTCCACGAACAACCACGGAAGACGACAAAGCAATAACGCATTGTTTCACAAAACCATAATTAAATCCATGCACGTTTTCCTTCCATTTTTCTTTAATTAGTCAAGAACGTGTACTGAGCTGCCACCAAACAAATACACTCAGTTTACAAATCTACAACCAATTAAAGAATGAACAAATTAATTATTACTTTCTATGAGGCCATGATCACTAGGTATTCTATACAACGATTGCATCAGCAACACCAGCAACACAGGTAGTGAAGCAAGCGCCGCACCGCTGATCTGGTTTGGCCTCAGGCGACTCGGCCTCCGCGAACCACGGACACTGGAGCGCGTCCGCGACAGTGAGCCTCCTGTCCGGTCTGCACGCCAGAAGCCCGATCAAGACATCGAACCCGTCAGCCGACAATGCGGGGAACATCTCCGGGAGCCGGCTGGGCGGCCTGCTTTGCTGGCAGAGCACCGACTCGGCGCGCGGCAGGCTCGCAAAACCCGGCCATGCTTTCATTTCTTGCATGCCAACTGTGTCGAACACCTTGTTCAGCTGGTCCATCTCGGACCTCCCGGGGAACAACGGTGCACCGGCGAGGAGTTCGGCCATTATACAGCCGAGCGCCCACGTGTCGATGCGCGCGTCGTACTCCCGTGAGCCCAGGATGAGCTCCGGCGCACGGTACCACAGCGTCACCTCGGGCGACGTGTACGGCGGCGCGTTGGGTGCCCTGGTGGTGCGGGACATCCCGAAGTCACAGATTTTAAGGTTCCCGCCGGCGTCGACGATGATGTTATCCGGCTTGAGGTCCCTGTGCACGACGCCGAGCTCGTGCATCACCATGGCGCCGTCCAGGAGCTGCCGCATTAGCCGGCGAACTTCGTCCTCCGGGAACGGCCGCCGCCGGCGGTCCTCCCTCATGACCTGTGTCAGGCTTGGCCCGACATACTCCATCACGAGGAACCCGGATGCAGACTCGCGGTGTGTGGAGCGAAGCTCAACGAGGTACGGGTGGCCGCGGCACGCCTCGAGGCAGCGCACCTCGCGGAGGAAGTGTTAGTGATATGCCCTAGAGGCAACATGGAGATGTTATATATATATCACATACTATGTTTATGATGCATTAGTTTGTTCCTTGAAATAGACATTATCATTATTGATCAATGAGTATGTGACTTATTCATGAGACTCTTAATGTCAAAATGTTGTTATTTCTAAATGATCCCTGATTATATATCATATGAGGAACAAATATGATTCAAAGATCAGCATATGTATTGATTGATGATCATGTCTCATGGATCATGGTATGGAGATACCAAATCAATAATATGGACATGTGTTAGTGAACATATGTTGGATAGACCCGCCATGAGACACTGCAGAGATTCCATGTGTCATCAGTTGGTCTCAAGTAGTGTTTATGTGGAATCCTTAGACTTGAGATCATCATGGTTCCCAACATGCGTAGTAGCTTATTTTGGGACTACTAAACACTACTCCGTAACTGGGTAGTCATAAAAGTAGTCTTTGGTTTGCCATGAAACATGTAGTGGGATGTGAATGATCAAGATAGAATTTGCCCCTCCTTATGGGAGAGATATCTCTGGGCCCCTCGATGTAATGGATTACGAAAGTGCATGGCCATGCCAAGGTGATTGAGGAGTCAATCACGAGTTTATAATCCATCACGGAATCGAGAGAGTGATTGAGCTATTAAGAGGATGACACAGGTCTCGCCTTGAGCTTAATCTATATCGTGAGGCAAAGGGATTCGTACATGAGAACATTACAGGTTCAGCCGATATGATCTTTACGTATACTTTGGGGTTAATATGTGATGTGACCACGCCACAAACACATACGACAATCGCGCCCAATATCAAGATTGAACTAAAGGTGAATTCGTTTCTTCAGCCTTCATATGTTACTGAGAATAGACCGCTACCTAATGCAAGTGATTTAATTGTGCTTAGGAATTTGGAAATGGATGAAGGAAAGGGACATGGAGTCCTGGACATGCATGGAAGGAATAATGGAGGTCACCACGTCACTTTGGGACCAAGTCAAGCACGAATTCGAGTTGGACACGTTTTGGAATCAGACTCGGACTGCTGCAATGGTGCAAGTTTAAACGGACGTAACTTTCTCATATGGACTCCGTTTCGGACGTTCTTGGACTTGATGGAAAGCTTATCAAGTCTACTTTCTAAAGGATTCAACCCCATCTTCAAATTCTATCCGAGACAGCCGCAATCATCAAAAGAGTCCGTGTTGGTCACGTACTGGAATCAGATTCGGACTGCTGCAATGGTGCAAGTTGAAACGAACGTAACTTTCTCATACGGACTCCGTTTGGGACGTTCTTGTACTTCATGGAAAGCTTATGAAGTCTACTTTCCAACGAATCCAACCTCATCTTCAAATTCCATCCGAGCCGGCTGCAATCATCAAAACAATCCATGTTGGTTTTTGAGTCCGAGTCAAAAGGGTGCTGCGCCACCACCAATTGGGCCAATGGGCCTTGTAACCCTAGAGCATGCACTTTGGACGCCCCTCCTGGTTGTTCTCCCTATAAAGGAGCCGCCGCCGCCCTTGTTAGGACTTGGATTTTGTTGAGTTTAGGTTTAGCTATTATGCAAACTTCTGTTCTTCAGTTGTGTCAGACGACCACCTGTCAAGACAGCCTTCGGAATCCCACCTTTTGATCTTCATATCAATATTTGCAATTTCAGATTGCTTGTTATCTTGTTCTTGCGTGTTCTTCGGTTGCATGCAGGAATAGACCTTCGTGGTCAGGTCAACCGCGTTCTTGGCACGGTTGATAACAACTTGGAGTGTGGTTCAGCGATTGCTAAGGCGCAAGCGACGTCGTTCGGTTGTAGTCGGATCGCAAGGGTCGCCTCCGCCAAAATCGATAGTTATCATCCTATCGGAAGATCGGGACCCCATCGCCTCATCAAGTGGTATCAGAGCTTCAGTTGACCGGTAGGAATTTCTTGTATCCTTAGTTAGTAGATTGATTTTTATTTCCCATAGTCCAGAAAAATTGCCCCACAAAAAGAGTTAATTTCCGCTGTCCAAACCCCGTTGTGCTTTTCAATCTGTTAGTTTTGGTTTGCTAAATTGAATTTGTGTCCGTTTTAGCTTTGTCTAGTTGCTGGTCATATCTTTGTTCCAAGAAAAATCCAAATAAAAAAAATTCCCCCACCCCAAACCCTAATTCCAATTTCGGCTCATCTGTCCTTTCTCTGCAGCCGCCACCAAAAACGCCATATCTTTTGATTCCGAGATTATTTTTGAGTGAGACTACCGCCATTAGATTCAAAAATTTATCATCCATCTATCTGTAAAATTTCACGTGTTTCCAGAAAGGCAGTTAAGAGATATCTGCGGTGCAAGTTGACCTAAAATTCCAGATTGAATCTGCAACAATCGGCACTTGTGAATTTTGTGTGAATTTTTCCGTCGGTTTCCAGAACATGGCCCCACAATAAAAGTTGTAGAAAAAGCCGTCAGTAAAAGGAGAAAAAAATAATCATTGAAAAACATGCAACTGACAAAAAGTTACGGCCGAAAT